>CM054130.1:86427151-87627151 GCA_028751855.1 Ambrosia trifida | reverse complement strand
TACTGATACAAAAGGCGGTGGAAAATATCTGATGCTAAGTGCTGATGAATGACAAACTACTGATGAGTAGTTTGTCTTCAGTACTTCTGAAGTGAACTTGTCTGGTTTGGACTTCAGAACTTCTGATGAAGTTTCTTCTTCAGCATTTCTCATATCTTCTCTTCAGCAGTTTCTGGTCTTCTCTTCAGTACTTCTATACTTAGCCAAAAATGACAGAAGTGAATTAGACTAAGGTTTCCAAAAGTGGTTTCACCAATCCTCTTTGTCCTAACACAAAACATGCACATAGATGAGAAAGGCAAATTAGGAATCCCTTTGTTGTGTTTGAAACCTTGTGATTGTGTTATGTTGACCCGTTTATCCAAAAATTACCCTTAGTAGCCGTTGTTGAGCCTATACCCTTTCATTTGATTAAACCTATAATATTACCCAAATTGACCCGTTTACCTTTGTGTAATAAATTGATGAAATCCATTGTGTTTGTATTGTGTTCAAGTGATTAAGTTATGTTTAAGTTGTGAAAAAAAAACAAAGAAAATATATATATATATATATATGAAAAAAAAAGAGGAAAAACAAATAGAAGTGTATGTTATGGGTCAAATATGCCCAAAGTTGTTTGATTAGTGTATTATTGTGTAGTATGAATAAGGATAGTCATTCAAGCATGTTGAAACCCTTGTTTTTAACCCAATTGTTAAGCCAAATCATTCCTACCTTTACCCTAAGCCCAAAACCCGTAAGACCTTTTGATGTGTGCATAATTTACAGCTTCGGTGTGATTGTCATACAAACCTATGATAACAGGGTTACATTCTTGGTTTTTGAGCGACTTATACTAGCACATTACAAGCTAGTCCAGAAATAAACTGAGAGGAGTGATCATTGTGAAGGGTGTGTAGTATATGTGTATGATGATAAGCATGTTAGGTTTAGTTAGGCAAATCTTGATTTTAAAATGTGCAACACTTGCTTGTCAGTCTGTCAATCTCGATTGTGTAAGTCTATGGGAAGGGTATGATTCGGGGCCTTGAAGATTAGTAACGGTAAGGGAATTGGAAGAGGCTTGTTAGCAAAGTGAGTACTGTTTTGTGATGGTTTGATTGGGGACAATCAAAGGTAAGTGTGGGGATGTGATGAGTGGGTGTTTTACTATGTGTAAATGTGGTTAAATATGTGTTTTTATGTGATTTATTGCATGGAACATAGTTACTTTGCAAATGTTTGCGATTTGCAGGTGGACAAGTTAAGAGGAGCATATTCGAGGGTTCCGGGACAAGTTAATAAAGATTGGAAGTCACTCGAGAGCACCGGGGATGAAAACACGAAGAATAGCCAATTTTTACATAGGGGCGCAACCTATCAGCAGATAGGGGCGCAACCTACCTCATCAGGGTGCAACCTTATGATGACAACCAATTTCTGCCTGATTTGCGCCCTATAGGGCACAACCTGCTTCACCTGATTATGGACGCGAAATTTCGGATTTCGGCCATATTTAAAGGTTCTTAACTCCACAGACAAAGGGGACTTTAACCCTAGCCGTTTGGGACGATCCTAAGACGAATTTCACCATTCCAAAACACATTTTAATCATTATTTTCATGCATCTATCATCAAAATCATCCATGGAAGCATACACAATCATGATGAGCGGCTAGTTTCTTTATGTAACCACCTCCGGGTGTATGGTTAGTTTGTGAAACCCTTTAACTTGTTTGATTTGATACTTGGGATTGTTTTTCACTTGTTTGAAGAATATTTGTGGTTTAAATCGTTTAAATAATTCATCTGTGTTGCAATTGCTTATCCTTTTATCATTCGCATTCGGTTTTCTTACATCGTGAGCAGTTTGATAATTGGGAGGGTAATTGATACTTGTGGGTTGGTAATCGAATTGTACAGGTTATTATTAAAAACTTGTGTTCGATTATCACTTGATTTGAATCGTTCAACAAAACCATGTCTATGTGGTATCCTATCATTTAACTAGGTTTGGGTGAATCATAGAACCAGAAGCTCGGAGGGGGTTACTTCTTTCTCATTATTGTTTACAACTTTTCATATTCATTTTCTAAATTTCAATTCAGAAACAAAGTAATTAGGTTTTAGTTAATAGTCCAATTTACAAAACTACTCTTTCCACCAATTCCCTGTGGAGACGACTAAACTTCCATATACTACTATTTTCTTATATTTTTGACCGACCAAACGACATCGATCATCCACCTTCTCAATCACGCCCTGCAATGGTTGTTTCAAGCTTTGCTCCTCATCCAAAGATACATTTTTTTAATATACATTTTCATTCTTATTCACATGATTAAAATTGTTGTTTTCTCATATTATAGTACATTAATCTCTATGTTACATTATAACACATATTTTATCACTTTATATTAAATTTATCTATCCCGGAAAGCTTCTGGGATATAATTTGTTATATATATATATATATATATATATATATTCTAGATCGTAAAATATATAAATTTTCATTTTCATGTTTAATAAAAAAAAAAAAGGAATTTGAACTCCCCAGGCCACCAATCCTCGCACACTCCTCCATTACCATGGGCAGGAGGACTACTCTGCCGGACTCACCTTTCATTCTACTGGTTATATCATGTAAAAGATATTAGTTGGTATTTATATAAACCTAAAAAAATCATTTCTTAATAATGAAAAAAGATTTAATCTGCAAATAAAAGGAAATTAGAGAAGTTTTAATATCATCTAGTATTTGTGAATTGCAATTTATGTTTAGTTAATGTTTATAAAATCAACAGGTCTAAATTGTAATTATGGCACATGAACTTCTATGAATTGTCATTACGGACCATCCCGCCCACCCTTATACTCGACCTTATTCAACGTAGAAAGATAGGGCAGTTAAACCACAGAGCCAAATAACCGCCACTTTGTAGCATTGGAGACCAACACCTGTCCTAGTTTATCCACTACAGCGCCGGTGGATGACATTCGTTTTTGGGCAGGAGCCTAATGGTGCATCCATACACCCATGTATACCTAATTAATATTTTTTTATATTAAAACAACTAATTATATTGAAAACAAAATGACAAATTACATATCACAGGCAGATGGACAACAAGTTGCGCCGTCACCCATTTTTGAATAGTGTAATTGAAACTACAATTATATTGTGTTGAGAAAAGCTATAAACGTACATCAAAACTGAAATATTATATACAGGTGGTAGATATTAGTGGGTCGTGCACTTCTGGGTAGGTCAAAACACATTTATCTGGATTTAGTTATACCATAAGCCAAATTAACCACCAATGGGCTTATATCCTAGTGGTTACCCACTACCAATGATAAGTGTTGGGCATGAGAGGAGACAAGTTCAAATCTTGTGGCCAACACTTTAAGGTATTTTGCCAGGATCATAACCCTGGTGGGGTGCGATGATCGGTATCCAATATGAATACCAGGGGCTAGAGGGTCTCCTACGCATACGTTTTTTTTAAGCCAAATTAACCAGTTTCAAAAGTTAATGGGTCAAATTGCCACCTCAAATTTTGAGAAAACAAAGTTGTGTAGGCCTCATGATCTTGCTGTCAGGATCATCAAGCGACTCTCGCCAATATGACAAATAGCTAGCCATTCGAGGTATGGCAAACAAAACAGGAAAGAATTCAATTGGAAAACTCATTGCCCTGTGTCAAAAAAGTAACACATCATTATGTAATTTACGAAGTACTCATCTAATTTTTTTTTTGAACGATCAACAAAATAACTTTATTCACCCATTGCTAGCGGGATACTAGCCATACACCGTACAAACATTATTACACCAAGGTTACCATAATCACCAAGCTATTCTAGAAAAGTCAAAATTACACCAAACATTCCAATCCAAACCCAACTTCTTTGCCCTCGCCTTAACCCAAAAAAAGCTTGTCGCCTTAATATCACCAAAAACCTTTGGAAGATGAACCTGAATGTTGTTAAAGACCACCTCGTTCCTGTGTTTCCATAAGCACCAAATAGTAGTAAGACAAATAGCGTAAAACGCCTTCTTCTTGTTCCTCGAGCCACCCATGTAATGATGCAGATTCATGATATCCCTGAAATGGAATAGATAAAGCGAACCGAACTTACACCATTGTGCGACAAGTTGCCATATAATCTGCGCAAAACCACACGAAACGAAAATATGTTCCGTGGATTCAGCCACATCACCACAGAACGGACATAAATCTGATCCGATATTGATGTTTCTTCTAATAAGATTACGCCTTGTAGGAAGCCTGTCCATATCCGCACTGTAAGCGAAAGATTTTGACTAAAACAGGATTATATGATCATACAAGTTACAAAACCAGGTGCGGAAACCCTAGTTCTGAACAAACTGATAAAACTCTAATCAAAACACAATGAAGATCATTTTCAACATCTTTTCATAGATTAACTTTTGTCAAATAAGCTTTTACAACGACTTACACGTTAATCTAGATCAAACACACACTATTACAAAATGACCTGGAACCTGACCTGAACACATACACAACTGACAACTCTATTACATTTACAAAAACACAAATTCTATATATAGACACTGCACGTTCGCCCACAAGCACTGGTCGAATGTGGAACTTTTCCACATTCGCCCACTACCATGGTACGAATGTGTTCTTCTGATCAGTAACCTTGTACCTTCGCCCAGTCTTCTTCTACCTTCGCCCCTTTTATATACCTTCGTCCACAAAAGCATACCTTCGACCAGTCTTTAACATATGTTAATTATGCCGATCCAATCATTAGTCGCAAAACGCATCAACAAACTCCCCCTTGACTATTGATTGGATTGACTTCTCTTTTGGTCCATTGCTTTGTTCATCAATTTGATTCTGAGCTGTTTCTTCTGCTCAGTAGTCATTGGAGGCTCAAATGTTCTTTTCACTGGTTTTGACACATTTGCTATCTTCACCGTCTTACCAAGTTTATTTTCCAAATTGCTTCCCGCATTAATGTCATAAGCAAAACAAACTCCAACCACTTGAGTATATTTCCTTGCTTGAGCAGCGTCTTTCGGTTCAAAGTAAATCGGATTATAGAAAAGCATGATGAAACTCTTCGTGAGTTATATCTTCAATCTCCACTTCATCGTTTTCAGGAGTCTGCTTATCATCTGAGTGACTTCCAATATCCTTTTCAGGAATATCTGGAATCGACTCGTCCACTAAAAACTCCTCAAAAGTCTTCCCTACCCTCTGTGCAAGACCATCTAGAATTTCCTTTGCCACAGATGCAGGTAATTCTCCTTCCTCAAGATCAGGATCTTCATATTCCAATTCATATCGCATATCATCAGTTTGGAATATTTCAGTAAAGCATCCTGTGAACTCAATGGTCCATTCTCTTTTCTCCAACATATCTTTGTACACTTGTTTAGCATCATCAGATAAAGACCTCACCTTCTCATTCCAGAAGATACTTTCATCTGAATCAACGTTCTTACCTTTCTTCTTCTTTGAACTTGATTCTCCAGTACTCTTCTTTTTGGATGTCCTTTCTTCAAATGTAAACTTTGAAGTATCATCACCTCCATCATCATCATCATCATCACTCTTACTATCATCCTCTTTCTGTCTCCCAGACCCTTCAGCATCATCATCATCATCATTATCATCCTCATCATCATTTTTATCTGACTCATCATCATCTTCATCATCATCTTTTTCTTCATCCGATTCAGAATCTTCATAATCAACTTTCTCTTCTTCTTCTTCTTTATCTTCTTCACCCTCCTTCAACTTGGGTGCAGTATTATATAAATCATCAATCAAATCACTAAGGCGTTTGTTCTCAGCCCTTAGTTCTTTGTTATCTGCTTTAATCAACTTAATTCTGCTCTTGTTTCTTGCACACTTTCCTTCAAGCTTTTCATTCTTTGCTTCAAGCTTCTTAACCTTCTCATTAATCTCATCCTGATTAGATTTAGAAGCAACTACAATCTGAAGCATTTTCTCTTCATTCTGCTTAAACTTAGCTATTTCAACTTGTTGAGCCACAATCATTTTCATCATGTCATCCATTTTCCTGTTCACCTGCTTCATCACATCATCATCCACAGTGACTTTCTTGGATTTGGATTTGGATGGCTCAACTTCCTTTTCTTTCTGAGGCTTTCTGAACATGTCAAGTACATTGTCCAGTGCAACATTAAGTTGATCAGCTGATATTGGTTCTGCCTCTTTGGATTTCTTTTGCTTCTTGGTGACAGGTGAAGATAGCTTTGATGATGTACCAGCATCGGGCACCCTTTTCCCTTTCAACAGTTGAGCTAACTCTTTCTCCCTCAACTGTTTAGTACTTGTCTTCTTTGACATGGTCTTGTGCTTGGCTTTGGGCAAGTTAACAACCACAGTCTCTCCAACATTCAACTCTTCCAAGTCAACACCTAAACTTTCATCTTCAACATTCACTGACTTCTTTCTTTTCTCAGCTTCTTCAATGGATTTGATTAAAGATTCAGACTCACCAACCATAGTGGCCTTACGTTTGGTGGCCCTAACGTTTTCAGCATCAGAATCCCACTGCTCGTCTACCTCAGTCTCCTCTGAATCAACTGACTCTTCATCCACCAAACCTGAACCTTTCTTTGCCGTTGATTTTTTGTCTAACCGCCTGTTTCTTTGAGCTTCCTTGATCAATCTTTCCCTTGCCCTTCCCTTTGGCTCCAGGATTGACTACTTGTCTCTTCCTCTTAGTGCTTGCATCAACATACACCAAGGGATCATCATTATCAGAATCACTATCATCATGTCTTGCTCTGTTCTTGCCAGGATCAGTGTAATCCTGACTAGCCAAAGCTCCAAATAATCTCCTATGAGGTGGCTTTTCATTGTCTGGCACACCTTTGTATCCTTTCATTCTCACCAAAGTACGAATGTTCATGTGATCTTGACCTAGGATCATAGTTGGATCCTTCTTCAACTCTGGATACTTGTGGTCAAAGATCATCATCAGAAATCTCGGATATAGCATGAACTTCTTGTTCTTCATACCTTTCAGCATCTCCAGCATATGGTCTAGAATCATACCAGATACGTTAAATGGTTTGTTGAGAGTCAACGCAACCATTAACGAACTCAAATTTCTTCTCATAACGTCATATCCACCGCTCACACATCCAAATACGTGGATAATAACATGTGCAAAGTACTTGAACTGCACGCTCAGCTTCCCTTTATACATAGATCCATCAGTAATCGGACCTTTGTACTTCATCCGTAAGAAACAAGCTTTCTGCTCAGTCCATGATAACTCTCTGGGATCTTCACTGACTTCAAACTTGATCTGCAGTGCTTCCCGTATATCAGACTCCGTCAAAAACATCTCCATATCTTGAATCTTGCTCTTAATAATCGTCTGATTATCCCAGAAGTCATACTTCGCATTTCGGTAGAAGTCTTCAATAATGTCTCTGTATATAATCGTCGGTGTGGCTAATGCATGTACAATTCTGCTCCTCTTCAAGAACTCTATGATCCTGGTGAACTCTGTATTCTTCTCCACGTCACGAAGATACGCGCAGCAGTTGTGAGATCGCTCGAATGGCCAACTGCTCGGAACAGATGCTTCAGCCTCTTGTACTGGAACTGGAACAACATTCTCTGCTAGAGCTTCAACATTTTCCACTGGTGCCTCAACGTTTTCGGATTGATCAGCCATCTGCACATCAAAGACAGAAAAACACGTCAAAATGCAAAAACGACAAAAATATCAAACTTTTAAGGCTCAAACCTCTGCACATTCGCCCGTTTTTAACTGGTCGAATGTGAGAATTTATGGTCGAATGTGTACTCTGCTGGTCGAATGTGTAATAATTTTGAGTAAAAATCACATTCGCCCGTATTATACTTACATTCGCCCATCCTTTTCCACTTTCGCCCGTTTTTGGAACCGAAAGTGAAAACGGATTCACCCCAAAATTTAAAAATTTGCCAAAGTTGTTTTTAACATATCATTTTGATCCAAATGTGTCCTACAATGACCGATCAACACTCGTGTACCATCAATTGTAATGATTATTCAATTTTCATTAGTTTTAAAGTGGAATTAGGGTTTATAAGCTTCAATCGATCAATCAATCATCTAAACATTGTTATTATCCTAATTCCTCATATTATCTCCCCCTAAAACTGATGAAGATTGAATGTGAATCAAAATCAAACATCAAAACAGACTCTAAGACCCTTAATGTTAAAACCCTAAGTCCGGTTAAAGAACCATCGATTCTGATCTGTATAGGGCACCATTACCTGTAATTTTAATCTCAAAATGGTCAGTATTAATCAGGGAACAAATCTCACAATCACAAGAAATCAAAGCAACAAGGTCTGGTATCTTAGAAATTTTTGAAAAAATTTGTGAATGGGGGCTCGAACCTGGAATGGTTTATATATAGAGTCCACTTTCGCCCGTTGTATATGGACGAATGTGAGGGAATTCCACATTCGCCCCAAACTAATGACCCGAATGTGGAAATGTATACCCGGAGGTGAAACTTGTCACCCGAAAGTGAAATTTGTACCCGGAGGTGAAACTTGTCACCCAAAGGTAAAATTTGTATTTTAAGAAAGCCACATTCGTCCAAACTGAAACGGTCGAGAGTGAGGATTTTTCCACATTCGACCCAATTAAGGGGCGAATGTGAAATGGAAAAATCTGAAAATTTCGCCAAATCACGAATTCGAATCCCGTTCAACATTTTTCAATCTGTTAAACTTCCAAAACTCAAATTTTCACTTTTTGAATGATACAAAGCCCAGATGATGTTATCAAATCTCAGAAATTGACCATCAAGCATCCCCGGTTATCAAAAATAAAGCAGAAATGCAAAAATTTTGGTTTTTCTGAAATTTTATCAAAACACACCTAAAATCTTTTTGGATTTTGTATCTTTTTGACAATAAAAGTAAAATGCAACAAAGTAAAATGCATCAAAGTAAAATGCATCAAAGTAAATGAAAGCAGTAAACATTTTGTGATATCTGGTAAGAGGATCATATCAGTTTACTGAGAAATCTGAACACAGCGTTGATCTTTCTGTTTAATATTATCATTAGAAACAATATGTGACACGGCAATTGCTGATATTGTGGTCCACGTAAGCTCACATGCAGACAATTACGCAATGCTTTAAAATGATACGAATTAGGTGTTTTAGACTAACACATTGTGGTTCCCACACACACGACATACTCCCGTATCAAGTAATTGCACAAAGCTTCGTCGTAACGCGTGATTATGCCAGAGTTATCCGTAAAATTTACAAAGTATATAGCACAGAGGTGTACAGGTCAGCAAATGAATGCAACAAAGTAACATGTGCGTATACACTAGGTTGAGGTTGATATTAACCACTGATTTGCATCAGAAAGTCAATACGATGTAATAATTATCTTTGATCAATAAAACATAAAGTTCCTCAATTCGGTAACTTTCGGTTTTGGCAATAAGCTCTTTTTGCAAATATTCTGATGAAACTAGGTCCGTAAATCAATACGACAGAAGTTTAATCAGAATATCCCGGATAACAATAACATAACGACCCGAAACCTCAGATTTTGGCAATCCTATCAAACGAAATTACGGTACTAAGACCATATGCCCATGAGGTGTTCAGCCACTACGCGTAGTTTGTTATGTTTGTATCACTAATGCACGCAATATTTAGTCTACGAAGCCTATCAGCATATCACACGTAATCAACATACGTCTCATTATACTATACAATTCTTTAGCCTGTGTCAGATCCCCACTGATGTACTATCATTTCCTCTTTTTATCCAGGAAATCATTTTGGTTTTTCTAATTTTTAGGTCTTTTGAAAATTTTTCAATGTTTTTGGTTTTTCTGATAAAATGACTCCCCCTAAAATAAAGAACATATTTTTGGGTTTTTAATTTTTCTGAAAAACAAAAACAAAAATTTGAAAGAAACAATCCACTTGAAAGCATCAACTTCTTTGAGGATTAAACAATCCCCTCGAAAGCATCAACTTCTTTGAGGATTTTGATAGTAAAGAGAAATTCCCAATTAGCAAAGAGAAATTCCCAATTAGCAAAAATTTAAAACTAAAACTAAAAACTATAAAGCGATAAACCGAGGTGCTGATTAGTCCTGTTTTTCCTTTATATTGTTTACTTTTAAAAGATATTCAAAGCGGGATCTGTCAAAAGCTTTTGTAAACAAATCTGCACGTTGGTAGTCAGTATGGATTTTGACCATATCTATCAATTCCTTAGCGTAACAATCACGGATAAAATGATATTTAATCCGGATATGTTTCGCTTTAGAATGATTTTCAGTATTTTTAGTTAATGCAATTGCGGCTTCGTTGTCACAGTGTATAGGGGTTTTAAGAAACTGCAAACTGTAATCCACCATCTGTTGTTGGATCCAGAGTACTTGCGAACAGCAACTTGAGGCTGCAATGTACTCAGCTTCACAGGTAGACAATGCCACGGAAGTCTGTTTCTTGCATTGCCAGGTGATTAACCTGCTCCCTAAAAACTGGCAACCAGCTGTAGTTGATTTGCTATCTTTGTCACAGCCGCCCCAATCTGCATCACTAAAAGCAATAAAATCAAAATCATCATCATTAGGGTACCAAAGTCCTTTTGATGGACAACCCTTCAGATATCGAAGGATACGCTTGACCGCCGTCAGATGACTTTGTTTCGGCTTCGATTGATAGCGAGCACAGAGACACGTTGCATACATAATATCTGGTCGAGACGCTGTCAAATACATCAGAGATCCGATGATTGCTCTGTAAGTAAATGTGTCTGTCAGCTCCCCCTTAGCGTCCACTCCAATCCCGTGATTGGGTTGAATCGGGGTGTCCATCGGCTTAGAGTCCTCCATCTGGAATCGGCTCAAGATGTCGGATACATATTTTGTCTGGTGAATGAAGATCCCGTCGGATCTTTGGTCCACCTGCAAGCCGAGGAAAAACTGCATCTCCCCCATTGCGCTCATTTCGAACTTTTCTTGCATAACAGTTTCGAATTCCCTGCATAAAAGTTCGTTAGTTGAACCAAATATAATATCATCAACGTAAATCTGTACAAGAAGCAAATCATCTCCCGTCTTCTTCGTGAAGAGGGTGCAATCGACGAGGCCGCGCTTGAATCCTTTGGAGATGAGGTATGTACTTAGCTCCTCGTACCATTGTCTTGGAGCCTGGTGTAAACCATATAAAGCTTTGTTCAGCACGTAGACCTTATCTCGGTGGATTGGGTCCTCAAAGCCTGGTGGCTGCCCGACATAAACCTCCTCCTTGACTTTCCCGTACAAAAATGCGCTCTTGACGTCCATTTGATAGACTTTGAATTTCTTGTATGAAGCAAACGCGAGGAACATCCGAATAGCTTCAATCCGTGCTACTGGTGCATAGATTTCGTTGTAATCAATCCCTTCGATTTGATGGAAACCCTGCACGACCAATCCGGCTTTGTTACGAACAATAACCCCACGATCATCCTTTTTGCACTTAAACACCCATTTAGTGCCTATTTTCTTCCTTCCCGGCGGTAAATCCGTGAGCGTCCAAACTCCCAATTTCTAGAATTGCAATAACTCCTCCTGCATTGCCTCAACCCAGGCATCTTCATTCAAAGCGTCCTTGTATGTCCTTGGCTCAACCTGCGACACATAACATGCAAACGACCAATCATTTTGACTACCAGATTTTTGAATTTTGTCATATAATGCTAAAGCACCAAAACTCTCTGGCGAGTTAACGCTTTTCAGCTGCCCTCTGGTCATAACACCACTTCCAGGATCACCGATAACTTGCTCCAGCGGGTGAATACGATGAATTCGAGATTCCGGATAAACAGGTACAATAACTCCCGTCTGAGCAGTCAAGTTTTCTACAGCATCCAGATCATGACCCGTGTTAGATGATGAAGCAACTTCTGGAGTTGGAGTTGGGTTCACTGGTTGCGCCTCTAATTCTTCTGCATGTTCAAGAACGGCTTCTTCAAATTGTTCATCTTCAGATTCTGAAGTGTCTAATGAAGTTGAAGCCTCTTGAAACACTTCTTCCTCTTGTATAGGAGCATTGGTATCATTAGAAGCTAGTAAGGGGTTCACGGTGATTGGACGCACCAACGGTGAAGTCGCCGCGTTTTCACACTCGTAAAGTAATCTGATAACAGCTTCTTCAACCAAGCTATCTAGATTGAATGATTCAAAGAAATCTTTGTAATCAAACATCCAATCAGGACCCGTGCCATGCAAATTTTGAGTATATCGTTGAACTTCCATGTTAGCCCAATCCTCCACTTGACGAGTTCGCTTGTTGAATACCCGTTTGAGCGGGGTTGCATATCCAACAAAATATCCCTCCTCAGCTTTAGGACTAAACTTCTCACCTGGATTCAACATCGTGCATGGCGCCCCGAAAGGTTCTAGATACTCTAAGTTGGGCTTTCGTCGGTGTAACAGTTCATAAGATGTTTTTCCAAACTTCTTCACTGTTAGAACCCGATTTAGTGTATAATTTGCTGCATAAATCGCCTCATTCCAGAACATTACTGGAAGATTTGAATCAGCGAGCATTGTTCTAGCCGCTTCAATTAGAGTCATATTCTTTCGTTCAGCAACACCGTTCTGTTGTGGGGTGTACGGAGCCGAATATTCATGATGTATCCCTTTTCTTTCACAAAGTTCATCCATCTTGGCGTTTTTAAACTCCGTCCCGTTGTCACTCCTAATTCTTTTTATCTTCAAATTGTAGATATTCTCCAATCGAGTGAACAGAACTTGTAGGTTGGTAAAGGTGTCACTTTTGTTCTGCAAACACATCACCCATGAAAATCTTGAATAGTCATCAGTGACAACTAAACAATAAAGCTCTCCAAGATGACTTTTGCGCTTGACCGGTCCGAATAGGTCCATGTGCAATCGCTCAAGCGGCATCTCCACAGAGTTAACTTTCTTCACTTTGTGGGACTGTTTGTGTTGCTTCCCCTTCATACAACTTACACACTTGTCGTTCAGATGGAAATGTTTCACGTTTACTCCATCGACAAGCCCATTTCTCACAAGTTGATTCATTTTTCTCAGATGAATGTGCCCCATTCTTCGGTGCCACATTATCGATTCTTTCTCAGTCGCTTTGGATAGAAAACATGTTATTTGCCCCTGTGATGTCATCGCCTTGGACATATCAAGAATATAGAGATTGTTGACGCGAGGTGCCATCAACATTATCCACTCCTTTGGAATTTTGAAGCCCGGTTTGAGAATATAGCAGGATTTGTCATCAAAATGCACAGAAAATTGTTTATCACATATTTGACTGACACTCAGCAGATTATAATCTATCTGCTTCACATAAGATATCCGCTCAAAAGTCACTATCCCATTACTCACGCTTCCTTCCATTGTGATATATCCACCTTTATTTCCAGCGAATGCAACATATCCTCCATTGATGTTTTTCACGTCGAACAGCAATGCGAGATCCCCCGTCATGTGGCCTGAAGCTCCACTATCAACAATCCATAGACTGCTAATAGGGCCAGCTGAAGCTCCCTGCACACAAAAAGTAAATCATTTAGTTCTTTCGGGGGACCCAAGCCTGAGTCTTGGGCCTTTGAATATCAGCTTTCAAAGAAACATTCTCATTCACATTTTCAAAAACTTTTTGTTTTGGATCAATCTTTTTCTGATTGTTCAAAACATTTTCCTTTTTCTCATTTACCTTAGAAGTAGAAGCTCCTGGAGTACCATTGGGTGACCAAGATTGTTCAGATCTTTTAAGAATGCGAATCTGAGTTTTTGGATTCTCAGTCGGTTTCTGAACATTGTTAACAAATGTAACTTTCTTGGTTACCTTATCTGAGTTAACAGATTTAGGTCCAACATTTGATTTGACAATCGGTTTTTGTGGAACCTTTCTGCCTATCAATTGTTGCGTTCACCACAGGCTTTCTCCATGATTGTTCCATAGCAATCCGATTTCTTTGATCATATTGAATTGGACGATTGTTCCTCATTTGATGAAAATTGTTTTGATTATAAAACTGTTGTTGTTGAGGAACAACTCGTCTATGTGGTGGAACATAATGATCAATCGGTTTTCTCATGGAATTTCTAACTTCAACCTCATGTCTTTTATGCCTTACATATGGACACTGAGCAAGTAAATGCCCACGTTCCCCACATTTAAAGCATTTTCGATACTCTTCAAAAACATATTGAGCATTTGGTTGAGCAAATGATCTAACAGGATATTGATCATTATACTGTTGATTCCTCAAACTCTCAGGAAGTGGTCCTTTTGAGTAAGTGGGCTCATGAAAACCATTTGCTTTGTCATTTGGTCGAATGAACTCTGTGACATGGACCTTTGGTTCTTGAGGAACATCCAAAAACAATTTCTTTAAAATTTCTGGTGGAATTTCGTTTGTTCTCTCATGTTTTGGGAACCAAATAGTGCTTTCTTGCCAAATCTTTTCTATTTTAGCATAGTTAGCATTTTTGATTGGAAATTCCTCATCAGAGATGATTTTGTTGGATCCTTCCATCCGATAAAACACCTTGACAGGTTTGTCACTTGGTTCATTCTCAAGGTCCTTTCTAATCTCATTCTTTTCAGACTTTTTCTCACAATGAGCAGTTGCCATCGGATGCACATGTTGAGATGGTGACACTGGTTCAGTAGTAATGATGTGATTTTCTTTTGGAATTTCACATGCATTAACAGTTTGGTCATTACCAGTATCATCATTCTCTGATTCTGAATCCACACTTTCAGCATAAACACCCTCATCATTCAAGCCTAAAATCGGTCTCACATCGGAATGAGGATCACCAATACTCGAGGTATTAGATTCCATTTCCGATGATGAGTCTGATTTTACCGAGCTCTCCAGTATAACTTGGTGATAGTTATGATTTTCAAAAAGAACCGGAGATGGCACAGACTTGTAATTAGTGGTGTTATCATCTATGATGTGATCTACCACATAAGCAATGTGCTTATAACTTTCCAACTTTTTGTTCACTTTTTCAGCAAAGCATTTTATGGCTGCCATTTCCAACTTGGTATTTTCAATTTCATTGATATAGTTGTTAATTGCCAATTGTTTCAATGATAAAGTATTTTTCAAGTCGGAAATGTCCTTTTTGTAGCCATCTAATACTTTGTTGAAAGCATTTAACTCTTTGCGAGTAGATTGACTGTTCATGATAGCACTATCACGTTCAATACGGAGTTGTTTAATCTCCTCAGTCAATCTATCACATTTATCACAATGTTTATCAATTTTAATATCAGTGCTAGATTCAGAACTTACAGGTTTTGGCGGTTCAGACATGGCCATTAATGCGAAATGAGCTTCCTTTCCAGTGAAAAACTTGGAATAGTCAATCTTGGTGAAAGCATCATCAGCAATGCACGACTTCCTCGTCATCAAAAAATCAGCTTCTGCTAACAACTGATCAATGTCATCATCTAAAGAATCAACACTTGCCTCTGTGTCCGATTCACTGTCTGAATCTGAATAAACTGATCTACACTCCTCAGGAACATCGGTAACAGAATCAATCACCATTCCAGAATTAGTTTCCTCAGCCTTAACCTCAACAGGTTCATTCTCCACATCCATTTCAGTCTCAGAATCATCACTATCACACTCCTCAGTTTCTTTCTTTTCTTCCTCCATTACCGACTCTTCAATATCAACATGATAAGCAACACATGCCACATTTCCACCAGTAGTAACTTCTTCCACTCCTATTTGCATACCCGACCAGTCAAACCTTTCATCTTGTTGAGTCACCAATGCTTGATTCTGACTCGTGTTCTGTTGTGTCTCATTTGGTGTAGTGATCGGTATAACTGTTCGGTTAGTGTTGTTAGGAGATTGGTTTTGAATCTGGTTTGATGTGTTTGGTTGTCTGTTTTGGTTGTTAAAGTTGTTCTGTCGGTTTTGGTAGTTGTTGTTATTTTGGTAAGAAACTTGGTTTTGTTGTTGACGGTTCTGGTAGTTTGCATTGAATGGATTTCTATTACCTTGTTTTGGTGGCTGGGTGCATTCTCTTTTAAAGTGACCTTTCTCTCCACAGTTAAAACAAGTAACTTTCTCCTTGTTGAACCCGTAGGTTGTGTTGGGAGAAGTTGCCAAATCTGTTCTACCTGTTTTCTCGATAAACTCTGTTGCTCTTCTCATGATGCTTGCAAAAGCCCATTGAATATCAATGAGTTCCATCTCTTCCTTGTCGATCTGTGCATAGTCCTCATTGGTTAAGTTGTTATTCCCAATTTGACTAGCAACGAGTCCATTGTAGGATGAAACCATTGCTGAGACTAGTGCAATATGTTGTTGAGCAATTTCCACTGTCACATTGCCCAAGTTAGAAGCCTCCAAAACCACCGGATGTTGATTATGTTGAGTAACTTGGTTCATTGGTTGTTGTGATTGACTAGCAGTGTAGAAACCTGCTTGTTGCATTGGGGAGAGTGGTGAAATGTAGGAATTGTTGTATTGTGGTGGTGTGTATGATGGTTGTGAGTAGGATGATGTTTGTGTCATGTAGTTGGTGGTTGGTTTTGGTGATTCCATAACATTGGAAATGCAAGCAACATGTGGTGCAACACCTCCTGAACTTGAGTTACTCACTGGAACTGAAGTGCCTCCAAAATATAAGCTAGGATTCTGAGGAATTTGTGATCTTCTAGCTTTCCTCCTATCCTCCATCTCTTTGTTTTCCAGTTTCTCAATGAACTCTGAAATAGTCCAGAACTGGTAAGCATCCTTCTCTCTGAGAACTTCCACATGCTGATCCCATTGTGGTGGTAGAGCATCTGCAAACTTATCCACCTGCTTAGTCATAGGAATCTGTACACCATAACTAGACAATTCAGATAGCAAATGCATATATCTAGGAGTTAATTCTTTTAAAGTTTCATTGTTAATGTAAGAAAAATTCTCAAACTCCTTTATCAATTCTTCCATCCTCAAGCTTCTAGTCTTCTCGTTACCATCATGCTTCCTTTTAAGCTTGTCCCATAGTTGCTTAGATGTGGTGCATGTCCCAAACTGATGCAACAGGTCGCTTGTGATTGCCTGTGTCAATTGGGAAAAAGCTTTCTTCTCCACCGCAAACTTCTTTTTCTCCTCCTCAGACATACTCTCCAATGGAACTGGTTCACCGGTATTCTCCAACACTGGTGGTGTGTAACCTGTAGCAATCATTCTCCATGCCTCTGCTCCTTCTGACTCCCATGCCTTCCAAGTGGATTTTGAACATGGTATGCCACTGATTATATTCTTGCATCTCCATGAGCTTTGGTGGCCGATTCCCGCTACCTGAAGACAAATCTTTAATCAAAGTAGAAATAGCATTAGTAGTTTGAGTATTTACCACCACTGCTGCTACTCCCCAGTAGTCAGATTGTGGTGCTGGATGTGCTACGCTTTGAGGCATCGAGCTCGTTGTTGCCATGTAGTTAATCGGTTGCGAAGACTGTGTGTTCGTCTTTTGTGCTGCCACTGTCCATGGGTCCATCGCTTGCTGTTGTGGTTGTGTCGTTGCTGGTTTCGGAGTAGTTTGAAAATGCCACATGATCACGAACTTAGAAAACTTCAACACTTAGAAAATTTTCCAAAGTAAATCCTAGGTTCGCCCAAAATGATCTATGTTCGCCCAAATAATCCTACTTTCGTCCCTTTCTGATGTAGATTCGCCCAAATAGTAACTGATGCGTGCAGATATATATATAGAAATGTGCACAAGTTAAAACCCTAGACTCCTCTAAACCACGCACAATCGGCAAGTGTACCGTTCGTTTGTAGCAAGCGAATAAGACCAGGTATCGAACCAAAGGACTCAATTAAACACAGAAAATTAAACTGTCACTGAATTGCTTGTTTAAATTAATAACTAAGGGGGGTTTTAAATTGAAAATATAAAAATTGATTAACTATTAATTAACTAAATTACCCTAAATTAAATTAAATTAAAAACTAATTAAAACTAAAATAAAAACCGAACTAAAGTGATGGAAAAATCAAGCAAGGGAAAGACTGGCTACCTAGGTAGGAATCCTTACACATAATACTCAATCCTGACGAAGAAACCCGTTTGGAGACCCTAATTTCATCCAACTACTCTCCTCCTGCAGGTAAGGCTAGTAAGCTAGAATCAAGGCGGGACAAGTGTAGAAATGCTAAAATGGATCTGGATCGCCCTAGCATACCAAAATCCCACAGAAATCAGGTTAAAACCTCTCCTGGATTAAAACCCTCAAACTATGAAGCAGACTTAAACTCTACTGAAAGAAACCTAGGAAAACTCTAAACACGGACAAGTAGCGACTCCCGCCCTAGCGCTTGCCAACTACCGAACAATGCCTAGTTAGTTACCTAGCACTCTCGAGTTAGATTTCTCACCCTCAAGAATGGACTGCACGTTTTAGTTAATTTATTATATTAGTTTGTTATACTTGTGTCGTACTCCAACTCCAAATACTAGCACGCTAACCTAAGTTGACGAACTAGATTGATTTATAGACCTAGGGGGTATCTCTACATGCCTAGCTCCACAAAACCAATAAACAAACTTCAAATAAAATTAACGCCAACACACATATATCAAATCCAACAATAAAAATAAAAATCATGTAATTCTACACATCCAAATGGAAACCAAATGTCATTCAATCATATTATTATCTAAATCATCATCCTAAGTAGCCATAAAAATGTCTAGCCACTCATAATATTAAAAAATACCATCACAAAATAATTAAACATAGTTTTAAGCATGTCTAGAGAAAAATTAATAAAAATTAAACCTAACCCAAGGCTCGTTGGCTCTTAATCTTTAACGTGCCCGTGGCCTTTTCTCCTTCCGTGCCCGTTCGATCGTCACCGTATTTGGCCGGTCTAACTCTTTTTGTCTTCGTGCGATTGATGATGTATGAATGAATGATTGATAATTATCCCTCCCTTTATTCCTTGCTGTTGTGAATGAATATCTCTCATAATTGTGCGTCGTCAAAGTTTTTATCTTCACTCCTTTTGCACCGACTTGGACATTGAGATTTATTTGATTTGGGCCACGAGCCCAAGTCACTTTGTTCTTTCTTTTTTTTTATATATATATTATTATTATTATAACTTTATGTTTCTGGTTCGGTTGTTCTTGGCTCGATCAAAATTTCTCGTTTACGCTCCGACGTCCATGAACATATGCCCTCAAGTGTCCGTGTCTCAATTAAAATTCTTTCATTTTGAGCTCATTTTCCACGAACACCTATAAAATAATAAAATAAATAAATACCAAATAAAAATGACACAAAACAAATAAAAACTGACCAAATAATATACAAAATACATAGGAACAGAGATGTGTTTTACGACACATCAAACATCCCCACACTTGACTCTTTTTTCGTCCCTGAAAAAGAATTATGCAATGGGATCACAATCAAATAATCTGGCCTCAAAACATAGGTTACTTTAATTTTAAAAATCTAATCACGTGCCAACTGCGATTGCAGGTATACTTGTCCTCTTAAACCCAACCGCCGGTTTCTAAGCCCCTTATCATGTTAGTTTATCTTTAGGTTCATTTAGTCTACCTAGGGTCTCACACTAAAGAAGCCACAGTTTCACCTAATAACGCCTCAAGCTTATGAAACAAAAGGAACAACCAATTGATTATTCCTAACCGTTTTATGTAGAAAACCAAGAGAATTTAAAATCATTTGTTGTTTTTTTTTTATACTTTTTTTTTTCATCTCAGCATACTTAACTCAGAGGGTGTGACCAATCCAAGTCGCTATCCCAGTGGCCAGGCACGTTAAGCTTCAGTATTTTCGCTTTGATTTCTAATTTTTTTTTTCATGAGCTTTTTTAGATATTTATTTTCAGACAATCCTAGAGGGAGTCGAGTCCGGAGTCACTATCCCTAGAAACGACACCATTGGCCTTGCCCTTATTTTATATCCAGCTCTTTTTTTTTTTCAACTTTTGATTAGAAATTCTAACGGTTTTAAACTTATAACGGTATTCCTTATACTATTATTGGCGGTTTCAGCTTCCCCATTTTTTCCTAGATGAGAACCCACAAGGTATCCTAATATATTTAGGTGTATTATCTCAAAGGAAACTTTTCTACCGGCTGGGCCTACCCACACATCCCAAGTTAACACGCTTTCAATTATTTATTCTTCTAATACATATAATATTTGAAAACCAGACACTTGATTTTATCTATCATTTCCCATATTTTATAATGCAAACTTCAAAATCAGGGACTTTTTTTTTATTCAGTTTTTTTTTTTTCAGGTTTTTCAATGTTTTTTTTTTTTTTTGACTCAAACGACTTAATATACAAACTAAACGACAGTTTCCCATCCCCACACTTAAACTCTACATTGCCCTCAATGTAAGAATAGAAAACGACTCAAAACAAAAGAAAAAATAAATTCCGAATACAAAAATAAAAAGACAAGGGCAAATTGGAAAGGACTTAGCTGGTTTATTAACGCGTAAGCTCCAAAAACTCTAGTCCAATCCAGCTCGATCGTATAGCATTTTGGTCGCGATCGGCTCTGACACAATAGTAAACTTTTGGGTTGCTTCATTATAACGTACAGCTCCAGAATCGCCCGAATGGAGATTGAGTACGAGCGGTACAATCCAAACCTGCACAAGATAAAACAAAAACCCAGCAGAATACCGAACTAAAAAAAATAATAATAATAATAAAATAAAATAAAAAGACTCAAGCTAATAACCTAGACACATAATAAAAGCAAAAACACAAAGACGACGCAACTAAGTAATGAACATGAAAAGAAAATACAAACTCTACACATGGGGATATCCCCACACTCTCACAAACCTACTCGGGATTGATCTCAGGGAGGTCCGAAACCTCCACCTCCTCATCAACGCTCATCCCATCCTCATAATGCTTCAACCTATGGCCGTTCACCTTCCATCGTTGGCCATCCTCACCTTCAATCTCAATCGTACCGTAGGGAAAAACCTGTGTAACAACATAAGGACCCGTCCAACGCGACCTAAGCTTTCCTGAGAACAACCTAAGACGAGAATTATACTGTAACACTTTCTCCCCACACTTAAATTCTTTCACTATCTTCAGACGCTTATCGTGCAACTTCTTAGTTTTCTCTTTATAATCCCACGATCTCATATAAGCATCATCTCTCAACTCCTCTAACTCATGCAACTGAAGGTATCTATGCTTACCTGCCTTATCCAAATCTAAATTCACCCTCTTCAATGCCCAAAACGCCTTATGCTCTAACTCAACCGGTAAATGGCACGCTTTTCCATAAACTAACCGAAAAGGAGTGGTGCCTATCGGTGTCTTAAATGCGGTGCGAAAAGCCCACAATGCGTCCTCTAGGTGATCTGACCAATCCTTTCGGTTCTGACCCACTGTTTTCTCTAGGATTCTCTTGATCCCGCGATTGGTATTTTCCACTTGACCACTTGTTTGTGGATGATAAGCCGTAGAAAGCCGATGGGTGACCCCATAGCGTTTCAAAGCTTTCTCCATCTGGTCATTGCAAAAGTGTGTACCACGATCGCTAATCAAGGACTTAGGAGCACCAAACCTAGAAAACAGTGTCTTTAAAAACCTCACAACAACCCGTGCGTCATTTGTAGGCAAAGCTTGAGCTTCCACCCACTTAGAAACATAGTCAACCGCAACTAGGATGTATCTATTCCCACGAGAATTGGGGAATGGACCCATGAAATCAATGCCCCACATATCAAATACTTCAATGGTCTGAATAGGATTTTGGGGCATCTCATTACGGGATGAGATATTACCGGTCCTCTGACAGGCATCACAATGTCTCACAAACTCATGGGCATCCTTAAAAATGGTCGGCCAGTAGAAACCCGCATCAAACACGCGTTTGGCAGTATTAGCCGCCCCGTAGTGACCTCCTACTCTACCCTCATGACAGTGCCTAAGGATATCTCTCGTCTCCTCACCAAAAACACATCTCCTCAAAACCTGATCTGGTCCTAACCTAAACAAGTAAGGATCATCCCACAAGTAGTACTTAGAGTCAGCTATCAATTTCTTTTTCTCCTGAAAAGTAATATCACTCTTAAACTCACCCGAAACTAAGTAATTAGCTATGTCGGCATACCAAGGGAAGTCCCTACAGATCCTAGCTACCACAGACATCAAACTCTCATGAGGAAAATCATCCCTAATCCTCTCCTCCCTAGCTCTCTCTAACTCTGGATTCTCTAAACGAGATAGATGATCCGCAGCTACATTCTCAGCTCCACTCTTATCCCTAATCTCAATATCAAACTCTTGAAGCAAAAGGATCCACCTAATCAGTCTAGGCTTTGCATCTTTCTTGGAGAAAAGATGCCTAAGAGCGGAATGGTCAGTAAAAATGATAGTCTTAGAAAGCACGAGATACGACCTAAACTTATCACAAGCAAAGACGACGGCTAGCAACTCCTTCTCTGTCGTCGTGTAATTCTCTTGGGCATCATTGAGTGTTTTGCTAGCGTAGTAAATGGGATGGAAATGCTTGTCCCTACGCTGGCCCAACACAGCCCCAACAGCAAAGTCGCTAGCATCACACATGATCTCGAAAGGAAGAGACCAATCTGGAGCGACCAGAATGGGAGCCGTCACTAAACGCTCCTTCAACAACTCAAATGCCTTGACACATTCAGCAGAAAACTCGAATGGTCGATCTTTCTCAAGAAGCTGGGTCATCGGGCGGGCAATCTTAGAAAAATCCTTAATGAAACGCCTATAGAAACCCGCGTGACCTAGAAAACTACGAATAGACTTCACAGAAGTAGGCGGCGGGAGTCGGGAAATGGTGTCGATTTTAGCTCTATCAACCTCAATCCCTGCCTGTGAAATCTTGTGCCCAAGCACAATACCCTCACGAACCATGAAGTGACACTTTTCCCAATTAAGCATCAGGTTCGTCTCCTCACACCGAGTAAGAACACGCTCTAGATTACGCAAACAATGATCGAAGGAACTCCCAAAGACAGAAAAATCATCCATGAAAACCTCCATGGAATCCTCGATCAACTCATGGAAAATCGCCATCATACATCGCTGAAACGTGGCCGGGGCATTACATAGCCCAAAAGGCATGCGTCGATACGCAAAAGTGCCAAAGGGGCATGTGAATGTGGTTTTCTCTTGATCCTCAGGTGCAATAGGGATCTGAAAGTAACCAGAGAAACCATCCAGAAAGCAGTAAAACTGCTGACCCGACAAACGCTCAAGCATCTGATCAATAAAGGGCAAGGGGAAGTGGTCCTTGCGGGTGGCATCATTGAGTTTGCGATAGTCAATGCAAACTCGCCATCCGGTCACAGTCCTTGTGGGTATGCGCTCATTTTTCTCATTCGTGACAACCGTCATTCCCCCTTTCTTGGGAACAACCTGGACAGGACTCACCCAAGATGAATCAGAGATGGGATAAATCAAACCTGCATCTAACAACTTAATCACTTCTTTCTTAACCACATCCTGCATGTTCGGGTTTAGCCGTCGCTGAGGCTGGACAACTGGCTTAAACTCCTCAGTTATCAGAATCTTATGCGTGCAAAACGAAGGGTGGATGCCCTTAATGTCAAAGAGCTTCCACGCAATAGCACGCTTGTGTGCTTTCAGTACACACAACAACCGCTCTTTCTCATCCTCTGTCAACTCAGACGATATGATGACAGGCAACTGAGAGTCCTCCCCTAACTATGCATACTCTAGATGAGATGGTAACTCCTTAAGCTCAAGGGTAGGGGGTGTCTCAAGTGATGGTGTCTCTAGAGGTCTCTCCGAATCAGTGGTCTCGAAAACCTGGGAGGCCTCATCAGAAAGGTGAGACTGAACAGCGGGTGGAGACATGTCCCGCTCAAGATCAAACTCAGTCATCTCAATGCACCCTTTATACTCGGTACCGAGCATCTGTGTGTCAAGGGTGTCTAGCTCGCAGAAGCTAGTGCAAAAGCTCCCCACCTGAGTCATGAACGAATCAATGAAGTACAGAGTATCATCGTTCTAGTTAGGGTGCTTCATGGAGTGCTGAACATCAAAAGTGACCTGCTCGTCGGCAACTCGAAGAGTGAGTTTGCCATCAAAGACATCAACAATAGCACGAGCAGTGGCTAAGAATGGACGACCAAGAATGAGTGGAACCTGTGAGTCCTCGTCCATGTCAAGTATAACAAAATCCACCGGGAAAACAAATTTATCAACCTTAACTAACAAGTTTTCCACTATCCCGCGCGGAAACTTCACCGATCGGTCGGCGAGCTGAATACTCATGCGCGTAGGAGACAGCTCTCCTACATTGAGCCTAGCAAAAACAGAGTAGGGCATTAAATTAATGCTAGCTCCAAGGTCTGCAAGAGCATTACTAACAGTGAGATTCCCTATCAGACAGGGAATGGTAAAGCTACCAGGATCAGTCATCTTCGGGGGCAGCTTATTCTGCAGCGCTGCAGAGACCTGCTCAGGAAGAGTAACAGAAGAGATCTCCTCAAGTTTCTTTTTGTTTGTGAGCAAATCTTTCAGAAACTTGGCATACTTAGGCATCTTCGAAAGAGCCTCAACAAATGGTAAGTTCACCTGGATCTTTTTCAGCATATCCAGGAACTTACGGTACTGATCAGAATCATCTGGTCTAGTAAGTCGACCAGGAAATGGCGGCTTAGGCTTGTAGGCCTTCACCGGAGTGTCATCTCTCTTCTCACCTTGAGACCCGCTGGTTTGTGCTGTACTTGCTGGGCGGAGCCTAGGTTGCACCTCGCCAGCTGGTGTCTCTCTCTCAACTCCCTCATCAACAGACTCATCCTCTCCTACTGGTAACGAATCATCTACCCCCTTCCCACTCCTAGTAGTAACGGCTTTCGCCTGATGCTGCCTAAACGATGAACTAGAGGAGTTAGGATTATTGACAATGTTACTAGGAAGGCCTCCTGGTGGTCTCTGTAACACCGCGTGATTTTCACTTTTCATATATTTTAAATGCTATATTTAACAAATTCTAAGTTCGCCTTTATTCGTCTCGTTTAGGTTACTCCTACCAATTCTTGACGGGTCGTCATTATAATTTATCCTATTCAATTTGAGCGTTATTACAGGAAACTTATTTAGTTAAGATCTTAATATATACTTATTATTAACAAAACATATATATATATATATATGTATATATTAATAATACAAAAAAAAATATGAAACTTGTATTATGCATCATTTCAAAAAGAAAAGATGTACGGATGTTTTTTTTTTAATTATGACTTTTTATTTATTTTTTTTTCTTTTAAATATATAATTACCACTTAATTAACTTCTAACCACCCTAATTAATTCATTAGATACCCAACCCCTTCACCCCAACTATAAATACACCACTCCTACCCATTCTAACACTTGCTCATTTCTAAATCCTCTCTAAATCTCCAAATCTCTCAAGAATTCTCTCAAGAATAAGTGAGTTTCTTACTTCACCTTTAACCTCTCTTCTACTTTCTTCACTCTCCTCTTCTTCAAACCCTTTGAGGAAACCTCTAGGACCTCTCTCCTATTTGCCATGGCAAATAAACATGAGTAGGGCACCAATTTGAGGCCTCAAATGTGGTCATCTTCTATTATCTTTTATGCACTAGGTTGTTAATAATACCAACCAAGTTCACCAACAACTCAATGATGGAGGGACTTGTGTTATGGTTCATGGTTGACAAAAGGAAGGCCAAGGCTCATCCAAACTAAGTCACCATACCCTACTTTCTAAGTTATATTATATAAATACTAAATTATATAAACTCTACTAATTTAATAACTCGGAAAGGTTTGTGGATACATCCCTACCTTACCAATGCTTGACTCTCATAACCATCCGAATCACCTCTATGGTGGTTTGTGTTTTGGTTCGCCTAAAAGGCTTGCTTGACTCTTATGACCATCCGAATCACCTTCATGGTGGTTTGTGTTTTGGTTCGCCTAAAAGGCTTGCTTGACTCTCTTGAATCTATAACCTAAACTCGAAACTAAGACCCTTTATTCTTTAATTCTAGATAACCAAGGCTAAAGCTAAACCTACCAAGACTTACCTTTTTGGAACTCTATCAAACGCACCCAAAGGTGAGTTTATACTTGTCCCCCTTTTATTCTTTATTCTTTGGGGCTCAACATGTATCACTATCAAAACTTAAACGATTTCATACTCTTAAACTATTATGCTCAATCTAAATGCTATTATGCTATGCCATGCTAGAATTCAAAGTCTTACATACAAATGTACGATTAGTTAACAACCCACCTTACATGTATAGCGCTATAGGTTGACACGCCGCCCCCTTTATGGGTCATGATAAGATGAAGTCTTTTGTGTTATCGAGTGTTGTTGCCGTTTGTATGGTTCTACGTGCATATGCCTATAACATGATGATTCGAGTAGACTTTTCTATACTATGTACTTAGACTCAAACTAGTATGCTCACCAATGCTTTATGTGTTGACGGATATTTTATACATGTTGCAGGAAATGTTTAATGCAGGTTTATCAAGAAATCTACTTAGGATTGGACTAGAAACTCACGCTAGTTTAAGTTCTATATTTTGATGTTCTATTTTTCTTTTCGTGAAACAATTTGTATTATGTTATCTTTTTAGACAATGATTATGCTATGAATGAAATTTTATCTTTAAATTATATTATCACGAATTCTAGTGTCATGAAGTCTTTGAACAATCTACCACTAAGTCTCACCTCGATGATTCCGCCATCGGTTGGGGTGTGACAGATTGGTATCAGAGCCATGACTATAGGGAATTAGGAAAAATTGCCATGTTTGACCTAGACTATAGTTAAGTACCTTTTTGACCATTCCTTTTATCATGCTTAAAATACTTGTTCTCCCTATCTTGCTTCTACTCCATTCTCTTGATCATTAAAAATTTACCTTCCTATTTGTGGATTACTCTACACTCGAAGACGCTCGTATAACACAAATGAAAGGAAATCACCAAAATAGGCGTGAAACCCTCACTTTGGTGATAACTTTCAATCCGCGTAAATTCTTTATGTTTTTGAAACTACACCAAGATAGGAGTGATATCCTCACCTTGGTGAAAATTTCACAATTCTCGTTCTAGTGGACACTTACCAATTGAAAGTTAGAATTAATTTTCTTACCACATTGGACAAATTGTACAAACCACACTCAAAGAAACGACCTCGCTAAGATAGGAGTGAAATCC
Organism: Ambrosia trifida; assembly: GCA_028751855.1. NCBI lineage: Eukaryota > Viridiplantae > Streptophyta > Magnoliopsida > Asterales > Asteraceae > Ambrosia > Ambrosia trifida. Next base: position 87,599,848 of record CM054130.1, on the reverse strand, counting down.
ACAACTTAGCGACTAGTTTCAATCCTTGATATTTTTTTTTTTTTAAATCTCGCCAATGTCTCAAATTTACTAATGACAAGAAACATGTAGTAACTGGAAGGGTGAATACCGTTAACCGAAAGTTTCGGTGAGAGTATTTCCACCTATTAGGCCAAAGCATGTTCTCAAACTCAAAGGTAAATTCGAACCACTTTGGTTAGTCTTAGTTCCGTTCCGGAACACTCCAATTGTTTTGTTTAAAACAAGCCTCTCTTTTTATGTTAATACTACTTTCAATGTTGTTTTCATGCTATATTTTCATTATATATTCGATTTATTTCACTCGCATACAATCTCAAGACTCGCATTTACAATCTACTCTCACGATCTCCAAACAATACTAATAATCATGAACCAACAGAAATTAAAACTCCTTCATGTTGACTAAGTGCACTACACTTGCTTATACATATGTGCTACGCTATTTGAACAATGTGAAACTTGCATCCTATACGTGTAACTTGAACTTACATACTAAGTCTATGAGAACAACTTGAGCTCATGTATTTTTTATATATTCGAATTTGCACAAACTTTACCGATCTAGTGAAACTTTACTCACAAGCATTCATTGTTAATCAACATTCTAATAACTCCTTTCCTAAATTCAAAAGTCACTTTGCTTAAAAAAAAAAACGCTTATGCAAATTTTCTTATGTATGATTCTCGAACATGTCTTCCCGTCTCAACATCATCGATCTCAACCAACTGGCGAGTCTTATTGCCAAAAAAAAAAAAAAACTGATCAAGATTCTCCCTAACCTAGAGACACCAACAAACCCAACTCCAAACTCTAGCGATACCACCAAGGAAAACACAAACCATGTAGATACTAAACCATCTACCCATACCCCTACCAAACAAACGAAAAAGGATAACCGGAAACGCAAAAACCTCAAATGAAACCACACTTCGACAACCCCTAAGACTCCGATCCCCAACAAAAATCAGTACCGTGGAACCCATCCGTTATGCAAGAGTTGTAAATTCCACCATCCCACTCACACACCATGCCACATATGCGCCAACTGTGGTGCATATGGTCATTTAGCCAAAACCTGTCGCCACACCACTAAACCACAACCCGAAAACACCTACTAGCACTACCTTATTCACTAAAGCTAATGGATGGATATGCTCTAAGTGCAACGACCCAACCCATGGGCGCAACCAATGCCCAAGACTTGCCATGGTGATCTACGATGCTGGAAGACCCACTCACCACACTAAAGAAGATTGACTTTCTTTTCTTAAAAAAAAAAAATTGTGAATTTCCTTATGTAATGCTTTCAAGAAATTGTTCGGATGTGAAATTTTCTTTTTACCATCGTTATCCTAGTTTACAATCATAATTTATCGACAAAATTCAAGTATCGCAAAACCCTTTCTTCTCACGCACAATCTTTTTCAAAATCTTTGAGCAAAATTCTTCCTACTAATCCTATGAGGATGCCTATTCTACTATAAAATCCTCACTTGAAACCTTCAACCACTAACAAATGTGTGTCAAGTCGGTATGACGAACGAGATTTTAAATGGTAAAAGTGTTTAAAATAAATTTTGCTTTCAGAATACCCAATGTCACCCATAACAAAAGAAATATATATTTTTTTTTTTTAGCAAACAGGACTTGTGAGCAAAAGACACGCTAAATCAATCAACCTACTCCTTTATAATCCCAAAACCTTTTCTCTTGAATTCGTATTACGAGTCAAAATATTCACCAACGCCAAACTAAAATTATCAATAAACTATTTTCCTCGCTTAATAAAATGGAATTTTATTAAATCAAACGTCCACCTTCGGTGAGACTTTTACACTAAATTTTCCCCACTTCAATTAAATCCGTTTTTCTTTAACATCCAACAGACTAAATTCTTCTACCATCAAACTTGACGCTTAATCTTAACAAGCTAAATTGCTCACGTACCCATAAACTCAATTTGTAATGAACTCGAATTCTATGTTGCCCTCAGTCAAAACATTTTACGCGAGAACGTTTTCATTAGGAATCCAATTGTCTATGCTTTTGTTTGATTTTATACATCTGAACGTAACCACATATGCACAAGTCTACACCATTATACCATAAAACCATAAAACTACACAAAAAAAAAACGCGTACGGTTAACAACATAAAAAAAAAAACTTGCTTAATGCCTTTTTCACAATATGTGTTTGCATGTCACGTTGCTTGCTATGTTTACAACATCAAAACTGTTTAATGTATTTTCCTTTGTGTATAAGTATTTTTTGACCACTAGCGACCTACACATAACTAAGACAAACTATGTGGACCATACGACAATTGGACTAATTACGGGTGCACACGTAATTACAAAAATTTGGCGAATGGAAAACATAACGAGTCCTAGTGTGTGTAACCTATCATGACTTGAATAACAACACGGATGAGGTATGATAACGGCATGGTGGATACGCCGCCGGTACATCCTATACATAAATGTCCTGTCATACTACCAAAAGTAGAGTTATTCATGCCATGAGAAGTTTTGGATGTCGAGTTTAAATTTTGACCAACACTTACGTTATTTATGTTTTGCGATACCGTTTATGTTATAGTTTACTAGTCTAATTACGCTTGCATTATTTATCTTTTATGCATATCATAACCTTGTTTTGAACCACACTCTCTACTATGCAACATAATCTTTGCCATGGATAATCTATACTTGTAATCTCCATCAACTTCATTTCTTCCCTCGTACCTTTCCTTGCTTAATAAGCAATCCTTCCATTATCAAGAATCTATTTCTAAATCCCGTAAGCTCTTGCATTAATCCCTAAAAGCATTTATACATGTAAAACAAGATTCTTCTCTCACTTTCATATATTTCCTTGACTAATTATGTATTGGATTTCAAAACTAAATAACTACTATTTTTTTTTCGCCAAAAAGCTATTTTCCAAATAGTCCAAGTTCTCGTTTATTTAATCACTTCTAAAAAGTTTTTCCTAACAAAATTTTCGACCTTGTGCAAACCAAATATATATTACTAAATACTACTCATTCCCACATCTAGTCACTCATTATGCTCACATTTTTACTATTCCCCCAATTACCCAAAGACGCATCTTTTACAAGCCAACAAATTTTACTATTTCACATATGATATACCGTATAACTACTTATTTTTCTAAAATTTCTATATGTTATACAAATATACTTACCTACCTTCAATTTTCACTATATCATACCGTATAAATACTTACTTTCCTAAAATTCTTACTATTTTTTTATACACAGTATACTTACCTACCTTCACAAGATTTGTTTTTTTTTCTATTTCATGTATGTTATACTATATATTTACTTACTTTTCCAAAACTTGCTGCATCAACTCCATATACAAACCTATTTATACGTACCCCTTATTTCACTATTTACAAAATGCTTATGTCGGATAAGTTCTCAAATTTCTACGTACAACCTTAGTTAAAATTTTAAAAGTACTTTTCGTATGAACATAATTATCACAAAATGTGACTAGATACCATAGTTGATTTAAACATAATAAACTAACAAGTTTTTGTTCTTATTAAACCCATATCAAACCACTTACCTATTTTCAAAAGGTCGACTCTTAATTAAATTTCGAGACGAAATTTCCTAAAGTATGGGAGACTGTAACACCGCGTGATTTTCACTTTTCATATATTTTAAATGCTATATTTAACAAATTCTAAGTTCGCCTTTATTCGTTTCGTTTAGGTTACTCCTACCAATTCTTGACGGGTCGTCATTATAATTTATCCTATTCAATTTGAGCGTTATTACAAGAAACTTATTTAGTTAAGATCTTAATATATACTTATTATTAACAAAACATATATATATATATGTATATATTAATAATACAAAAAAAATATGAAACTTGTATTATGCATCATTTCAAAAAGAAAAGATGTACGGATGTTTTTTTTTAATTATGACTTTTTATTTATTTTTTTTTCTTTTAAATATATAATTACCACTTAATTAACTTCTAACCACCCTAATTAATTCATTAAATACCCAACCCCTTCACCCCAACTATAAATACACCACTCCTACCCATTCTAACACTTGCTCATTTCTAAATCCTCTCTAAATCTCCAAATCTCTCAAGAATTCTCTCAAGAATAAGTGAGTTTCTCACTTCACCTTTAACCTCTCTTCTACTTTCTTCACTCTCCTCTTCTTCAAACCCTTTGAGGAAACCTCTAGGACCTCTCTCCTATTTGCCATGGCAAATAAACATGAGTAGGGCACCAATTTGAGGCCTCAAATGTGGTCATCTTCTATTATCTTTTATGCACTAGGTTGTTAATAATACCAACCAAGTTCACCAACAACTCAATGATGGAGGGACTTGTGTTATGGTTCATGGTTGACAAAAGGAAGGCCAAGGCTCATCCAAACTAAGTCACCATACCCTACTTTCTAAGTTATATTATATAAATACTAAATTATATAAACTCTACTAATTTAATAACTCGGAAAGGTTTGTGGATACATCCCTACCTTACCAATGCTTGACTCTCATAACCATCCGAATCACCTCTATGGTGGTTTGTGTTTTGGTTCGCCTAAAAGGCTTGCTTGACTCTTATGACCATCCGAATCACCTTCATGGTGGTTTGTGTTTTGGTTCGCCTAAAAGGCTTGCTTGACTCTCTTGAATCTATAACCTAAACTCGAAACTAAGACCCTTTATTCTTTAATTCTAGATAACCAAGGCTAAAGCTAAACCTACCAAGACTTACCTTTTTGGAACTCTATCAAACGCACCCAAAGGTGAGTTTATACTTGTCCCCCTTTTATTCTTTATTCTTTGGGGCTCAACATGTATCACTATCAAAACTTAAACGATTTCATACTCTTAAACTATTATGCTCAACCTAAATGCTATTATGCTATGCCATGCTAGAATTCAAAGTCTTACATACAAATGTACGATTAGTTAACAACCCACCTTACATGTATAGCGCTATAGGTTGACACGCCGCCCCCTTTATGGGTCATGATAAGATGAAGTCTTTTGTGTTATCGAGTGTTGTTGCCGTTTGTATGGTTCTACGTGCATATGCCTATAACATGATGATTCGAGTAGACTTTTCTATACTATGTACTTAGACTCAAACTAGTATGCTCACCAATGCTTTATGTGTTGACGGATATTTTATACATGTTGCAGGAAATGTTTAATGCAGGTTTATCAAGAAATCTACTTAGGATTGGACTAGAAACTCACGCTAGTTTAAGTTCTATATTTTGATGTTCTATTTTTCTTTTCGTGAAACAATTTGTATTATGTTATCTTTTTAGACAATGATTATGCTATGAATGAAATTTTATCTTTAAATTATCTTATCACGAATTCTAGTGTCATGAAGTCTTTGAACAATCTACCACTAAGTCTCACAAACTTGTATTATGCATCATTTCAAAAAGAAAAGATGTACGGATGTTTTTTTTTTAATTATGACTTTTTATTTATTTTTTTTTCTTTTAAATATATAATTACCACTTAATTAACTTCTAACCACCCTAATTAATTCATTAAATACCCAACCCCTTCACCCCAACTATAAATACACCACTCCTACCCATTCTAACACTTGCTCATTTCTAAATCCTCTCTAAATCTCCAAATCTCTCAAGAATTCTCTCAAGAATAAGTGAGTTTCTCACTTCACCTTTAACCTCTCTTCTACTTTCTTCACTCTCCTCTTCTTCAAACCCTTTGAGGAAACCTCTAGGACCTCTCTCCTATTTGCCATGGCAAATAAACATGAGTAGGGCACCAATTTGAGGCCTCAAATGTGGTCATCTTCTATTATCTTTTATGCACTAGGTTGTTAATAATACCAACCAAGTTCACCAACAACTCAATGATGGAGGGACTTGTGTTATGGTTCATGGTTGACAAAAGGAAGGCCAAGGCTCATCCAAACTAAGTCACCATACCCTACTTTCTAAGTTATATTATATAAATACTAAATTATATAAACTCTACTAATTTAATAACTCGGAAAGGTTTGTGGATACATCCCTACCTTACCAATGCTTGACTCTCATAACCATCCGAATCACCTCTATGGTGGTTTGTGTTTTGGTTCGCCTAAAAGGCTTGCTTGACTCTTATGACCATCCGAATCACCTTCATGGTGGTTTGTGTTTTGGTTCGCCTAAAAGGCTTGCTTGACTCTCTTGAATCTATAACCTAAACTCGAAACTAAGACCCTTTATTCTTTAATTCTAGATAACCAAGGCTAAAGCTAAACCTACCAAGACTTACCTTTTTGGAACTCTATCAAACGCACCCAAAGGTGAGTTTATACTTGTCCCCCTTTTATTCTTTATTCTTTGGGGCTCAACATGTATCACTATCAAAACTTAAACGATTTCATACTCTTAAACTATTATGCTCAACCTAAATGCTATTATGCTATGCCATGCTAGAATTCAAAGTCTTACATACAAATGTACGATTAGTTAACAACCCACCTTACATGTATAGCGCTATAGGTTGACACGCCGCCCCCTTTATGGGTCATGATAAGATGAAGTCTTTTGTGTTATCGAGTGTTGTTGCCGTTTGTATGGTTCTACGTGCATATGCCTATAACATGATGATTCGAGTAGACTTTTCTATACTATGTACTTAGACTCAAACTAGTATGCTCACCAATGCTTTATGTGTTGACGGATATTTTATACATGTTGCAGGAAATGTTTAATGCAGGTTTATCAAGAAATCTACTTAGGATTGGACTAGAAACTCACGCTAGTTTAAGTTCTATATTTTGATGTTCTATTTTTCTTTTCGTGAAACAATTTGTATTATGTTATCTTTTTAGACAATGATTATGCTATGAATGAAATTTTATCTTTAAATTATCTTATCACGAATTCTAGTGTCATGAAGTCTTTGAACAATCTACCACTAAGTCTCACAAACTTGTATTATGCATCATTTCAAAAAGAAAAGATGTACGGATGTTTTTTTTTTAATTATGACTTTTTATTTATTTTTTTTTCTTTTAAATATATAATTACCACTTAATTAACTTCTAACCACCCTAATTAATTCATTAAATACCCAACCCCTTCACCCCAACTATAAATACACCACTCCTACCCATTCTAACACTTGCTCATTTCTAAATCCTCTCTAAATCTCCAAATCTCTCAAGAATTCTCTCAAGAATAAGTGAGTTTCTCACTTCACCTTTAACCTCTCTTCTACTTTCTTCACTCTCCTCTTCTTCAAACCCTTTGAGGAAACCTCTAGGACCTCTCTCCTATTTGCCATGGCAAATAAACATGAGTAGGGCACCAATTTGAGGCCTCAAATGTGGTCATCTTCTATTATCTTTTATGCACTAGGTTGTTAATAATACCAACCAAGTTCACCAACAACTCAATGATGGAGGGACTTGTGTTATGGTTCATGGTTGACAAAAGGAAGGCCAAGGCTCATCCAAACTAAGTCACCATACCCTACTTTCTAAGTTATATTATATAAATACTAAATTATATAAACTCTACTAATTTAATAACTCGGAAAGGTTTGTGGATACATCCCTACCTTACCAATGCTTGACTCTCATAACCATCCGAATCACCTCTATGGTGGTTTGTGTTTTGGTTCGCCTAAAAGGCTTGCTTGACTCTTATGACCATCCGAATCACCTTCATGGTGGTTTGTGTTTTGGTTCGCCTAAAAGGCTTGCTTGACTCTCTTGAATCTATAACCTAAACTCGAAACTAAGACCCTTTATTCTTTAATTCTAGATAACCAAGGCTAAAGCTAAACCTACCAAGACTTACCTTTTTGGAACTCTATCAAACGCACCCAAAGGTGAGTTTATACTTGTCCCCCTTTTATTCTTTATTCTTTGGGGCTCAACATGTATCACTATCAAAACTTAAACGATTTCATACTCTTAAACTATTATGCTCAACCTAAATGCTATTATGCTATGCCATGCTAGAATTCAAAGTCTTACATACAAATGTACGATTAGTTAACAACCCACCTTACATGTATAGCGCTATAGGTTGACACGCCGCCCCCTTTATGGGTCATGATAAGATGAAGTCTTTTGTGTTATCGAGTGTTGTTGCCGTTTGTATGGTTCTACGTGCATATGCCTATAACATGATGATTCGAGTAGACTTTTCTATACTATGTACTTAGACTCAAACTAGTATGCTCACCAATGCTTTATGTGTTGACGGATATTTTATACATGTTGCAGGAAATGTTTAATGCAGGTTTATCAAGAAATCTACTTAGGATTGGACTAGAAACTCACGCTAGTTTAAGTTCTATATTTTGATGTTCTATTTTTCTTTTCGTGAAACAATTTGTATTATGTTATCTTTTTAGACAATGATTATGCTATGAATGAAATTTTATCTTTAAATTATATTATCACGAATTCTAGTGTCATGAAGTCTTTGAACAATCTACCACTAAGTCTCACCTCGATGATTCCGCCATCGGTTGGGGTGTGACAGTCTCTGGTTAACCTGATTAGCTAATTCTACTACTTTGGCCTCTAGGTTTTGAAACGCAGCTTGTTGACCTTTCCTAAAAGCTTCATTCTCAGCAAGTTGTGACTGAATGTTACTAAGAATCTGGGACTGGTTCTCTAGAATGGTAGTAAGGTCAGACTCAGTACGACTAGTGGGACCCCAGAGTTGGGAGCTTGGAACAGATTCTGGCGAGGTTGGTATCTAGAAGAGTTACCCCCTTGCCAGTTGGAGTTCTGATTTCTCCAGTTGGAGTTCAAGTTTGAAGTGTAGTTTTGATAAGGTGGTTTAAGCCACCCAGAATTTAGAGAATCTACCTGTTCCTGACTCTGAATTGGACACTCGGATGTGTCATGACCCCCCCTACATATTTCACACCTATCTAACCTCATCTGAAGATCTCTCACTTGCTTAGTTAAATTCTCAATCACCGCAGCCAGACCAGTATCAGGTGCAATCTGATAAACACCTCGGGTAGTAGGAGAGGCGTTACTAGTCATGGGATTTGAATTCCCAACAGTATGCTTTGGTGGTCTCTCAGAATGGGCAAAACTCTCAAATAACTCATTAGCTGCATCAATATCCATTTTTTCCATGAAATTACCCTGTGCAGCTGTATTAAAACGAACTCGAGTCTCAAAAGTGAGGCCATTGTAGAATTTCTCCACAAGGGCCCAGTCAGAAAGACCATGATGAGGGCATCGGCTCAGTAGGGTCTGGAAACGCTCCCAAGCCATGTAGTATGGCTCATCAGGATCCATACGGAATGAGTGAATCTGCTCCCTAATGCGGGAATCCTTGGAAGCTGGGTGATATTTTCTTAAGAATTTTCCAAGCATGTCCTCCCAAGTAGCAATGGAACTATTAGGCAGAGTGTCATACCAAGTGGCGGCACGACCAGACAAACTAAATGGGAACAAACGCAGATAAATGGCTTCCTTAGTGATGTGGGAAAGATTGAAAGTGTCACAGATGCGCACAAATCGGGACAGATGTCCATGAGCATCCTCCTCATCAAGACCATGAAATTGAGTGGCGTTAGTAATAGTGGACATGACATGGGAGGGGATTTGCCAATTGTTGGCGTCAGCAGTAGCAGGGCGAGCAATGGGAGAACGAATCCCAGTAAGTCCCTCAGTGGCACGAGAGTGCACTGTGCATCTGACATTTCCTTCAGCCATTTCAGCAGTGAGTGGTGGGAAAGGAATGGGTTTTGGTGGAGAATGGATGGTGGGTTTAGGTTCAGAAAAAGAAAAGGATGAAAAGGATGGAGAAGACGAGCGTACCTGATCAATTTTCTTCCGGATGACCGTTCGAAACTCGTTAAGGCGCTCGTGGATGTCGAGGTTGGGATCCGTGTAGGTGGTGAATTCAGGTGGTCCTTGTGAGCGAGTATGTGGCATACACTGAAAGTGCAAACCACGCTGGAGTTACTAATGGATAGCAAATAACCTAGGACTAAAAGCACAAGTAGCACAGATAATCGCAGGCAGATCCAGCAAGAAGTAAACAAGCAAAACAAAACAAGTAAAATCAAAAAGTGCAAGTAAAAAGTCCCCGGCAACGGCGCCAAAAACTTGATGCGTGCTGATATATATATAGAAATGTGCACAAGTTAAAACCCTAGACTCAACTAAACCACGCACAATCGGCAAGTGTACCGTTCGTTTGTAGCAAGCGAATAAGACCAGGTATCGAACCAAAGGACTCAATTAAACACAGAAGATTAAACTGTCACTGAATTGCTTGTTTAAATTAATAACTAAGGGGGGTTTTAAATTGAAAATATAAAAATTGATTAACTATTAATTAACTAAATTACCCTAAATTAAATTAAATTAAAAACTAATTAAAACTAAAATAAAAACCGAACTAAAGTGATGGAAAAATCAAGCAAGGGAAAGACTGGCTACCTAGGTAGGAATCCTTAGACATAATACTCAATCCTGACGAAGAAACCCGTTTGGAGACCCTAATTTCATCCAACTACTCTCCTCCTGCAGGTAAGGCTAGTAAGCTAGAATCAAGGCGGGACAAGTGTAGAAATGCTAAAATGGATCTGGATCGCCCTAGCATACCAAAATCCCACAGAAATCAGGTTAAAACCTCTCCTGGATTAAAACCCTCAAACTATGAAGCAGACTTAAACTCTACTGAAAGAAACCTAGGAAAACTCTAAACACGGACAAGTAGCGACTCCCGCCCTAGCGCTTGCCAACTACCGAACAATGCCTAGTTAGTTACCTAGCACTCTCGAGTTAGATTTCTCACCCTCAAGAATGGACTGCACGTTTTAGTTAATTTATTATATTAGTTTGTTATACTTGTGTCGTACTCCAACTCCAAATACTAGCACGCTAACCTAAGTTGACGAACTAGATTGATTTATAGACCTAGGGGGTATCTCTACATGCCTAGCTCCACAAAACCAATAAACAAACTTCAAATAAAATTAACGCCAACACACATATATCAAATCCAACAATAAAAATAAAAATCATGTAATTCTACACATCCAAATGGAAACCAAACGTCATTCAATCATATTATTATCTAAATCATCATCCTAAGTAGCCATAAAAATGTCTAGCCACTCATAATATTAAAAAATACCATCACAAAATAATTAAACATAGTTTTAAGCATGTCTAGAGAAAAATTAATAAAAATTAAACCTAACCCAAGGCTCGTTGGCTCTTAATCTTTAACGTGCCCGTGGCCTTTTCTCCTTCCGTGCCCGTTCGATCGTCACCGTATTTGGCCGGTCTAACTCTTTTTGTCTTCGTGCGATTGATGATGTATGAATGAATGATTGATAATTATCCCTCCCTTTATTCCTTGCTGTTGTGAATGAATATCTCTCATAATTGTGCGCCGTCAAAGTTTTTATCTTCACTCCTTTTGCACCGACTTGGACATTGAGATTTATTTGATTTGGGCCACGAGCCCAAGTCACTTTGTTCTTTCTTTTTTTTTTATATATTATTATTATTATAACTTTATGTTTCTGGTTCGGTTGTTCTTGGCTCGATCAAAATTTCTCGTTTACGCTCCGACGTCCATGAACATATGCCCTCAAGTGTCCGTGTCTCAATTAAAATTCTTTCATTTTGAGCTCATTTTCCACGAACACCTATAAAATAATAAAATATATAAATACCAAATAAAAATGACACAAAACAAATAAAAACTGACCAAATAATATACAAAATACATAGGAACAGAGATGTGTTTTACGACACATCAGTAACACTCGAAGGTAAATAGTCACCAGAAAGTAAAACAAACTAACACAATTCCACTTTCACCCAGAATATACCGGTCGAATGTGAAAAAATTTACCCGAAAGTGAGAACTTCAACAAGAAATTTCAGGTTCGACCAAAATACTACTCAGGTTCGCCCAAAACAACTACTTTCGACCACTCAGGTTCCAGGTTCGCCCATTTTGCCCAGATCACACTTTTGAAAAACGGTTACACTTTGAAAAACGGTTATTTTGATCTCAGATTTTCAAAAGTTTATGGATTTGAATGATTTTAATCAGGTTATGCTTCGGAATTGATTTGGAGCAACTTTAATTCTTGGAAAACTTGATTTTAACCACTAATTCAACTCTAAATCAATCAAAAACACTCAAAAACCATGTTTATGCAAAAACAGATGTATTTTGATCAAAAACATGTCCAAATCAGCTCTGAGTTTATCAAATTTGTTGTTGTATGATCCGTATAGCTCTGATACCACTTTGTAAGCGAAAGATTTTAACTAAAACAGGATTATATGATCATACAAGTTACAAAACCAGGTGCGGAAACCCTAGTTCTGAACAAACTGATAAAACTCTAATCAAAACACAATGAAGATCATTTTCAACATCTTTTCATAGATTAACTTTTGTCAAATAAGCTTTTATAACGACTTACACGTTAATCTAGATCAAACACACACTATTACAAAATGACCTGGAACCTGACCTGAACACATACACAACTGACAACTCTATTACATTTACAAAAACACAAATTCTATATATAGACACTGCACGTTCGCCCACAAGCACTGGTCGAATGTGGAACTTTTCCACATTCGCCCACTACCATGGTACGAATGTGTTCTTCTGATCAGTAACCTTGTACCTTCGCCCAGTCTTCTTCTACCTTCGCCCCTTTTATATACCTTCGTCCACAAAAGCATACCTTCGACCAGTCTTTAACATATGTTAATTATGCCGATCCAATCATTAGTCGCAAAACGCATCAACACGCACGCCAGGCCAGAATCCACGTCTTCAAAGGGACCCAAGAATTCCGCAGCAGAATAAAGTCCGCCTGAGCAAAACTGCAACACTGCAGCCTTCTTCGTACATCAGCAGCAGTAAACCTGGAACCTGATTCCGAAGCCCAACCCCAAGTGTCTGCTGCACCCGATAAGACAGGCAGCGAAACTAAGCTGCAGAGCTGCTGTAACGCAGCCTGTTCAGATGCAGACAGCACCCCACGAGCCCAATTCCAATCCCAACCCAACCCCAACCTTGAAACCCGATCTACGACCGTCACCCTTTTGTCTCTTTCAATAGCAAACAGCGCTGGAAACGCCACAGCCAAGGGAATATCCAAGGCCCAGCTATCCAACCAAAACGCGATACCCAACCTGAAACATGTTAAGTTTGAAAATATTTTGGGTCAACAAAAGTTGGTGAGAATTACATAGGTTTTGATAATTGAATAAAAACTTGTACAATTCGAGTTTCATGGCAAGTCTAGTCCATATGTGAAAACAAAACAATCGGGTAAATCGAGTGCATAATCAAACCTTGTGACTAGAATATTGTGGTCCATCCCATACGCTCATGGTTCACTTGATTATGTTATAAATTTGATAACAATCACCCACGCTACCTATGTAGGAGGTACATGTATCCGGGTGGGATTGTCAGTCCAATAGATCTATCATTGTATACCGTCGGCTGATCAATGTTAATGATTATGCTAGAATAATGTGCTTACCCTAGTAATGTTTAAGACATAATGCAACATAGAACAACACATAGACACTTATGATTGAATTGTAAATAAATGTTGTAACATGTTTCACCCCAAAAATGATGTAACATGGTAAAGAGGGGCTATGTAAACTCACCTTAATGCTAGTATTGAATCCCTTGATATGAATAAATGCGACTCGTGTATATCCAAGTATCACCCTATTTTAAGGCAATAAATAAGTATTGGGGAAAACTTAAAAGTCTAAGTTTTCTAGTCTAAAGTATTCTAGGGTTCCTAATTTGGGATTGATAATTGATTGATGATTAATTTAGAATAATTGTTAATGACATAATAAAGATAATAAATAAAGAAATAATTAATAAGAAGGATTTTTGGCAAATCTTAATTAAAGGTAGTTGTATTAAAATGTAGTAAATATGAAAATAAGTTTTATAAAATTATTTTCTTAATTAATGAATATAGAATACATTAATATTTATTTGTCAAAATATAATATTAATATCTAAAAATATTAAAATTTATAAATTTCGAATCATAAAATTATACTTCTGATCTAAATGGATAAAGATAATTTATGTGAAATTTTGATGTAAAAATAATGAAAAATGAATTTATTATGAATTATTTATGATTAAAATAGCATAAATTAATTAAAAATATTAAATAAACGTTTTACAGAAATTTAAAATTATTTCTCAAATATTTATTATTTTATAAGTTTAGGATAATTTTTTTGGAATTTTATAAAATCGTTAAGATATTTTTATAGAATTTTCAATTTATAATTAAATAAACTTGTAATATATTTTATATATATTAAATAAATGATTTTTGTAAAAATAAAAATTGTAGGATAAACTTACCTTCAAAATAAAATAAAATAATTTTAATAGAATTTTTATAAATCGTTTAGTTAAATAAAAGGATTTTTTATATATTTGATTAATAAAGGACTTATAAAAATTGATATTAAATGGTGTTTATATATAAATCAAACTGGTTGTCAGGGTCCAGACCAATTGGTCTGGGCTTGTGATTGTAAGGCTTAGGAGGCACGAGCACGTGGGTTCAAATCTTGGTATAGGCGGGTTTTTTTTTTTCAAATAAATGTGTTTTTTTATGAAAAGGACATTTTAAAAGAGAAAGGAGTGGGGGACGGGACTCGAACTCGAGACCTCAGCCGGCCACACCATAACCAAACACGTGGTAACCAACTGATCTGGGGATCAGTTTGTTATCTATTTTGTTTTGTTTTAGATATAAACAGATGTGCAGACGTGTTATCTTCCCCAATTTAAAAGCATATGAACCCTAGTTTTCCTAATGATTTGAATTACTCAACAATAATCCCAGGAATCATGGGGTTATTGTTCGGACCAATACGACAAACAAAAACATGTTATCAATCAAAACTTACAATGTGTGAGGTTATGTGGATGAACACGTCAACCGAAAAGTCAACAAGATCAAATCACGAGTTTCAGCAACGATTGAGAGAAAATTAAGGGTAGGGGAAGTGTTTTCGGCACACTAAGGTTGAGGAAGAGGGTTCAATTTATAGTATGATCACAAAATTGGAAGGTTTTAATCTTTGACTCATTTAGTCAAAAACGTTCCAATTAAGCTCATTACAGAGCTGTTCACGCGTTGATTAAGGCTGGAATTCGAGCGAGATTAATGTGTCAGTCCATTAAAGTGGCTAATTGTTTCCATAAGAGGGTGAAGGCACGCTGATCTTGCATAAAAAGATCGGTGGTCGGGTCTTGTTCCTTGGTGATCTACTGGTCGCTGATGGCAATAAGGAAACAAGAGGAAAGTGTGTTGGGCCGGGTATTGGGCTGGTGATTTGGGCTCCGAAAATTAAAAAAAAATTAGGGTGGGTTTGGGATGGTTTTATTTGTTTGTAGGTTTATAAAGCTAATTGCATAACCTCTCTAACAAGATTAATTATCAACATTATTATAATTATTATTATTTTATAAACATATAAGGAGTTTAAAACATATTGCTTATTTGGAAAGTTTTGTATTAAAATTTTTTTAAGAATGATGAACGATTAATATATGAGATTGTGACAAAACGAATAAAATGGGAGTTTTTATTAGTTTAAAATTTGGGGAAAATTTTCATAAGGTTACAGTCTCCCCTACTTTTGGAAACTTCGTCCCGAAGTTATAAAAAAACACAGGGTTGAAGGTGATTGGGTAGAAATTAGGACAAGTGTGGTCTGGAAAATTTTGTGTTAAGGCACGACATGAATAGAATAATCTGTTTCGGATAATTTGGATAAGAGGTTTGTTATCTGTGAGTTTTAAGGGTAGGATTAGGTGTGTCTTGAAATCGCAAGGAGAATAAGAATCTTAAGATTTAGGAATCCTAAAAGAAATGCATAAGTTGATGGACTATAGAAAGACTAAATGAACTACCTGGTAACTAGAGTTCATAATTGGTTATTTACTGAAAACCTTGATAGAATTTCACACTACATTAACGTACCTGTAAATTCGTGATTACGTTCCGGACCGCAATCACCAATTTACCTTACATTAGGGTTTTGTGTCCTTCTATGACTCTAACACACATGTAAGTAATGCAAAAATAATCCTGTGGTTGAACCTTTGTATTAATGAGTCCAACTGTTGAGCAGGAAAAAGACTCCTACCAGTTAGTGAGTAGGAACCTCTACCGATTGTTGAGCAGGTTCGATAGCCTCCACCAGTCGTTGAGCAGGTTGTAGGGCCTCTCCCGACTGTTGAAAAGGCATGATGACCTCTACCAATCGTTGAGTAGGTTATTTTATACTCAGCTAACTGTTGAGCAAGTACTCCATCCTCTATCGGTTGTTTGATTAAATGTAGCATTTATTGCAAATTGATAGTATGTTTACGTAAGCAAGTTTATAAGTATAATGAGTATAGTATGTGAGTTGTAGTTATATAGATTTAGATATTGATATAGCAATTAGTTCACGTTCAAACAAGAATGCATCCAAGTGTTATGATCATACCAGATAAACGACTTTCATGTAAAAGACAAAAATTTCGATACTTGAATCAAAAAGCGTCAATACATAGAATTTTTAAAAAGCAAATAACATTGAAATGGTGGGGCTAGCTGTTAAGTAGCTGGAGGGTCCCTAGCAGGATTATTCGGGGCAGCAAGGACATTCGCAGCAGGAATTCGACAAACATTCGCAAGATGCCCATACCTTTGACAATTGGTACACTGACGACAGGGCACTTGGGTTGGGTGGTGATACTGACAGGTGTCACACTTAGGTTGGTTCCCGATATATTGTTTTTTGTTGGGTGGAGGAGTGGTATCTATTGCGAAATTCCTGGCCTTGCGCCTTCCATTGGTTGAGGACTTAGTTTTAATCTCGATAGCAGGTTGAGGAGTATCATTCATAACAGTTTTCTTTTCCCCTTTCCGAGTCAGGGTTCCTGCCTTCACATGGTTATCTGCTAGGGTGGCCGCCAAACGCTTTGCTTCCTCGAGAGTAGCAGGGTTCCTTCCCCACATCGTGTCCTGAATCTGCATGGGTAAGCCACCAATGTATTTTTCGATTGCTATAGGCAAGGGGTGACCTTATGTGGTAGCAGTAGACTAAGTTCGTGGAAACGAGTGTTGTAGGCTAGGTTTTCTCCACTGTCTTGGGCAAGATCGTGAAACTCATCTTCCAATTTCTTGATTTCATTACAAGGGTAGAACTCCGCCTTCATAACGTCTTTAGCTTCTTTCCAAGTTAAGGCCAGTGCGACTTCAGCTCCACGAGTCCGTTTTTCTTCGTTCCACCATGTGAGTGCTCGTTTGTGAAGAACACTCATAGCATAATGAACCTTAAGGTCATCGGGACACTCACTATTTATGAAAGTATTCTCGATACCCTCGAACCATTGAAGGAGACCAGTAGCTCCTTCGTCCCCGCTAAACTTAGGAGGATTGCAGGTATTGAAGTGTTTGAGGGTGCAGGCTGGGTGAGGGTTCTCGTTTCCATTTCCATTACCATTATGATTCCCATTGCCGTTACCATTGCCATTCCCATTCATTTGGATGACTTGAGCCACCAAGTTAGGAACCAGAGTTGCTATTTGTTGCGCCATTTGTTGGGAAATGATCGCAGCCAGTTGGGCATCAATGCCATTGTTATTGTTGTTGTTGTGGTTATGGTTGTTGTTGTTGCTGCTTCCTTCCTCATGATCATTGCTACTGTTAAGACGAGTGCTGCGACGAGGATGCATGATCTGTAAGAGACACAATGAAGGTTCATGGAATGAATGAAGGATAATGAGGTAATATAAGGAATGTAATCATTTATCCATTAATTAAAACGAATAAACGAAAACATTGACTTATCAAAGATTCTAGATTCTAATAACATAGTGAAGACATGCTTTAGCATATAAGTAAACACTCATCCCGAGAATTCCCAAGTAGGCATCCGGGTCCCTCGTCTGATTGGGATATATGCGCAATGCCAGTCCTAGATAGAAAACTCAGAATACAGGCGTTCACCCTTCCAGATTGCACGTGTTCGTTATTAAAATCTAAAACTTCGACGGGATCTTCAAGGTAGTTCAGGTTAAGACTTGAGAATTTTGTCCTATTATTCTAAGGGTAGATCCAGTGATGGAGAGCAATCTTCTTGTAGGGACTAAAGTAGAGATAAGAAGTAGGAGGGAGATGGAGAATAGAAACAAGTAGGGTTGCAAGTAAAAGAAGCAAGTACTGGTTAAAATCCTATGGTTAGAGACTAGATTATTTTTCTAATAACCTAATTCCCTATAACCATGGCTCTGATACCAATCTGTAACACCCCAACCGATGGCGGAAACATCGGGATGTCACGTATTGATGATTGTTCAGTAGCTCATGGTAAGTAATAAGTTTCAATAAATGATTTAAATAAATTACATACAATTGTTCTAAGAATTTGTACATCAAAATGAAAAATACTAGCTACGCATCTTCAAGCATTAACTATAATCTTCGAGCAAGCTATAACCTGAAACATGTTAAGTTTGAAAATATTTTGGGTCAACAAAAGTTGGTGAGAATTACATAGGTTTTGATAATTGAATAAAAACTTGTACAATTCAAGTGTCATGGCAAGTCTAGTCCATATGTGAAAACAAACAATCGGGTAAATCGAGTGCATAATCAAACCTTGTGACTAGAATATTGTGGTCCATCCCATACGCTCATAGTTCACTCGATTATGTTATAAATTCGATAACAATCACCCACGCTACCTATGTAGGAGGTACACGTATCCGGGTGGGATTTTCAGTCCAATAGATCTATCATTGTATACCGTCGGCTGATCAATGTTAATGATTATGCTAGAATAATGTGCTTACCCTAGTAATGTTTAAGACATAATGCAACATAGAACAACACATAGACACTTATGATTGAATTGTAAATAAATGTTGTAACATGTTTCACCCCAAAAATGATGTAAAATGGTAAAGAGGGGCTATGTAAACTCACCTTAATGCTAGTATTGAATCCCTTGATATCGAATAAATGCGGCTCGTGTATATCCAAGTATCACCCTATTTTAAGGCAATAAATAAGTATTGGGGAAAACTTAAAAGTCTAAGTTTTCTAGTCTAAACTATTCTAGGGTTCCTAATTTGGGGATTGATAATTGATTGATGATTAATTTAGAATAATTGTTAATGACATAATAAAGATAACAAATAAAGAAATAATTAATAAGAAGGATTTTTGACAAATCTTAATTAAAGGTAGTTGTATTAAAATGTAGTAAATATGAAAATAAGTTTTATAAAATTATTTTCTTAATTAATGAATATAGAATACATTAATATTTATTTGTCAAAATATAGTATTAATATCTAAAAATATTAAAATTTATAAATTTCGAATCATCAATTTATACTTCTGATCTAAATGGATAAAGATAATTTATGTGAAATTTTGATGTAAAAATAATGAAAAATGAATTTATTATGAATTATTTATGATTAAAATAGCATAAATTAATTAAAAATATTAAATAAACGCTTTTCGGAAATTTAAAATTATTTCTGAAATATTTATTATTTTATAAGTTTAGGATAATTTGTGTGGAATTTTATAAAATCGTTTAGATATTTTTATAGAATTTTCAATTTATAATTAAATAAACTTGTAATATATTTTATATATATTAAATAAATGATTTTTGTAAAAATAAAAATTGTATGATAAACTTTACCTTCAATATAACATAAAATAATTTTTATAGAATTTTTAATAATCGTTTAGTTAAATAAAAGAATTTTTCTTTTATATTTGATTAATAAAGGAATTATAAAAATTGATATTAAATGGTGTTTATATATAAATCAAACTGGTTGTTAACGTTCTAAGGGTCCAGACCAATTGGTCTGGGCTTGTGATTGTAAGCTTAGGAGGCACGAGCACGTGGGTTCGAATCTTGGTATAGGCGGTTTTTTTTTCAAATAAATGAGTTTTTTTATGAAAAGGACATTTTAAAAGAGAAAGGAGTGGGGGACGGGACTCGAACTCGAGACCTCAGCCGGCCACACTATAACCAAACACATGGTAACCAACTGATCTGGGGATCAGTTTGTTATCTATTTTGTTTTGTTTTAGATATAAACAAATGTGCAGACGTGTTATCTTCCCCAATTTAAAAGCATATGAACCCTAGTTTTCCTAATGATTCGAATTACTCAACAATAATCCCAAGAATCATGGGGTTATTGTTCGGACCAATACGACAAACAAAAACATGTTATCAATCAAAACTTACAATGCGTGAGGTTATGTGGATGAACAAGTCAACCAAAAAGTCAACAAGATCAAATCACGAGTTTCAGCAACGATTGAGAGAAAATTAAGGGTAGGGGAAGTGTTTTCGGCACACTAAGGTTGAGGAAGAGGGTTCAATTTATAGTATGATCACAAAATTGGAAGGTTTTAATCTTTGACTCATTTAGTCAAAAACGTTCCAATTAAGCTCATTACAGAGCTGTTCACGCGTCGATTAAGGCTGGAATTTGAGCGAGATTAATGTGTCAGTCCATTAAAGTGGCTAATTGTTTCCATAAGAGGGTGAAGGCACGCTGATCTCGCATAAAAAGATCGGTGGTCGGGTCTTGTTCCTTGGTGATCTACTTGTCGCTGATGGCAATAAGGAAACAAGAGGAAAGTGTGTTGGTCCGGGTATTGGGATGGTGATTTGGGCTCCGAAAATTAAAAAAAAATTAGGGTGGGTTTGGGATGGTTTTATTTGTTTGTAGGTTTATAAAGCTAATTGCATAACCTCTCTAACAAGATTAATTATCAACATTATTATAATTATTATTATTTTATAAACATATAAGGATTTTAAAACATATTTGCTTATTTGGAAAGTTTTGTATTAAAAAATTTTTAAGAATGATGAACGATCAATATATGAGATTGTGACAAAATGAATAAAATGGGAGTTTTTATTAGTTTAAAATTTGGGGAAAATTTTCATAAGGTTACAACCTCTATCCCTGATAATAGAGAGGCTGTTTCCAAAGAGACCTAGGCTCCAAAGCCCACAAGTATAAAGAACCTATAAAGAACCTATAAAACTAGAACAAGAAATTTAAACCATCAGTATCACAGAGACGGTGGGAAAAGTATATGGTAAAAATAGAAATAATATACAAGTATAAAGAACCTATAAAACACAAGAAGACAATCCGATGTAAAGTCCAACAAAAAAGTGTGTGAAATCTTATTTCCTATGACACATCTAAAAACTCATATGAACCTATACTTATAGTCTTTAACCTTAATCATACGTCTCTACAAGCTCTTATCCTTGACCATGTCCGCTGAGAGGTGTAACTCTAGTAAATCGTTCCTAATCCTCTCATCCCAAATCAATCTAGGCCTACCCCTCCCCCTCCTCCCCTTCATAGTGAGGCTTTCCACTGCCCTAACTAGATCCGTCGTCTGGCTCCTCTTCACATGCCCAAACCACCTCAATCTCCCCTCCTTTAAAGAATAAGCTGTCCTACACAACAATCAACAGTAGACACGCTTTTATTATTGTTCCTAAAGCTTGTTGGATGCATCTTCTTTCTAGACTTGCTATGCCCCTTTTAGACAGATTGTCAAAACTACTTTTTATACCACTTTGTTTCTTGTGTCATTCATGTCTAGGGTATGTTAAGATATTTAATCCATGAACTAGGGCTGTTCACGAACCGAGCCGAACCGAATAGACCTTTGCTCATGCGTGGCTCATTTACAAACCGAACCGAGCTGAGCGGCTCATTTGCAACCGAGCTGAAAAGCGAGCGAGCATTGTTTGCATCACAAATTTTTTCGAGCGAGCGTCGAGCTAGAAACGAGCGAAGAGTAATTTGGACAACCATGAAATTGGGATGTTATCTTCAATGTTTTCATTGTCGAGACAACAAAAGTGAAACTGTCCAATGAGGACACTAATATTGAGGTCCAATTGTCCAAAAATGAGGTTTAGGTTGAGGCAATGAGCATACTACAGAGAACAATTATCGCTAGATAAACTTGGTAATGATTTGTATATTTTTGTATAATTGTGTGTGTTACAAAGATTACAATAGATGAATATATATAGACTTAGGATAAACAAGTAGGGCCGGCTAACATAGCTTATAGGGCCGGGCCTAAGCACTACTAAATACACTGTCTAATATTCCCACGCAAGTTAAGGCCGGGAAGCGACCTGTAGCTTGGACCGAAGCCAAACAAACTGATGTGAGGGTAGAGGCTTAGTGAACACATCAATAATCTGATCATCTGTCTTTATAAATTGAACACAAAGTCTTCCTTGGGCAACCTTCTCTCGAACGAAATGAAAATCAACTTCTACATGCTTTGTTCGCTCATGAAACATTGGATTCGTTAACATGTATGTGGCGCCTAAGTTGTCACACCATAACACAATTCCCGTAACAGTGTTTCAAGCCATGTAAGTTGAGCAACTGTATCTGCTAGTGCCTTGTACTCGGATTCTGTAGACGATCGCGATGCAGTCCGTTGTTTACGAGCAGACCATGATACTAAGTTTGAACCAAGATATATGGCAAATCCCCCGGTGGATCGACGGTCATCTGGGCAACCAGCCCAATCCGCATTTGAGAAGGCACGTAAATTAAACGAAGTATCTGTATAGGCATGTAGAAGAGATCCGGAGTTTTGTTGAATCAATAGACCATACCCAGAAGTACCCTGTAAATACCGCAATATCCGTTTGACCGCTGACCAATGATTAGTAGTGGGAGAATGCATAAATTGACACACTTTGTTGACTGCATACGTAATGTCGGGCCGAGAAAGTGTAACATACTGTAGGGCTCCTACAATTTGATGATAGCGAACATGATTGTCAAAGGGGGAGCTATCACAAAGGAAGAGATGTGAAGTACTTGGAATGGGAGATGAGACTGGTTTAGATTCAGAGAGACCTGCACGAGCAATAATATCCAAAATATACTTCTTTTGAGATAGAATAATGTCAGCCCCTTTGGGAACAATCTCAATACCCAGAAAGTATGATAAGGAATGTATAACATCGCATATTTTCCCCAATTATTAAATTAGTTAAATCACCATTTTACACATCATATACTCTTTTTGGTACAATTCATATACGATTTCAAAACAATATATATATATATATATATATACATTTTAACCATTTTATACTTATTATAATAATAATAATAATAATAATAATAATAATAATAAAGTTAGTCTTTTTTTTTTACAAACAAATAAACAAAACCATAGAAGACCCAACCCCTTGAAGCCCATCAGCGAGTCCAGCCCAACATCTGGCCCATCTTCCCTTCTCTTCACCCTTTTGCAGCGAAAAAAAAAACATACTGACCAGACTCGAACCCAAGACAGAACCGGTTTAAGCACTTAACACAAGAAGCCCTACCAGTTGAGCTAGCTGCTTCGTATGTCTGTATTCTGGAAACTTATACATTTAAACATAATTTTCGCTCCTCCACCCTTCCCTGTTCTCGACAGACAAGCAGATCCACCCCACCAATCAAGGGCTGAATCTTTGGACGCGTTTAAGGACGTGAAATTGGAAACCATTTTGATTAATTTAGAACCGACACAATCAAACATTAATGCAGCAACAATTAATCGTTCCAATCATTCCTTTTTTTATGGTTTATATGCGTGTTTGACCGTGTCTGGTCAAACAATTATAACCTTCCAAATTGACAAGAACATTATAAATTGAAACTTGTTTCATGAATTGCATCATCCGAAAAATCGAAACCCCATATTCACATTTCACTCTCGATCACAACCACGAGCATATCATATTTTTTTTTCTTTTCTTTGAATCACGATTGGAGTTTTGGTTTAGGTATGATGCTAATTCTTGTTGTCTGTAGTTTATTCGGCATATATAAACCATTAACCCCATGGTTAATTGTGGTATAGTTGCGTTTTGTTATTGATTAGTAAACTAGGGTTCATACATTCATATTTGGGGAAGATGACTTGCTAAGGCCTTGCTTAAAAATATTTTGAAAACAAATATTAACACAAACCTGATACAGATCAGATGGTTAGATCTCCTGGTTTCCAGCGCGTGGTCTGGAGTTCAATACCCGGCCACAGCGTTTATTCTTTTTAAGAAATCCTATAATCTCTCAAGAACACTTTATAAATTATTAATTCTGAAATAAACTTGTTCTCAGGGTCAGACCAGTTGGTCTGGCTTGTGATTTTAAAACCTCGGAACCGGCCAAGGTCTCGGGTTCGAGCCTTGGCACATGCAATCAATTTTTTTGGATTTCTTTTATAACTATATAACCTATTTTATTTTTAAAAATGGATTTTAAATACTAAACATAGTTTATAAATTCTACAAAATTTATTTTAAGTCAGTCTTATGATGAAGTTTGATATCCAACTTTTAGTTTTTCAAAAATTATTTATTTATTATATATAATAAATATTACAAATTTATTCAATTATAATTATAAAATTCTATAAAAATATCAAAACAATTTTATAAAATTCCACAAAAACTATCCTAAACTTATAAAACAATAAATATTCGAGAAATGATTTTTATTTCTGAAAAATCATTTATTTCATATTTTTAAACGATTATTGTTATTTTAATCATAAATAAATCATATTAAATTCATTTTTCATTATTTTTACACCAAAAATTCACATAAATTATTATTAATCATTTAGATCAGAAATATAAATTTTTGATTCGAAATTTATAAATTTTAATATTTTTAATATTAAGTCTATATTTTGTCAAATAAGTATTTATATATAAATATTCATTAATTAAGAAAATAATTTTATAAAAATTATTTTCACATTTATTACATTTTAATTCAACTACTTTTAGTTAACATTGGTCAGAAATATTTTTTTTATTAATTATTTCTTTATTTATTAAAGTTATTTAACAATTATTCAAATTTAATCATAAATCAATTATTAATCCCCAAATTAGGAACCCTAGCACATCTTAGACTAGAAAACTTAGACTTATTAAGTTTTCCCCAACACTTATTTATTACCTTGAAATAGGGTGATATTTGGATACACACAAGCCACAATTACTTATAACAAGGGTCTCAATTCTAACACTAAGGTGAGTTTTACATAGCCCCTTTTTCTATTTCACTATTTTTGGGGTGAAACATGTTACAACATTCTATCTACAATTCAATCATAAAGTGTCTATGTGTTATTCTATGTTGCATTATGTCTTAAACATGACTAGGGTAAGCACAATATTCTAGCATAATCATTAACATTGATCAGCCGACGGTATACAATGATAGATCTATTGGACTGACAATCCCACCCGGATACGTGTACCTCCTACATAGGTAGTGTGGGTGATTGTTATCGAATAACATAATCGAGTGAACCATGAGCGTATGGGATGGACCACAATATTCTAGTCACAAGGTTTGATTATGCACTTGATTTACCTGCTAGTATGTTTTCACATATGGACTAGACTTGCCATGACACTTGAATTGTACAAGTTTTATTCAATTATCAAAACCTATGTAATTCTCACCAACTTTTGTTGACCCAAAATATTTTCAAACTTAACATGTTTCAGGTTTTTAGCTTGCTCGAAGATTAGAGTTAATGCTTGAAGATGCGTAGTTAGTGCTTGTTATTTTGATGTACAAATTCTTAGAACAATTGTATGTAATTTATTTAAATCATTTATTGAAACTTATTACTTACCATGAGCTACTGAACAATCATCAATACGTGACATCCTGATGTTTCCGCCATCGGTTGTGGTGTTACAAGGAACCCATATCCTGGACAGCAAAGAGTTTGCTGAGACTGTGAACAACATAGTCAATCGCCTTAGGATTGTTCCCTGTATGAATAATATTGTCAACATAGACAAGCATGTATAATAAAGTGCCACGAGCAGATAAAATGAACAAGGATGGATCAGTCTTCGATCCCTTGAAGTCAAGGCCAAGTAATGCCGTAGATAATATGTGAAACCAAGCTCGTGTGGCTTGTTTGAGACCATAAAGAGATTTGTGTAGAAGACACACATGATCTTGTTTATTCGGATCCACAAAACCAGGTGGTTGCTGTAAATAAACTGTTTCTTTAAGGTCACCGTTTAAAAACGCATTCTGTACATCCAGTTGACGCAGAGGCCAACCTTTAGTGATGGCAAGGGACAAGACAACACGGATGGTAGTTGCCTTGACAATTGGACTAAACATGTCATGATTGTCGATACCTTCTTGTTGACGAAAACCTTTAGCAACCAAACGCGCTTTGTAACGCTTAACTGCCCCATGTTGATCTTTCTTAATTTTGTATACCCATTTACAGTCAACAATATTGGTGTTTGGAGCACGTGGGACCAAGGACCATGTACCGTTTTTCATTAAAGCCGAATATTCCTCAGCCATGGCAGCGCACCAATGAGGATCTTTGTTAGCAAAGATGAAGGAAGATGGTTCAGAAGTTGTAGTAGTGTGAAAGGAGGAAGGGTTGTACCGGTTAACAGGTTTAGGATTAGGACGAAGGTGTGAAGGACGAGTACGTGGTGGTGGTGGTGTTGATGTAGATGTGTGAGGTGATTGTGAGTGGGCTGGTGTAGTGTGGGGTGAAGCTGGGTTGGACTGAGCCTGCGGGCTAGTCTGGGCCGAACCGTAGACGGGCTGGGGTGGGGGACTGTTTCGTGGGCTAGATGGGGCCGAGGCTATGGTGTCAGCCTGGGCAGTGGTAGGAGGTGATGTAGGTAGTTGGTCCGATGATGTGTGATCATCGGATGGGGTGTAATGTGGATTAAGGTGAGGATCAGTCGGGTAAGAGGAGAAGTACGGAGACGGGGATGGTGAAGGGATAGAAATAGGAGGTGGCTTAAAAGGAAAGACTTGTTCATGGAATTGGACATCACGGGCAATGTATAAACAATTAGATTGAATGCCCAAGCATCGGTAGCCATGATTGGAGGTGCTATACTTGAGAAACACACAAGGCATGGATCGAAAATCCATTTTGTGTTTATTGTAGGCACGAAGATGAGGGTAACACCGACAACCAAATACCTGAAGAAACGAGAAGTAAGGTGGGTGATGAAAAAGTTGTTCAAAAGGAGAGACTTTAGAGTTGGTTTGAGAAGGCATTCGATTGATTAGATACACAGCTGTGTCAAATGCAAAATGCCAAAAACGTTGTGGGATATTGGATTATGCAAGGAGGGTGAGCCCAGTTTCAACAACATGTCTATGACGTCGTTCAACATACCCATTTTGTCCGCTGGTATGTGGGCAAGAGAGCCGATGTACAATCCCAAGAGAGGAGAAGAATGGTGAAAGCTTCCTAAATTCTCCTCCCCAGTCAGTTTAGACAGATTTGAGTTTGGTTTTAAATTGTTGTTCAACGGTGGCTAAAAATTGTTTGAAAATGTTTTAAACATCAGATTTAAGCTTGAAAGGAAATATCCACATGAAACGTGAATAATGATCAACACACAGTAAGAAATAGTTATGACCATCACAAGAAGTAATCGGGGCCGGACCCCAAACATCACAAAATACCAAATCTAAAATGTTAGAACTTTTAAAAGTAGATAATGGTAAATGAAGTTTAGAAGATTTCCTAACAGAACAAGAATCACAATCCATAATAGAATGTTTAGATGAAACTGGTAACAATACTAAGAAAGCATAAAATTTAAAAGTTGTGAATGCAGATGACCAAGCCTTTGATGCTAGGTGTTTGTAGAAGCACGAACGGTAGAGAAAGCAGTTTTTGGAGGTGGTTGGATTGTTGGTAAGTTGAAGGAGTACAGCCCATCAATGCTTGGACCCGTGAGGAGGGTAGTGTGTGTAAACTTGTCCTTCACGGAAAAGAAAGTGTCATGAAATTCAAAAACGACATTATTATCACGACAAAATTTTTGGACAGAAAGTATGTTCCTTTTGATTCCAGGAACATGAAGGACATTTTTTAGTACAAAGGTTTTGTTGGGTGAAAATATACGAGTGGAACCAATATGAATAATGGGTAAGGACTCACCATTGCCAACATGAAGACTATCATTACCACAGTATGGTTCAGAATAATCCATGCTCGAATGATCAAAGGTTGCATGTTCATTGGCACCAGTGTCAGTGAGCCAAGAGAGGGATGATTGGGAGCGATTATCAGATGCTTGGGAGCGATAGTCGGTGTAGTTTATTGATGGTTGACGTCCCCGAATGGTGGCTGGATCCCTATTAGGACATTGAGAAGGGACATGGCCAATACCGCAACTGTTGCATGTACCAAAAACCAAATTCTGATTAGAGGCCCAAGGAAATTGAGAATGATTACCTCTGCCTTGGTTGAGGTTGTATGAATTGCCGTTACCACGGCCACGCCTGTTTCCACGACCACGGTGATTTCCAGTACCAGTGTTGGTGTAAAAAGCTTGTGGAGAAGATGACTTTATTTGCTGGACTTGGAGACCAAGCTGTCCAAGAACCTAAAGAAGTGCCTGAATATTTGAAGGTGATGCAATAGAGTTACCTGAGGCTGTTGGGGCGCTGGAATTGGTGGAGGCAGCAACAAATGCTTGAGCCTAAAGCACATCAGGTACAAATTTTTTGACCATGTAATCATGATTGGATAATAGGCCATAGAGTTCAGAAAAGGGTGTAGGGAACTAGTGTGTCAAAATGTTCTGTTTCAGTCCTGTGTATTCCTCACGTAAACCAGAAACGACCAGCATAACCACATCCTTCTCATTCATCGGCGCACCAATATTAACGAGGGCATCTGTATATTCTTGAGCACGTGTAAGATAAGCAGAAGGAGTTTCATCACCTTTCATCTCGATCTTGAGTAATTGTCCACGTAAGGTGTATTCCCTAGAAGCCGTATTCGGGGCATAAGCTCGCTCTAAAGCAAGCCATAGTTCTCTAGAGGTGTTGCTGCCTGTAACATGCTAAAAGGAGGCTTCAGAAATAGTAGAGACCAAAAGCATCCAGATATGAGCATCATTGGATATCCAGATAGGATGGTTAGGATTTGGTTGTGGTTGTGGTGTGGCTACTTTGTTTGAATAAGCGGTGGGTGCAAGAAATTCTGGCAGACACGGTATGGTGCCGTCAACATAACCAAACAGATTGTTGGTAAGTAGAAAGGGCCATTGCCTTTCAATACCCATAATTAGTAGGTGAAATTTGAAGGCAAACTTGAGGGAATTGTGAGTTGTTTTGTCAACCTGAGAGAAGGATGCTAGAAGGGCCATTGTAGTTTGAAAAAAAGGAGCAAGGGTGGAGAAAAAAGGTTGTGATTACTGACAGAAAAGCTGCTGTAGGTGGTGGCAGAAAAGAAAGTGCAGGCTGTGGGTGGAGGCTGCACAATTAGGGTTAAGAAAAGTGGGCTCTGATACCAAGATAAACTTGGTAATGATTTGTGTATTATTGTATAATTGTGTGTTACAAAGATTACAGTAGATGAATAATAATATATAGACTTAGGTTAAACAAGTAGGGCCGACTAACATAGCTTATAGGGCCGGGCCTAAGCACTACTAAATACATTGTCTAATATCGCTTTGTGACATAGGATGATATCAAGCGACGACTAGGGATGGACGACTAATAACGTAATGGAGTCAAGGCTGTCATTGTGCGACTTAGGGTTTTACTATTAAACTTAGACCACCCGTAGTGGGGCTCCATTGGGGCTTTATTTTCAAAAATAGCGCCCCCCACACCGCTACGGGGGGGCTCCATTTTTCAAAAATGTGTTGGGGCTTTATAATTATAACGCCGGATCATTATTTGCCCATCCAATCAAATGCAGCCACATCAGCACTCTCTCTCTCTCTTTAATTATTTTATTATTTTTTTAATTAAAAAGATATAATAAAATATTAATAGGGGCTTTATAAATAAAGCCCCACCACTACACCCCTTTTTCAGTTTCTCTCTCCACGCTGACTCAGCAGCCACGTGGACCAATCACATTCGGGGGCTTTATAAATATAAAGCCCCACTACACATGGTCTTAGTATTAAAATTTTATTTGATAAAGTGGGCTAGCCATATTTTATTTGTATATATTGGGTCAAATGTTATGTATAAATCTATAAATATTACTATGATTTGTGGGTATATATATAATTATATATATATAATAAATAAATAATAATTTATTCGAGCCGAACTGAGCCGAGCGTATCTTTGCTTGTGCTTGGCTCGTTTACAAACCGAACCGAGCCAATCGGCTCATTTACAACCGAGCGGACGACCGAGCGAGCATTTTTCAAGCATTTTCCGAACGAGCAGCGAGCGATCTACGATCGATGAGCGATTTGAACAGCCCTACCATGAACAACCATATATTAAAATTCATTACGCAACCATCACCGTGACTAATGTATCAAGACGTACAACATTTCAACATGAAGTTGATCATACATATCATTACTAGCATTACACAATAATCAAATAGATGAATTATGAGAGCATGTAAACCATTATACTTTAGACATTTTTCAACGCAGAATGATAGGCCAGTCAAAGCTGTTGTATTACAAGAACAAGTATCAAGCATCATAATATCATATCCATACGATTATATGCAGGATCGAGAATTGAAGAATGAGTCTTGCATTGATCGGAAATAATGGATACAACTTAAAGTACAGAATATATAGCCTAATAACCGATAAAACCGTTTGGCATGGCAGTTGTATCATTCGGTTGACCCATTTCCCATAATTAATTAAAAGTCTTGTTAGTCCAAACCCACAATATACACAAACAAACAAACCAACTGTTGTAGTAAAAAAGAAAAAAAGATCCGTAAAAATAGGAGGCGATTAGGGTTACTCTTTCATGCATGGCGGCAAAGGAAAAATTCAAGGTTAACAAATGGTATGATGTACCATTCAAGAAGGGTAGGGGCAACAATAACAATCCACGATCCAACGTACAGGCTTGCGGTGTGAAATTTTTCGTTTCAAATCTGCCTGAGCGATGTTCTTCGTCAGATTTGGCTGGAGTTCTGAAGGGATATGCCGAGGTACAAGGTACGTATATTGCTCGAAAATATGATCGCCTGGGTAAGAGGTTTGGTTTTGCTACTTTGAAGGTTGAAAGAAATCTTTCCGACTTGGAACATAGTCTTAAAGATGTTTGGATAGGAAGTTATAAATTGTTTATAGTACCGGCAAGATTCGTTGATGATCAGCCGATTAAGAACAAGGTAGACAAAGTTTGGCAACCGGTAAACGAGGTTCAGGAGGAGGGTGGTAAGGAGGACGGGATGGACGTAGATATAGATAAATCACAGAATCAACACGTCAATGTGGTGAGTGGTTCTCGTTCGTTTTTGGATACGTTATTGAATAAGGAGGGTGGGGTTGGGATTCCTGAGATTGTTGTTGATGGAGACATTGGTGCGTTTGAAGAATGTTATGATAATGGGTTAGTGGCTAATGTGAAAGGGTACCAGGAGTTAATTAATTTGAGGAACCACTTGCAAGATATGTCTCAGGGGAATGTCCAGATTAAATATATTGGTGGTTTTAAAGTTTTATTGGTTTTTTCTGGATCTGTGGAGTTGGAGATTTTTTTAGAAAATACGGTTGGTTGGGAAGTCTTCTTGGATAGTTGTGAGAAGTGGAATGGTCAAGTTCTGAAGTATGATAGAATTGCATGGATCAAGCTTCATGGGGTTCCTCTAACGTTATCGACTACTCAAGTATTTGATGTTATAGCTTCAAACTTTGGTAGAGTTGTTCACTCGGCAGTTTTTGAAGAGGAAGGGAGGGATTTGACTTGTGCCGTGGTAGGGATTCTAGTAGAGAAAGTGGAGCGTATCAAACAAAGTTGTGTGATTAAGTGGAAAGATCATGGTTTCAATATTTTAGTGGAGGAGGAGGATGCAGGCTGGATACCAGACTGTATTGTGGATTTTGAGGAGGAGATTGGTAGTGTGGTGGAGACGGAATGCCGTCTTTAGAGAAGGAGGTTCACGATGATGTGGAGGATGGAGAGATCGTTACGGAGGAGCAAGGTAATAAAGAAGAAGTCGTTATTCAACAGTTGAACAGACTGGAAGATCATAATCAACTTTTTGCCGAAGGTAGCCGATCAGTGATTTCTAAGAATAAGAGGAGGAAAGGTCTTAGGAAGAAATTGTCACCAGGTAGATCGCCTCCTAATTCTGACCCGGAAAGGCCGAAGAAGCGACAACGTGATGGGAATGATCCGTTCGACATTGATAGACTTATTTTTTCGGATTGGCATGATCCAAACAATGTTAATGAGGTGAACGAACGGACCGGGGAATTTCTAACACCTGATCTTAATAGGGAGGTTGGGCCCGTTGAGGTTAGGAATGGGGCTGGTGGATCGGTTGAGGTGGAAATAGATGTGAATGAAGATGGCAGTGGTGTCAAGGGGGAGCACGTTAATGAAGCAAAAGAAACCATTGCTTTGTCTAAAGTTTTGGGTGTAGAGAATATGGAGATTTTTGAAGACTCGCTTGTTGATGTGGTTTCTAAAGAAGGATTTCAACTGGTTGATCAATGAATGTTATCTCGGTAAATATTAGAGGACTAGGGAACGTGCGTAAGGGTGATTGGGTTCGGAATATTCGGGTTCGAAATAGTGCCGCGTTTGTTTTATTGCAAGAGACTCAATTCTCTTGCGTAGATGGGTTGGATTTATGTAGGTATTGGGGTAACGGTAATCATGGTTTGGAATGGGTTGAAGCTAGTGGTAGATCGGGAGGCTTGGTGTCGTTATGGGATACTACGAAGTTTACTATGGCCTCCGTCTTTAAACATCGTTATTTTCTTTCTTTAAAGGGGGTGATTAAGGAAAACGGGAAAGAATTGTGTATTGTGAATGTCTATGCTCCTCAGAAACGGGCTGATAAGATGTTGTTATGGGAAGCGTTAAGTAGGTATCTTGGGAATGTTAATGGGATGATCATTGTTGGGGGCGACTTCAATTGTGTTCGGGTTAAAGAAGAACGAAGGAATTCCAAGTTTAACCAGAATAATTCTAATGATTTTAACGAGTTCTTGGATGAAGCCGATTTGCATGAATATATGTTAAGAGGTCGCAAGTTCACTTATGTGGTGGGTAATAAATGTAGCCGAATCGACAGAATTTTTGTGTCATGGAGTGTGATTTCCGAGTGGCCTAATGCGGAATATCGGGCTTTAGCTAGAGATTGTTCGGATCATAGTCCGCTTCTTTTAAAGGTGGAAGATCGTAATTTTGGGCCTAAACCGTTCAAGTTTTTTAATTCGTGGCTGCATAGATCAGACTTTGATGACCTTGTGAAGACTACTTGTGCGATGTATAATGGGAGTGGGGAGCCGGACATCAGATTTATTAACAAGTTAAAGTTTTTGAGAAAGGCTATTTTGACTTGGAAGGAAAAGGTGATCAAGGGTGAAGAAGCAGAAAGTGAAAATTTAGTTCAAGAGTTGGCAGATTTGGATGAGATTATTGAGGAACGTAACTTGACAGAAGAAGAATTGTGGGTTCACGCGGAAGCCAAAGCCAGAATTAAAGAGTTGGAAGAATTGAAAAGTAAAGACCTTAGACAAAAAGCGAGGGTGAGATGGGCGAAGGAAGGGGATGAGAATACGCGGTATTTTCATGGTGTTATTAATAAACGAAAGGTGTCTAATTCTCTACCGGGATTGCTGATCAATGGGGCTTGGGTGACTAAACCAAACCTTGTAAAAAAAGAGGTATATGGTTTCTTTAAAAATAAGTTCGAAGAGAAGATGGAGGTTCGTCCTAGTTTAGATTGTTATGGTTTACGGGTTCTTTCTGATGACTTGGCCGAGAGTATGGTTTCTCCGTTTTTGGAAGGCGAGATAAAGGACGCAGTGTTTGATTGTGGTAGTGATAAAGCTCCGGGGCCGGACGGGTTTAATTTCCGATTTATAAAAAAATATTGGAATTTGTTTTCTGATGATTTTGTGCAGATTTTCCAAGCATTTGCGTCTACGGCTACTATAAATAGGGGTGCGGGCTCGTCATTTATTACGCTTATACCTAAAGTGTCGGATCCGGTTTCGCTTGGTGATTATAGGCCTATTAATCTTATTGGGGTGGTCACCAAGGTCATCTCTAAGGTGTTGGCGAATAGGTTGAGGAAGGTGATGGGGGATATAACACATGAAACGCAATCGGCATTTTTAACGGGAAGATACATTTTGGATGGTCCTCTCATGATCAGTGAGATTTTAGCGTGGGCAAAGAAGAAAGGAAAAGAATTATTTTTGTTCAAAATAGACTTTGAAAAAGCATACGATAACGTTAACTGGGAGTTTTTGCTTTCAGTTCTACGTCAAATGCGCTTTCCGGAGTTGTGGTGTAGATGGATTCATGGTATTATTGCATCTGCTAGATCGTCAGTTCTGGTAAATGGATCTCCGACTTTTGAATTCGGGTGTGGTAAGGGCTTAAGACAAGGAGATCCTATATCTCCTTTTTTATTTATTATCGTTATGGAAGCTTTTTCTGGCATTTTTAGAAAAGCTTGTGATGTTGGAGCGTTTCATGGTGTTAAGGTTATGGAAGGGGGGCCGAGTATTTCGCATTTGCTTTATGCGGATGATGCCATGGTTATGGGTGAATGGTCTCATTCTAATCTGAACGCGTTAAGACGAATGCTTCGTATCTTCCATATGTGTTCAGGGTTGCGCATTAACATCAATAAATCCACACTTTTTGGTGTGGGTAAAAACGAGGATCAAGTGAAGGTGGAAGCTGAATTGTTAGGTTGTAAACCGGGTGTAACTCCTTTTAAGTATTTGGGTATTCTCGTGGGTGTTAATATGGGTCGAATAAATAATTGGGAGCCGGTTATTAGTGTGTTCAAAAAGCGTTTATCTAAGTGGAAGGCTAGCAACATGTCGATGGGAGGTAGGGTGGTGTTAATAAAATCGGTTTTGGAAAGCCTTCCGTCTTATTACTTTTCGTTATTTAAAGCTCCTATGGCGGTCATTAATAAGCTCGAAGGTATTATTAAGAGATTCTTGTGGGGTGGTAGTGACGATATACGAAAGACGCATTGGGTGGCTTGGGATGACGTAACTAAGCCAAAGGAAGTAGGTGGGCTTGGATTGAACAAGTTGGAGTTGATTAATAACGCTTTGGTATTGAAGTGGTTATGGAGGTATAAAGTGGAGAGAAACGCCTTATGGAGAAGATTGATCGATGCAATACATGTTACTAGAAGGAAGTGGGATATATATCCGGTTAATGTAAGTATTCGTGGTACATGGTCAAAAATTGTTAATAGCGGCTATCGTGTCAAAGTTCATGGGAAGAAGTTTGTGAGCATGGTTCGAGGTGTCGTTGGTAGGGGTTCGGAAATCAAATTTTGGACTGACCCGTGGGTGGAAGATACTCCGTTAAAGACATTGTTTCCAAACTTATTTCGCTTGGAAAGGAATAAGTGGTGCAGGGTCAATGAGCGGCTGAATGCAAACACTGAAGGTGGTCCGATTCAGTGGAGTTGGAGTAAGTATCCGGATTCTGATGTAGAAGTACAAGAACTTTTGGGTTGCCATAGATTACTAGCTGATGCTCGGATTAACAGTAGATTAGACGAATGGGTTTGGAACGATGAGGTGAACAAAGAATTTTCGGTAAAGGCAACGAGAACATGGCTGCTTCAACAGACGCAACAAACGAATGGTAATGTTTATAAGTGGTGTAAGTGGCTTCCGAATAAGTGTAACTTGTTCATGTGGAGGGCGAATCTGGATAGAATCCCGACATTGGTAGCGTTAGCGAGGAGGAATATTATATTTGGAGATAATGTTTGCTCGTTGTGTGGTGAATCGGATGAAAGTACGGAACACATATTCACAGCGTGTATTATCACCAACGGGGTATGGGACGCGATTTGCCGATGGTGTAATATTCCGAGAGGTATCTTGTTCGCTTTTCGTGATATTCTTGATATGGCGGCTTCGATGGGTGGTTCCAATGAGCGGAAACAAATAGTATATGGGGTGATCGTGTTGACGTGTTGTGTGTTTGGAAAGCAAGGAACCGGAAAAGATTCGACAACATTGAAGTTAACGTCACAAAGATCGTTTCGGATGTTAAAGCTTTGGGTTATCTTTGGTACAAGAATCGGAGTAAGGGGGGGACGGTAGATTGGAAAGGATGGAATTCTTTATGTATTAGTGTGATGTAAGTGTTGTTGCGAGTGGTTTCTCCGTCTTGGAGATTCTTTTCTCGCTTGTGTTTTTTAATGAAATTTACCTTTCAAAAAAAAAAAAAAAAAAAAAAAAAAAAAAAAAAAGTCTTGTTTATAATTCTAATAAAACTGCATAGCTAGATAACCGTCACTTTGTAGCATCGGAGACCGACGCCTGTCCTAGTTTATCCTCTAAAGTGCCAGTTGATGACATCCGTTCTTGGGCAGGAATGTAACGGCGCATCCATACTCTCGTGTATGCCTAGTTATATCCCACCAAAATGTAGTGTTGAAAAGGACAATTCATTAGCAAACACATATTGTTTATTGTGTCTAATTTGATGTATTAAAATTGTATGTAGTGGGCTTGAGTGTCTTTATCTGTGATTGGGCTTAAGGAAGAATGCAACTATGTGGGCTTATTTCAGTTTGGGCTTTAGTGAAGATCTAGAATGGGCTTAACTTACCTTTAACCTAGTCTTCTGGAGCGTTGAGGTTATAAGTCATGTTTTTGATATAAACCAAAAATATCTAGGGTTTAAATCATGTTCGTATTATTATTCTCTCTCTATTCCATTCCAGAGAGTTCTTGAGTCTGTTCTAGGGTTTTCATCCCTGTGTATTCGTGTAATCGTTGGTCTTGATCATCTGTTGTGATCTCCGTCTGTATCCTGGTCTGTAAGTGTTTGTATTTCTCTTCTATAGTTCTCAACTGTTCTAATCAATCAGTTGAGACCTAAGACTTTGTATTATTGTTCTTTTATAGGTTCATCTATTGTTGAACCTAAGGGTAATTGGGGGGAACGTTTTTGGGTTGGTTTAATAATAGATTTTGTCATTTTTTGTCGCTATATTCTTTGATCAGTATTGTTGTGTGATTGTGTTGATATTGTTGGTTGAGATCTAGTATTAGTCATAAAATTTTACATGTAGTCAGTGTTGAGAAAAGTTAAAAACATACATCAAAACTGAAATATTATATACATGTGGCAGATTTTAGTGGGTCGTGTGCATCTGGGTAGTCAAAACACATTCATGTTATAATGGGTTTTTCTTAATTACAGGTTGGGTCTATTTAGTTATACCATTACCCAATTCCAGTTTCAATTGTTAATGGGTCAGATTCCACCTATAATTTTGAGAAAACAAACCTTTGCAGGCCTCATGATCAATGTGACAGATAGACCGCCATTGCCCATTCGAGGTATGGCAAACAAAACAGGCAAGAATTCAGTTGGGAAACCCATTGCCCTGTTTCAAAAAGTAACACATCAATTGATTACTTTAAAAAAAATTAGCAAGCAGAATTGGATGAAAATTATAGAAAAAAATACCTATAAATCAGCCAAGAATAGAAATCAACATTCAGGTACAACCTCCGTTTAACAAAGTACTCATCTGATAGTGCAGCTTGCTCCAAGAGAAGACTGATATATATCTCTAAATGAGAAAAACAATTACATCAAGTGCAAAACTCTTAATTTGGCTGGTATCGACGAATATTGGGAAATTCAAATTTACATAATACAGTTGAAATTAAAAAACTAATCAAATGCATGAATGAATGTAATCCATGTTTCACGCGTTTTACGATAAAAATGGAATCAGTTAGATTCACGATATTTGGGGGAAACCCATCAAAGTCAAAATCGTGTCTCTAGATGAGGGCAATTCGATCAGGAAGTTAGGCATACCGCTTATGGCCATTTGTCACAATGCCAGGCCCATTATGTTGTTTTCGTTCATGTTTTACCTTTTAAGTTGGGCCCCTTTTTAGCTCATTTTCTTTTATCTTGTTGGCTTGTTGCTCCAAAATACAAGTCTGTATCACATTACCATGACTATCTTGATGTTATGTACCCTTTTATTATTAATACTTTCTTTTTTTTTAAATTATATGCAAACATGGATAGTGTCAATATGCAAGTTTAAAACTGGCCCAGCTTCAGCTGCAAATTCTCCAATTCTGCCTATTTTCACCATATTAGTAATTGTTTAATTAATTATTTACAGGTGCAGAAGATCGAACTAGCTTTGCTGAACTGGTGGTTGAGAAAGGGATTAAAGCCAGCCAATGCGAAGCTTCTTCGGGACTCTTTGGATGGCGTGAAGGATCTACCACCTATTTAAGGAATGCTGTAGAAACTGGAAAATGAGCCTCTGTAGAAGCTTCTTCAGTCATGTATCCTCTTTATCAATTTGAAAAAAAATATATATATATATATATAATTTATATAAAAATAAATGAGGAATTGAAGTCATTTTATGCGGCACAGTTCTTCAAGCCGTGTATAATTATTTCTGCTACCTTTTTATTGTGTAGTTGATCTACCGCCTATTTAAGGAATGTTGTGTGCAATGCTGCAATTCACCAAGTTTTAATTGTTGATGGGTAGTTCAACTGACCATAAACAGACCGTAAACAGACCATAATAATTTGAATTATTATTGAAACAAATATGATCCACAAGAACCTTTGAAACTACTCACTCACCTTGGTCCAGGTAGAAAAGAAGGCAGCATTAGTGTTAAATCTTTTCCTTGACTGTTGTTTTTTGTAGTCTTGGATCTTGAAGTTAAAATCCAAGTTTGATTCAACATAAACGTTTCTTGCTCCCAACATTTTCGAAAACACAGTGTAAGTGCCAGCTTTCATCTAAGATTATGGTTCCGAAACACTTTAAATTCCTACCAAACATGTGATTGTTTGAGTTCCTATCAACTGCTGTGAAGTATGGTACAAAAGGACTGGAACCAGCTGACCACATCAAACCTTCCCTCCAACCACAGCAATCCTCAAAGCAGGCAACATATTCGAAACATCAACAGTTTAACATGTGATGCATAATGTACAAAAAACAGTAGACCACTTTAGACATCAATATACAACCAAACGATTACATGGAGCATGCATATGAAGCAACGCTTATTGGAAGCTATTTTATTTTACATCAAGCATTAGATTATGTACTTATCATGTTATGTGTATGTAATTATATGTATGACATATTAGTAGTATAGGTATTAAAATTGTATGTGTGTATGTAATAGTCCGAAACTAGAATGTGCAGCCTGGTTCCAGAGGCGCACGCCTCGATTCTGATTGGCAGACAAAGACCAAACTGCCCTTGGCAGTTAATATATCCCTCCAAATCAGTTATGTTTGGCGCCAATTTAACCGAATACCAACTCCCATTCGTATGGGACATATATATAGTTGTGTAGATTAATTGTAACAGTTATTAAGACATTTGCAATATTATTTGTTTCTGCCCAAAATATTCGTAAAGAACATTAATCATATTTGATCAATATTCAAGTTTATCATCGAGTGTTATTGTGTGTTATTTGTGTGTGTATCAATCAAGTATCAAACCTAGGACCAAAGTGTATAACAACGCTACCATAAATGTATAGGGAACAAGAGATGGATACCCACGTCTATCCAAAAGTTATTTGTGATAAACATTTCAATTGATATCGGAACAGAAAAAAATATTAAAAATACTGCATAGAAATGATCCACAAGAACCTCATGGCTAGTTATCTTGGTCCTGATAGAAGAGACGACGACAACCTTGTGAAATCTTTCTCATCTTCAACTGTTGTTTCCTGAATCCGTAGATTTGTGAAGTTGTAATCCAAGTTTGGTTCAATATGCATTCCTCCTTCTAACACCTTAACCACCGTTGACATTGGAGGCCTTCTCCTAAAGTTTGTTTGTAAGCACCATGAAGCCACTTTCATCATCTCCAAGACTTCAGTTTTGTGTACCTGCATATCTTCACTGTGTCTGTCAACCATTTCCATCAATGCTCCTTGCTCCCAGCATTTTTCAAATACAGAGAGCAAATGCCAGCTTTCTTCTGGCTGAGATCTATCAAAAATTTTCCTGCCACATAAGATCTCCAAGAGAACGATCCCAAAGCTGTATACATCCACCTTTTCAGTGATAATCGAGCTCCACCATTCTGGAGCGATATAGCCAGGTGTTCCTTTTATGGTAGTCATCACTTCTGCTTGACTCTTGTCAATGAGCTTAGATAACCCAAAATCAGATAGTTTGGCATTGAAGTCGTTGTCTAGAAGTATGTTTTGAGGCTTAATATCAAGATGGATAATTTTTTGCCTGCATTCTTCATGGAGATATGCTAAACCTTTGGCTATATGGAGAATAATTATCTTTTTACTTTCCCATTTAAGTATGTGCTCCCTAACTCCATGGTAGATCCACCGATCTAATGACCCATTGCTCATGAAGTCATACACAAGAAGTCTTTGTGATTTCCATGCACAAAAACCTCGAAGTCTAACCAGATTCACATGGTGAATGCTGCCAATGGATTGAACTTCAGCTAGGAATGATTTCTTAATGTGTGAAAGGCCTTCAAGGCATTTTACTGCAATCTTTGAGCCATCTTTCAGACTCCCTTCAAAAACCGATCCAAATCCTCCTTCGCCAAGCTTTATACTAAAATTCTCTGTGGCGATTCTTAACTCTTCATAAGAAAACCGAGTCGGCATTCCTGGCACATGATCTAAGTATTGTTCTTCCATTTAAGCATCCTTTTTTCGCTTTTGGACTATATACGTAATTAACCCTATGACCACAACAAGTATAAGCACAAAACTTCCAATTGTAGAGCCTACAATTGTTGCAAACTGATGAGAGGAAGGATGTGATGTAACATTCTGGACTTTTACGAAAGCTAAAGCATTACTTGACACCCCAATTCTAAGATTACTTGGATTAACAGTCTTCATTGTAAATAGCTCTGAAGGTAAAAAACATTCTCCGCTTGAAGCATTTGAATCATACCGAAAAAAAGCTGCTTTGCATGAGCAATTGTTTAGACATGCTTGTTTGCAAGTCTCCATATTCACCCCCTTAATGTCAGCGGTAAAGGTGAAGTATGTGACATTCCTGAGTGTTATATAATCTTGATCTTGTGTAGAACTACATGTCAGTGGAGTGATTTCTGAACAACCCTGGTTGGGTTGGCGATCACTTACAGGTCTAAAATAATTTGTTCCAGGACAACTACATTGTTTATCAGATGTGCAAATGGAGTTTCTTCCGCAGAGCAAAGGGTAACTACAGTATCCAAAAACCAAATCGTCAGTAAGATCTTGTACCGGATCTTCACTCCACCCAAACACTTTCAAATGCCCATCTGGCATCAGTTTCATATACTGAAGTGGTGATGATTGAGTTATGTCAATCGCATCATCAGGACCCCTTGGTTCGGAAGAATGAATGAATAGCGATAAACTCTTATTCAAGTACCTAATGTATCCTTTATCCTTAGTTGTATTGTTCCCATGGACCAACCTACTGTAATAGGCCTGAGGTGGGTTTGATTTTACATAGCCAAACAAACCTTTATCCGTTACTTGAAGAGAAAACATACCTTCTGACGAATTGGTTGACGAAACACTAGATATCAGTTGTTGGCCTGTAAACAACTTTTGCCCAAGTAACAAACAGTCTGTTGGATGATCAAAGGATTGCCAAACTACGGAATTCTGGTGATCGAATAACACCAGATTTCCGGTTTCAGTTAGGTTCATGCCAACAACTGATTTTCCTGCAGTGTTTGTGGCCCAAACTATTTTTCCATTTGTATCCTGTAGCAGCAGTTCTCCAGCTGCAGTGAAATTCAGCACCGCGTTCTTCCTGACCGGATAATTACGATTGGCTGACCAAATAACGTCCCCCCATAAGCCTATGGCAAAGATGTAAGAGGTACAATCTCCTTCACAGACAAAGAAACAAGCGACTTTAGGCACATTGGTTCCTCCACTGATATTGAGTATGGTATGGTCTTATAACGAGTAACTGGTGGTCCATGTAGTGGAAAGTTTTGCTGTAGGATATGACTGAAAAGGCTGAAAAGTGGATGAGTAGCAACATAACATGCGAATCAGGAAAAAGGCAAAGGTGCAACTAGAATTAATCCTCATGACTGATGAACACCTCTATGAAGAATGCGTGATCCAATCTGTTATAAGTCTTCTATAGGCCAAGTCAATGTATGGTCCACTCATTTAAGATTTAAAGCCACCGTGTTGGACCTGACTGGATGGAAACGCAACTTTTCAATTGAAAAGATTTAAAATGGGTACTTTTCTTTATCTCATTTAATTTTTGAAAATTTGTTTCTTTCTCCTAATCTAATTGGATAAATACTAAATTAATGATAAATAAAAAATTAGTATTGTTATTCAATAAAGCTACGTTTTATAAATTGTTATCATTTTTATTTCTAGCGTTTTTGTAAATTATCGTTTAATGTAATAATGTTTTTAATTAATATATCTCACAGATTCTTATTCGTTAAAAATATAAGGTACTAATTAAATAATAATCTATATCTATATATATATATATTGCAAAGGAATTAATCATACATGTCATACTCTTATGCAATATCTCCTTTGAGTGGCAACTCTAAACCAATTAAAAAAAAGAAATAGATATGATTTAACCTAATCTATTAAATACCTAATTTACTAAATTATTTTATCTCTCGTGTTTCCTCCCATAACTTTTAAACGTTAATATCTTTTATATACGAGATTTTTTAAAGAAAAAAATTACACCAAATTAACGAGCGTTTTATTATCTTTTCAACGAGTACCATAGTGCTATATAAAAATCGGAGAAAAAAATGACTATTTTTTGTAACCCGACAGATATTGTGTCGGGTTTGGGATTAGTTTAAAAAATAATTGTGGGTTAGGGTCGGGTCTGGGATTAGGTGATACCCGACCCGATTACCTGAAACAACATACCCAAATACCCGAACTACATACCCGATCATATACCCATGAATTTTTTAACGCATTACATAACCCTTAGACTACTGCGTTTGATATTTCAATAATTAACTTTTTTTTCTTATTTCATGTTAGTTCTTTTTAGAATGATCGATTATAAACTTCCGAATTCATTTGTAATGGCACTAGATTTATGCCCCGGCGTAAAGATTCTTTTTTTTTTTTTATATTTGAATATGATAACTTATGGCAGAGATTTGTTTAAAATAATAATAATAATATATTTTATTATTTTATATTAGATATTTCAACCTGGGACGCTCCCGGGATAAAAACTAGTAATCTATATCTATATCTATAATAAATCAAAGCATTTTTAATGACATGTCATAATATTATGCAATCTCTCTTTTGAGAGATGTCACATAGGATGTGATGTGGCAACTCTAGACCAATTAAAAAAAAGAAATAAATATGGTTTAAATATGATTTAACATAATCTATTAAATACCTAATCTACTAAGTGTAAATATTAAAACTTTATTATTTTCTCTCCCATAACTTTTAAATGTTAATATCTTTTATATACGAGATTTTTTAAAGGAAAAAATTACACCAAATTAACGAGCGTTTTATTATCTTTCCAACGAGTACCATAGTGCTATATAAAAAATGGAGAAAAAAAAAGCGACTATTTTTTGTAACCCGACAAGTATTGTGTCAGGTTTGGAATTAGTTTTAAAAAAATTGTGGGTTTGGGTTGGGCTTGGGATTAGGTGATACCCGACCCAATTACCCTTTTTTTTATATTAGAATATGATAACTTATGGCAAAGATTTGTTTAAAATAATAATAATAATAATAATAATAATAATAATAATAATAATAATAATAATATTCATTAATCATATATTGGCAGATGCCATTTTTATAGTTTAGATGCTTCTAATTTTATTCACTTTACTTAGATTTCTCAACCCGGAACGCTCCCGGGGTATAAACTAGTTATATATATTGATAACGATATTGGATGAATCCATTTTGTTTGAAGTAGGGGTGAGCAAATATCGGTTTGGTTCGGTTTTTACATATAACCGAAACCGATAACCGAAGTTCGGTTTTAGGAAAAACCATAACCGTAACCGATCGGTTACGTCGGTTCGGTTAATTCGGTTAATATGTCGGTTATCGGTTCGGTTTCGGTTATGTT
Organism: Ambrosia trifida; assembly: GCA_028751855.1. Lineage (NCBI taxonomy): Eukaryota > Viridiplantae > Streptophyta > Magnoliopsida > Asterales > Asteraceae > Ambrosia > Ambrosia trifida. The sequence goes on along the minus strand of CM054130.1, from coordinate 87,555,526 downwards.
CGGTTAATATCCAAACATAAAACTTGTGCAAACTTGTAAACTTAAAATAGTTAGTAAAGTGTTTGAATCTTTTTCAAGATACAAATATATATATGAAAACACAAGTAAAATACATGAAATACCAAGGAAACAAATAAAAAAATGCTTTAACTATATGTATATACATGAAAAATACATGAGTTATAAAAGATATATTTTAAGTACATAGATGTATATGAAAGATACCGGAAATACATGAAAATATGTTCCAAATACATGGATATATGTATGAAAAATACTTAAATGTATAACTATCGGTTCGGTTTCGGTTATTTCGGTTACGGAAGAAGGGAAAACCAAAACCGTAACCGAATGGTGCGGTTTTGGCCATATGTTAACCGTAACCGATCGGTTAATTCGGTTTTGATTATTTTCGGTTCGGTTATCGGTTTGGTTTCGGTTATTTTCGGTTATCGGTTTTCGTATGCTCACCCCTAGTTTGAAGAATTTAAAGTTTGCATTCTCCTAAAAAATTTTATTATTGTTGAACTATATCCAATTAAAAGTATAAATGTCGTTCAAAAAAGAAAACTGAAAGTATGAACAAAGACATTACACGATTTGATAATTTAAAGTAAAACAAACAATTAAAGCTTTTAGGAAAATTCAAATTTTAAATTCTTCAAACAAAATGGCTTCATTGATCGATATATAGGGGTGTAATCGAGCCGATCCGAGCCAGGCTAAGCTAAGCTTGAGCTCGAACTTAAATGAGACAGCTCGGCTCGACTCGTTTTTTTTGGTCGAGCTGAAAAGCTAAGCTCGAGCTCGGCTCGTAAATGTTCGAGCCGAGCTCGAGCTGGTTCGAGCTAGCTTGTTATTTTTTTTAAATATTTATAAAATAAAAAACAAAAACAAAAATAACAATAAAATTACACATATACATGTATTTTTTTTTATTTTTCAAATATTTTAATGAATAAAAGGCATACAAAAAGTATTATTTGTATAATTTGTGTCTTTGTTCTATTAGTTTTCATATTTTATTGATTAATTCAAAGTACATAAAAGATGTTTATTGAGCCACGAACCGAGCCACCGAGCCGAGCCATGAGCCAAGACCCTTAGCTCGAGCTCGGCTCGGCTCGGCTCGATAACAAAACGAGCCTTTCGAGCATTTTTCGAGCGGGTTGCTAGCCGCGAGCATTTTGTACACCCTATCGATATATAACTATTATTCTCTAATTAGTACTTTATTTTTTCAAAGAATAAGAATACGTGTATATATAAACAAAATTTAATGAAAACGTAACCCAACATTACGTACATAATACAAAACCATAAATATACAAACAATTAAAATTCTAAAAGTTACGGTATTTTTTGATAAATCAAAAACTGAGATATATTAATTACAAAAGCATAATTACATTGAACAATAATTTACAAAATGTAAGAAAAATTATGGCATATCGAAAAAAAAAACGTATCTTTATTTCATAATAATACTATTTTTTATTTAGGTATTATTAATTTAATTTTCATCCAATTAGATTAGGTGAGAGAAACAAATTAAAACGAGAGAGAGAGAGAGTTAATGAAAAGTACCCATTTTAGTAAATATTTGTCAAAGTACCCAAAAAGGTAAATATTTTTTGTAACTACACTAGTTTGGGAAAAAACTCAACATCACGATTCATGAGTTTTTTTCCTAAAATGGTGTGGTTAGAAAACTTATTTACCAAAATGGGTAGTTTCAAAAATATTTACCAAAATAGGTAGTTTAATTGTTAAAATCCAAGGAAAACTAACATTCTACTTTCTCACTCTTAAGCTAATTGGATAAACTTAATTTGCTAAGTTGATTTGGGGAATTAAGGTTTTTGCGATGAATTGATTCATGATTAAATTTGAATCACAAAATTAGTTGATTAAAGTCTATGAATATGATTTGGAAAACCTAAATATTACCAATTGAATATTTAGTTAAAAATGTATCACTAATAATTATAAGAAAGAAATTAAATAAATAATTATAATAATTATAAATAATTGAACAATAATTTATAAATTACACAAATAAGGATTATGAATTTAAAATATTAACATATTTATGTTTTATAAAAAAATATATTTATAAAACAAATTTTAAGTATTATGAATTAACAAATGATTTATTATTTCTAAATAAGCATAAATACAACTAAAATACAAGATATGTTTCAAAAATAAATTTTTCATAATTTTTCTCACTTTATTTGTATTTAAAACTGATTTATTGAATTTAAATCATGTTTAAATGATTAAAAATAGGAAAATCTATAAAAATTAATTGTTTCTGGTCCAATACATTAAAATTAAGTTTCTAATTTCTAAAAATAATTTCTATAAAAGGTTGGTGTTAAAATCATATAAAAAAAGATTTTAATCAATTTATTATGATTATAATATTTTAAATTAATAAAAATACAAAAATAATTTATTTTCCAGAAACTAAAAATGTGAAAATTAAGTTTATGAAATAGTTATGAATATTTAAAGATATAAATGTTTATATATATGTAATATAAAAGACTATATATATACACACACATAATTTCCTTTCTAAAGAAAAAAAGGGACTAAAGTTTTGGGTGAAGGAGGACTTGATCCTGGGTTGGATAACTACACACTAACACTCCACCACAATATGTTTTGTTATTTAGAGTTTAATACAAAATATATTTATATAATACACACGATCTTCTTCCCCAAATTCAAACCATAACCATGGATTTCAAATACCTTTAAATAGGAACCAATAACCATGATAACCGTAGGTCTTTCGAGGATCGATGAACAAACAACAAAACAACATCAAAAGTTTGAACTTACAAGATTGTTTAGGGATCGAAATCGGAGGTTAAGAACCAAAAATAAAACCGTGAGTCCAAGCTTCTACAACGTGTTTTCGAGAAAGTTTTATGTGGCTTTATGTTTCTAAAAGTTGTAGAAGTGTATTGGGATGATTATTAAATAATGGATACATTTTAAAAACGCCCAATGATCCCATTTACATAATCTGCCAGTTATGTTATAAAAGCTTAATTGTATTAATGAGTGGAGAAACGTTTTACAATGATCCCAATCGATCGATCTAGAAATATTAGACTTGTGGCACTTAGACTTTATAATGCCAAATCTAGGTTGATTTCATTAGGAATAAAATTACCTAATATTTCATACTTGAGATTTTGCTTGCTTGCTTGATAAGGTGAGTTTACATATCCTCACTTTTTTTTTTACTATTTTTAAATGCTTTTTGGGGTAAAACATGTTAAACTTGAAACTTGAAACTTTTGAAATTCAATTACGTATCTTATGTGATTCTTTATACTACATGTCTTATCTGATTCTTTATCCAATAGTAGCACTGATAGATCTATTGGATTGACAACCCCACCTAGATTCATTGACCATGTCTATGGGGAGCGCGGGTGATTGGAACTGAAACTTAAACTTAGGTGAACCATGTCTATGGGATGGACCTTTAAACTATGTTAACAAAGGTTTAATTATGCCCCAAGACTGTAGTTTTGTTTTCACATGCATGCCTTAGATGTCACATATTGACACAAAGTTGTATGCTTTTACTTTCTGATACTATACTTCGTTTTGACAAAAACTTATTTACTCTCACCAACTTTATAGTTGACCCTCTCTATTTTCCAAAACATGACATGTTTCAGGTAACAATGATGTATGGAGATTTTAACAGCTTTTGGATCACTTAGTTTAAGCCTTTAGATTTAATAATTGAACATTTGTTTTGTCTATTTCATTGAACAATGTGTTTGTTTTTGGATTGGTTTCTTTTGAATTGGATTAATAAACTATTTAAACTTTATATATCGTCACTACATGACATCCTAATGTTTCCGCCATCGGTTGGGGTGTTACAGATTGGTATCAGAGTATATACTATACAAAGATTATGGTAGGAATATAAGTAGTCAAATCAATAGCTTTATAAAATAATAGGGTTAAAAAAATTGCAGTTTAAATCAATAAGTTTTCAAATAAGGCACCATTAGAAGTAATAAGGTTGCAAAGCATAGGTAAATATTGGAGTAGGTAACATGTTGTAACAAGAACAAGGTGAATCATGAGATTAATTCAGATCATTGCTGGAAAAATCAAAAGCATGTGAAATAAGGGATCCTTGCAAGATATAGCAGGATTATGATAGACACAAAGATAATGGGATTCAAACCGGATGAAATCAACAAGTAGGAGGATGAATTTGTTAACTTAGGATGAAACTCAAGTTGGTGAACTGTGAATTTGAAATAATACCAAAGAATTGATTTTCACTCTCAGACCTCGATGTTGTACGCATGAGGCCTGACATATGCTCATCACGATAATACGCCCGAATCCATATTGATCGTAAGTCGAACATAGTTGATATCCAAACATTTTGCATAAGACCAAAATCATTAATTACTTCTTGCCATTCCAGCTCAAACGTCTCAGGCTCAATCGAATCAGTCCAAACAATATTACAAATACGACGTTTAAAGTTATCATCATTGCATAATGAAATCCCAACCTGTAAAAAAAATATATATTTACTCAAAATTACTCTAAATATATATTATAATTTCTCTAGTTGGCAACACAATTACTCTAGAAGCAAATATAATTACTCTACAGAAAAAAAAATTAGGAAATTTGAATCAGAATACAATTACTCTAGAAGCAATATAATAACTCTACAGCAAGATTACAATTGTTTTCAGAATACAGTAAGATTAACAAACTAGTTGGCAACACAATTACTCTAGAAGCAAATATAATTACTCTACAGAAAAAAAATTAGAAAATTTGAATCAGAATACAATTACTCTAGAAGCAAAATAATTACTCTACAGCAAGATTACAATTGTTTCAGAATACAGTAAGATTAACAAAACAATAATTACTCTATAACAAAGTAATCTACTATAAATAATTTGATAGACAAACCTTATCAGCAACTTTCTTCATGATATGCCACATACATAATCTATGTCGGCTTTCTGTAAAGACTTTTTCAACTGCTTGTTTGATTGCAAGATCTTGATCGGTAACAACAACCTTAGGCTGACGACCAAATGCTCGTAAAAAACACGACAATAACCAAACGTAAGATTCAACATTCTCTTTTGCAATAAGACCAGCTCCAAGATTGACATTATGAAAATGGTTATCGATGCCAGTGAAAGGTACAAAAACCATTTTGTATCTGCGCAACAAAGAAAAATTTAATAAAAAATGCAATAGTTTTGAAGGTTGCATCAAATGATATTACATCTCCAAAAGTCAAGTAATTCATTTTAGAAACTTCATCAGCCCAAAATAAACCGGTTAGACAACCCTTATCATCCGCTGTAAACTCAAATGAAAAATCGGGAAGATAATCTTTCTTATCCGTTAATCTTTGAACAATCATTTCAGCATCATATTCTCCAATAAAACATTTTAAATCTCTTTTAAAATTTTTGCAATCTAAAGCAGTTGCACCAACCTCTTCAAAACCACCATATTCTGTCCTCATAATATGAAATGATTTAACAGGGCCTAAATTTAACGTTGACAAAGAACATATCCTCTTTTGCTTCATAACTGATAAATTTCTTGATGAAGGAACAAACTGCATATCTTCTTGGGAAATAAAACTATGATTGTGTTCTTCAACAAACCTAAATACCTTATATGATTGACCATCATCTGAAATGAATCCAATCTGTGCTTGGCAACCGATACGGATAGAAGGCCTATTCTTTTTCTTTTTCGGTTTTATGTTATCATTAACAAATAGTAGATGATAAGACTTAGTAGATATCTTAAATCCCTCCCTTGAACATACATAATACTTATATCTTCTTGGGAAATAAAACTATGATTGTGTTCTTCAACAAACCTAAATACCTTATATGATTGACCATCATCTGAAATGAATCCAATCTGTGCTTGGCAACCGATACGGATAGAAGGCCTATTCTTTTTCTTTTTCGGTTTTATGTTATCATTAACAAATAGTAGATGATCAGACTTAGTAGATATCTTAAATCCCTCCCTTGAACATACATAATACTTATATTTGATTATACCATTCTTTTCGACTTGAGTACCTTTTCTTACACAGAAACCTCCATTTCTAGCATATGTTTTGTAAAAATCCAATGAAACATCCAATGACGGGAAAACCATGCCTTCAACTGGTATTAATGAAGAAGAAACACTAGGTTTGAAAGTTCTTTCACAAGAAACAGGGGACAAACGTTGAAATCCCATAATTAAATCTTCTACCGCATCATCTACATTAAATAGAAAAACATAATTATTCTAAAAATTCATTCAAACATATGCATAAAATAAAAAATTACTCTAAAAAACAATAACATGGACATGACAATCATTTTGAGTAATTACTCTAGACACAGAAAATCATTTTGAGTAATTACTCTAGACACAGAAAATGATTTATTGTCTAATCTTATTCACTAATCATTTTGTGTAAATCATCATACACTATAATGACATCTCAAAAAGTACTAATTACTCTATCCATAAAGAGAAAAAACAATGGATAATCTTTTTCAGTAATTACTCTAGTAATAAAAGCTAATAATCTCAAAACTTATTCACCTTCACTAAAACGAAGTCACTTCAAAACATTAATGTTATTAACCTATGTATAAAGCTAATAAAACCAGAGTAATTACAACACCGTTGTTACCCATTATTCAAAATCAAACTGGAATATTACACTACGTTTTAATGAAAATACAATGAATGATATTTGGAATAAATCTGAATCTACAAAAATCAGAATGCAAAGCAAATATGAAAAAAGAAAATTAAAATCAAAACATTTAAACTACATACCTTGAATCACATTCGTCGTACTTTGAGCCATTGATGCAGAGTAATAATACGATCAGTGGGTTTTTGAGAGAAAATTGTATAGATTATGAAAGTTGAATGATAATTAAACTTGCTTGCTTCATTAATGGAGGCAGCAACAGGATAAATGTGATGAAATTTAGGGGGTTTTTGTCTAAATAATGGAGCTTTTAGGGATTGGCAACAAGAAAAGAGGATTTTGGATAATTACGAAATTGCCACCGCCCAAAAATTAAAAATCACGTGATTCGTACTGTTCGTACGGAATTTTTATGTGTATTTGATCTTTACACAACAAAAGTAATTGAAAAAAAAGAATTTTAAATGAAAAAAAAAGAAGAAGATAGCAAACCTAGGAGAAAAAGAAGGCGTGAAAGAGTTAACAAAAAGGGCTGGACATTTTTGTTGAATTTTATTATGGGAAAATAGCGAAAATAGCCATTGACTTGGTCAAATTACGAAAATAGCCATCACAACCGTCTTGGGTGTGACAACCGGTAAATTCGGGAATTGGCCGGAGACTATGGAATATTACCCATAGGGTGTGTTAATTATGATTAGAAACCATTTAGAGAAATAGTAGTTGAATTAATGGTGGGTCATAATAAAGAGTCTCGAACGTTCTAAGTTTGATGGTTTTGGAACGAGGACTCTATGCGGTAGGAAACGCAATAATAATAATAATTTTAGTTGGATGTGGACGATTCGCTAGGAAAAAGGGGTATGAGTGGTTAAATGGATAAAAACCTTGAATTATTGTTATGGAAAAATAATTGTAAGGTAAAAGGAGAATGTATTATGTTTAGATTTTTATAAAAAAATATATATAATACCCAACCCCCCACCCTAGGTCGCCGCCCACCTCACCCAATCAAAGAGTTTTGATTAACTAAATAATTATTATTATTATTATTATTATTATTATTATTATTATTATTATTAATTAACCTACCCATCCCATTATAAATACCCCACAACCCCATACATTTAACACACACTCTTCACACTCTCATTTCTCTCTCTCTCTCTCTCTCTCTCTCTCTCTCTCTCTTTCGAAACTCTCTCTCTCTCACTCTCTCTAAATTTCTATGTTTTGATGATTCCTTCAAGAATCATAAGAGTTTTTATCAAACCTTTCAAGAACCCAAGATCATAAAGCAAGAAAACATTGATTTTCAAGGAAGTTTAAAGGTTAGTTCTTCAACAAAATGATTTAATTAAAGGTTTCTTATTATTTTGGTTTTGATTTAAGATTCACCAAACCTTCAAAGATTTTTGGGTAAAAAGTGATAAAACAAGTAAAAGGAAAAGATGATGTAAATATGTATGCATGTGTGTCGTATATATATATATATGTATGTATGTATCACGCGTATATATATATATGTGTATATGGATAAGTATGAATCAATATTATGAATAAATATGTGAACTAGGTTGCTTTGTTTAATAAAATAATAGAAATGGTTAGATCCATGGATTTTATGGACATGCAAAGGAAGTTTATGATAAGACATGAAATCTGAATCTAAAAGATGATTAGAGGTCTTGGATGATCTAGATTAGTAGCACAATGATGAATATAGTAAAAAGTGGACTAATGGATCAATGGTTTAACAAATGGCTAAGGTTTATGATAAGAAATGGACAATAAAACCCCTAACTTTCAGATCTGAATATTAATAAGTTTTAGTGGTTTTTATGAACCCAAACTTGAGCAAAACAAGTATAAGTAGGAACTACATGCTTAAGAGGTCTTGCATGTACGATCAGGATACGGATTGAGGCTTAAAACGCCAAACTATTGACCCAGAATGTAAGAATATTAAATCTAAGTTAGAACAGGTCCAAATAGGCTTTATGAAGGTGAAGATAAAGGTGATAAAGTAAAAATGAGTTATCTAGGTTAAAACTCCAAGACTATTGAAGATAAAATGCGTAAAAACGTAAGTTTTCGACAATATATACCCATTAAGAACATCTAACTTTAGGGCTGATGTAAAACAGCTTGATTGAGGTTAAAATGAGTATAAAAGTCATTATTTAAGGTACAATATATGTTTACCTTAACAACAAATGATTTCAATACAAAACTATGTCGCAAAAATCGCCGGAATGCAAGTTTTGAGGCATAGAATAGTCACAACTTAAGGATAACTTGGAATAACAAATTAGACTTATTTGTTAAGTTATATGAGGAATCAAAAGGACTCTAGACATGAGAAACCTTAGATATTATGTAATGTGTGTTTGGTGGAAAAGAACATAATTTATGTAAGTAGAAACATAATAAGTTGTTGAACACAAACACGAAGGTTATATGAATGAGTAAGTATGAGTAAGAGGACTCAAGGAAATAAGGATAAAATGAATTGTGTGGTCACTCGAAACCTAAAAGGATTTAACAACATTTAATCACCAACGGGAAATGGGTGGAAATGAGTATTGAGAAACTGAGTAAAGGAAGGTTGGTGAAATGTTAGATCAAATTTAGGCAAATATGCTAAACAACCCTATGAATATTTAGGGCTAGTTTGGTAAAGGAGCACGTGACACAGATTCAGGGAAACATTGTGATTACAGCTTAAAGGTGAGTTTCACGGCCCCTTTTCTTTTTAAATGTTTTTTAACGTTTTACAAATCGGGGGATTAACATGCTTATATGATGCGATAGAATTTAAATATAGAATATTGATGCCCTTAGGTTAGTGCACCAGGTGGGTACATTAGATATAATAATGTGACACCAGTGTCAACCGACGGGTTGCCACTCTCTCTCTCCCGGCACATCTTAATCATTAGCCTTCGGATAAGGCCGTTGTTTATGTTGTAGTACTATTGGGTTGACGCCCTCGTTTTCATGATCAAGGTATTGTATTGATTGTCATGGGATCTGATTGAAAAATGAACGTAAACATCAAAAAGTCCCTCTTGGATAAGAACGACACCTCGGGAACAAAGTTATAGATTGGTTAAGAGCCTTTGGATTACATCATACTTCTGGAACCTTGCAAGTCCACTTGATTCTCTATTTAGTACTATTTGATCATATGTTGTTTACTAAACTTGAAAATTTATTCATAAACCTGTGAACTCGCCAACATTTTTGTTGATGTTTTTAAGCATGTTTTTCAGGTACGGAAGAATGAAGCTCTTGGGGAGAGTGGGTTTAGCAGGCACTACGTTGGACATGTTGAATGGGACCTTAAACTATAAAACTATGTTTTACTATCTTTTATTTAAATAAATTGTAAAACACTACTTACGAAATTTCGCTCCATCTTGGCTATGACATATTTTTAAAACTTTCTTAGACCAAAAGCTTAAATGTGTTGGGCTAGAGGGTGGTTGCAAGATGTCCATGCGTATACTCAAGTGATTTGCTAAACTTTACGGTAACAACTTCCGTTACCTCATGACTAGCATTCCGCTGTGTGCTGTCGGGGTGTGACATCGGGAGAGACGGCTCACAAGTCCCGAGGCATCTGAGCTAACTCCAAAGACGGGTGAGACGGTGACCTATCAAAACAAGCCACGTGTCCCAAGTCTCTCTCCTCTAATAAAAAAATCTCCAAGCGACTCTGTGACGTCTCCCGGCGCCTAAAACGTCTCTGTGACGTATCCACTGTGCCGGAAGCGTCTCTGTGACATCTCCCAACTCCTAAAACGTCTTTTGCAACCGTGTCGGAGGCGTCTCTGTGATGTCTCCCAACGCCTAAAGCCTCATGGAAACGTCTTGGGACCTGTGAAGATTTTTTTATTATATTTTTGACACGTGGCAATCAGCTATTGGTTCACCACTAAAGCCTCATGGAGACATCTGAGGACATGTGAGCCGTCTCTCCCAAGACGATTGCGGTGACTATTTTCGTAAATTGACCAAGTCAATGGCTATTTTCGCTATTTTCCCTTTTATTATTCATATCTGGGATGGCTGTTGGGGACGCATCGAAGAAGTGTTGAAGGCATTTTATTTTTGGAGCATTAAAGATGTGACACCCGGCAAACTCTGGTTAATAACTTTCGTTAAACTAGTAAGTCTACCTTAGCGAGTCATGCATATTACGTACTTAACTGGGTCAGTCGAGTCGTTACGATGATTCTGGGAATCATCGGGAGTCGTTATGATGATCCGCGGGATCATTGGGAGTCGGTCCATAACCATGTGTACAAGGATTGGTGATTCGTGGAATCACCGGGTTTAACGCACACACACGAGTCTCGAGTCCCAGGAATTGGTGAACGGATGTAAACGTGTTAGTTATCGTGCATTATGTGTTTGTAATCATTATGTGACTTGTAGGTATGTGAATACGTGTTAATATGTGTTAAAATAGTGTTTAACGCGCCAAAAACCCATTCTGGAACCTAACTGGCGATTAGGAACCTGGAGGGCTCCTAATCGCCACTTACAGGGGCGAATAGGGGATGGTTACTGGCGATTAGGGCTCTAATCGCTAGTATATAGGCGATTAGAGGCCCTATTCGCCTGAACTGATTCCCTACTCACCTGATCTGATGTGCACGATTCAAAACACCTATAAATACAACCCTTGACTCCCCAAACACCATTTGTGCAACCCTAACTGATCCTAAGCCTCCCACACACCTTGAAACACCTCTGGAACTTGTTTTGCTTCAAAACTCACCATTTCCAAGCTTACACACCTTTCTTTGATAAAATCCAAGGTGTGTTCTTCATCCCAAACCTTTGTAATGTTATTGTTTTGGTTCCCCAAAAGTCCAGACCTTGTTTTGATAAGAATGTGTCTTTAAAAACCTTGGAAATGAGTTCTAAAACAAGTCTACACCATAATACTTGCTATATGTGAAGTATTGATGCATATGATGATTTTTGGTGATTATAACATGAATGTTTCCATGAATTTGATGTACTTCTGATGTGTAGGAGTTGTTAGGATGATTATCTATGAGTCTAAGCTATTGTTATAGTGTTTAGATGAAAGTATGCATTTTGACCCATTTGGGTGATTCTTGAAGAATTAGGATGTTATGATATGATTCATTGATTATTTATGGTTAGGAATCATGCTAGAATGATGTTATAACATAGGGATGATGAATTGCAAGTTGTAGGAGGTGTAATCTGATCTTTACTACTTAAGGAAAGATTTCATAGTTAATGAAACCTAGTACTTTGCCATTTTAGGAAATAATCGCACCGAGGCCGTTAGAGCAGAGATAAATTAGGGGTTTTTGCTTGGAATGGGTTGGCTAATGGTTTAGGTTTGATATTGGATGTTTTTACATGTTTCGGATCTGATTTGGAAGGTTTAACGCGCGAAAACGCGCGACAGCAGTGCTACAGGCGAATAGAACACTAATCGCCTGATGTATCAGGCGATTACAGCCTATTTGCCTGATACATCAGGCGAGTAGCTCCTATTCCCCATTTTTACTAGCGAATACAATCCTATTCCCCACTTTACTAGCAATTACAACTCTATTCCCCACTTTACTAGCAATTACAACTCTATTCCCCACTTTACTAGCAATTACAACTCTATTCCCCATTTTACTAGTGATTACAATTCTATTCACTAGTTTGACTCTCCTAATCACTAGTTGACTTTTCCTCTCCAAAAACGATAAAACAAACCACCGAGTCTTCAAATAATTAATCTTTAATGCACCCGGACCTTCTCCACTCCAAAAATTCTCCAAGACCTCCTGCTTCGATTGAAGGTCACTGTTCGATGATGAATGAATGATATGTCCAATGTGAAAGTCTTATTAATCCCCTTTTTGTAAAAAAAACCTTGCGCCTCCTTTTAATATTCAGTTCGCCGTTCTTCTTGATAAAAATAAATAGGAAAAACCCTTTTGACTTTGGGCCATGAATTCTAAATTCACGTTTGTTTTTTTTTTTTTGTTTTTTTTTATATTATTATTATTATACTATTATTTATATATAGTATTATAACTTCGTGCTTTAGACTCGGGTGTTCTTGGCTTAACCAAAGTTCCTCGTTTACGCTCCAACGTCCACACGAACACCTACCAAAATATAAAATAAATAAATAAGTACTAAAAATGACTCAAAACTAATAAAAATCTATAAAAACTTATACTAAATAAAATAGACCAGTACAAGCCAAAAACTAATAAAAACACTATCTAAACGACTCGAAAACTATACAAACTTTACACTGGAAATAGACGTATTTTACAATACATCACTGTCGTAAACGTATTTTGACATCACGGAACATGATTTGACACCTAAGAACATGATAGGAACCCCGGGATACACCCAATGGCTTAGTAACACGTGTTCGGACCTGTTTATGCGTTAATTGGACATTATGCTAGACTAGGTGAACTCTTACGCGTATTAAGTGTTTAATTGCATATGTTGCATGATGTCTTGTATTTATCTAACACGTGGGATGTCGGATCACCAATGGGATGTTGGTTCTTGTCTGGTACGGTCGGTTTATCAGTCAAAGGTGTTTTCAAACGTTTATGGTTATGGTCTGGACATTCGGGGACTAGTTAACCTACGGGTTATTAGTCCGGGTACTTACATACATCTTATGATAGGTCGCCGCTATTTGGGGCTATCATAGCATACTGATTTACTGTTTTCAAGTAACGCGATCTAAGTGAGTTCACGGCCCCACACTTTACTAGTTTTGTTTTCGGGGTGAGAAACATGCTTATACATTTTGATCACACACTTACATGTTGTACAATTTAAAACACGCGTTTTCATGTTATACTATGGCTCACACTTTCTTACTATACGGTTCATCTAAGTCCCTTAGAAACCACTAATACGGGGATGTAGCGGGGAAATGTGGATAGCACTATTGGGCCTGACAAACCCCACTCGACGGCTGGAGGCCGGGCGGGTGCATATTGTCTCAATCACACTAGGCTTACCGAAGATGAGGTAGTCTGTAAACAAGGGTATCACACAGTCAGCAATGGTTTCGCCTGTGTGAGTAACACACTTGACGCCTAGATAGCGTACGAACAAGCATAGTATGAATAGTAACAATAACAGTAACGGTAACTGTAACAGTTTTTAAAGGATTAATGAAACGATTATTGAAAAAGAAAACCTGTGAACTCACCAGCATTATATGTTGAAATTTTTGGCATGTTTTCTCAGGTCGCTAAGGTAGCGGTTAATGGACTAGGCGCACGGAGTCTGGCACGGCGTCTAGAAGTCTTGTTGCATATTAAACAATGTTTTGTAAACTGTAATATGTCTTTTGGTTGTAAACAAGAAATGCTTCTGCTGCTGGTTTATGGCTCAAAGCATAATGTTTTGGTTGTTTAATGGAATGTCTTACGTATTTTCTTACATTTAGTTGTCGTTTATTGCGACCGTTGACTTGGATCCTGGTGTGTCACGCGCCTCGCGGTAAAACCCCGCATGTGGAAATTTGAGGGTGTGACAGATTGGTATCAGAGCCAATGGTTATAGTGAACTAGGACTGCATGTAGAGTCTAGTCTATAGCCGAGTCTCACACACACTAGACGGTCACATACGTACGAGTCGTGTCTTTGGGTAAACCTATTAACTTTGTCGGGGTGTCGGTATCCTTAACACACAGTATTATATTATCTTCCTTGTCCTTGTTATTTCTATCTCTACTCTATCTCTCCTTCGGGTTAAAGTCCGAGGGACTTGTTCGTTGGACCTTGCACGGCGGTGTTGAGCATTGGAGCAGCTTCGGCTCATCCTCGAGATCTGTCCAGGATTCGGACATCTCCCTTCTATGCTCCAATGGACACATCTGCTTACACACACTATTTTGCACATGTACTCGTTGTAATCTATCTCTAAGTGATTAGTCACTTGGAAATTCCTTGAGTTGGTCGTTTCTTCTAAGTTGTGGGTATCGGGTGGCTTGAGGTTCAAGCTCGGGGCACGCCTAGAGGACCATGTAGAGCAATTTATCATTTCGGGTGCACACGAAATCATAAGTTGAAATGCATGGAAGACCTGGTGGACCTCGTGCTGGGATCAATGGTCACGTTTGGACCCAATTCTTTGTTCCTTTTGATTTCTGTTGGTTTAGCATTGGTGATGGACTGAGTGTTTTGTTCTTGTTCTAGCAGAAGATGTCGGGAGCTCGTGGCGGTCGTAGGGGTGGCCGTGCTGGCGGCCGCGGTGGTGGCGGTCGTGGCAACATTAACATGACCCAGGAGGAGTTGAACAACCTGCTGCAGCAGTATGTGAATGTGGCTTTGGCTGCATTCCAAGCTGCCCACAACGCTATGGGTGGTAAGTCGATTGCTACCTACTCTACCTTGTTTCTAGGTATCTTATTTCCTTCCTTGATTGTTTACCTGAGTGTTCTGTCCCAGGTGGCGCTGTTAATCCCCCTCCACCTCAGTGCTCTTACAAAAAGTTCATGGATTGCAAACCCCACAACTTTAATGGGACTGAAGGGGCAGTGGGACTGCTCTGGTGGTTGGAAAAAGTCGAATTCATGTTCTCTATGTGCAGTTGCCCGGCGGGCGACCGCGTGAAGTATGCTTCGGCGACCCTTGAGGGTCAAGCTCTGACTTGGTGGAACTCCACCACCCAGACATTGGGTATTGGGGAAGCCCACGCTATGCCCTGGACAGAATTTGTCCAACTTCTGAAAAGTGAGTACTGTCCGAGGGACGAGGTCCAGAAGCTCGAGCACGAGGTCTGGAATCACAAAATGGTGGGGTCCGAGATTGAGGTGTATACGGCTAGGCATAACGAGCTAGCGGTGCTGTGCCCGGATTTGCACACGCCAGAGTACAGGAGGATTGAGTATTATGTTTCTGGGTTGGTACCGGAGGTTAGGGGGTTAGTGGCTGCGGGTAATCTTACGGTGTATTCTGAGGTTGTTTGGTCGGCTCACAGGCTGACAAATATGAAGGTTGCTGAGGGTGTTTTACCTCCTAGGGGTACCGCTGTGAAAGCACCAGTGGACAACAAGAGGAAGTGGGATGGTTCTGGTAAGAGCTCGGGTTCGGGTCAACCGCAGCAGCAGGTGAAGAGGGTTGAAGCTTTGGGATCGTCGTCCGACCAGAAGCAGGGTAGGTATACCGGGAAGAAGCCGAGGTGCGATCTGTGTGGGTTTCGTCACTATGGGAATTGTGACAGGTTTCGTTGTGAGCGCTGTAATAAGACGGGCCATTTTGCTAAGGATTGTCGGGCCAGTCTTCCATCTAAGCCGGCTCAGGCTACAGGTGCTACTCCCGCTTCTTGGGGAAATCAGGGCTGCTACAACTATGGAGAAACGGGGCATTTCAAGCGCGATTGTCCTATGATGAAACAGGACAATGATGGAAACAAAGGGGAACCTGATACTGCTACCGGTACGTCCTTTATTTGTCGTTATGCTTCACTTTTATTTTAGCTTCCGTACTGTCAAGGGCTTCACATCCGTTAAGCCTTGTCTGTTACTATACTCTGTGTCTACACCTTGGGAGGGTAAGTCCTTGGTTATCGTGTGTCGTATTGCATTCTGTTCGGGTCTCGGGTGTGTAAATTCTATGTGAGGAGATAATCTGGAGGCACTGCTTGGACGGTACCTGATACTTCATTTATACCGATCTCAAGGGTCTTCAACATATCTCCGGTCGGGTTGGGTTGGTTATGTGACAGTTTACAACAGCCGCCTCATTTGAGGAATTAGTTTCTCGGGTCGGGGTACTCGTTCTTAACATCTCTAGTCGTGATCCTTGTATCTTTCCGTACTTTCAGGGAGCGTTGCTTTGGGCACTGGATGCTCAGTTGCGTGCTTGGTGGGTCATCTCTTGTATTATCTAGATTCATTACGGTTCACGTGGTGGACCGAGGCTCTGATGGGTCGGGGTTCTCGCGTACTTGGGTTGACACTCAAAACTATCGGAGAGTGAATCTCGGGGCGAGATTCCTTTCAACAGGGGGATGATGTGACGACCGGGAAAAAAAAATTTCTTTTTATCGCTTCGTTCTCTTTTACTTAGGGAAATTTTCGGGACGAAAATTCTTTCAACT
Organism: Ambrosia trifida; assembly: GCA_028751855.1. Lineage (NCBI taxonomy): Eukaryota > Viridiplantae > Streptophyta > Magnoliopsida > Asterales > Asteraceae > Ambrosia > Ambrosia trifida. Next base: position 87,538,619 of record CM054130.1, on the reverse strand, counting down.
GGGGGATGATCTGACACCCGGCAAACTCCGGTTAATAACTTTCGTTAAACTAGTAAGTCTACCTTAGCGAGTCATGCATATTACGTACTTAACTGGGTCAGTCGAGTCGTTACGATGATTCTGGGAATCATTGGGAGTCGTTACGATGATCCGCGGGATCATCGGGAGTTGGTCCATAACCATGTGTACAAGGATTGGTGATTCGTGGAATCATCGGGTTTAACGCACACACGCGAGTCTCGAGTCCCGGGAATTGGTGAACGGATGTAAACATGTTAGTTATCATGCATTATGTGTTTGTAATCATTATGTGACTTGTCGGTATGTAAATACGTGTTTATATGTGTTAAAATAGTGTTTAACGCGCCAAAAACCCATTCTGGAACCATACTGGCGATTAGGAACCTGGAGGGCTCCTAATCGCCACTTGCAGGGGCGAATAGGGGATGGTTACTGGCGATTAGGGCTCTAATCGCTATTATATAGGCGATTAGAGGCCCTACTCGCCTGAACTGATTCCCTACTCGCCTGATCTGATGTGCACGAGTCAAAACACCTATAAATAAAACCCTTGACTCCCCAAACACCATTTGTGCAACCCTAACTGATCCTAAGCCTCCCACACACCTTGAAACACCTCTGGAACTTGTTTTGCTTCAAAACTCACCATTTCCAAGCTTACACACCTTTCTTTGATAAAATCCAAGGTGTGTTCTTCATCCCAAACCTTTGTAATGTTATTGTTTTGGTTCCCTAAAAGTCCAGACCTTGTTTTGATAAGAATGTGTCTTTAAAAACCTTGGAAATGAGTTCTAAAACAAGTCTACACCATAATACTTGCTATATGTGAAGTATTGATGCATATGATGATTTTTGGTGATTATAACATGAATGTTTCTATCAATTTGATGTACTTCTGATGTGTAGGAGTTGTTAGGATGATTATCTATGAATCTAAGCTATTGTTATAGTGTTTAGATGAAAGTATGCATTTTGACCCATTTGGGTGATTCTTGAAGAATTAGGATGTTATGATATGATTCATTGATTTTTTATGGTTAGGAATCATGCTAGAATGATGTTATAACATAGGGATGATGAATTGCAAGTTGTAGGAGGTGTAATCTGATCTTTACTACTTAAGGAAAGATTTCATTGTTAATGAAACCTAGTACTTTGTCATTTTAGGAAATAATCGCTACGAGGCCGTTAGAGCAGAGATAAATTGGGGGGTTTTTGCTTGGAATGGGTTGGCTAATGGTTTAGGTTTGATATTGGGTGTTTTTACATGTTTCGGATCTGATTTGGAAGGTTTAACGCGCGAAAACGCGCGACAGCAGTGCTACAGGCGAATAGAACACTAATCGCCTGATGTATCAGGCGATTACAGCCTATTCGCCTGATACATCAGGCGAGTAGCTCCTATTCCCCATTTTTACTAGCGAATACAATCCTATTCCCCACTTTACTAGCAATTACAACTCTATTCCCCACTTTACTAGCAATTACAACTCTATTCCCCACTTTACTAGCAATTACAACTCTATTCCCCATTTTACTAGTGATTACAATTCTATTCACTAGTTTGACTCTCCTAATCACTAGTTGACTTTTCCTAATCACATGTAAGATTCCTAATCGCGTGTACTGCTGTCGTAAACGTATTTTGACATCCCAGAACATGATTTGACACCTAGGAACATGATAGGAACCCCGGGATACACCCAATGGCTTAGTAACACGTGTTCGGACCTGTTTATGCGCTAATTGGACATTATGCTAGACTAGGTGACCTCTTGCGCGTATTAAGTGTTTAATTGCATATGTTGCATGATGTCTTGTATTTATCTAACACGTGGGATGTCGGGTCACCAATGGGATGTCGGTTCTTGTCTGGTACGGTCGGTTTAACAGTCAAAGGTGTTTTCAAACGTTTATGGTTATGGTCTGGACTTTCGGGGACTAGTTAACCTACGGGTTATTAGTCCGGGTACTTACATACATCTTATGATAGGTCGCCGCTATTTGGGGCTATCATAGCATACTGATTTACTGTTTTCAAGTAACGCGATCTAAGGTGAGTTCACGGCCCCACACTTTACTAGTTTTGTTTTCGAGTGAGAAACATGCTTATACATTTTGATCACACACTTACATGTTGTACAATTTAAAACACACGTTTTCATGTTATACTATGGGTCACACTTTCTTACTATACGGTTCATCTAAGTCCCTTAGAAACCACTAATACTGGGATGTAGCGGGGAAATGTGGATAGCGCTATTGGGCCTGACAAACCCCACTCGACGGCTGGAGGCCGGGCGGGTGCATATTGTCTCAATCACACTAGGCTTACCGAAGATGAGGTAGTCTGTAAACAAGGGTATCACACAGTCAGCAATGGTTTCGCCTGTATGAGTAAAACACTTGACGCCTAGCTAGCGTACGAACAAGCATAGTATGAACAGTAACAATAACAGTAACGGTAACGGTAACAGTTTTTAAAGGATTAATGAAACGATTATTGAAAAAGAAAACCTGTGAACTCACCAGCATTATATGTTGACATTTTTGGCAAGTTTTCTCAGGTCGCTAAGGTAGCGGTTAATGGACTAGGCGCACGGAGTCTGGCACGGCGTCTAGAAGTCTTGTTGCATATTAAACAATGTTTTGTAAACTGTAATATGTCTTTTGGTTGTAAACAAGAAATGCTTCTGCTGCTGGTTTATGGCTCAAAGCATAATGTTTTGGTTGTTTAATGGAATGTCTTACGTATTTTCTTACATTTAGTTGTCGTTTATTGTGACCGTTGACTTGGATCCTGGTGTGTCACGCGCCTCGCGGTATAACCCCGCATGTGGAAATTTGAGGGTGTGACAAAAGATAATTTAGTATTTTTACTTTCTTAAGCTTTATTTTAATGTTTCGTTTTGTATTTATTTTGATTAATCTAGTCGTAATGCCCGGCTAGAACATTTTAATTCTGGCACTTTGGTATGTTTTTTTGGTTTTGATTCGAAAACTTCTGTGAAACTCTTATGAGATCCAATTTTTGAATGGTTTGTTTGGTTGATTCTTGATTTTATACCTTTAGGTATTATATTAGTTGGTTGACAAAAATGGCCACTTTGTTAATCAATCTAATAGAGTTCATCAATTTGTGAAACTTTAACCGGTTTTTATATATTTGATAAAAGGAACAAATAACGATTTAGGTTTGTCTACGAATTTAAATTCGTTATAGAATTAAACAATATAACTAAGCATTCCGAACGGCGTGAGTGTTTGGTTATAATCGATACTTCTGTCATTGCAACCCGCACGCTAAGATCCGAACGGCGTAAGCTTGGAGTAGCGGGTTGGCTCTAATCAACGAACGACGTTTGGTTAGACTTTAGATAGAGTGGATGTCCGAACGGCATGATGTCTAGTATTGATACAAGCCCCCCCCCCCCCCCCTTTTAAGCATGCATATGTGTTTTATTTTTTTTTCGTGTTCACTCCTCGATTTAATTTTATTCTTGACTTCCTTGAGGACAAGGAAAGGTTTAAGTTTGGGGAGATTTGTTAGTTGCATTTTTAGGCATATTTTATCATCTTTTTAGTAGCTATTTTGGTATGCGGAATCTACTTTGAATTGTTTTTGGTTGATTTTGTAGGTGTGGAGAATTGAAAGAGGAAGTGGCGAGCATTGATGAGGCGAGGCCGAAATTTATTTGGACTTTACTGGCGTTCTTGAAAAGAAGTTTTAGGCCGCAAGTAGCATGGGAAGAAGTAGAGAGACTGATCTAACAAAAGTAATTGAAAAAAAAAAGAATTTTAAATCAATCAATCAATCAATCATACCCAGTATATCCCACGAATAGTAGAAACTATTCGTAGGGTCAGGGGAGGGTGAGATGTAGACACACCTTACCTCTACCCATAAGGATAGAGAGGTTGCTTCCAAAGAGACACTCCGCTCAAAAAGAGAGAATAGAAGACAGGCAAGCATACAAGTAACGAGACAAGCACCACAGGGATATATCGCTATCGGCTAACGGGCCAAGTGCAGTAATAAGCTAGTAAGATAGTGCATAAAAATATAATACATTGAACATCATACAAACATGTAAACGAGACTACAACCACATGTAAGGTTCACACTACTTAAGAAAACAGGATAAATAGACACATGAATCAAAATAGGTTTAGAAAACCTATAGTTAAGGCCTCATAATACCTGGTTATGCTACCTAAGTGTCAAATCCTAAAAGTCACTTACTTTAATCCTACTTCTCCACGAACTCCTTTCTTGGACCATGTCCTCAGAGAGGTGCAACTCTATAAAATTCTGTCTAATTCGCTCATCCCAGGTCAATTTAGGTCTGCCCCTATTCCTTCTCCCTTCTACAACGCATGCTTCCACTGCTCTCACTGGCACTGTTGTTCGTCTCCTCTTCACATGTCCAAACCATCTCAATCTCCCTTCCTTTATCTTGTCTGATATCCTAGCCATTCCAAACCTCTCTCTAAAGACCTCATTTCTAATCCGATCGATCCTTGTGTGCCCGCCCATCCACCTAAGCATCCTCCTCTCTGCGACCTCCATCTTGCGTGCGTGCGTCTTCTTGATTGCCCAGCACTCTGTCCCATACAACATAGCCAGTCTAATTGCGGTCCTGTAAAATTTCCCCTTCAATTTATTTGGGAACCGCTTATCGCACAATACCCCCGTGTCTTCTCTCCACCTACACCACCCGACTTGTATGCGATGTGTTACGTCACTATCTATATCCCCATCCTTTTGAACAAATGATCCTAAGCACTTAAACCTAGTTACCTGCGGGACAACCTGGCCCTGGATACTGATATGAGTGTCCTCGTCGTCGTTAACCCCACTGAAATCACAATAGAGATACTCCGTCTTTGAGCGACTAATCCTTAAACCCATTCCCTCCAAGGCTTCTCGCCACTCCTCTAACCTTGCATTCAAAATTTGTTTGGTTTCTGCAAGTAACACAATATCATTTGCAAAAAGCATGCACCATGGCACTGGCTTCTGAATCGACTTAGATAACTCATCCAAGATTACCGCAAAGAGAAACGGACTCAATGCAGACCCTTGGTGGAGTCCCACCTCCACAGGGAAGGAATCAGTATCTACTACTGACGCCCGGACACTAGTTTCAGTTCTATCATACATATCCTTAATTATGTCTATGTACTTCCCTAGGACTCCTCTACCCTCTAAACTATCCCAAATCAATCTACGTGGCACACTGTCATATTCCTTTTCAAGGTCAATGAATACCATATGGAGATCTCGCTTTTTTTCTCTATATTTTTCCATTAATCTCCTTAAAATGTGTATCGCTTCCGTCGTTGACCTCCCTGGCATGAAACCAAATTGGTTTACCATAACCTGAGTTTCCCTCCTAAGTCTAGTCTCAATCACCCTCTCCCATAATTTCATAGTATGACCCAACAACTTAATACCTTTATAATTTCCACAACATTGGGCATCTCCTTTTTTCTTAAACACGGGCACTACAACGCTACTCCTCCAACAATCGGGCATTTTTCCATATTTGAAAATAACATTAAATAATGTAGTCAGCCATTGAACGCCTTCTTCTCCCAAACACATCCAGGCCTCAATCGGTATGTTGTCTAGACCAACCGCCTTGCCTCTTCCCATCTTCCTAAGTGAAGTCCTCACCTCTCCATGTGTGATGCTTCGATAAGAGTAGTTATTCCTTTGTCAGCTCTGTGTAGTATGGTTTTCGCTTGCTTGTTGGTCGCCCCTCCCACCATTGAAAAGATTGTGGAAGTAGCTTTTCCATCTTAGCTTAATGTCTTGTTCCTTGGTCAAAACACGTCCATCCTCTCCCTTATAAATTTCACTGCTCCTAGGTCTTGACTTCTACGATCCCTATATTTAGCAATCTTGAACATATCATGTTCCCCCTCCTTCGTTTCCAATTGTGCATACATGTGCTTATATGCTATGTTCTTTGCCTCTGTCACCGCCTTCTTTGCCTCCCTCCTAGCGTTTTTGTATCGCTCCCTCAACCTCAAACGTACTTCCTCGTCAGTGGTCCGCAACAGCTCCCTAAGGCACTTTTATTTATTCCTTATTTTGATTTGCACATCCGCATTCCACCACCAGGACTCTTTGCTCCCAGCTGTCCTCCCTGTTGTGACCCCTAAATTTTAAATGGAAAAAAAAGAAGATAACAAACCTAGGAGAAAAAGAAGGCGTGCGAGAGTTAACAAAAAGGGCAGGACATTTTTGTTGAATTTTATTAATCTCTGGGACGGCTGCTGGGGATGCATCGAAGAAGGGTTGAAGGCATTTTATTTTTAGAGCACTAAAGACAATTTAGTATTTTTACTTTTGTAAGCTTTATTTTAATGTTTCGTTTTGTATTTATTTTGATTAATCTAGCCGTCATGTCCGGCTAGAACATTTTAATTCCGGCATTTTGGTATGTTTTCTTAGTTTTGATTCGAAAACTTATGTGAAACTCTTATGAGATCCAATTTTTGAATGGTTTGTTTTGTTGATTCTTGATTTTATACCTTTAGGTATTATATTAGTTGGTTGATAAAAATGGCCACTTTGTTAATCAATCTAATAGAGTTCATCAATTTATGAAACCTTAATCGGTTTTTATATATTTGATAAAAGGAACAAATAACGGTTTAGGTTTGTCTATGAATTTAAATTCGTTATAGAATTAAACAATATAACTAAGCATTCCGAACGGCGTAAGTGTTTGGTTATAATCGATACTTCTAACATTGAACCGCATGCTAAGATCCGAACGGCGTGAGCTTGGAGTAGTAGGTTGGCTCTAATCAATGAACGGCGTTTGGTTAGACTTTATATAGAGTGGATGTCCGAACGGCGTGATGTCTAGTATTGATACAAACCGTTTAATTAAAGGGGCATTGCACCATAATTGTTAATGATCATAAGTCCGGGTCAAATCAAGAAACTGCCTTAGTGTTGGAATTAGTTTTAATATCTGAATTCATCTCACAATTTAATTAACGTTTTCTAGTCATTTGTCTTACTAATTTTAGTTTTATTTTCGTTAACTTAAAATACACCACCCCCCTTTTTTTAAACAATCGTATCTGCACTTGAAATGTTTTTGATATAATTGGTTAATCTGTATCCTGTGGACACGAACCTTACTTTCACTCATACTAGTAGGTTTATTATATATTTATTTGCTGGATTCGACACTCAATATGTCCTTGCTACGGGTTCAGATGTTTTTGGATTCTTTCATATTCGTTGGGTGCATAGTGATTGCAATGGTGTCAATTGTTGGGTATGTGGTGCATCATGCACGCTAAACTCGAAAAACTATAGCTTACTTTTTCTACATTTGCATCATGCGCGGGTTGTGAAACCTTGATTTTACTATCTTGAATCTCAGGCAAAACAACGAACAAAAAAGGTCTGCTATTGCAGATTATTTTTGCGTGTACAAGGTTGTTTTTAGTTGTTCGTATATACCCTTGATGTATTACAGAAACAATTATGATTGTTGACAATAAGTATGGAATCAAACCCATTCCTTCTGTCATTATTATTATTCTAAGAGTGAATTCAAATATTCAATAAGCTGGAATTGAAGTCATTCTTGTATAAGAAGTCTAATTATGAAAGTAAGTTATTGTAAATTGAACTTATTGTTTCATAATGCAGAGTAACCCACTTTTTTTTTTATTTGAATTGTAGCTTCTTAGGATTTTCTAAAATTTAAATGACGAATCAACTTTTTTATCATATATTTTGTGACATATAGTTTTGACTTACCTCGATCGATATATAAAAAAATCTGAGTGTTAACTTAATATATGTCTTGATGTTAACTTAATATAGGCCCATCTATTGTTTTACAGGCAGCCAACCGAGCGGGAATATATGGAGCTAAGAGGACAATTTTAGAATAAATATACATTGTGTTGGTATATTTATCTATAGCCATCACAATGATTTATATAATTGGCGTGTGCGAATATACTCATAAATTTACAATGAATTTAACACATGATTGGTTTTAATATTTATAAAAATGGTTTAGACCTTAACATTAAAACACATGCAAAAGGACAAGTGTACCCTATCATATATATGTAGTAAAGCATAGATAAGAACCCGATATCGATCCATGGACGCGGGCGGATGCAATAGTATTGAAACGTTGTCCCCGATTTACCAGTAAGAGATAGTTGGAATAAGTTAAAAGTAAATTAATCTAAAATACTAAATTAACATATGTAAGACTCCAAATGCAAAATATATATGTAAATATACTATCTTAATAACCTAACCATGTTAACTACATAACATATGTTAAAAAGGAGCGAGATCAACATTCTCCTTTTTCAGTCAATTAGTATCCCTTTTGGGAATCCTAACATGACAACTGTTCGGAAAGCTAACACGATAAACACATGTTAACCACCTAAAATTGTTCATAAGAGAGCTATTGATATAATCTCATGCAAATCTTATAAAGACAAGTTAGTCATATGTTAAGAGTTTTCTAACCTCACTAATCAAGGAAAGCAATACCGAATACACAATACAACCACCGAGACTATCATATAGAGCATATCACAAACTATTCCATTTTACAGACTTTGAAGACAAATCTACTAAGATCGCCATTTTTGCAAAAATAACTAACAAAGATCATCAATCGTGCCAAAGATCAGTAACAACACCATTAAGCTGTTTAAGCCCTTTTACGTGCAGATAAGGATTCCTGTTCATTATTCGCATGACTTTAACCAAACCAATACTCGTTTCCAGTTTCATGTTGTAAACACATTAACAAGTTAACTAGTTTACTACTGAGCGATTAACCGAAAGGTTTTCAACATGTGCCTGACTAACACAACACAATAATCATCAAAGTCACACGAACATCATCAAGAATCCAACAACAATGAAACATGTTTGTAAAATGACCATCAAGATTATAACATGAAAAACGCCAAAATCATACAAAATGCGATTATCATACCAACGATTGTTTAAACTAATAAATACTAGTGTTTTTACTCGTAGGTTACAATATCTAAGATAAACATTACATATAAGCTACATAATCTGATCCGAATAAAAAACTAGTTCAAGAATCAAACCGTAGAAAAGCTTAAATGTGATGGATTGGATGATGATAATAATAGGTTTCGATCGCCTCCCGAGCTTGTTATCCACCTTCAATTCACAGCTTCTGAAAATAACCTGAAACTTCAGAAAAATACCCTAGCTGCCCTGTTCTGTTTTATAAAATTTTCAAAAGTGCACGGTCGTGCAAGAGGTTGCACGGTCATACACTTTTTTTATCATGACATCATCCTACGTGGGTCAGACAAAGTGGGCCAAGTGGGCTGGTCGACCAGATAAAGGTGCACGATTGTGCACTGCCTTGTGCACCGGTAGTGCTTCCGAGCAAAATTGACCTGCACGGTCTTGCACTTGGTCTGCATGGTCGTGCAGATCTTCCGAGCCAAGCAAATCAACACGACCGTGCACATGGGTTGCATGACTGTGTACTTTGATCCAAAGGTTCTGTATGTGCAGGAAATGTCCGTTTCGTCCGGTTTTCGCCCGTTTTCATCAACTTTGTCTTTGGGGTACCGTTTAAGACCTGCAATAACAATAGAATGAGGTTAAGTACCAACTCTATGAAATAGAAGTCGAAAACGCGCAATTTAGGAGTTTAATCGGGAATTTATATATGTATATTTTAACGTATATCAATAATAATGGTCAATTACTAATATATCTCTAAGTTAATATTATGTATTTCATTGATGGATAGAATACCCTTAATGATATAATTAAAGTGTCCCTTGTGTGTATAAATAGAGGGATTACTAGAGATTAAGGGGTTAACTCATATAACACCATAATATGTGAGTTAACCATCTAAACTATTTATGAAACTAGTGAATATAAATTGGTTCATTGATCATGTTGGAACATGTGAGTTAACCATCTAAACCATATTGTTTACAGGTTGAGGAAGTTATACAAGAACTTGTACAGTTACATCTTTGACGATTCTTCATGGAAGAGACTAATGCTTATTTACATAGTTGTTGATGACATGGTAGATATCATGAAAAGCTTTGGAGCTAAGTTTTATGATAGTGAAATTCTTACTGAAAAGAAAGTTTAGACTAGTGTAAACATTTGGAATGTTACTTATTACTCAATGTTTTGCTAACGTTTGATATATGTTTCGGTTCGAACTTATTATTGAAGTTATAATATTAGGATTTCTAGATTTACAATTTTATCAAACTTTATTTTATATTTTATGGTGTAATTAATGTGATTTTGTCGCAAAATTATGTGCCACTAAAAATAGTATATTACTTCAACTAGAAACAGTTTTTACCGACACAAATTTTGTGTCAAAAGATTTTTTTATATTGGGGCAAAAAATAAAGTGTCACTAAAACTAGTATGGATATGTAACTAGGATTATTTATTGTGGCAAAAAAAATGTGCCATTAAAAGCCCAAAAACTTTGTGCGGCACATTGAAAAAGTGTCACTAAAAGGCTTTAGTGTTAGCACTTCTAGTGACTCTTTTTTTGTGTGCCGCCCAATCCTACAGTGGTCTTTAGTGACACTTTTTTGTTATTTTGTGGCACTTTTTGTATATCACTAAATGGCAATTTTTTGTGTGCACATAATAACCATCACCCCACCTCTCTCTCACGATTGAACTCAACCGAGTTCATTAGCCATCAAACCGATACACACTAAATGAAACCCGAACATATTAACAAGGATGTCGTCTTCCGACACGTTTACAACATCAGTCTCAGGTGTCACCAATCTATCACGTACACGTTTTTTATATGTTTTCCATTACATATAGTTAGAATTGATCAACATGCGGTATCAAAATCCGTTTTGATTGTTTTCCATTAGATGTAGAATTAAAATTGGAAAACAGTTTGTTAAACCTGATAATGGTGTTTACAGGTTCTAAGAATTATTCACGGTTATAATGTTTTTTTTTTATAAATCCGTTTTTTATCTCATAAGTTTTTGAGATTTTGATATAGCTTTTTGAAATCTGTGTATAAACATTAATGTTATCAGATTTAGATTCCAGATTAGGGTTGTGTCTTAATGTTTATGTTAATGAACATCATAAGAAAATTAAAAATTCCTGATGTTTTGGTTGAAAATCGGATTAAGATCTTGTTTTCGAAAATTTGGGATAAATCTTAATCTCCAAGTTTTTTTTTAAATCAAATTGGTTAAATCAAAGATTTTGAAATATTAGGAAATCTTTGGATATAATTACTCCCTGTTTATAACCGGAAATAATATTATATAAATCCCTAAATTTACTAACCAATTTGTCAGTATTAGTTCTCGAGAAAATAATAAGTTTTCGGTTTTAATAATAACGAATTTAGTTCTCGGTTTTATTAGTTTAGTTTATTAAGCTCTGGATTAAGGTCCTCGGTTTTAAGGATCTCGATTAGGTTCACGGATGGAGTTCTTGGTCAAGGTCATCTTCATCGAGAACCATAATATTTTCGAGAACCCATTATAGCTTTCCGGGAAACATCATTTTTCGAGAACCAGCATACAAAATCAAGAACCCTTAAGCAATACCGGGAACCACTAATGATCTCCGGGAACCATTGTAATATCCGAGAACATTAACAATATTCTAAAACCCTTTAAGCGATCCGAGAACCATAATTTTCTGAGAACTCCTTATGTATTCGAGAACCCGTCATTTTTCAAGAATAATACCAGTATCAAGAGCTAAGTCTTTTTTTTTGGGCAACTCACTTAGTTTTTTTAGGGAACTCATCATGTATTCGAGAACCCACTAATTTTTCGAGAACCTAAACCCATTGTTTCAGAAACCAATAAAATTTCCAAAACCTTGCCTAACTTAAAATAACATTTTATGTGTGACTTCTGCCAAAAAGTGATGTGTCACATTAGCACGTTATTTAAAGTCTTTGTTAAGCATTGTAACTTAGTTCACATAACATTCATAAGGTATCATTTCTGCCCAAAGGTGATTGATACGGATTATGTCGGTGGCCTAAGTGTCTTGCATTAAAACTAAGAATATCTCACTTATGCCCAAAGGTGATGTGTTACATTCACTGTTTGCAAAATTAATACTTACATAAATAACACATATGGGGAGGATTAAATGAGAAAAAACTTATTGTAAGAACAAAAAGAAGAAATGAAACATTAAATACTTTAAATCTTATTACATTAATTATTATCTCTTTATTTAATTAGTCATTAACACTTTATCCTACACATTATCAAATTTTGTCCTACACATATCAAAATTCATCATGCACATATCAAAATTCATCCTACACATATCGAAATCATCACACGTTTATCCTACACGTATCAAGATTATCATATGTTAATCCTACACATATAGAAATTCAACCTACATTTGTCCTACACATATCGAAATTATCCTTCACGGTAAATTAGGATTGATATGAAAGAATATATTTTGAAATTGAATTATGAGTTTCATTAATTTAACTAGTTTAGGGGTTACAAAAAAAATAATCATTTATTTAACATTAAATACAATTATTATAGGGATGATTCCTATTGGTTTAAATTTGTTCTCTTTCTTCTTAAAATAGTTTTTCTTCTCATTTGAACTCTCCACTAACACATATAGCCAATGTGAAACTGCATGTTATTTAAGTAGCTTATGATTTGGTGTTATAATTAGTTATCACAGCTTCATTAGTATAATGGTCTTTAGTCCTGCACGCCTTAGATAATTACTTGCCCCTTAGTTCACTATAAGTTATTCTCTAACTTAGTATCTTACTATTCTCATCTTATTCCACTATTAGCTCTCAACTACGACATCACAACCTTAACTGGCGATAACTTTGCTTCCTGGAAAGATTAACTTATGTTGACTTTGGCGTTGTTGGATTTCGATTACGCACTGAGAGATGATGCTCCTCCCGAACTCATTGATAATATCACTGCTGCTGAGAAATTGGTGCATGAGAAATGGAAGAGTTGCAACCGCATGTCTCTCACGTTCATGAAGAACTCTATTAGAATGCCTATTAGGGGATCTATTCCATATTCTAAAATTGCTAAGGACTATCTGGCTTGAACCTTAAAGGCGCACGCTTCCACTCTAATTCTGAAACTTGTTACTGCTAAATATGATGGAAGAGGCGGTATTCATGAGCCCATTATGACAATGAATGACATGGCCCATAAGCTAAATATGAACTAATAGTTTTTATTAACTTGTTGTATGTTTTTATTTGGAGGTTTAATTTAAGTGTATTTGTTTTAATTTAATGGATTGTCATTTTATTAAAACTAGTGGATTTAAACGCCGCATGTTGTGGCGGTGTGCGTCGAAAACGTAAAGTAACTCGAATTTATGCAGTTCAATAACGTAAAGTAACTCGAATTTGTGCAGTTCAATGAAAATTTATGAAAAAAATTTACACTGGTGAGATATTAGTCGTTATTGTTACGTCGTTCTGATAATACCAATTACAAAATGCTTGCTTACATGTGCTCAATTTGCAAATTGTATGGAATTTTAAAGCAGTATAACTTTCATAGCTTAGTCTTTCAGAAGATAAAACATGCTACATGTTCACCGTTAAAGAATACGATCTGTTGTTGGCTTCCATTGTTATGAGATTTCAAGATAAAACGTGCTACATGTTCACAGTTAAAGAATACGATCTGTTGGCTTCCATTGTTATGAGATTGTCGTTATTCGGGCCTTAATTTATATGGTGTCACCAAATATATGTATGAATATCTATGATTAACATGCTCAAGTTTATATTTGTTTGTATGGTTTTACTCATGTGTTTATGTTTGCGTTAAAATATATTTATACTTTGCATAGATAATTGAACGTTAAACCTTCATGTGCACAATGGCGTTATAAAGTACAGGTCGATGTTCTACTATACTATTGATTGGCTACTCCCATTAATCTTACATTTATAAAGTACAGGTCGATGTTCTACTATACTATTGACGTGTATCTAAAATTAGGCCGTACATTGAATCGGACACTAATCAAACTGAATGGCGTCATACATATGTACATACAAATGCGTATAATTACATTAAAACTTTGTAATAAATATGAGTATTTTATAAAAATATTAGCTCCATACATATATACAAGCATCCAATGATCACTTTGGAAATTTGTGGCTAGAAATTGTTAAATAAAACACACACACACATGCAGCCGGCCAATTGAATAAAACAGTGGGAATCAGAAAGGTTGAGAGTAGATCTAGAAAATATTTGAAGTAAAAACCAACGATACTATCACGAATAGTTTCTATAATCGCATCTCTCGAAGCAGAAAAAAAAAATATGAATAGTACGGTTGCAATCTAGAACCAAGACTGATAATTTATTTTGAACAGTAATTAAAATAAATGAACCAAAAACTAAACAAGAAGATGGACGGCAACTGAACAGGAAACAAACAATGGCCGGACAGGGTGGCGGTAATGGCGGCACGCCGCCCTGTCTAGGGTTTTTCTCAAAGTGGTGATGGCTAGGGTTTGATTATCTGTGTATGGCGTGCTGGAGACGGTACAGAGCCTTACCTGGCTCTGATACCATGTAAGATTGGTAAAGTACTTGATCTCCATTAATTCAATATATGATTACCATATATAGAGATGGAATGAAACCCTAGAGAGCTAACCGAGCCCGCGAGCTTCAAACTAATAATATAGGTTCCAATACTAACCAACTGGAAACACTTCACTTATTGTATCCTTACTTAACAATATAAATACAATGAAAAAAACCAACCTGGCACTATTCATGAAGATTCATAATTAAACATACAGGATAATTTTGTTTGAATTTTCTAATATTTGTAAATATATTAAATAAATTTAAATATCAATGTGTACTAATAATTTTAAATTATTAATTATAAATTATAATATCATAGTATATTTATGTCGCCTGTCTCTCTCTATGTATTATATTTTTTATTATATTTTTTATGAGATGAAATGTACAGACTACGGTAGTTGCATATCATGATTTTAAATGTTTGTAGGAATATGATGATGACTATTGACTATCATATGCTTAGACCTTAGGACACGGTTTTCTGTATTAAGTTAAAAGGAAACTTCGTCTCAAATGATCGAGTCAACTATATTGACTTACCTAGAGTGGATCTCATATTTCTATTATGAAGCATATATCTTCACTATTTAATATTTATAGGCTGATAATCTTGTGTTTTAGTTAATAACTTAATACTATGATGGCAGCATGGATTGTTTGTTATTGTTTTGCCTTATTTCTCATCTTAAATTGCTACTCAACCACTGCCCAGCCCATCTACTACCCTACTGCAAATACTTCCACCACATGGACCAACACTGATAATTCATTGTACACCACTCCAGCTGATATCTCAGATGTCTCAAGGGTTCGATCCATCCTCCTTGGAGCAACATCAGGGGTCGGTTTTGCATGTGGTTTCTACTGCAATGAAGACTGCATATCTTACATCTTTGCTGTATATATTGTTGGAACTAAGAGTAGCATGTTGGATGAATATTTCCCTGTGAGAGTTGTTTGGTCTGCAAACCGTGACTATCCGGTTAGCGACGGTGCAACACTGAATTTCACGGCAACTGGAGATTTGGTCCTTCGGGATGTCAATGGAAGCACAGTTTGGGCTACCAACACAACTGGGAAATCTGTCGTTAGTATGAGCATAACTGATGATGGAAACCTAGTGTTGTTAGATGTCAATGGCTCTGTGGTTTGGCAGTCTTTTGATTACCCAACAGACTGTTTGCTACCCGGGCAAACACTGTTTCAAGGACAGCAGCTGCTACCTAGTGTTTCGGATACCAATTGGACTGCTCAAAAAGGTTTGTTTTCTTTACAAGTTACTGATAAAGGTTTGGTTGCTAATTGGGGATCAAACCCACCTTATGTCTACTATAACAAGAGCTCTAACTATGACTATCGAGAACTAACCCAAATTACGTTCTTGAATGGGAGCTTGTCGTTATTCTTTTCTCCTGATAACGATACTATTGATATACCTGAAGCATCATCGGCTCAATATATGAAATTCTTGCCTGACGGGCGTTTGAAAGTATTTGATTATTCAAAATTAGAAGGATGGTCTGAGGTGGCTGATCTACTTACCGATGAAATATTAGGAGAGTGTGTTTATCCTTTGTTTTGTGGGAGAAATGCCATTTGCACCAATAATCAACAGTGTAGCTGTCCAATATCAAGCCCTCATGGGATAAATTATTTCGGAGCAGTGGACGATCGCCAACCCAACCTGGGTTGCTCTGCAATTACTCCTCTCACATGCAATTCTACACAAGATCAACATTTCATTGCAATCAAGAACGTCACCTTTTACATCGATTCCCCTGAAGACATGGAAAATGTGAGTACGGAGAGATGCAAACAAGCATGTCTCCACAATTGCTCTTGCAAAGCAGCTGTATTTGTGTATGATCAAGATTCTTCATATGGGAAATGTTCTTTACCTTCTGACCTCTTTGCATTGATCGATATTGGTTTAGTGTTTGGTGATTTAATCAATGCTACAGCTTTCATAAAAGTCCAGAATGTAACATCTTCTTCCCCGATGTCCCCAATACCAAAGAGAAAAAATCATGCTCGTGCAGTTGTTATTGCTTCCACAGGTTTAAGTTCTTTGGTTCTGCTTATGGCTGCAGTTATTACTTTCTTATTTCGCAAGCACAGATCGGACGCTCAAATGGAGGAAGACTATATAGATGCGGTACCAGGACTGCCCACTCGGTTCACCTATCAAGAACTGAAAACCGCTACGAAAAACTTTACTAATAAGCTTGGTCAAGGAGGATTTGGATCAATATTCAAAGGAGCTCTTGAAGATGAATCAAAGATTGCAGTAAAAGTTCTTGATGGTCTCGGGCAGATTAACAAATCATTCTTAGCTGAGGTTGTATCCATTGGAAGCATTGACCATGTGAATCTTGTCAAACTTAGAGGATTTTGTGTTTGGAAATCACAACGGTTTCTTGTCTATGATTTCATGAATAATGGATCATTAGATAAGTGGATCTACCATGAAAATGAAGCACACGTACTAGGATGGGAATGTAGAAAGAAAATCATTCTTGATATAGCCAAAGGATTAGCATATCTTCATGAAGAATGTACACAAAAAATCATCCACCTTGATATTAAACCTCAAAACATACTCTTAGATAATCATTTCAATGCCAAATTATCTGATTTTGGCTTGTCAAAACTTATCGACAGAGATCAAAGCCATGTGATGACTACAATGAGAGGAACCCCGGGATATATGGCTCCTGAATGGTTAAGCTCAATTATAACTGAAAAAGTGGATGTTTACAGCTTTGGGATTGTTCTGTTAGAGATCTTGTGTGGAAGGAAGAATTTTGACAGATCTCAGCCTGAAGAATGTTGGCACTTGCTTGGTGTCTTTGAAAAATGTTGGGAACAAGGGACGTTGCTAGATATTATTGACAAGTACAGTGAAGATATGCAGACACACGGTTTAGAAGTGATGAAAATGATGAAAGTGGCTTCATGGTGTTTGCAAACTAATTTTATGAAAAGGCCTTCAATGTCGTCGGTGGTCATGGTGTTAGAAGGGCGAATGAATGTTGAATCGAACTTGGATTACAACTTTACTAATCCTGGACTGCAAAACACATCCGTAGAACATAAGAAAGACTTGACACCATTGTCGGCTTCTGTTCTATCTGGTCCTAGGTGAGTAATCATGAAGTTCTTGTCGATGACGTTATGCACCTTCTTAACTGCTTGTTGTCCTTTAAAGTTGTAATATTACAAATTTGCCTAATAAAGTTGCATTTTAAACCGTGTCATGTTTGGTGTTGGTTTTCCTATAGCATTGTATGTGTTATTAGCGATACGTGATTATTTGATACAATGAGTGATTGTTAGAAAACTTCGGCATCCATTATTGTAACATGATAAACTTAAAAGGGTTCTAATTAAGTTCTAGCATAGCATTGGTGAGGGAAATAATCAAAATTGAAATTATACCAATTACATCAATTTGCCCTCACAATGGTGGTAGTAGCTAATATCTAGACCTGTAAATGAACCGAACGAACACGAACAAAGACATGTGCGTATTTGTTCATTTAACTTTAACCGAACACGGACACATAATCGAACACATTTCCGTGTTCGTGTTCGTTCATTAAGAAATCTGTCATGTTCGTGTTCGTTTATGTTCGTTCGTTTAATACCTAAACAAAACAGTTCATGAATGAACATAAACGGACGTTCACGAACATAATAAATGTAAATGATTTTCTATTACTGAAAAACCAAATTACTAATTGGTTATATTAATACAAGTAGCTAAAATCCAAGTTATGTTTATATTTATTTAAATATAACTACTTATGTAATTCATAAAATTTAAACGAACATAAACAGACGTTCACGAACATAAATGAATGAACACAAGATTTGTTCATGTTCCTTAATTTAATTAAACGAACAAATAGGGATGGCAATGGGTCAGGTTTGGGACGGGTTTAGGTAATCCCAACCTCATACCCGATTAGGTATGCTTGTCCCAAACCCGTCCCAAAACCCGTTGGGTTTGTATAGGGTAATTAACCATCGGGTATCGGGTATACCCGCGGGTTTCAGGTAAACCCGCTTGGGTATATCTGGCCAAAAAATCCCTGGGTATCCATTGGGTGCATACTAACCAATTACATTTAGCATTATAAAATGTATATATACAATTAAAATGTATAAATATAGAATAATTAAATCATATAAAACACTCAAAGAGATAGATAAAAAAATATAGTATACCCTAATTTTGTGCTTTTTAGTACAAGATGACAATACAGATTGACAATTACATATATTATGTATACATATTTAAAAAGATATATAAGAAACTATTTCGGATACTTTATTGGGTAAATGGGTATATCAACAAATCCCGAACCCGTCCCAAATCCGAAAAAAAATAAAAACTAATCCAATACCCGATTACCAGACCCCAAACCCGTCCCAAATATGTCAGGTTCAGGTTTACCCATCGGGTTCGGAATTTGATTGCGTTCAGATGTGACCGGCCAAACAGCAACTCTTCTGACCGAGTCAGACATGCGCCCCAATCGGAGGCATTCAGACGCAACCAAACGGGACCTTAGACCTTAAACCTTTCATCAAACACCTCAAATGCAACTGCCCAAACATAAGTAATTCAACAAAATCAATGCAACAGACACTTAGTCCTTTAATCAAACACATCAATCAACTAGTTAAGCAAAAGTAACCAAACTGTTGTTCGGTAGCAATCAAACCCATCGGGTTCGGTAGTAATGGTCACGTCTGACCCAAACCTAGACCCTTTGTAAATATATAAATAAAACAAAAGAAAAAAAATTAAAAAAATTAGGGATAAGATCGCAGGGATCGAACCTAGACCCTTTGGTTGCCTAGAACCACCGAACCACTTGACCACTTAGCCACTTATTGTTTTTAATATGAAATAAACTCTATTTATATATTATCACGATGTTCATCTTCTTCCCCAAATCATCCTACATAAACCCTAACCCTAGCCCTAATTTTAATTAGACCGAAGGAGACAACATTAACCTCGGAAATGATGGGGCTTTCGTATATAGATGAATAAACAACAAAACGGCAAAAGAATTTTGGACTTAGAAACTCGAATAAGGATTGAAAATGAAGGCAAAGTACTGAAAACAATTGTGGCCGATTACACAGGTTTTAGTCGCGATTGACAAGGTTTCCTTGTGGGTTCGAGAAGGGGAATGGTGCAGAAAATGAATGGAATTGTCCCGTTAAAATGGATATAATGAAGCAAATTTATTTCTAGCATTCTAACTTACTAACTATACTTAAGCCTATGACTAACAATTATTTTACATACACATAGGGCTAAGTTGTATGTCGATTTTTCTAGCAATCCAGCATTGAATGGTCGAATCGTCTTTTACTGCTCCTCACTCAATTGGTGCAAGTACGCAACATGCAATTGGTATATGATTCTTTGTCAAGCCATACTCATCTTGGTTGGTCTGAATGTGTTTCAGCCTAGATTATAACAACTCCTTTGAATTGAACCATTATAGATTTATAGCAAACCATTTTATACAACAAATCTAAAAATTGGACAGAAATTATATTGAAATTGGATTTGCGGATCGATTTCTCTTCCTCATTCACAAAGAAAATTGTATTAAGATTAAAAGAGAACAAATCAAACGAGAACAATAAAACGTTAAACGACTTTCGAGTGATAAAAAGAACTCTTAAGCAAATGGAACATCCTAAAAATGTCAAAATAAGAAACTCTTAAGCAAACGGAAAAACGCTGCTTTGTAGCAGGAGCAATTGTTTAGACATGCTTGTTTGCAACTGACATCCTTGATGTCTGCAAGGGAATAGCCAGCCGAGAGAGAGAGAGACGTTCTTAAGTGTAATGAATAAAAACATGATCCATCGTTAACTGCTATCAAATAGCATTTCTCCCACAAGCCAAAGGATAAGTACACTCCCCATACCCATCATCTGTAAGTAGATCAGCCACCTGACCTGACCTGAGACCATCCTTGTAATGTGTCTTCAAACACTTTTAAATGCCCATCAGGCCGCAGGAGTGAAGATTTGGGCGAGACAGGTGCAGAAGAAAAAGTGAACGTTGCAGTTGCCATCTAATTGATCCAAATATCTAAATGTGGATATTGGGTCCATTTCAACTCATCAACAAGTCTGGGCCGGTCTTTAAAAGGCCGATGAAAAAAATAAATAATAATTGGGCTTCATAGAAAAAAAGGTTCAGTGACGAATGAATCATTAGTGTTGGTCCATGTGGTGGAGAGATTTGCACCGTGGTAGATATGCCGCTTGGCAGTGGTTGAGTAGTGATGTAAGATAAGAAATAAGGCAAAACAATAACATTTGATCCAGGGTGCCATCATAATACTGATCAATATATTTGTATACATAATATACACTCGCTTCATGATTTAAATACTGCAGATAATTAGTACTCATTTGTCCAACACAGTTACGAACAAGCATTTATAACTGGTCTCAAATTTTGTTGGATGCGTATTCTTTTAGGCGTGCTTTCCCACGTCTACACAGATTGTCAAGTTTGTTTCCGTTATGATTCACGTCTGATAGTACGATTTTGTAATGTATTGTCGATGTAACTAGTTACATGTTCAGCGCGCTCACTTTGCGTTACATAAAACCCAAAATATGCCATAGTTACTAGAATATTGACCACATACACACCTAAAAAATCATTGACGGGCACGAATTGAAGTACAATCGACCCAATGTAAAACAAATATGCACAATACATATTAAGACAACAGTTCAACATGAAGTTGATCGTACATATTAATTATTACTAGCATTACAAAATAATCAAATACATCAACTGGTCCGAACGATCGCCATCATCAGTCGCTCGCTGCTCTTTCTTTTAGATCAGCGTTTCTTCTCTGTTTCACTTAGAAACTTCAACGGGTCGATTATACACCTAATCTTCCCTTCGATCACATAGATCGTCTTCGTCCTCGTCTCCTCACGGTTCACTCAGAACCGTATTCACTTCTTTATCTTCTTGGTTCACATAGAACCTGCATCCTGCAACATAAACACTAACCTCGGAACAAACAAATAAAACAAATAAACTAATTCCAGCCATGCAACTCACGTGAAGCTGCACTTTGACACGTCAACAAACATTCCGCAACACAAATCCGTATACAACTCACTTGGACTGCCAACCCTTCCCGCAACGTCTCCGTAAGGTCTTATCCCGTTAACACTTGACCCGTAATCAATCCAACAGTTTACTATTAAAGTGTATGTGCACAGATCGCGGGTTGTATTCATGTTGTTTGTTAGAGTTAGTTAGTTAGTTAGTTATAGTTGATTCTATATATATGTATGCTGCTGCTGCTGCTGTCGCTGCGACAGTTGGCGCCTGACCATTAATCAATAGTCGATACGAAATATAAGATAAGAAATAAGGCAAAACAATAACATTTGATCCAGGGTGCCATCATAATACTGATCACTATATTTGTATACATAATATACACTCGCTTCATGATTTAAATACTGCAGATAATTAGTACTCATTTGTCCAACACAGTTACGAAACTGGTCTCAAATTTTGTTGGATGCGTATTCTTTTAGTCGTGCTTTCCCACGTCTACACAGATTGTCAAGTTTGTTTCCGTTATATTCGACTCTCAAACCGCCCACTCTGATACCACTCTTAGAGATAATATTGAGTTTATAGATAATATCATTTATATTTGAATAATATTGTATAGTTATTATAGATAGGGATCGTTTCCATAATTATCTCTTGTATTTGCCCTATATAAAGGGTATTGTATTCTTCATATTATTCAAGCAATATATCGATCCATAAACACTTTTATGGTATCAGAGCTACGGCTCAAACCCTAAATTCTTTTCCTTTTTTCTGATCGGCAGCATTTTTTTTTTTTTTTTTGCTTTTCCTGATCTGTTCTGCCGATCATGACCAAAGAAGACACCACAGAGGCCTCGGCTTCCGCCGCCAGACCCGTAGCCCTTCACCCGGCATATTCTGTCACCAACATTAACTCGAAAGTTCGTACACTAGACGGTACAAAAGTCACTTATACAGCCTGGGTTAACCTCTTTCGCCTACACGCGAGAGCCTACAAGGTACTACCCCACATCGACGGGTCTGCCCCTCCCGCTGAAACTGCGGATGATTATCCCTTGTGGCTCGAAATTGATGCCTTAGTGCTACAATGGATCATCGCCACAGTTTCCGATAGCCACCTGCCCCGGCTTACGGGTCATGTTACGACTGCCCGAGCCGCCTGGCTGCAGTTAGAAAAACTTTACCTGAGCAATAAAAACGCCCGTGCTGCTGCCCTGGAAACCCGCCTGTGCAACCTTACCCTCGCAAACTGTTCTTCGGTTGATGATTATTGCGAGCGGCTGCGGGATCTTGCAAATCAATTGGAAGATGTCGATCATCCAATAACTGAATCCCGACTTGTTTTACAACTCGTTCGGGGACTACCACAGGAGTTTGATACATGTGCCTCTCTCATTCATCAGACTAATGCGGACTGGGACACCGCCCGCACCATGTTACAAGATGAAGTCATTCGCTTGGAAGCTCGAAAATCGTCCTCCTCCTCAGTGTTGCTGACACAACATGCCTCGCAACAAAACACATCTGCTCCGCCCTCCCAACAGTCCAGCTCGAACCCGAACCCAAATCCTAACTCCTACCCTAATCAATATGGGTTTCGAGGAAGGGGAAGGGGACGCGGCCAGGGCAGAACCGGTAGAGGAGGCAGAGGACGCGGATGCCAGCAGTCGGGCTGGGTTCAACAGATGCCATATTTCCCGAATTGGGCTTGGTGGACACCTCCACCCTGCCCTTATCCTTCTCAGCCGGCTTCTCAGGGCCCAACCCAAGGCAGCGGACAGCCCACTTTCAACCCGTTTCAACAGTTTAGCCCGTTTCAGGACGCGGCTCAGCCCAACAGCAATCAGACCCAGTCCGCACAGGCACAGTTTACGGGCTACATCCCACCTCAGCCCTCGGCTCCATACGGGTACAATGCTTTATGTCCGTCCGATTTAAGCGCGACACTTTCTGCTTTACAAGTTAATGCTCAAGACCCCACTAAATACATGGACACTGGAGCCGAAGCCCATGTCACGCAGGAACAAGGTATGATTCAAATCCCATCTTCATCTACTGTATATCAAAAAATTTTGGTCGGCAACGGTCAATGTGTTCCCATTGCTAAATCCGGTACTGGCTTTTATACCTTGCCAACCCGCACCTACATTTTACCTAACCTACTTTATAGCCCACACATAATTAAAAACCTTATATCTGTTAGACGATTTACCCGTGATAACTGGGTCTCTATAGAATTTGATCCGTTTGGTTTTTCTTTGAAGGACCTCCGCAATGGAAAGATTCTTTCGCGCCACAATAGCACCGGAGACCTATATCCAGTCACACCACCACAACTTCCGCCTCAAGCTTGCTATATCACCACTATTTCCCTTCCCTGGCATGATCGCCTTGGACATCCAGGAGCCCAAGTTTTAGATGTTCTTAGTCGTCATTTTCTTTTATCATGTAATAAAGACCATAAGTCTACTTTTTGCAATTCTTGTCATATTTCAAATAGCAAGCGTTTACCTTTTTACACTTCTAATTCGTATACTTTTGCTCCTTTTGACATTATTCATTGCGACTTATGGACATCTCCCATACCTAGCAAAACTGGGTACAAATATTACATGATACTTGACGAGGTAGGCCCAATCTAGATGGATCGGCCCAATACCACATAAAGGCCCCATTACCTTTGGGCCGGCCCAATGGCAGATATACGTCGGGCGAACCAAAATGGTCGTGTCCCGGATGATTGATAAGGCTCAACCCCTTTTTCGAGAATCGGGGAAGGAAGGTTCGAAAGAGAAGATAAGGCCTATCTCCATCAAAACCGGAGAATCAGCTCCTGGAGATAGGCTTAAAGAGGCGGTTACGAGGAAAGTAAGAAAGGTTATAAATACAGGTCAGAGGTAAATAAGATTTCATACACACATTCATAAAAGCTTCTGCTTTACTCCCACACCAAAAACCAATACTTACTCTCACGCCGGAGGGTGGTCACAGGAAACCCCCTTTCCTGTGACGAGTCCTAACGGTGTTTTGTTTTGAAGGCACCCGGATCCACCTTGTGTAGGTTATTCATAGCCGGAACATCATTCTTGTCTACCCGGAGAGGTATTTACTTCTTCATTGGCGCCATCCGTGGGACCCGTACAAGGAGTTAGTTATCGGCTGAATAACCCAAGGAACCGAGATGACCTCGAATCAGGACGCCATAGTGGCCACCAACCCGGCGGAAAGCAATCAGAATCTGATTCCCACAGCAGAGCAGATAGATGGTGCAGTTGCGTCTGACTCGGAAGGAGAAAGGGATGGAGTGGCCCCGGGGTTCTCTTCAAGAACATCGACTACCCGTCCGGGCGATACGCAGACCTTAGTGTCGTCTGGGGGTCACCTGAGACGTTTTCCTTTCATAAGAGGGCCGGTTTCTTCGTCCACTTACACTCAACCAATCGTTAGTACAAACATCTCAACTCCTCGAGTGCTGGCGCCGACATCATCCGTGCCCTGGTTTACTGCAGCACAAAGTCTCCCCCTCTTTTCAGCTGCAATCTCAGCAGCCATGACATCATCACCACAAGCCACCCTCATGCAACCAAACATGCCACCCTATACTCCGGTCACACCCGGAAATCAGCCATTCATGCCTTATTATCCCATGTCTCCGTACGGGTATATGTGTGCACCATCTGCTGGGGGTGCATTCTCGTACCCTTACCCATACATGTACCCTCCAGTACAACCACCCCTTCCCGGGTGGAACCACCAAACTGGGGTACCTTCAAGCGAAAGGTTGAACGACGTCCATACGCGTCTCACTTACGAGACTACTCCTGGTGGTCCGGGAACTTCCGCAGGCCCTCCTCAGGGCCGGCAGTAGAACCCAACGGTGTTACTGGAGAATGAAGAGCAAGGTGATGATGAAGACCTTACCCGGCCATATCATCCTCCAACAATGGCAACTTATTCCAAGTTCTCGGAGAGGATAGCTAATGCTCCGTTACCTCCAAATCTGAAGCTCCCGTCAACAGTGGGTAAGTATGATGGAACCGGGGACCCGGATGATCATTTGAGCATTTTCGAGTCCGTAGGAACGTCTAAAGATTGGCCGATGCAGGCCTGGTGCCACATGTTTGTTCAGACCCTTGTGGGGGCAGCACGGGTCTGGTGGGATAGTTTACCGCCCAGGTCAATTTCTAATTGGAGAGATATTCATAAAGGATTCACGCAACAGTTCAGCCAGCAGCGTAGACATACAAAGTACAGAGAGGAGGTAATGCACATCCGCCAGAGAGATAATGAGCCAATGGAGAATTTCATAATCCGTTTCAACAAAGAACGGCTACAAATCCCGGGCCTTACTGAAGAGTTGGCGTGCACCGCATTCACCATGGGGGTGAATGATGATGGATTGTTAAGGAAGCTCCATGGTCCTCACGGATACCCGCAAACTATGGACGAAATGATGACTATAGCCAAGGCATATGTCAAGCAGGAAAAATCGATCGCCATGAATCATGCGGTACGGAAGAAGCATGAAACTACCAAGGCAAGTGACAACCAAGACTCTTGAAGCTCCAGGAACAGGGGATGGTCTGGCCAACCTTACTCAAGGGATGACCGTCGGGATGAACGCCGGGATGACCGGCGAGATGATCGCCGGGATCATGGACGAAGATCGGAGAAGTCCCGGGACTCCTACTCCAGCAGAGGGGAAACAGCTTCCAAGCCCAAACTAGATTATCCGGAGCTTATCAAGACACCGTCCCAGATATTAGAAACTGAAAACCTAAGGCTGAACACTCCTCGTCCGGTCAAAGACTCGCCATCAAAAGATAAGTCCAAATTCTGTGACTATCACAAGGGTAATGGTCACGATACAAATGACTGTTTTCAGCTCAAGAGACAAATAGATTACTTTGTCAGGACGGGAAAACAAGCACATCTGGTTAAGGATATGAAGCCGGGTCCCTCAACTTGGGAGGACAAGGCAGCCGGAAAGAAGCCCAGAGAGATCAATGCCATACGGCCAGAAGCAAACAGTGGTACCAAAAGGCGTTTTGAGACAATTGAACCTTGGATGGAGGCAACGATGACAGTGCCGCCTTATTACAAGGCCTTGAAGATGGAAGCGTTAGTAATATCAGCTGCAGTGGGCGACTACAGCATGAAGAGGATCATGGTAGATACAGGCAGTTCAGAGGACATCATCTACGAGCCATGCTTTAGAAGAATGACAAGTGAAGATCAGAAAATGCTAGCACCGGCCCATGGCCCGGTAAAAGGATTCACAGGAGAAAGTGTAGAGCCGTTGGGGCAGCTGACGTTTCCGGTCACTCTCGGCGATGGCTACAAGGAGCACACGATCTTGGTCACTTTCCTAGTGATCCCGGCTACCTCTCAATATAATTTAATCATAGGCCGGTATACGTTGGGACGAATTGACGCCCTGGTATCTACTGCCAGGGGATTTCTCATGTTCCCAACCCCGCATGGGATAGCCACTGTTTCTGGAGAAAAAGTGTGTGCAGTGTCTGATGGCACGACTTGTCGTCAAGCACCGTCCGGGATTCGTGGCCCAGAAAGGTGGGTCCTGAGTGCAAAACACCCCGACCAAACGGTCACTATTGGAAACTCCTTGGCTCCAACCACTCAAGAAAAGTTGAAGCGGCTATTGAAACGTAACATGGATGTTTTCGCTTTCTCGCACTCTGACATGACCGGGATTGCTCGGGCAAAGGCAGAGCACAAGTTGTCTACTTACCCAAACGTAAAACCGGTCATGCAAAAGAGAAGGAGTATGGCTCCTGACCGGAGAGCAGCTATAGTGCAGGAGGTTAAGAAGCTAGAAGAAGCCGGGATTTTGAAAAAGACTAAATACCACACGTGGGTCGCTAACCCTGTCATGGTCCGGAAGCACGATGGGACCTGGAGGATGTGTGTGGACTACAAGGATTTGAATAAAACATGTCCTAAGGATGCTTATCCGCTCCCGGAGATAGACCTCAAAGTTGATTCCCTGGCTCCATTCCAGTTTAAATGTTTCTTGGATGCATACAAGGGATATCACCAGATTCAGATGGCAAAAGAAGATGAGGACAAGACGGCTTTTCACACGGACGCCGGCATATTCTGTTACACCAAAATGCCGTTTGGTCTAAAAAATGCCGGGGCGACATATCAAAGATTGATGGACCAGGCATTCGAACATCAGATCGGCAGGAACATGGAGGTATATGTGGATGATTTGGTGATAAAGAGCAAGACGGAAGATATGATGTTGAAGGACATAGAAGAAACATTTGATACTCTCCGAGAGTACAACATTAAACTGAACCCGGGGAAGTGCTCTTTCGGAGTTGAAGAAGGTAAGTTCCTGGGAGTGATAGTATCAAAAGACGGGTTTCGAGTCAACCCGGAAAAGGTAGCGGCCATTCGAAACATGCCTGCCCCTAAAACACTGAAAGACGCTCAAACACTAAACGGGAGGCTGGCCGCCATCAGCAGGTTCCTGGCCAGGCATGCCGAGCGTTCATTACCGTTCATCTCCACACTCAAAGATTGTCTGAACAAGAACAAATTCAGATGGACTGAAGAAGCGGACAAAGCATTTGAACAGATGAAGACATTCGTCGGTAACCTACCCATGCTAACGGCACCACGCCCAGGAGAAGTGTTGAAAATGTATCTGGCAGCCGGTCATCATGCCGTTAGTTCTGTTTTGCTGGTCGAGAGAAATAAGTGCCAGACCCCAATTTATTACATCAGCCGGACGTTTTCCGATGCTGAAACCAGGTACCCCACTTTGGAAAAATTAGTACTGGCGCTGGTCCATTCGTCCCGGAGGTTGCGCAGATATTTCCAAGCACACGAATTGGAAGTCTTAACAAACTTCCAATTGGGGCAAATCTTGAACAGACCGGAAGTATCCGGCCGACTCGCCAAGTGGGCAATTGAGCTAGGGGCGCTGGATGTAACATTTAAAAAGAGAACGGCGGTAAAGGGACAGGTCCTTGCTGACTTCATGACCGAGATCCCGGAAGGTGAAGAGATCCAAGAATCCGTACCAAGATTTGAGGACACATTGGAAGATGAATCCACCCCGTGGCAGCTGTATACTGATGGCTCTTCGAATAGCAAGGGAGCCGGGGCAGGGTTACTATTGGTCAGCCCGGAGGGCGCAAGGTTCCTCTATGCCCTACGGTTTGACTTTGAATGTTCTAATAATCAGTCTGAATACTAGGCCCTGCTAGCAGGACTGCGAGTGGCTTTGGCCATGGGTGCCACCCAGGTAGACGCCCATGTGGATTCACTTTTGGTCAACAACCAGGTCAACGAGTCATACGAGGCCAAGGATGAGTCCATGATCAAGTACCTGGAGAAGACAAAAGAGCTGATGGCAAGGTTCAGGAAGGTCACATTACATCATGTGAGAAGGCACAAGAATGACATAGCCGATGCACTCAGCAAGTTGGCTTCCTCAGGCACGGATGCTAACGTCCATATTGAAACCTTAAAGCACCCGTCCACACAGACGTCTGAAGTTCATTCGGTTCACACGGTTGAGGTCTCCTGGATGACCCCCATACATAGATACCTCACAGACGGAAGCCTGCCGGAGGATAAGGCCGAAGCAATGAAGATCCGGACCAAGTCACTGCAATACGAGATCCAAGCCGGGATTCTTTACAGAAAATCCTACCTGGGACCGGCCCTGAGATGTGTATCCCCTTCGGAGGCTAGATACTTGATAAGGGACATCCATTCAGGCATGTGTGGTATACATGCGGGACCCCGGGCGGTAGTAGCAAAAATAACCAGTGCAGGTTACTACTGGCCCGGAATGCATAACATGGCCGTGGAAGAGCTCAAGAAGTGTGTCGGTTGCCAGAAGTATGCACCGGTAACGATTCGTCCGAAAAATAACCTGATACCGGTAACAGCAGCATGGCCTTTTCAGAAGTGGGGTATTGACTTGGTCGGGCCCTTTCCTTTTGCTCCGGGAAAACTCAAGTACCTGGTAGTAGCCATTGACTACTTCACTAAATGGGTTGAAGCAAAACCGTTGGCTAAGATAGAAGCGTGCAACATCAAGAAGTTCTTGTGGGAACATGTGGTTTGCAGGTTTGGGGTCCCCTTGTACCTGGTCAGTGACAATGGGACGCAGTTCGTGGATAAGCACATACAAGAGTGGTGCAAGAGCCTGAACATATAGCAGGTATTCACATCCGTGGCCCATCCTCAGGGAAACGGCCAGGTCGAGAGAGCCAATAGGAGCATATTAGATGGGCTGAAGAGACTCTTGGACCAAGAAGGAACATCATGGGTTGATCAGCTCCCGCATGTCCTTTGGGCCCACCGGATAATGCCTAAAACAAGTAATGGAGAAACTCCCTTTTGCCTGACATACGGATCAGAGGAAATGATCCCGGTTGAGGTGATGCTACCGTCCAGCCGGCATGCTGGTCAGGATGCCAACAATGACCAGCTGCTAAGGCACAACCTTGAGTCGTTGGAAGCCCGGCGTGATGAAGCTCACATTAAAGAAGCCCGGTACAAGAGGCTGTTGGAAAAATATTACAACAAAAGGGTCAGAAGCTGCTCATTCAAGATTGGAGACCTGGTCATGAGGGATAACGATGCTAGCAGACAACAACCCCAGGGAAAGTTAGGCCCAAACTGGGAAGGACCTTATGAGGTCGCTGAAGACCTGGGAAAGGGAGCATACCGGTTAAAACAGCTGGACGGCACGCCGGTTCCCAGAAGCTGGAACGCTGCCCAGCTCAGAAAATGTTATATGTAATGATAGATGACGAAAAGTCCTAGGCCATAGGCCGCTGTAAGCATGCCCGGACGGTAACCACGATACCCCGGGTAATCAAGTTTTTATTTTTTATTTTGACATTACAACTAATAATAAGACGCCGATGACGGCATTTATAGTTTTTATATGCTTCATTATAAACAAACTGCTTTTTCCAAGCAAGATTACAAAAAGGGTAGGGGCAGGACAAAAATCCAAAGCCATCAAAAACAAAAAACAAACTTCCTACCACCTATACATAGCGCTATTTCACTTAGTCTTACTTGACTACATAACACTAATTATTGCAACCCTCCAACATGGCAAACACCTCTGCAGGGGTGTATAGCAAGTCACCTTCGGGATTGCAAGCAGGGGGGAGGACCCAAAACTCCTCATACATCCTCATCTCCTCTGATTGGAGATTAGAGGACCACACCCCCGGGTCCTCATTCACCTTTGACATTCCAACAGAAGCAGACCTTGGAACCAAGGGTACGTCATCCTCTAAAGGAATCCAAGGAGAGGTGACGTGATTGTCGTGGTACACGTAAAATTTCCCAATTACAACTAATAAATAGTGGCAAGAAGGTATCGAACACAGGGAGTTTGTGGAATGTGTGTAAACTAATAACTTTGCGATTTAACTAATTTTTAACCACTAACAACATTAAAGATCAAAGAGTTGTTGATTGATTTAGATTTAAACTTAATAAAAAGAAAACTAAATTAATGATTTGAAATGGGTTTTGTTCTTCCAATTAACAAACAATGACCATCCTTGGATCCATTTTCCTTAAACCTTTATTCAAAAGTTCCACTAGAAAGAGTTACATAGACATAACTCGTGTTTAAACAATTATTGTGATAAAAGGGAACGAAGTACTCGGATTATAGCAATGCGAGGTTGTTTCCCGATGACCGATTAATCAATTATCCAACCCAAATCCTTCCCGCAATATCCTGATTGTTAGCAACACCAAGAACGTATGATTAAGACTAGAAATTGAGAAATTGATTAACTACTACAAGTAATTGTTCAAGCACCACAATAATCAAGCAAACATGTACTAAATTATTGTTCTAGAAATGAAAGGAACAAACATAAAAGAGTTTAAGAAAAACTTCACCAAAGATGATCATCAAAAGTTCTAGCCAAGCATGGTTTGATTAATCATCATAACAACCATAGAAATGTTCATATCAATCAAAAGCATAAACCAATGTTTGTGATAAGTCTCCAATCAAGAATTCCAGCCAAAAATCGCCCCAATGATGAGTAGAAACGTTGCCAAAGGAAGTGGTAATGATAAGTCACCATAAAGTGCTCTTTAAAGAAGGAGTTACAAAAATGTGCAGGGGCCACCGTACCCCTACGGTCCCACCGTAAGGGTACGGTGGGTTAGAAATCCTGACGGCCATTTAGGACTGCCATACGGTGGCATTTGTGGTCTGCAGCCACCGTAACCCTACGGCTAGGCCGTAAGGGTACGTTGGTCCTGTTAGAATCTCCATTTTTTTTCTTCTTCTTTTCCACCTCGTTCCGATGCGTTCCGGTCCATTCCCAAAGCCCGTATTTCGTCATTTTTAGCTCCTTATTATACCTACAACCAAAGCAACCGTAGTCACCCAATTCCAAGCAATATCACGAATAAATGTGGATAATATAATCATTTTAACACTATTAAAGGGTGTTCGTTGAACCACCCGTCAAGAGGGTCGGCGTCCAGCACCACGCCGGTAAACCAACCCATAACGGGTAGGAGACGAGATACTGGCTGACCGGACCTGGACATCATCTTTCATCTCCAGAGGAGTTGTAGAAACTTTTGGTATCACAAGGGGAGCAGCGAGTTCCCCTCCTACGTTTTCTGCGACATCGGAGAGAGATGTCGGGACGGTTTTTGGTCGACGACGATACACCAACCGGCATTGCCTCTGTGGAGGAATCTCGATTGGTTCTTGAGAGGGGACTTCCAAAACAGGTGCAGCTTCATCAAGGTCTTGAGACTGGCGTTGTAGCTCCCTTAGTCCCTCTAGAGCATCAAGCTCTCTCAAGTAATTTTTTAGAGAGATGAACCTACGTGGCATAATGAGCGAGTAGAAATGTGCACGTATGCATGATATGAAACTCTACTTATAAAGGGGATTAATGTGACGGTTAAGTTATCATTGGGAGTTTAAACACCCTGTAATAATGACGCTGACACGAGCCGCCTGACACGTGGATGTGACGGTTAAGTTGCATGGCTAACGTCAGCAATATGATTACAAGTATTAATATCGAAAAGACGTTTCATTATAGCCTGCTAGTGGAGCTTGGGCAAACAATATTATATTTTAAAAATTAAATAAACATCACATTAATAAAGATGGGTGTTTACACATAAGATCCTAGTGGATCAGTACACAAAAGGCAAATTCCAACACATTACAAATGTTAAACAATCATTCATCGTCTGAAGAACTGGAAGAGGAACTGGAAATCACAGGTTCAAGGAGGGCCCGGACGTTTGACATACCTTCATCACCAGTCTGGGCCTGCAGCTGTGCAAGCTCATCCAGGGAGTCGCTGCTAAGGGCTTCTAGGGCCTTGGAGGTCCGCTGTTCAACTCCTTTCTCATGATCGGTAGCTTCCGGAAGTTTTCGCCCAAGAATCCCGTGACGATGACCATGCCTCAAACCATCCTGGTACCCGGACTCCACAGCGGTCCGGTAAAAGTCATTTAATCTTTGTTGGTACTGACCTCCTCCCCGTATATGGCTCCACGAAGCCTGGAACCCTTTGGATATTAGCCAATCCCGGTCCGTCTCCAAAACATTCACCCGGGCATGGGCAGCCGTCAACTGCTCGGTAAGATTGGCAGCATTCTTTGTAGCAGTCTCAGCCTCTGATTTGAGAGCGTTCAGTTGCTTCAGCATGGAGTCCCTCTCCTCTTCTGCCCTCCGGGCACGGGATTCATAACCCTCTATCTCAGAGGTCAGCTGTTGATACCTCTCCTGGTCAGCCTTAGCCTTGGAAGCATTCTCTCTTTCCACCTGCATGTCCTTCTCTAGGAGCTTCACCCGGTCCTCCAAACTCCGTACCAGTCGGACCTGCCCATCATGGGAACGTAGAATTTCAAGCTTCTCGTCGTTATGAGTATTTATCAGACGAGTCTTGTCCCGCTCATAAGTATCCCTGATGGACGACATCTCCGCAAGCTCCTTCCGGCAATCCCCCAAAGATTGCAACAATGCCTCAGCTTCCACGGACAGCTTGCTATGAGACACGTGCATATCATATAAGTCCCCTACATCCGAATGCCAACGGCGCAGCACTTCATACATGGAAGCTACAGAGTTTACACTAGATCCAAGAGCATTCTCAGCCAGCTGAGCATTATCCACACCCTGGAGGTAGTACCGTTCTGCAGGAGGAAAGGCATGGTCAACCCAATGCCTGATGACGTCCGGATCAATCAACCGGCTGGACTGAGCAACCTTCCACTTAGGGGTATATTTCGTATCCGGCAGGGAAGGATTCCAGTTAATACCGGGAGCGTAAGCATGAGAAAGCATCTTTTCTGACTCAACGGGGTCCACACTGAACGGCATTTGCCCGGATCTTACACCACCAGGGAATGCAATGGGGTGGTGTTGTACATCGTGTAGCAGCTCAGTAAAGCTCACCCGGGACATATCCCTAAGGGCTTTGCCACTAGAGCTATCAAGATGCAACCTCGTCGGGGCATCGGAAGGCATGGCAGTGCTAATAGGAGCCGGCATAACGCTCGAGAAAGCTGCCACTAATGATGTGGTAATCATGGCAGTACTGACCGGAGCTGACAGAGTGCTTGAAGAGGCAGCCACTGATGGTGTAGTAATCATGGTAGCCGGAGAAAAGGTAACACCGACTGATAAGGTGTTGTTGGGTTCTTCTGTGACGACCAGGCGAGGAGCCGAGATGGTAGTGGTTGTAACGGCAGTTGAAAACACAGCAACGGATGGAAGGGTAGTAGGCAACGTAACCGCAGGGGCATCCACACCCTGCTCAGGCACGGCTACAGTAACAGGGCTTGAGGCTTTGGCTTGTCGTGTGGAAGTACCTTCGTCCAGGAGGGGAGTACCTGGACACAAGTAAGCAAGCAACCATAACCACAGGGGAAAAGAAAGAAGCCAAAGGTATGACAAAGGATCCTTACCAAGTCTTTCCTCTTTGCTGGCCAGCAGCTCGTGACGATTGGCAAGAAATGATGATACATCAGGCGAACTGGCTTTCCTCTTCCGAGTCTTCTTCTTTTTCCCACTAGCAGTAACAACAGGATCAGCAACGCTAAGAGGGTCTGGGTTCAGAGGCGGTGAAGCTGGTGCCTCAGTGATTACCGGAGCAGAAGTACCCGATTGATCAGGGCGACTCTGAACCGGAAGAGTAGGAATCACAAAATTCTTCACCGTCTGGGTAAGAACATCCGCCTCGTCGTCCCCCAGCAGACGGTCATGCTCCTCAATATGGGGGATGACCTGCGGATCTATGGCATCAAAGTAATGCCACTCATCTGAACACAGAAACAACGGTTTAATTACATATACTCTATAAATGATAAACTATGTAACAGGACCTACCTTGGTCTCGTCGACGATACTCCGGATATATGGTGTCATCAACCCAAATACGGCTCATACCGACGGCTACAAGGGCTCGTTCAGGAATATGAGTGCACGGGGTAGGATGGTTTACCAGAGCCACATACAATGGGAGCTTCTCAAAGACAGCCGGAGCAGGGCTCTCATCAGCAAATTTTGTTTTCCCTTCCGGGGTTTGCACCGGTGCAGTGACCGGTAACACACCCTCGTCGATAAAGAAGAACTTTCGTTTCCAGTTTTTATCTTGAACATTGGGGGGAAAATTCTCAATACAGGAAGGAGCCCCGGGGCGACGGTCAAACGTGAAATACTCTCCCTTGTACACAAGGACATAAAACACTCGGAAGACATCCAGCTGGGGGGACATACCCAGTCCCCAGCTTGTGTAGGTTATTCATAGACAACTTTTCACATTTTGTTTGGGTATACCCTCTAAAATTTAAATCTGAAACATTCCCAACTTTTGTGAAATTCCATCGTCTAATATCTACCCAATTTAACCGTAAAATTAAAACATTTCAATGTGACCTCGGGGGTGAGTTTGACAATAATGCATTTAAGACTTTTGCACATCAAAATGGCCTTTTATTCTGCTTTTCTTGTCCACAAACATCTTCCCAAAACGGGCGCGCGGAACGTATGATTCGTCGTCTAAACGACGTCATACGAGCCCTCCTCATCCATGCCAACCTCCCTCCCTCCTTTTGGGTGGAGGCGCTCCACACCGCCACTTACCTTCACAATATCCTACCCACCAAACGCCTAAACTACTTCACCCCTACCTTTGCCCTCTACCTTTGCCATCCTACCTATGACCACTTACGAGTGTTCGGGTGTGCATGTTATCCTAACACCTCCTCCACTCAACCACATAGACTTCACCCACGGGCCATCCGATGCATCTTCCTTGGCTACCCACCGGATTTCCGCGGGTACCGATGCTTTGACCCGTCCACCGGCCGAGTTCACATTTCTCGACACGTCACGTTTGACGAGTCTTCCTTTCCCTACACCATCCCAAACCCGGTCTCGTCATACACTTTTCTTGACGACTCCATTCCGCCCACCTTCACATTCTCTCACACCCCGGCCCTTGCCCCAATTCCAACAACCCACAGCCAAGTCTCCAACAGACCGGTTGTTCCACAGCCACCCGCCCCACCTACACAGCCCATTACCTACTCTCGCAGACCTAAGCCCACCCAACCGGCCCAACCATCTCGGCCTGCTCCTGTCCCACCCGGCTTTCAGCCAATGCCCAACACAGACCAACAACCTCCATCCCAAACCCGGCCCACGCCAGCCCAGATTCCTCAGCCCACTACCACCGCATTAAACACTCATCCCATGTCCACCAGATCCAAAACCGGGTCTTTAAAATCGAACACACCTTTAAACCTACACACCTCAACCATCTCACCCGTCCCTGACACGTACGCCAAAGCCTTTTCGGACCCGCAATGGACACATGCCATGCAGGCCGAATTTAATGCGTTACAGGAAAATGAAACATGGGATTTGGTACCTAGACCGGCTGACAGGCCTGTTATTCGTTGTATGTGGTTGTTCAGGCATAAGTTTAAATCTGATGGGTCATTGGAGCGCTATAAGGCGCGCCTGGTTGTTAACCGTAAATCACAGACCGTGGGGATTGACTGTGAAGACACTTTTAGCCCGGTTGTCAAACCAACCACTATTCGTACTGTTTTATCTTTAGCTGCATCGCGGTCTTGGCCTATCCACCAGTTGGACGTCAAGAACGCCTTTTTACATGGTGATTTGCAGGAAACAGTCTTTATGCATCAGCCACCGGGATTCATTGACAAACGGTTCCCTCATTTTGTTTGCCGTCTAAAGAAGTCTTTATATAGGCTGAAGCAAGCTCCTCGTGCCTGGTACACTCGGTTTGCTACGTATATTCTGTCACAGGGATTTCGAAGCAGTGCATGCGACACATCCTTATTTATTTATTCTGAAGGAAAACACACTGCATATTTACTGCTCTATGTCGATGACATTATACTTACCGCATCCACAGATGCGTTTTTACAGGAGATTATTGGTGCACTCTCACGAGAGTTCGCCATGACCAATCTTGGTCGCTTACATCATTTTTTGGGGATCACAGTGACACATCAGCCGCATGGTCTTTTCTTATCTCAGGCTCAATATGCAAAAGACATCATAAACCGGGCATCCATGACATCCTGTAAACCATGTACCACGCCGGTTGATCTGTCCTCCAAATTAAGTGCCACCTATGGCCTGCTTTTTCATGACCCAACCTTATACAGGAGCCTTGCAAGAGCCTTACAATACTTGACATTTACCAGGCCTGACATCTCCTACGCGGTTCAACAAGTCTGTCTCTTCATGCATGAACCTCGTGAATCACACTTCTCTTTCATGAAGCGTATTATCAGATACTTGCAGGGCACAACCGACTACGGCATCCGGATCACCAAATCATCTGTTAATTCTCTTGTTGCATATTCAGACGCGGACTGGGGCGGCTGCCCCGATTCTCGCCGATCAACCAGTGGCTACTGTGTTTTTCTCGGGGATAATTTACTTTCATGGTCCTCCAAACATCAGCCAATTGTATCCAGATCAAGTGCGGAAGCAGAATACAGGGGCGTTGCAAATGCGGTTGCAGAAACTACGTGGATCTGCAACCTTCTTCTCGAGCTTCATACTCCGCTTCGTCAGGCTACGGTCGTCTACTGTGACAACATCTCAGCCGTGTATTTGTCAAATAATCCAGTTCAACATCAACGGACAAAACACGTGGAGATCGATATACATTTTGTTCGGGAAAAAGTTCGCATTGGTCATATCCGAGTTCTACACGTCCCTTCGGCCAATCAATACGCCGACATTTTCACTAAAGGATTGTCTTGTGAGCTATTTCAGAATTTTCGGTCCAGTTTAACCGTCTGCTCCGCGCCCGCTCAAACTGCGGGGGGATCTTAGAGATAATATTGAGTTTATAGATAATATCATTTATATTTGAATAATATTGTATAGTTATTATAGATAGGGATCGTTTCCATAATTATCTCTTGTATTTGCCCTATATAAAGGGTATTGTATTCTTCATATTATTCAAGCAATATATCGATCCATAAACACTTTTAACCACAGGCCCTGATGACCGTCTGTCGTCAAGGGTCATACAAAACCTAAATAACCTAGGTAGCCAGGGTAAGTAGGGAATATCGAATCCACGAGGAGCATGTGGTTAATATCACATAAATTATTTGTTCGTCTAATCTAGTTACCACAATAAATATAAAAAATACAATTATGAAGTTTGCTAGTTTTATCTTTTTGTTTATTTTATAAAAATGTTGAAATGATAACAAAATAATCTAAATAAATAATAAAGATAAATGTAACTTCCACCCGGGATTCTATTTGTATAATCTTGCAACCTATTCGATTTAACTACAAGAACACCACATAGACATGGCCTTGGTTATCCTGTCACAATAACTAGCTATCCTGTCACAATAACTATTCAGATTGAAATAATAACTAGGGACATGTTTTCAACGTAAACCGTACGCCTAATTATCCCTATACAAATATCAACCAACCTCCCTATGATGCCAGAAATCACAGTTAATAGATAAATTGATTCAAATATAAGCAAGGTTTATTCAATCCAACACAAGTAGTAAAAATACTAGTTCATACATAATTAAAACAAGTTCAGAATATAAAATCAATACAAAGATTCACCCGGGGGAAATCACGAATAACTTAACCGCTCATGGTTATGGTAGAAGCCTCCTTCCACAGCCAAAAGGCTGTCGTCTGTCTTGCTTCTCTCGTACCCCTTGTTTCACTTCCTGCCTTCGTCGAACCCCCTTTTTCTGAAGTTTGTTTTCTTTTTTTAATTCCCCTCCTAACCGACTCTCTCTCGTATGGGCCATGCCAGCCCAACACACATGTAAGCCCTAATAATAATAACTTTTAAATTCAAACTTCTTTAATTGTGCCTCTCGAGATTATCTGCAAATTATCAAACATAATGTTAGAATTTTTCCATTTAATTATCATAACTAAACAACCATATTAATTTAGCACTATATGTAATACGTTAATTAATATAAATGTTTTCTAAACTCACACTCTCAAGGTTATCTTAATTATGATTATTAACACTTATTTTGCCCTTTTATTATTATTTCATCTCAAGCTTAGATTAACACAATTGATATAGCTCGTTTTTGCTCCTTTTGCACACCAACACGTGAAATGCACTTGCCCGGTAAATACAACTAAAAACAGTTAAAACCACAAACTAAAATACGTAAATATACACAAAAACTAACATATAAACACCATGTTCTTAACAACACATCAGGCCCCACCTAAACACACTAAACTCTCTCGTATGTATATGTGCAGAAGGATGAACACAATATTTGTTGAAGAAGAAAGTTTATTTTTTTTTTGAACGGCAAAACTTCTTTATATATATAAAGAGCCCAGCAAGAAACTGGAGGAGCAAAACAAACAAAGGAACAAAGAAAAGCGCTGCCAAACACAGGCCAAAAGCGCAAAAACAGACCACGCAAACAAACTAAATAAACTTGGTCACATCGAATGAAGACCACTCCTCCCAAGTTAAATCCGAAGCTTTAGCTCTTTGCCGAATTCAAACAAAAGATTCATCTTTAATCGACTCCACTGAAACACGAATCGGAATGAACTTGTTGTCGAAAACTATCGCGTTCCTAGCTTGCCAAATTTTCCACGAAGTCGCCATAGCTATCATACCAACCACTTTCTTCCACCGCTTACTAGCCGGCTCATTATACAAAGCTTCCATCAAACCCAAGAGTTCCAGCGAAACGGTTCAGCAAGCTCATTCCCGTGGCTCGACTTCTCAATATCCTGCCTCACTTGCTTTACCGAGTGAGTACCCCACCCCATAGTTATTATCCCTTAATTTATCTCTAGCCAACCGATACATACATACAAATCAGGGAAAAAAGCATCTTTCAAAATATAATTCCCAACCCATTTGTCTTTCCAAAAACGAACCCCGGCCAAAATATTGAACAAGAAGAAGATGAAGAAAGTTTATGTATTGAAAAATTATAGACTTAACAGAAACACTACAAACAAAACAAATAAACTAATTCCAGCCATGCAACTCACGTGAGTGAAGCTGCACTTTGACACCTCAACAAACATTCCGCAACACAAATCCGTATACAACTCACTTGGACTGCCAACCCTTCCCGCAACGTCTCCGTAAGGTCTTATCCCGTTAACACTTGACCCGTAATCAATCCAACAGTTTACTATTAAAGTGTATGTGCACAGATCGAGGGTTGTATTCATGTTGTTTGTTAGACTTAGTTATAGTTGTTTAAGGTGGTGACTGATTCTATATATATATATATGTATGTTGTACTCTGCGACAGTTGGCGCCTGACCATTAATCGATAGTCGATACGAAATATAAGAAGATACATATGGCGGGCAGCCTAAAAATCAGCAGTTGGATTAACCTCAAAGAAATTAAGTGATATATTTGATACGTAGACAAACTTTTCTAAAGATTTACTTCTCTTATATTTGGTAACAATATTAT
The DNA here is from genome assembly GCA_028751855.1 of Ambrosia trifida. Lineage (NCBI taxonomy): Eukaryota > Viridiplantae > Streptophyta > Magnoliopsida > Asterales > Asteraceae > Ambrosia > Ambrosia trifida. The sequence continues at coordinate 87,497,750 of CM054130.1, read as the reverse complement.
GTATTTTTTTACTATGATCTGTGTCCATAATTACGAGATCCATTGTAACTATATAATAGGCATTGTTATGTTTAATGAGAAATCATTCTTTCAATTAAAATTATTATTATTATTATGGCACAAAGCATAATAATCTCTTGTTTTTTTGCCTTGTTTTTCATCTTTAATGGCGTCTCAGTCAATGCCCAGGCTGAGCATACTGCAACTCTTTCCACCACATGGAACAACACTAATCCTCTTGAATATTTCGGTCCTTACCCAAAGATTCTACCCATCCTCTTTGCTACCTCATTCGCCTGCGGTTTCTACTGCAATGGACCCTGCACGTCTTACCTCTTTGCTGTCTTCGCTCTTGAACCTGCAGCCCTCCCTCAAGTCGTGTGGTCTGCAAACCGGGACTCTCCCGTTAGTATTGGTGCGATCCTGAATTTCACAGCAACAGGAGATCTGGCCCTTCAGGATGTTGATGGCAGCACTGTTTGGACAACCAACACGACCGGGAAATCTGTTTCTGGTATGAACTTAACTGATTCTGGAAACTTGGTGTTGTTTGATGTCAATGGCTCTGTGGTTTGGCAATCTTTTGATTACCCAACAGACACTTTGTTACCTGGCCAAAGCCTGCTTCCAGGACAGCAACTCATTCCTAGTGTTTCGGATACCGATTGGACGGCTCAAAAAGGTTTGTATTCTCTTCAACTAACTGATCAAGGACTGCGTGCTTTTGTGGGATCAAACCAACCTCAAGTCTATTACGAAAAATCACCGATACAGATTAACTATACAAGTAAAGAAATGAAATACTTTAGGTTCTTGAATGGGAGCTTGTCTTTCATGTTCGCTGACCCGTCAACGTTTCAGTTTATGAAATTCATGCCTGATGGACATTTGAAAGTGTTTGAACGGCAACTAGGAGCCTGGTCCGAGGCGGCTGATCTACTTACCGATGAAGGCTATGGAGAGTGTACTTATCCTCTCGCTTGCGGGAGAAACGCCATTTGTTCGTATAACCAACAGTGTAGCTGTCCCACAACAGATTATTTCAGAGTGGTGAACGATAGGAAACCGAACCAGGGCTGCTCTGAGATTACTCCTCTCACATGTAATGCGACCCAAGATCATGTTTTTATTGAACTTAAAAAGGTGTCTCTTTACACGAATTCCCCCACAGACCTGGAGGATGTCACTCTGGAGACTTGCAAAAAAGCGTGTCTCGACGATTGCTCCTGCAAAGCAGCTGTATTTAAGCCTGGTCCCGAGTCAGATTCTTTATACGGGAAATGTTCGTTACCTTCTGAGCTCTTTACAATGATCAGTGTTGATAAAGATAGGTTTGGTATTCGTACGACTTCTTTAACTTTCATAAAAGTCCAGAATGTAAAATCAACTCCTCCCGCTACACCAAAGATAAAAAGTCGTAGGCCAATTGCAGTACTTATAGCTTCCATCATTGGAGGTTCTTCGGTTCTGGTTCTGCTTGTCGCTGTAGTTGTTATTACTTTCTTTAGTCACAAGCGAAGATCGGACGCTCAAAGGGATGAAGAGTGCATAGATGTGGTACGAGGACTTCCCACTCGGTTTACTTATGAAGATCTGAAAACCGCCACCGAGAATTTTAGTAAGAAGCTTGGTCAAGGCGGATTCGGATCTGTTTTCGAAGGGACTCTAAAAGATGGCTCAAAGATTGCAGTGAAACGCCTTGATGGTCGTGGGCATGGTAACAAATCATTCCTGGCTGAGGTTGAATCCATTGGAAGGATTCACCATGTGAATCTGGTCAGAATGAGGGGATTTTGTGCTTGGAAATCACAACGGTTTCTTGTCTACGATTTCATGACTAACGGATCATTATCTAGGTGGATCTACCATGGAAATCGAGAGCACATACTCGAATGGCAGTGCAGAAAGAAAATAATTCTTGATATCGCCAAAGGTCTGGCGTATCTTCATGAAGAGTGTGTGCAAAAGATCATCCACCTAGATATCAAACCTCAGAACATACTCCTAGACAAAGATTTTAATGCCAAAGTAGCTGATTTTGGAATGTCGAAGCTCATCGACAGAAATCAAAGCCAAGTGATGACGAGAATGAGAGGGACCCCAGGATATATGGCTCCCGAATGGTTAAGCTCAGTCATAACTGAAAAAGTTGACGTGTATAGCTTTGGGGTCGTTATGTTAGAGATCTTGTGTGGGAGGAAGAAGTTTGACATATCTGAGCCTGAAGAAAGTCAGAACTTGCTTCAAGTGTTTCAAAATTGTTGGGAACAAGGGACGGTGTTAGAGATGGCTGACAAGTATAGTGCAGATATGCAGACACACAGTTCAGAAGTTATGGACATGATGGAACTGGCTTCGTGGTGTTTGCAAACTAATCATAGGAGAAGGCCTTCGATGTCATCGGTGGTTATGGTGTTGGAAGGAGGAATGGATGTTGAATCGGACTTGGATTATAACTTTATAGATCCTAGACTGCAAAACACAGCAGTTAGAGATGAGAATGGTATGACTCAGTTGACGCCTTGTGTTCTGTCTGGTCCTAGATGACACAGAAGTTCTTCTACAAGACTTTAGATCTGAATGTTTCGTTCTTTTGTTTATGTTTTGAATCATATTGGTTGGTATGTGTAAGACTACAATTTTTGGCTATGACAGAATCATCTTTTATTATTATGTGTTGATATAGTTTGTTTAATGCATATTCTAGTCTTGGTTTCCCACTGTCAAAACAACTTTAATGATTTCTGAACTTTGCGCTTGGAGTTCTCCATATGTTAATGACTGAACATAGGTACTGATATAAGTGTCTGCAACCATGCTTTTCACTGGTTCAAATCTCTATGACAAATTTCCTGAAATCAAGAAAACAATAATATACCATTTACAATGATGGCTTTTATAGCTCAGATTGTTATGTTATTTCGCAGAGTCTTATTTGAAGACAAGAGTTAAGTTCAAGAAATTTTAAACAAATCAAAGATGATGAATTTAAAAGTATTGTCGTGTACACTGAATCTGCCAGCACAGCACTGGTGATTTTACTATTAGCCAAATGTGTCTTAGTCAAAGATAATGAGTTCACCACCATCTGCATATTCCATGACTATAGCCAAATGTGTCTTACTTTATCCACTATATCACCGGTTGATGGCATACGTTCTTGTGCAGGAATGTAATGGCGCATCCATGCTCCTGTGTAAACCTAATTATATCCCACCAAAATGATGTAATCAGCGTTGAGAAAAGTTAGAATTGTTGGAATAATCTTGATGTGTCGGGTACGGGTCGACGGGTTACGGGTCCGCTGATCGTTTACAATTTAGTTATTTATTTAATATGAAATATGTAGGGAAGAATAATGTTTGAAAGTTTCAAATATAGGTCCATTGTATTCTGTTGCAAGGACTAGGTAAGTTGGTTTGGAGTGTACCGATTCTTTAGGAAGAATTAGTTTTTTTTATTGTTTTCATGTTACCGTTTGATATCTTGTATGGCTGCATAAAAGCCTATGTTTAGAGGGTGTTTGGGATTGCGTTTTGAATCTGATTTTTAGATTATTGCGTTTTAAAAACGCAGATAATCAGTTTTTAGTGTTTGGATTGCGTTTTGAAAACGCAGATAATTAGTTTTTTAGGCTACCAAAACGCAATAATCTATAAGCAGCTCCACCCCTGCTTTTCCAAAACGCATAATCTGTTTTGAATAATCAATCCCAAACACCCCCTTATTCAATAAAGACACCTTTTTTTTATTATCATATACAGCAAGCAGCCTTCTTATATTTCTGCACATCTATATAAAACTTGAGTGTGAATTTGTATGTGATCTTGAGGGCCTGAAACTAACAAAAAACGAGGTGGTCTTTAATCAATGTTCGGCGTCGGTCGCCAAGGTTATCGAAGAGATCAAGTCCAGTAGCTATTTATGGGTCAAAAATCGCTCGAAAGAGGCTGCTCTAACCTGTGAAAATTGGAGGAGTTTTGACGTTTTATAGCCGGAAGGCATGTGTAATTAGTTACTAGAAAACTATCACAACTAAAAATTCATCGATGGACAAGCAGCACAAACCAAACCAATATAAACTGACATTCATCATATCTGCAATCATTGTCAAGGTTTTTAGCCATAAACCATATATTAAAATTCATATACGCAACTGTCACCTTGACTGATATATCAAGCCAATAATTCAACATGAACTTGATCATACATATTATTATTAGCATTACACAATCAAATAGATGAATTATGACAACATTTAAGCCATTATACTCGGCCCTTTTTCAACGCACATATAGGCCCGTCAAACTGCAGAGCCAGATAACCGCCTCTTTGTGGCATTGGAGACCGACACCTGTCCTAGTTCATCCACTATATCACCGGTTGATGGCATACGTTCTTGGGCAGGAATATAATGGCGCATCCATGCTCCCGTGTAAACCTAATTATATCCCACCAAAATGTAATCAGCGTTGAGAAAAGCCAAAAACGTACATCAAAACAGAAATATTATATATAGGTGACGGTTATTAGTGGGTCGTGTGCATGTGGGTAGGTCAAAAGTAACACATTCATGTTATGATGGGTTTTTCTTTATTACAGGTTGGGTCATATTTAGTCATACCCATAACCTAAATTGATCAGTTTCAATAGTTAATGGGTCAAATTGCCATCTCTAATTTTGAGAAAACAAACCTGTGCAGGCCTCATGATCTTTGTGTCGGGATCATCAAGCGACTCTCGCCAATGTGACAGATAGCCCGCCATTCGAGGAACGGCAAACAACACAGGAAAGAATTCAGTTGGGAAACCCATTGCCCTGTTTCAAAAAAGTAACACGTCAATAGTTAGTTTTCAAAATTCTCGCAAGCAGAATTGAATGAAAATTATAAGAAATACCTATAAATCAGTCCAGAATAGAAATCAACATTCGGGTACAGCTTTCGTTTAACAAAGTACTCATCTGATAGTGCAGCTTGCTCCAAAGCAATAGCCACCTGTAGTCAGCATGCAAGTCAAATAATATTCTAAATAATAAGAACTAGAAAATATAACTCATGTAGATTATAAAATAGTGAAATACCTCAATAAGAGGGTCCCTGCCTACAATCGAGAAAACTTCTTCAGCTAACTTTTTAATAACCTTTGCTCTGGGGTCATAGTTTTTGTACACGCGGTGCCCAAAACCCGACATTTTCCGTTTCCTGACACAAAGTGTATGATCAGGAATCATTAATCAGCCATGGACAACCATTACCAATATCATTAAATTCACACACATCAACTACATCAGACAAAAACAACTTACCTGTTTTTCACGCCTTCAATGAACTCTGGGATATTGTCAACCGTTCCAATCTCATTCAACATCTTTAGGACAGCCTATGACACCAAGAACAGAACATGAGAACTTAGTCCTATCCATTTTAGCCATTTGACTTTTTTTTTTTCATTTTGCAGATTCATTTATTATGTGATCAAAGAAATGAATGCGTAATTTAAATGCATACAAGCTCCTCTATCATTTATTTCATAAATTTAGTTTATTGTTGGGCTAATTTAATTTTTGTAATTTTTGTAATGTGCTGTATATCAGTAGAAGTCTCTAGTTGTACCCAATATCAGCATACCTCATTGGCTCCACCGTGGAGAGGCCCATATAGTGCTCCTACGGCTCCAGCAAGAGCAGTGTATACATCAACACCGCTGCACACACATCTCTGATCATAAGTTGCTATAACATAAGGTTGCATCAGTAAAATTAAGAATATAAGTACCTTGATGCAAGATGTCTTGCTGCTGCTGTGGAGCAGTTCATCTCATGTTCCGCATGTAAAATAAATAGAATATCCAGTACTCGAGCAAGTCTGGGATTGGGTTTATAAGACTTGTCACCCCTGCAAGTATATCAAATGAAACCCTTAATTCAGAAGCAATTTAGCAAGTGTATTGGCACATTTCTAGGCATAAGGCCCTGACGGTGTATATATCAATAGTACAAATTATACATGTGACAGATATTTTGAGACTAAAGAGTAAAATGGCAGTTGCCAAAATAACTGATCATTAATAACACCGAGAAGTAACATACAATGAATCTAGCATGTATAGAAAATTTTCCGAGTAAGATAGGTTGCTGGAAGGAAGAACAGGAGGCCTCCCTGCCATCCTTAGATAAGCTGCTGCTGCAATAGTTGGTGCCTGACCATTAATCAATAGTCCATAAGCTCAATAATAGATAAAATAGACAAAAATGTAAAGATAAAAAGATATAAACAAAGTGCTCAACAACAAAAAAAGCTTCAACCCCCCCCCCCCCCCCCCCCCCCCCACTTTGTAATAGAGGTCAGAAGACACAATTTTTTCACCTATTTTATTGTAAAAATCTAGATAATTATTGTGATAGTATTTTTTATTTTTTTTTTGCAATAAAAGTCGAAGCGTTTATTGTATACAATAATACAATAAACAGACAGAGTTTAAGGGTCAACCCAACCAGGGCCAGCCAGTTTTGATCCGTACTAAAAACCACGCGTCAACCATTTATCCAGCTAGCCCATCTTGCCGCCTCTACCTTGTAATAAAGGAAAATATAAGAACTAAAGGGATACAGATGTTTAATATTCAAACCTTGCCAAGTATGCGCACTATTTGCTTGTCTCGTACTGGCTTAGACTTGTATAGATCCTGTCCCTATATCAACAAAGTCAGATATAGCACTATGTCAATATATCAATCGTCTTGCATTTAGAAAACGAAATTAAACAGATCAAATGAGTTTGCGAGAGAGGTTAAAAGACATACGTTACCAACTGAAGTGGTGATACAAGTTATCACAAGTAATGTTGCCCAAATTTATGCATGTAAAAGATAAGTTATTGGACAATCAATACAATTTTTAAGCATCCACTCCTTGAAAATGGAAGTACAATTCAGGAACATCAAAACTAATATTGATGTTAAAAATTGTAATAGAACACTGCTTTGGGATAAGGAAGAAAAATGTGAACTTTTTTTAGTTAAGTGTAGGTGTACATAGAGATCTTTCATATACCAACCTAAAGAATTGTGTCTAAAAATCCATAATCATTCCCATTCCACCCTGTTATCATACTCATATCCATTGTAATTTCTGACTACAAACCAAACACCACCCAACTCTATAGACCTCACTGTTATCACAACCTCTCATTCACTGTTATCAGACTCACCAATAATGCAGACAATGTGAAAACATGAACGTGTTTAAAAGAGAAATTACTTACTCTAAGAGCAGGGTTTGCATCAGGATGGAACACAGAAAGCGCACTCATTGCACTAACCAGAACACCCATTGGATGAGCATCGTGAGGCATAGCATGTATAATATCCTGCCAAAAAAGTTATACAAGGAAATAGGACCACATCAGTTTCACAAAAAGCTAGTCATCTTTCAAGAAATTTTTGAGGACTTTTGGACAAGATATTGGACCGACTTTAAAAGCTAAAAACTTGATTCGTTTTTGAAGAACCTCATGAGAAAGAAAAACATAAGGTAGTAATGGCATCATAAGAACTGAACATATTTTAACTTAACCATGCATCTTTAGGAGATGTCTTGCAATACTCATCAGCAGAAAACGCACACATCATAGACAAAAGGTTAGAAATTTTCTCATTTTCTTAATCAGAAGTTCCCCCCTCTTTCAAAAACTATCATGTGTAAGCGGTTACCAATGAACACTGAGCCCAAAAAACTATGCTTAATAGATATGTAGTCAGACAAGCACATTGGTTACAAGACCTAAGTAAAACTCCATATGAAATAAGATGCTTAAACAAATAACAAGGTGGTTCATAGACCACAACTAACACTTGGCTACAGAATATTGCAAAACTGATCCACATGGATGTCTTTCTCATAAAAAAAACTATTTTTAGATATTAGCAACACAGTTATTTAGAAAAGGAACTAAAGAAAACACTGCCATCATGAGAACACATGCAAAGTCTAGGTTTTCCAAACTTAACAAATATGTTCATAACTTTCATAAAACTTTATAGCAATACTCACTCCCTTAACTCAAGTAATATATAAATCAACTTCGTCACACTTAGAAAAAAAAAACCATCTTACCAAGATTCCCTGTGGAACAGCTGAATGTTGTGCTACAGCAAATTCCCAGTCTGCTAATTGGCTCTTAGTAGGTAAGTTCCCATACACTGAAAAAAGAAACAAATATTAGTGAACAATAAGCAGTCACACACATCACCAGCAAAGATCTTACTGAAAACAAAAACAATATATACAGGGTCAGTTAATATCGATCCGGTTAAGTTTATAGGACTTACTTAAAAGGTAGGCTACATCTAAGAACGAACTACCCTCCGCCAACTCCTCAATCGGATAGCCTCTGTACCTCAAAATCCCTTCATCACCATCAATGTAGCAAATCGATGACCGAACAGGTGCCGTGTTAAGGTAGCCTGGATCATAAAGCTTCATACCCTTATCATTGTTTCCTGTTGTTATCTGTAACAATATCAACTTACACCTTTAGTTTCAAATTCATGCAATTTATTCTTATAAACTATCATATTCATGATTAATTGATACAATCAGCGTCTATATTCAAATTCCTTTTCAACATTAATCACAGCAAATGATCACATCAAAATTCCCTTACCAATTAGACGCATCAAAATTCAAAAAAAAAAAATCACTAAATAAAACCTAATTAAATTAAATTTACAATTTGATCAGCTAAACCAAAATTCAGAACAAAACCTAATCAGACTTAATTTAATCAGACACATCAAAACCAAAAAAAAAAAAAAAAAACAATCACTAAATAAAACCTAATTACACTTTACAATTAATAAACCTAATTAATCAAAATCAATCATTAAAAAAAAAAATTAAAAACAAAGTTGATATACCTTCTTTAAATCGGTAGCTCTGACGGTACCTTCATCGGAAACCGGAACTTTATACTTTTTACCGGTTCTTTCATCGGTGATCGTCAACGAGCCTTTTAAATTAGGCGGTGGTGCTACATACGCTTGTGCAGAAACAGGTGATGTATCAATAACCGGTGTAAAAGCATTGGGTTCGATACAGGCAGAAAGATGAGCTGATAAAACAGCTAATCGTCCACGAGCAGAAATACTGGAATGATCTGATGGTTCAATTACCATTTTTTTGTTGAAGGATTTGATCTGAGAATATTATTAATTTGTGTGAGGAATTGGTTGGGTTTGTGAATAATATATGTGTAAAGAAAGGGTTGTTGCTTGTGAGATTGATATTATTATTTTATGTTATTCATTGGGAAGATGACCATTTGGGGAAAATTGGTTTATCGTTATCTTGAGAGATTGTTTTCTATTTGCCTTTTGACTTTTTTATATTTTTATTTTTGAAAAAACAAAAATTTATTTCATTTATGTTAGGACTATTGGACATGTTTATCATATTGGATATAGGTTCGTCCGCAAAAAAAGAAAAAAAGTTAATGTCGATGATTGTGATAAGGGTATGATCACATAAGGATTAGGATATGGAAAACATTGGACAAACAAATTTAAGATAAGAGGACCAAAGTTCTATACTACATATTTTTAATGTATTTATTGTGGTTTTGGTAATAGGGGCGTATAGCCCTGCCATGAGAGTGCAAGGAGTGAAAGGTGAGAAAGAGGGGCATTTGTAGAACCCATGTTTGAAGGGTGAAAATATAGTGAGGAGTGGATGATGGTGAAAGGAATTTTGAATATTATTATTTTTTGTATGTAAGATTTAAAAAAAGAAAAGCACCAATAACATGCAGCCACCTCAAGTCCCCCCCCCACCCCCCCAACCAAAGGATGCAAGAGTAGGGTTGTTCAAATCGCTCGTCGCTCGTGGATCGCTCGGTCGGAAAATGCTCAAAAAATGCTCGCTCGATCTCCTGCTCGGTTGTAAATGAGCCGATCGGCTCGGTTTGATTTGTAAATGAGCCAAGCACGAACAAAGGTACGCTCGGCTCGGTTCGGCTCGAATAAATTTTTATTTATTTATTATATATTTAATTATAATTATACACACAATTTACAAATAAATTTATGGATTTATATATAACATTCTATTGGATTTGAATCAGTATATGCAAACAAAATATAACTAGCCCATTTAGCTCAATAAAAAATTTTACACTAGATTTAATAGTAAAACCATAAGTCATGAGATGACAGTCTTGACTTCTTTATGTTATTAGTCGTCCATCGCTAATTGTCCCGTTTGATATCACCATACGTCAAAATGCAACAACTGTTTTTTGACATATGCTCATCGCCTCAATCTAAGCCTCATCCTCAGACACTGGGTTCTCAATATTAGTGTTATCATCGGATAGTTCGACCTTAGTTGTCATCCGACAGTGAAAACATAGAAGGAAGCATCCTAATTTTATGATCGTCCAAATTACTCTCTGCTCGATTCTCGCTCGGCGCTCGCTCGGAAAATTTACGCTCGAAGAATGTTCGTTCGGTTTTCAGCTCGATTGTAATTGAGCCGATCTGCTCGATTCGGTTTGTAAACGAGCCAAGCATGAGCAAAGCTTCGCTCAGACCGGCTCGGCTCATGAACAGCCCTATGCAAAAGGGTGGAGTAGGGGTGAGCATCTGAGGAGAACCGACCCGAACCGGTCATGGACCGACCCGACCCGAGACCCGAAAAACATCAAAAGCTAGAACCGACTTCATCTCCTAAAACATGGTCTGGTCTTCGGTCCCAGCACCTACGGTTCCTCGGTTCCAATGTCCAAAAACCGACCCGACCTAAGGAACAACTTTTCTCATTTTTGTTGCCAGATCAACAGATTCAATATCCAAATTGTTCAGGGTAACTTGTTTCTACAGTTTTATTACTTTACTTGTTTTCTAGTGTGATTTGTGTTGTTTTGTAAAGGAGCAAATTTCACGCTTTTTCCTAGTGAGCTACGACATATTAGAACAGCCATACTTCATGCAGTCTTATAATCATCTACTGACATTGATTTACTTTTGCTTTTGCTGATCACTGGTTATACTTCTAGGGTCGTGACATACATGGACGGATATACATAAATGAACAAGGAATCAATGCTAAGGTGATCATTCTTGCATCCATGTTTATTCATTATACAATAGTTAAGCTTTATGTTTTTTTTCATCTGATTGTTTTCTTGGATTTTGAATTCAAGTTTGTCATAGATACATGCGCCTCGCCTCCTGTGTTATATTCATTGTGCCAACTGTGCAGCCCAATTAAGACTTTCATGTTTTCGGTCCATAAAGTTTTTTTGGTTTTTTTCCCTTATCCGAACCGGAACCGACCCGAGACCGAAACACACACAAAACCAGAACCGACATTTTACCTATATGTGATTTTTCGGGTCGGGTACGGTTCATAATCGGTACGGTTCTCGGTTTTTTTCGGTCCGAGTCTTGTATGCTCACCCCTAGGGTGGAGATATTAGTGGACGTGTGGCGCCCAATTGTTTTAATATAACTTTCTAGACAAAAGATGAAATACAAATAAAATTATCGTGCGAACATACGAACTGAAGGGAACAAAAAAAAAGTGGCGGTGGCATTTTCGTAAATAATGACCACCACTCTTTGTTGTATAATTACTCTAGTGTATATAATTACTCTTGAGTAAAAAAGTGGCGGTGGCATTTTCGTAAATAATGACCACCACTCTTGTTGTATAATTACTCTAGTGTATATAATTACTCTAGAGTAATTACACTAGAGTAATTATATAATTACTCTAGTTATATAACTACGCTATATAATTACTTTAGAGTAATTTTATAATTACTCTAGTTATATAATTACGCTAGAGTAATTACGCTAGTTATATAACTAGAGTAATTATATAATTACTCTAGTTATATAAAGTTTCCAATATTTACAGAAATGTCACCGCGTGTTTTTTACTTCAGTTCGTACTGTTCGTACGATAAAGCCTATTTGTACGTGAACTTTACTCTAACTTTCTAAAATGTTAAATAACATGTAAATACAATCATAAATGTCAGGTCAAACAATAATCATATTTTACATCTACATAACACGTTGTTTAGGACAATTCTTTTTTATTTTTTTTTTCAAATTCCTAATTCTCCAATCCCGCATTGTCTAATTAATGTCATATTAATAACTAGCTGATTATCCTGAGAGGGTCCCAGGGTTGAAAAATCTAATTTTATGTGATAACCTATTACAAATGGCTCAAGTTAACTAACCACAAAATCTCTCAATCATTGCATGTTCATAGTATTCTAATCAGTAATAACTCATATTCCATAATATAAAACCTAATCAGTAATCATCTAAAGAATCACTTATGTAAGCTGCTTGTAATTAAATAAATAAAAAAATAACCTTGGTATAAGGTGACACCATGTGTTGCAGTGTTGCGCGATTATTTCTCCTAACTTCTCTTGATGAATTATACCTAGTAAAATTCCAATGATAACATGGCGATTGGGATGATTTTCAACATCGTAGATAAGAACCTGGTTTAAAAGAAAAAACATGATTAATGAATAACATGAACACTTTGTGTGTTTTTTTCTTGTATGAACGAAACGCCACAAAAAATAGTCGATTTTTCTCCGTTTTTTATATAGGACTATGGTACTCGTTGGAAAGATAATAAAACGCTCATTAATTTGGTGTAATTTTTTTCTTTAAAAAATCTCGTATATAAAAGATATAAACGTTTAAGAATTATGGGAGGAAACATGAGAGAGAAAATTTTAAATTTATTTTTAAATTCTTTTTTTCCTAAAATAACTCAATTTAATTTAGGCTTTTATGTTTATCTTTTTTTTTTAGTTAAAAAGGAAATAGTTAAAAAACACTAAAATCTTTCAATTATAATGTCACGTGGCACTCTCAATGGGAGGTTGAGGCCTACATTATACGTCACGTCAGCATATACGTTTTCTTATATATATATACTAGCTGATTACCCAGGAACGTCCCGGGGTTGAAATATTAATTTAAATCGGTCAAGAGCGAGGAGAACTTTGAATAAAACCAATAACACATGAATGTCGTGCACAACATAAGGATTAATTTTCAATAATAATAATAATAATAATCAAGTGAACTTGCCTGATTCGAATGAACTTGCCTTTAAACCACCACCCATCAAACCACCTACCTCCACCCTAGACAAACCCACCACCATACCTGTCGCCTCCACAGCCATGAACCACCACCAAAAACCCACTACCATACCGTCGCCTCCACTGCCATGAACCAAAATCTCTTAATCACTGCATGTCCATAGTATTCTAATGAGTAATAACTCATATTCCCTAACTTAAAACCTAATCAGTAATCATCTAAACAATCACTTATGTAAACTGCAACTATTTAAAAATTCATCAATCTCTAATGACTCCTATAATTCCTAACCTAAAACAGTATATAAATCCAATGCTAACACCTAATACTTTAACTTGAAGAATCACTAAAAACCTTGCCGAATCGGTAAAAGATACATAACACATCAACCATACATATGAAATCGATTAATGTCTCCACGGTTCATGTATCATCTTAACCCATAAAATATACTTATGCTTACACTATGTTCCTAAGATTCAACATAATATTACCTCTTCAAACCTAATTTCATGTATAGATTCTATTTCATTTATATAAAAAAGGAATATACAAATATAATATTAACTGTTATCAAAATATAAATAATATTCTTCAAAATAACATATTAACAACTACCTTAATCATATGTGCAATCTGCACCATTGCTCTATTTAAGATTTAGTAAGAGGTTTGTGCCAATTTAATTATGTTATTGCATCAAAAGAAAAGAAACTGTTTGTGCAACAACAAAGGATTAATTATCCTTGTATTTAAACAGTAAAATTGGAACATAGTGTACATAGCTCAAAATTACAAAACTGGGTCTTCATATCTTACTTTCATTTTTACATCACGGTAACAAAAGATAGTGTCTAAGTCCTTGCATTGCATTACAAAAGTGTGGTTGCATCCACAATAACAAAATGTAGTGTTGCGGCTGATTGCTTTTTTAAGTGACGTCTGGTTTGTTGTTTTCAATAGTTGGCTCCTGTTTTGCCTTTGTCGTTGTCTTTTGCTTTGTTGATGCCAAAATGCCAACAATAATTGATGTTTTCGGAACAACCTGAATCAGTCATCATGTAAAAAAATGGCATAGTCTAGAAATTAGAAAGACTAAGTCACAATCAAATATTAAACGCGGATTTTTCACAGGTTAAAATCTTATGAATTTATCAAATTAGGACAGTGCTTCATGTCATGTGGATCAAACTTGGTCAAACATAAGTTCTAAAGAAGGCTAAATTGTAAAAAATGACTAAAATAATGAATAGATTACAAATGGTTTGCTTGATTAAAACGCAACACCTCACGTATGTGAAGCTCTCGTTTCGCACATGGTGCTTTTTAAAACCAATATTAAAAAAAAGTGAATTCATTAGTCATTACTTACGCTGGGATTTAAACCAGTGAGTCACACTTATGGTGGAGATGAGGAGAAGAGGGGAAGAAGAATAATGGGAACATGTTTTAATGAGACATCGATCTACAGCTACAGGGTGGGTTTATGCGGTTGAAGCAGCCATGATTTAGGAAGAGAGTGGGGTAATTGCCCAACTGCTCTTGTAAAAACTTAACTGCTAAATTCTACACTTAACCACCTAATTATTATGGCTGAGATTAAATCTCAAGAATAACCACCTGATTTGAATGGCTTAGATCATTCCAAAAACAGTTATTTTTGTCAAATTGGGTGGTTACTACCTTGTTGAACAATAGTATAATAATTTGGATAAAATAAAAATAAAAAACGTTTACGCAAATTACAAAATGAATAAATTTTGCTCGACTAAAAATAAGCACTTATTGTGTCGCCACGACCATTTTTGTCACCATCACCTACTAGTCGTCGTCATTGCGACCATCATTGACACTGCTGCCACCTCCAACACCATCGATGCAATCACCATCAAACATCAAATTTAAGATAAATTATTATGTGTTTATATTTTAATTTTTAATCACTACAAAGTAAATACATTTTTATAGATCTTATAAGAGTGTGTGTAGTGCAGCGCGAGAATGGCGTTAAATCTCAAAATAGCGCCCCCACACCGCTACGGGGGCGCTATTTTCCAAAAATGAGGTCGGGCGTTACCAACATAACGCTGTGCAACACATAGCTCAACCAATGGGATGTTGACACCTAGCTTCTTCCAACGTTCATCTTTTTCCCACTACCACTACACCCATTTTTCACTTCAAACCCCATGCTGACTCGGCTGTCGCGTGGATCAATCAGAATCAGGGACGTTATATTTTACCCCTTGCCACTACACATGGTCTAAAGAATGTTTTGAAAACTAGACTGTTTTTTATAAAAGTTTTGTTGCCATGAATTTCAGGACCTGTTGTGATCATAAGTCTTGCAAAAAGTCTTAAAATGGAAATAAAAAAACTAGAAGTTTCTCATCATACCATTTTTAGTCCATGAATCCAGAAATACTGTCAAAAAGGTTCAGAAGACTAGAGGTAAGTTTCAGATAACGACACTTTTAGTCCCTTGTGAAAAAAAAAAAAAAAAAAAAAAAAAAAAAAAAAAAAAAAAAAAACCACCAAAGAGAAACCAGAGGGATCACTTATTGATATAAACTATAAAGAACAACTACATGAAAAACAGGGGCATACCATTCTAAAATCTTGTAAAACTGCTAAACTAATGGCTATTTTTTATACCGAATGCAATGAAATTGACACCAATATCATCAGTAAGAGACCATTGACCGGTCAACGGATCATATGCAAAGCCAGCCATCTCTTCAACCTACAGAAATGCAGTTATATAACTAAGCAAAAATGAACTACGATGATGTAATGAACTCAAATTATGTATTTGCTTACAGAGATAGAAGCGCGCTGCAGTATCAATACTAGTTCTTCAGGAGTTAAAAAACTCGACCATTGGTGTGAGCCCTTAGGAAGCTGTAAATATATAAAGGTTTTGAAGCAAAAAATAAAAAATAGAAAAAGAGTCATACCGAGTTCAGGATGTAACTAGACTGTTAATAACTATAACTAGACTGTTATTTTCATACCCAATGCAGGATGTACTCTGCTGCAATAATGGCAGTTGCATATGCTCTCATAG
Source organism: Ambrosia trifida (assembly GCA_028751855.1). Classification (NCBI taxonomy): domain Eukaryota; kingdom Viridiplantae; phylum Streptophyta; class Magnoliopsida; order Asterales; family Asteraceae; genus Ambrosia; species Ambrosia trifida. The sequence goes on along the minus strand of CM054130.1, from coordinate 87,481,540 downwards.
AACGGTTAATTGTTGAGATGACGGTAGCTCCATTAGACACAGTTAATGCTGACAAGGATTTGCAAAACTCAGCCGGATCTGCCACATGTTCAATTACCTGAGAATTGTATTAAGCATATTAGCATTTTAGTTAAAGTAACCAAAAAACATATAATTTTGGAATGGTAATGACTAATGACGTTGTGTTCGATAAAAGTAGCACGATTTATCAGTATTTTGAAAGAAGGGTGCATATCATAGATGGACTAGTACTATCATACCTCTGAAGCAATAACTACATCAAATTGCTTCTGCTCTTCAACCAAATTTTCTGTTCGCATAGTTGTACACGAAAATCGTTGTAAAATTGAATGTTAGAAAAGATGGATATCAAAGGATATTGGCTTTACAAAAAGGACAACATTATAAAACTTCAACGATGAGGAAATTAAAGATTAAGGGATGAGAAATGATCAAAGGAAAAGTTATATAAAGTATAGGTGGTACCGGCAGTTGTGCAGTGATATTCAATTGAGGAAGCTACTGGATCCAAATCCTAAAAAAGCAAGAAATGTGGTGGATTACATGTCATTATGTACCCACAATAATGTCTAAATGGGAATATCTTCCCTCCATCCCAAAGTAAATGCACAAATTTTCTTTTTGTGATGTCCCAAAATAAATGCTACACTTGCCTTTTGGTAAAATCCATATCCAAGATAGCACTTTTCCAACCAGTAGTCATAAGTATATTTACCAAACTGATTTAGCCCACGAGTTCTCCTATTTTCTCATTATTGAGGGTATTGTAGATATCAGGTATGTGCCAATCTGATATACCATTATTTTGGGACAAAGGGAGTACTTTTTATGAGGACTATGATAAAGTGTATAGTTGATAATACATTATACAACCTGTTGGTTTATATATATATAAGGTTAAATGGAACAAGGTTGTCTAATGAGCACCTAGCGCTTAATTGGTTAAGCAGGAAATAAGTTAATACATTATGCAGTCCAGCTTTTATATATAAGTACATATGTATTCCCAAATCAGAGTGCAATCATACCGCGTGAAGTCGTGCAATCTTGATATTCTTCTCCTCAGCATCTATTCCAGTCACTGAAGCCCCCATTCGAGCCAAAGGCTGAAAAGAGTCAACACAAATTTAAAAATAAGTTTTGTTAGATTTATCTTGAGTGATTTGTAGTACAAGGGAGCAAATTTAGCATGTGAAGTTTGTGTAAATCATATGATGGAACATATGAGAGAACATAAGCTCCATTGCCGTCATAGATAAGTCTTTGAGGTTATTTTTTCAATGCTTCTTAAGCATACAGACGAAGAAAGAAAACATGACCATGCCCATTATACAAGATAACAATAATTATAATTCGTCGCTTTATGCCATTATCCACATTTATTACAGAGATTAGTTTCTCTCGCATCCAAATCTTTGAATATGAACCAAGTGAAATCATACTACTACTATAAGAGTATAGATACAAAAAAAGTAATACACTGAGAAGACATGCACATATTAATGACTAGTTCGTTAAATATGAACATATACCTCAGATAAAATACCTCCTCCACAACCAACATCTACAAATTTCAGTCCCTCAAATGGTCGTGCAGAAAATGGATCCTTGCTGAGAAAAGTAACAACCTTTATAGTAAGTGCTATGTATAATACAAGATAATATGTGGAAAATGGAATAAAAACGAATGCAAAATTGTAACTCTGTAAGTGCAAGGAGATCTTCGAATAATGCAATGCAAAATGTGGAGTAGCAGCAATAAGCAACTGATAATATTATTCAAATGCTAGACGAAAAGGAAATAATACCCAAAATGTCTGCAAAGGGTGGACCGGAGAAAAGCTAGCCTTGTTGGATTCATAACATGCAAGGGCTTAAAAGGTCCTTCCATATCCCACCTGTCCACAAACAATATCTTTCATCAAAAGAGTATCAAAAGCTGACAAATAAAGGAAAAAATATCTTAATACTTCGCCACTAATAAACGAAAGTAAATAAGCTTACCAACTATCAGCTATAGCTGCAAACTTGGCTAGTTCAGTTTGGTTCACAGAGGAAGCAGAAGCAGCAGGCTGGGGAGTGTTTGCATAAGGCCTACTGTGAAGAAGAGGCTGGAATGCTGCAAGAACTGCATGTTTGGGATTAATATTTGAACTGCTTCTGGATAAGCTTTGTAGTCTACATAGACTCCTTAAAAACATCCTGCGGGACATAGTCACTGCCTAAGATAATGTATGCTTAATATTAAGTTTGATTCTTAACAAATAACTGTTATCTCTTTCGATCTATGTGACGTTTCGCCGCTTGCAGTAGCAGAATGCCGATCGTGTATTGTTTCTTTCGAGCTCGACAATTGGAGATTGCTGATGATGCACTTATCCCTTGTGTTCTCTAAGTAGTGTCTTCCCAAACTGCCATGTCAACATTTCATCAAACAGTTGGTGTGCATAGAAAACTAACAACAAAATATTATTACAGGCATACAAAAAAGAGTTGTCTAACACCCTTTAGAATAATTAGTAGTTCAATGCAAGAGAATACGATGATTAATCTCGACGAAAAGGCGGTGAAAGTAAACATTAAATTAAAAGGGTTTTAGGATGACGCAACTTGCAAATATGCAACAACTACAAAATTTAAAAAGATGGTGCCCTGGCTAAATATATGTAGACAAATGAAAGGGTCGACTGTAACATATGATGATATCGATTGATTTGAGGATGGTTCATTGGGTTGATTGATGAGGGTAACAATAACATGAAATTCCGCTACTTTTTTTACCTGATTTTGACGCCACGATCAAGTTTAAGATCTGATGTTTGTGGAAATGACACAAAATCTGATGTTGAAGATACAACAATAATTATAAATCGATTTTAGGCGGTGATAAGGGGCTGTTTGGTAGCCTCTTAATCAGCCTCTTAACCATTCAGGTCTGAATCATTCAGTATTCAGACTGTTTGTTTCAGCATCTGAATGGAATGATTAAGTGCTGAACTATTAAGCTAATAAGGGATGCCGAATGATTCAGCTCTTAACCATTCAGAGCCTCTTAACCATTCAGACCATCTTAATGATTCAGCACTTAATCAACCAAACAGCCCCTAAGTTGCATTGCACACATGATGATGCACTTAACTCCAACAGTCTGATGACGTGGAGTGACAAGTGAAATAAACGTTTGGTTCAATGCTTAATGGTGCAGATACATCTCAAGTCTTAATGATACGGTTTTTCATTCAGAAGTTAAATCAAACATGCTAATGGTTCACTTACCAAACAGCCCTTTATAATGGTTTAACTAAAAAAAAAAAAAAAAGTATCACGTTATCAAGTAGGTAATGAGGCTCTTATTAACTAGACTCTTTAAAGTGTGTTACAATAAAAAAGTGTAAGAATTGGACACCTTCTATAACATGGGTCATGTGCAATCACCCACCCTACACGCTCTTCTAAGACGTCCATGATGATGCTTCGAATCCGAAATTTTTCAATTTCTCCTTTTTTTCAACTATATTTAAAACCTTCATTTTAGTTACTTCCAACGTCAAGCATTTGGGTTGAAGGTTCTTCCCATTATCGTTAAAAAATTATAGACGACTTTTGGCTTTCAAACCATAAGAATTGGGCAACCCTTAGACATGGGTACCTTGTCCTTGGGATGAGTAAGAAAAATGATGACCAAAGCGACAAGCACAAGGACGACCTGATGTGGCTACGATATTATTTGTTTTTGGTAATAAATTTTATAAAGATATAACAGGTATCATTTTTTACTATCTATGAACTAAAAATAAGATTATTTAAGTTATTATTGGATTTATTTACGGATTTTCATTTGTAATAATAATTGGCCAACTAGACGGTGTACTGATTTAGGTACCTGATGCGAAACCCCGTATGAAAATACAAACCCAAATATAAGTTATAGATTTAGGGGGTGTTTGTTTTCTTGTGAGAAGGGCTGCTAACCACTAATGTTTGTGCCGTGCAGACGCGGACGGACATAAGGGAGGCGCAGAGTGTTTGTTTTTTTAGAAAACAAAGCACTTAAAAAGCTCTTCCTCACGCAAACATAAACCATTGTCTTCCAACCTCTTCTCCCAAACACTTTACACAAAACACACAGCTCCAAAGCTTCCTCCTCCTCCTCCTAAACCCTAGCAGATCCAAAGCTTCCTCTTCTCGATCTGCCGCCTCCGGCCTCCTGATCGATGAATTTTGTACACGCTTATTTTCATATTAATTAGTTAGTAAAATAAATTAATCGAGCCTAATATATATAACTTTTACATTTTTTATATTTTTAACTTTAGACAGGAGTAGTAGCTAAAACAAAAGAAAAGCCTAAAATATGAAATTAATTTAGATGATTATAACTATGAATTATATGTGCTAATGGTGATGAATGTCTATTTTCTTGAACTCACGAGTGAATGAAAATAAATAGATTGGTATGAATTTATTAAACTAGCATTATAATTCATTAATTATTGAGTTAATGGCCAAAATTATCTCTGTAGTTTGGCTAGTTTTACTACATCAGTTCAAAATCGAAACTTTTTACATCTTGATCCTTCTGTTTTACATTTTGTTGTCAAATTCGTCCCTGACACTAAACCCAGTCAACAATTGTCATTAACTCACTAATGTAGCAAAACTAGCCAAACCTCAGGGACAATTTTGGCCATTAACTCTTAATTATTTGTAGTTACAAAATAAAGTTATTATGGAAATTATAAGGAAATTAAAAAGAAATGCTGTGTTTCACTTTTGCAGGCTAATTCAAGATTCTATATGCAATTGAAATGTCGGTTAAAAAAACATGCTTTTTGGGGGAGAGATACTATTTCAGCAATCGAGTCACAGGTATCGGATATTACAAATACAAATGAGTGGAATAAATGATGTAGGCCCAAATTAGCGTTGGAAACTTCAAATTTTTTAATGGGCTTATAGTGTATCATGTGGGCTGAAGAAAACGGTGACTAAAAAGTAGAGGTGAACAAATTGGTTTTTTTAGGAACCGGTTTCGGTTTGGAACCGGTCTGCTACAGTGTCGGTTCCGTCTGGTACCGGTTCCGGTTTCGGTCCCGGTTCTATCGGTTTCAAAGACCGGTTCTGGTTCAGTTCCGGTTTGGTTCCGATTTCGGTTCCTGTGACACCCGACATGTTCAGCTTAAACATTTTGGTAAAACTTAAGTCTACCTTAGCGAAAACATTTATAAACAGGCTTAACTGGGTCAATTGAGTCGGGTCGGGTTAGGATTGTCCAGGGTTCAATGATCTGGAGGATCAATGGGAGTTTTTTGTGAATACACTAGTCTTGAGTCCCGTTGATGGTGATATTACATAGATTGAATTAAGTGTTATACGTAGATTGATACATACACGTGATACAATGTGCAAATACGTGCTTCAAAGGTGTAAACATGATTGTATATGCTTAACATATGTTAGGATTGCATGTTCATATGTTAGGATGTGCTAAAACGCGTTTAAACGACAAAACTGGAAAACCTGGAAAACACAAGTATTGGTTCGACCTGTAGGGGGTCGAACTAGGGATGGGAAATCAGCAAAAGGCTCATTCGACCAGACAAACTCTCATTCGACCCATGATGGAGGTCGAATGTGGCCTTGGTATAAATACCACACCTTGTCATTTTTCATCATTTCACAAACCCTAGTCGCCTCTAAACACCCTCTTTCGATTTCAATCACCGGGGAAGGAGTTTTTGCTCTCGTTTTTCATAATCTGACCTACAAACAACATCTAATCAAGAATCTAAGGTGTGTTCTTAATCCAAAACCCTTTTTAATGTATTTTGATTCGTTTTCATCTAACCCAAATGTCCATATCTGTTCTAAGGATGTGTTTATGATTAAAAACCTTTTAAGCATCTTTCTAAACAAAACCTTGTCATTAAACATGAGTTTTTATATCAGTAAACATATGTTAATGGTGTGTTATGTGATATTATGCGTTGTTTAATGATTTGCTGCTGTACTAATGATAGAAACATGATCTAGGGCTGCTATTGGTGTTGGTTCATGATTGTTTAAGGTTACAATTAGATGGATGATGATATCATGTCTAATTTGGGGATTTTGATAAATCTAGGGCTTGTTGCATGTTGTTATTATTGATAAAACTATTGGGGGTTTTCATACACATATTAAACTGAGCATTTTAAGATGTTTACGAAAGGATTTTGAAAAGTTTCCAAATTGGGTAAAGTTTTCATGCATGATGTGATGTTTCCATAATTTTACCATTTTGGGTAAGTGTTAAAACGGATTGATTTTGGGATAAAATCAGTAGGGTTTCATAGGAATATGTTATTCATGATTGACTGTTGTGTTTCATGATGTTTCGTGATGTTTTCAGATTGTTTTGATGCGTTTTGGTACGTTTTAGTGATCGTGCAGCAGGGGAGGTCGAACCTGGCCCTCATTCGAACCCACGTGGGGTCGAAGGTGGGATCCAGGGGTCGAACCTGCAGACTGATGGTCGAATAAGCTTCAGTTAGGTCGAACAAACTTGATTTAGGTCGAATTTACACATGTTAGGGTCGAATGAACATGTGTTAAGGTCTAAGGAACATGTATTAGGTTGTATGAACTTGTGTGAGGGTCGAAGGAGCCTCATGAGGGTCGAACCAAGGGTCCTTGGGGTCGAAGGAGCCTCCAGAAACATTGATTCGACCGTATCTCTTCGTATGTGCGATTTTTGATGCAAACTAAGTGTTTTATGCTTGAACCTTATGTGTAATCTATGTATGCTTGATTAGTTTATGTAATGGGTCACCAACGGGATGTCGGGTCAGTCTAGTGTGTCAGTTGAACAGTCAAACACGTTTTTAAACATACTTGGTCACGATCTGGACAATCGGGGACAAGATAACCTTATGGTTATTAGTCGGAACACTTAAGTGAACATTTTGATAGATCTTCGGTAGTTGGGATTATCAAGGGCTTAGATTTTCTTATTAGCTTGAAGAAAACACAACCTAAGGTGAGTCTCACGGCCCCACTTTACCGGTTTTTACTTTTGGGGGGAGAAAACATGCGCTAAACTTATATTTTGTAACATATGTCATACTATGCTCTACTTTTGAGTTGCTATACGATCTTTGGAAGTCCCGCGGGAAACCATGAATGTGCGGGGATGCACAACGGGGGAAATGTGGATAGATCTATTGGGCGTGACCTGCCCCACTCGTCGATTGGAGGTCGGACGGGTGCATGTTGTCTCAAACTTTGCTAAACATGCTAAACATTATTCGGGCTGAACATATGCTAAACTTGCTAAACGTGTCCAGTAATGGTTTTCCAATCGTAGTAGTAACAAAACATACGCCTAGCTAGCGTACTTTGGTTCCATGGATATAGTATTGACAGGTTTTGGACTTGGTAACATTTCGTAACATTTGGTAACACTTGGTAACATTTTTATGCAAACCTGTGAACTCACCAGCATTATATGTTGACGTCGTTTTGGCATGTTTTTTTCAGGTCGCTAAGGTAGCAACACACGGACTAGGCGCACGAGTCTGCATGGCGTCTAGGGCTTAGTTTCATGCTTTTAAATAATCATTTCTGAACACGTTGATACTTGGTTTTGTAACATGAAAATGCTTCCGCTACAGTTTCCTGATATAAGGATTATGTTTTGAGTTTACGTATTTCATATAGTGTTGTTTATTGTGACCGTTGACTTGGATCCTGGTTTGTCACGCGCCTCGCGGTAAAACTCCGCAAGTGAAAATTTGAGGGTGTGACAGTTTCGGAATCGGTTCTTGTGCGCACAATAAAAAAATATAAGCTGATGAGAAAAAAATAAACATAAAATTACGACTTTTATTATTATTTTTTTATTTCGAAACAAGAAACATGGAAAATGAAATGAAAAAAAAAAAACAATTTCAAATATTACAATGATATTATTTTTTATTAATCTTCGTCCGAACTACTCATGCGTTGTATCGCCGCATCGTATGCGAGTTCTTCCTCCGATAGGGGTTCACTTAGTCCTTCTTCCACCTCTTCATTATGTATTCGTTCTTCAATATCCGTTTGGTCTTCTAGTGTTGTCAAATGTTGTACTCGATCCATCGCGTCCAAGTGATCTTTTAAACATATGCACATCTCCAACGACGTGGGGCTTAGTTTTGTTCTTCGTATAGATAACACCCTGCCACTAACAGAAAAAGCCGATTCCGAAGCTACCGTAGAAGCTTGGACACTTAGTACATCACGAGCTATAGCGGAAAGGATAGGAAATTCAGATTGCTTTCCTTTCCACCAAGCCAATATATCAAAGTTTTCAAATTCGCTTGAAGATGAAGCAATGGAATGATGTAGTAAAAGCAAAGCGAACACAAACAACACAAACTTAAGTGTATACGAAATAGCGGGTTTTGCGTTTTCGGGTTTTTTTTTTTTTTTTTTTTTTTTTTTTTTTTTTTTTTTTTTGCGTTTTTGAGTGTTGTGATCAACCAAAACATCCTAAACCTATTTATACTAAACAAGGGTGGCAAAATGGTGATTTTGGAGGTTAATAATGGCTAGTTAACGACTATATTCGACTCCAACGGTAAAAAAAAGGTTTTTTTTTTTTCGAACGGTCGGAACCGGTTCGGGCACGGTTTTTTGCTAAAACGTGGAACCGGTGCAGGACAGGTGGTTCTTGGTGGAACCGGAACCGGTTCTACTGTACATCGGGCTGGAAACGGTTCCGGGACGGTTCTACGATTCCGGTTCTGGAACTGGTTTTTATGTTCACCTCTACTAACAAGTGAAATAAAAGAAACATAGGGCATCACGAAGAGGAGTGAGAACTCGACAGAGGACGACAACCTTTTGGCTATCGAGAGAGGGTCACACAGCAGAAGGCTGGAACAAGGAAAAATAAGATGGAGGCTTCCACCATAACCATGAGCGGTTAAGTCATCCGTGATTCTTTCCTGGTGAATGGTTAGTTATCTTTGCAAGGGTTAGTGTTTGTCAAACATTTGATTGGAATTATGTTTGTTTCGACTTTTGATTTCAATTGTGGGTTACATTAATATTGGTTTTGAACGTTTATTGAATGGTATGCTTGTTTTGGATTTCATCAACCCACACGGTTTCTTATCGAGGGTCATTGAATACTTACAAGTTATGTCTTTCAATATTATGAGTCATTAAGATATTGTTAGGTGATAACCAACCGAGTCAACAGTCTCGGTCTAGTTATCGGCTGTCAGCAAAGTCATTAATCAACCTTCTTAATCAATCATATTAAACTACAAATCATGTCTATGTGATTCCAATTGACCTGTTTGCAAACCCGAGTGAGTTTCATTATCCAAAATCCTGGAGAGATCACTCTTTTCTCTTATTTGTTTCTAAATTAATTTCAGTTTTCACTAGTTTAGCTACTAAAGTAAATCCAAAGTTCAGTTTTAAATTAATTTTAGTTTAAATAATCAAACGAAATGTGTAATATTAACCACATGCTCCTCGTGGATTCGATACCCTACTTACTCTAGCTATCTAGTTTATTTAGGTTTTTGCATGACCCCAACGACAGGTCACCTCCTCCTCTCTCCCTCCGGCGTCTTCCTCCCTCCTCCTCCCCACCTGCGCCGCCTTCCCCCATCCTCCACCCCATGTGCGTCGCCATCTTGACATCCTCATCCCCACCCACGTTGCCTTCACCACACTCTCCCTTCGCTTCCCTCCCTCCTCCTCCTCCTCCCCACACCGTCGACTGTCATCCTCCTCCCTCAGTCGTGGTTTCGAGTCGGGGTGTTGTGGACTGGTGGTGGTGGTGACGAAGGTGAATAACACTAAGGTGAGTGAATGAGGTTTTATGGTGTTGGTTTTAATGGGTTATTGTTTAGTTTTTACTATTATTTATGGTGGAGGATTTGTGATTTTCGGTGACCGAAAAACCTGCAAGAATCGTAAACAGAGGCTAAGGTACTGGAGAAAAGGAAACGACTTGCAAAATAAAAATGAAAACTTGGTGGCATAATATTATTAAAAAGAATAACAGAGTGATGACCCAATAGGCAAGAAAATGAAATGAGGTTATGTTAGGTAAAAGGGTGTGACTGAAAATGGTGGGATCAATGTTGGGTATGATGAAAGATGAAGGGTGAAGAAGATAAAGGGGTGGTTATAGACCAATTAGGTTTTCGGTGTTGGTCTCAGTTGTGGTGGGTTATGGCGTCGAGTGACAATAGAGGGTGTTCTTTTGGGTTACGCATCAGACGTTAAAAACAAACATTTTTTCTTATTGCAGACTATAGACGTTTGGTCCAACCCTTCTTCTACAGATGTCTGCTGATGTTGTCCGCAGATTGCAGACGTTTTGCCTCAGAAAAAACAAAAAGTACCTTAGTGTTAAACCAAACTGGATCACATAACCCTAGGGGTGTGAATTTCTGACACGACCCGAACCTAACACGAAATTAGCAGGTTTGGGTTTAGTCTAACTGGGTTCAGGTTGAACCCACGAACCCGTTTAGCTAAACGGGTCGGGTTCGGGTCAACCTGGGCAGGTTGGCGGGTTGACCCGTTTAACCTATTGATACTACATATGGTTTTTTATGATATGTTTTATGTTATAAATTAAATTGGTTAGGTATTTTATGCTACCCTTATAACTTAAAATAGAAATTGGTAGGGGCGGATCTATGCCCAAGCCAGGGTGTGCATGGGCTACCCCTCAACTTCTTACGCGAAGTGTACTTTTTTTCGCGCTTTATATATAGGATACCCTGAGCAAATACTAGTATACCCCTAAATAGAATAGTTGAACTGAAACAATAAAACGAAAATGGTTACCAGAACTTTTTTTCCGATCAAATTACAGGGTGCTTTCAGTTGTAGGTCACTCTGATAATGAGAAGATGATGACGACTCCCTATATAATTATATTATATATTATGTGAAGTGGTGGACTGTAACGACCCTGCCTGACGTGGCCGGGTCGTCGGGTCGGGTTATCGGAGCTACACAGCGGAATCCAGGGTAATAACAGTTTTTAGTCTTCCAGGATCCACGTCATCATATCTGTTGGGTTACCTGAACACATGCCAAAAATAGTTTCTGTCAACATAAAGTTGGTGAGGTCGTGTATTTTATAAAGTGAATGGCCAGTTCGTTTATCAATAATTCTTTTATAAACATTCTTTTTATAACATGCTTTACAGTTTACAATTTCTGAAGGGGAAAATATACTTCTATAAAACCAACTCTATTATATATCATTCGATTAAATCCCAATTCTATCATATCGATTATAGTTCGTGCCATTCCTTATCGATGGTACCACTCTGATTGTGATGAATACCCATTTCCGCCCTCTATTTGGACCTTGACGGGATTGGTCCTCTACTTGGACATTGGTTCCTGCCCTCTAGTTGGTGCAAGAAAGGAAATGGCGGATACCGTCCAGTACTGTACTCGTTGTTTCTATGTCCCCGTTTCTATTATATTTCTTTTAATTCTATTGATAATCGTTTATTATGTAAAGCATTTCTAGTTTTAATAAATGACATGTATTCCCCCGAAAACACTTAATAAAACAGTAAAAGTGGGGAGTTCACGATACTCACCGATTTGCTTATAATCTTCTGCTAATCTTCTTATTACAATTATATGTCCTATATATATATGGATACGTTTTACGCGTAAGACTTGTTAGATTGTAATACTTAGGATATATATCATATATACAATTTATACATATAGAATTCGGTATATATTAGATAGTCCTAAACTCGGGGTTTGGTCTTCCTAGGCAAAAAGAAATAAAGCTGGCCATTACAGCTTGGCACGCGAACCTAAAGAACTCTAGACACATCTAACCCGAGTCTAGTATATCGTTTTATATATCGAATCTTGTATATATAAACATATATATTTTATATATGTTTATTATTCTCTTATTATTATCAAGTCCGTACGTTATTCGTATTATATATATAATTCTTATAATTATAATAATCCTCATCTAGTCCTTGGACCGGGTTCTATTCCGGGTGTTGACCAAGTCACTGAGTCGACTCGGTAACGACTCTATTTCTCGATACGGTTAACGGTACCTCGCAATCAACATGATTATTATATTAATAACTTATCATTAATCAAATCATAAGATTATTAACCAATTAACCAAATAGAAATATTCTTACCCAAATAATAACCGGACTCTCTCCGGGTTATTACTGGAATATGATCGGAAAAAGTTATATCGAACCGGGTATCGGATCCGTCTTCCGTATTTGGTACCTATAATAACAATCACCAAGATAGGTTAATAATCAAGAGATTATACCCAATACTCCAATGATAATTGTACCATTTACACCAAATAATATACAACTTATATATGGATGGGAATATAACCGGACTGATTATAACCAACGGGAACCGGGCTCGATTCTTACCCGAAACAATAATAAGGCTATGGTCCGGTTGATGGTTATAAAAGGCTCACGACAGTCACCGTAACTTGGTGACTGTCCGGTTGATACAAAAGGGATGGTTTCCGGGTTTGTTTCAGATCAGAGGGTTACCGATGACAGTGGGTTTCATAAACAAAGGAGAAACTTCGATGATTGTAACCGGAAATAGAATCGGGGTCATTGACTGATGTTAGCCCGTAACAGAAAGAAGGAAGAATGGTGGTGTTCACCGGTGGTTAGCAGAAGCCAGAAGAGGAGTTAACTTACCGGAGAAGAAGGATGATGGCCGGAGAGGTGACCGGAAAAGAAGACGGCGGCAGGGGTGACCGGAAGCAACGCAGGCAGCAGCGGCTGCCATGGCTATCCGGCACCTTGCTGCTCTCGTGTGTGTTATAGGCTTTCCTGGGAGGAGAAGAGGAGGCCCGGCGGCGGCGGCGGTTCCGGCGGCCGGAGGTGGTAGTGGTCCGGCTGGGTTCTTGCCAGAGGGTTTGAATCACACACTTGTGTGTGTGTATTATGTGCAGCGAGAGAGAGATGCGAGAGATAGAGAAGAGGGGTGGTTTATAAGGGAATTAGAAATAGAGGGTGTTTGGTAACGGGGATAATTACTGTAACTCGGGCGTTTGGCAACGAGTATAAGAGCTAAATAAAAACGTTTGATGGTGTTTTAATTAGCAGGTAAGGAGCGTTTAACCGGGATAATAAAAATCCAATAATTATTATCTCTATATTCGGTTGAACCGGTTTGGTGCGAGATTCGAACTGGAATATTTTATTCCATAATCGGGTGGTCAGGTCCGACCCGACCCGTTTAAGAGACCCGTAACACTTCGGGGTGTTACATGGACCCATTTGTACTATCTAAATTTGTGGGTCACTTAGATCACCTGTAGTGGTGGCGCCATGGTGGCGTTTTGGGCCCCATAGCGCCGGGGAACGCCGCCCCCGGGCGTTATGGGGGCGTTGCCCCTTTGAGCGTTATAAATATATCGGACGTTGTGATGTTGGGAGGGGTGATTTCACCGTTTATTATTATTATTATTATTATTATTATTATTATTATTATTATTATTATTATTATTATTATTATTATGAAAATGAAGATGTTGAAGATGAAGATGAAGATGATGAAGATGTTGATGATGAAGATGAAGATGTTGATGATGAAGATATTAATACGATCGGTGAGAGAGAAAGGATTTGTAGAAGATTGTTGTTTGTTGTGTAGGTAGAGATAATTGAATGAGTAGATAAGAAGCTAAAAATTTTGTTGTTTGTTGTTATGTTTTGGTGAGAGAGAAAAGATTTGTAGAAGATTGTTGTTTGGTTGAGAAGATTGTTGTTGTAGGTAGAGATAATTGAATCAGTTGTTTCTTCAAGAACATGGGCTAATTTGTTTTTGAAAGGAATAATAATAATAATAATAATAATAATAATAATAATAATAATAATAATAATAATAATAATAAACAATGATTACCCAATCATTTATAAAGCCCCATAACGCCCCTTCTCACTACACCCTCTTTTTCCATAACGCCCCATAACCCTCATTCTATTATTTTTTAATATTTTAATCCACATAACGCACTAAATGTGCTAATTTTAAGTTCTTTTACCAATCAACCTACAAATTTTATTAATCACATATTTCTACTTCACCTATATATTTACATGAATACAAGTCTTTCACACTTATGCAATCAACATTATCACATTGTTATCATTCAATTATATAATTCTCTCTTTCGAACAAGTTATGTACTAATTACAATTACATTAAAAATAAAAATATGATAAAAAGTCATTTACAAAAACATAATGTATTCATACCTTTGTTATTTTTTTCAAAACTTTATACTTTTGTTGAGTACTGATCATAATAGGTAATCGGTTTTCATTACTAACGTTACTGAGGGCTTATAAAAAATATCCACTTTGACGTTTATATAAGAAAAAAAATTTCAGGCTAACCGTTATTTTTAACACTTTACGTTTGTAGCTACTAAACTTGAACAATACAACTCTTAGTTTCATATAATTTTTTTATTTACTATGGTTTGCACCGTGGGTCCCCACGGGTCTCAAACCTAGTATGCAACATAAAGATGCGTTTTTTTTATTTTATTTATTTATTTATTTTTTTTATTATCACTGTCACTTTGATAAATGTAAATTTAAACACTCATTACAAACCACCAAACTTTTCATAAATAAACTTAACGCCACTTTTTTTTTCTTCCTCGTTAATTTATTTTTATTTTTTTATAGAAAATGTAGATAATTTTTCTTATTTTTATTTTAAAATAGAATATTTTGGTACAATAGTTTTATTTTATTACTTTTATCACAATTATTGTTGCATTCCTGATAACTTTTATAAAATTTTATACTTAGGGCCAATTTTTTGTACTCCCCGAAGGCCCCTGGATTCTTAGAAACGCCCCTGAATCTATTAAGTATTTGTTTAACTCAATTAATTATCATGTTTGTTTTTTCTATTATTGTATATTTATATGTTAAGGAAAAAAATTGGAATACCCCTGATATGTTGAGTTAGATCCGCCACTGGAAATTGGTATGAGATTTTATAAATAAAACATAAATGTTTTATGTGTGTTTGTGTTTTTGTAGTAAAATTTTAATTTTAATATATATTAGTTTGCAAAAAAATAAAAAAAACCCGAGAACCCAACCCGTTAAGCACCCCTACAGTGATCACCCCACCAAGATATACTTGAATAAAGATTCTTCTATGTAAAGTTGACAATCAAACATTCAAACCACATACATGGTACACCCCACATCCGTAACCAGTGGCCACAATCGTTTACAAGGTCGGTCTCAGAACAGTTGCAAACAAATCCACCATAAACAGTGAGGGTTTAAACTTCAGAATTTTAGATTAGAAAAATGGGTCTGTGTTTTTATTTTTATAATAATAACACCCTCATAATAAAATGTTCAATACATTGTCTCCCCCACATCACATCTCACATTATTGCTTCCTTAACCCATCAAACCTTCATTCATCATCACATAATCATCGTCCCCGTCCATCCAACACCAGACTTCGCTCATCCCATTCCTTCACCGGAATCTTTTACTCCCTTCCCATTATTAACGAACCCCAACACAACAAACAAAATCAACATTATTACATCAATGACGACCAACATCCTGACACTGCCTTCTTTAATCCAAATTACAACTCTTTTTCCACAAATCTAAAAGACCCAATAAGGGATTCTGCAAATCTAAAAGACCCATCAAGGGATTATGAAATAGAACAAGATAGAGACAAAGATAGGGGTGAATCTAGTAGCGGCATTTTCACAAACATGTGGTGGGCAGACTTCAAAGCAGCAGTGGGACAGAGGATTAACATCAAAGGGATTCTTTTTTCGGTGTCAGTGATTACTAGGAATAGGAATTGGATGATACCTCATGTATGGGTACAGGATATAAGGTATATAGATTGGGCTGCATTGAAAAGAAAGGGGTTTGAAGGTGTTGTGTTTGATAAGGATAATACTCTTACTCTTCCTTACTCTTTGGGGTTGTGGGGCCCGCTTACCGCGTCTGTGGAGTCTTGTAAATCTGTTTTTGGGAATAATATTGCGGTTTTTAGTAACTCTGCTGGTAATTTAAGTTGAAGTTGATAGATTGGTTTGTGTTGTGTTATGTTATGTTTGTATTGTGTCTGATGTGTTTGGTACATTGAATTGGGATTAGGACTTGAGGAGTATGATCCTGATGGTAGGAAAGCTAGGGCACTTGAGTTCGCCATTGGAATTCGAGTGATTCGACATAGTAAGTCACTAAATCAATTCCATATATTATTTAGTTTAATCAAAGTTTTCATGTTTACAAGCGAGAAATGTGTGTCGTGTGAATCTTTGTTTTCTGTAAACTTGAATTCAATTCGTTCTTTGTGTTTTGTTTGAATGTTGATACTAGAGATGAAGAAACCGGCTGGTTCAGCGGAAGAAGTTGAAAGACATTTTGGATGTGATTCGTCAAAACTCATTATGGTACCGACTATTTTCTAAAGATTTCAATATCGTGTTATAATAATTAACATAAACTATCATACAATTTTTTTTGTTTTTGTTTTTTTTTTTTTTTTTTTCAGGTGGGTGATCGGCCCTTCACGGATATTGTGTATGGAAACAGAAACGGGTTTCTTACTATATTAACTGCTCCGCTGAGTCTTGCAGGGGAGACCTTCATTGTTAAGCAGGTTTGTTTTCCGAATATCTTTAGAAAGCTCCGTACAAAAGAGATTTGTCATTCTGGTAAAAAAGGTGGGTCGGGTCAGGGGTAAGGGGCTAGAACCAGATGATTCAGTCACATAGTGTCTCAAAGTACATATAAGAAAATAATTGTGTCATTATGCAAGTAAAAATTTGGGCCAGTTTCAGCTGCAAATGCTACAGTTCTTACTATTGTCACCATATTTAGGATTGTTAAATAATTTACAGGTGCGGAAGATCGAACAAGCTCTCCTGAACTGGTGGTTAAAAATGGGGTTAAAGCCAGCCAATGCGAGGCTTCTTCCAGATGCTTTGGACTGTGTGAGAGAACCCCCGGTTATTTAAGGAATGCCGTACAAACTAGAAAATGAGGAATTGAAGTCATTTACGCGGCGCAATTCTTCCAGCCAGTGTATGATTCTTTTTGTTACCCTATCATTATTCTTTAATTAATGAAACTAGTGTATGATTCTTTGAGTCGTTGATGGATGAAGTCATGGGTGGTTCCAAACTCTTTGTGATTATCATTCTATCTCTAACTATACACATTAAATTCAACACCGTCCACATGAATTTTTTGAGCTCCCATCAACCATTCTGCCAAAAGACCAAGATATTGAACTGGGCTCGCGTTCTGCATACCATGTAAGCACTAGTCAGCACCACACAAAAGAACTGGAACCAGCTGCCCACATTTAGCCTTCCCACAAATCACCTCAATCCTCGAACAAGACATCATATCCGAAACACTAGTACCCACTTAACATGGAACGCACGAGATACAATAAAGAATAGATCAAAAGGCAGCACTCCAAACCACTTTCAACGAAGTTAAAAAAACGGCCGAGGCGGTAAGAAAAGTTGCGCCACAAAGGGTCTTGATGTTTGTTTTTTATGTTTTAGACTTTTTGTGTCAGTTTCAAACATTTCGTGTCTTTTTAATGTGTAGTTTTTGCGTTTTTAATAAATCTGATGATGAAATTAGTTAGCATTTTATTTTTTATAAGATATATAATTTTATATTTATTTTGAATTCTGTTTCGGGCTTACGCCTCAGTTTGCTTCAAGCGTACGCCTTGTGGCGAAGGACCTCGAGGCACGATTTCGTACTTTTAAACCTATCTATCAACATCAATACAGAACCAAAAGATTACATGAAGCATACATTAGAAACAATATTACCATGAATGTATCAAGCAAGAAGAGATGGATACCCATGTCTATACCAACCTTGTCAATTGATATTTGAAGAAAAAAACATAAACAAAACCCGATAGAAGTGCTCCACAGGAACTTCATGGATAAGTTACCTTGGGCCTGAGAGAAGAGATGACGACAATAATGTGAAATGGCTCTCGTCTTCAACAACTGGAATCTGAGTTCTTGGATCTGTGAAGTTGTAATCCAAGTTCGACTCAACATTCATTCCTCCTTCTAACACCTTAACCACCGTTGACATTGACGGCCTTCTCTTTATGTTTGTTTGTAAACACCATGCAGCCACTTTCATCATCTCCACGACTTTAGTTTTGTGTACCAGCATGTCTTCACTGTGTTTGTCAACCATATCTAACAAGGTTCCTTCCTCCCAGCATTTCTGAAAGACAGAGAGCAAGTACCAACCATCTTCTGGCTGAGATCTATCGAAGATTTTTCTGCCACATAAGATCTCTAGGAGAACGATCCCAAAGCTGTATACATCCAACTTTTCAGTGATAATTGAGGTACGCCACTCTGGAGCGATATAGCCAGGTGTTCCTTTAATGGTAGTCATCACTTCGGTTTGACTTCTGTCAATGAGCTTAGATAATCCAAAATCAGATACTTTGGCACTAAAATCATCGTCTAGGAGTATGTTTTGAGGTTTGATATCGAGATGCACTATCTTTTCCTACAATCTTCATGAAGATATGCTAAACCTTTGGCTATATCAAGTATGATTTTCTTTCTGCATTCCCATTCGAGTATTTGCTCCCGAACTCCATGATAGATCCACTTATCTAATGACCCGTTACTCATGAAATCATACACTAAAAATCTTTGTGATTTCCATGTACAGAATCCTCTAAGCCTAACCAGATTAACATGGTGAATGCTCCCGATGGATTGAACCTCGGCTAGGAACGATTTCTTTATATGTGCAAGGCCTTCAAGGCATTTTACCGCAATCTTCGAGCCATCTTTTAGACTCCCCTCGAAAACCGATCCGTATCCTCCTTCTCCAAGCTTTTTACTAAAATTCTCTGTCGCGGTTCTTAGTTCTTCATAAGAAAACCGAGTTGGCATTCCTGGAAGTTGATCTAAATCCTCTTCCTCCATTTCATCACCCTTTTTTCGCTTGTGGACTACATACATAATAAACCCTATGCCCACAAGCAGAAGCACAAAACTTCCAATCGTAGAGCCTACAATTGTTGCATTTTTATGAGATGAGCGATTAGTAGGGCCTACAACTGTTGCAGCTTGATGAGGCAATGGAGGTGGTGTAACACTCAAAGGAGGAGGTGTAACAAGTGTAACATTCTGGACTTTTATGAAAACTAAACTTACAAAATAACCTGAATTTTCATTCTTCATTGTAAATATCTCCGAAGGTAAAGAACATCTTCCACTCGAAACATTTGAAGAATACTGAAAAAATGCTGCTTTGCATGAGCAATTGTTTAGACAGGCTTGTTTGCAGGTCTCCATATTCACACCCTCCATGCTGGCGGTATAAGTGAAGTACCTGACATGCTCGAGTGTGATAAAATGTTGATCTTGTGTAGAATTACATGTGAGAGGAGTAATTTCAGAGCAACCCAGGTTGAGTTGGTCATCGTTCACTGGTCTAAAGTATTCGTTTGTGGGACAACTACATTGTTGTTTTTGCTTAATCGAGCAAATGGAATTTCTTCCGCAAGTCAAAGGATAGCCACACTCTCCATCATAAGTATTTGTAAGAATATCGGTTACCACTGTCCACTCTTTAGATTGCCATTCAAACACTTGCAAATGACCATCTGGCATTAGTCTCATATACTGAGCCGATGATGCTTCAGGTATGTCAATTACGTAACCAGGAAGATCATTTAGCCTGGAAGAATCTATAAAGAATGACAAACTCCCATTCAAGAACCTGATGTATTTTCTTCCTTTATTCGTATTGGAATTGCCATATACATAGCCTAAGTTACCGTAATAGGCTTGAGGCGGTTTTGATTCAACGTAAGCAAATAAACCTTCATCAGTGACATGAAGAGAATACATACCTTCCTGACCCGATGAGTTGGTGGAAGAAACACTAGATTTCAGTTTTTGATCTGTAGACAGTTTTTGGCCAGGTAACAGACAATCTGTTGGGTGATCAAAAGATTGCCAAACTACCGAGTTCTGGTGATCGAACAATACTAGATTTCCGGTATCAGTTAGGTTCATGCCTGCAACCGATTTTCCGGTAGTGTTGGTGGTCCAAACTATGCTTCCATCTCCATCCTTTAGTACTAAGTCTCCAGCTGCAGTGAAATTTAGTACTGCATTTTCTCGGACCGGATAATCTCGGTTAGCTGACCAAACAACCTCAAATTTGGAACCGTGGGTTCCAGAAACGAATATGGAAAAGAAGTAAGAGGTACAATTTTGTTCACAGAAGAAGCCGCAGGCGAATTGAGCTACATTGGTTTCTCTAAGGAGCACAGGTCGGGCCATGACATTGTCCAGGAAGTATGTTGTGGTCCATGTGGTGGAAAGATCTGCTGTAGGTGAATATGATTCAAAAGGATGAGCAGTGCGTGATATTATTAGGATTAGAGAAAAGGAAAAGAATAAGCTAGAAATCCTCATGACTCATGAACACTGAAGAACCAGTGAAGAGTTAATGCATTATTCAGAATGGACAATATGTTAAAGTCAACTCAATACTATAGTTGACTCAATTGAGGCCTCTCATTTGAATAAAACCGTGTCATGAACATGTGGAATGCTCTTTTCTGAAAGAAGTCATTGTTAATATTTTGATTCGTTGACCCGTTCAAAATAAAACACTACAAATTTTACATTTTAATGTTTCTAAATGTAACTCAAACATCCCATATTCATCTGATTAGGTTTAATTGGTCATTTGTGTTCAACATTAGTTATTTAGACTAATCAAACATAATTTAGTGTCTTAAGCGTATATGGCTATGTCATGGCATTTTCATAAAATCAACATGTTGAGTTACTAAACTCCATCTTAATATTGAAACTCATTATAACAATGATTTTGACTATTTTCACTAGTCATAATTGACTAAAACATGTTACAACTCAAAACTCCCAAACGGGGCAGATTAAGTCAGAAATCACTAGCCGCGCGTATTATAAAATATAAACTTTGACTATAACTAGATTCTTGCCGTATGCCGCGCGTTGCGGCGGCGACACGTTAATTGTTTATAGTTAGTGGTATGTTATGTGATGGATAATATGATTAAAGCATCGTTTTAACGTATCTAATCTAATGTATTGCGGTTACAAAAGAAATGGAATCAAACTCGAGTTGTTTATAGTTGGCTTTTTATACGCGTCATATTTTAAAAGTTATAAAAGAAAAAAAATGTTATTGACGTAATTATATTAGAAAAAAATCTATGTCAAAACGTGTATTTATATCGTTTAAGTTGAAACATGAATTTATACCAACATGTATGGCAAACGTAGACTAACTGAAAGCGTACATAAAATTATTTCTTACGTCGAAACATGAATTTATATCGACACATAAACAATAATAACAACGTGAGAAAAAAAATTGTTTTTCCTTCAGCTTAAATAATGAAATACGATGGGTAAATTTGAGAAGTTAGAACTCAAGAGGGTGAAAATGATGTTTTATAAAGTTTTTAAGAAAGTACAGGGGTGTAAATACCAATTTCTAAAGTTAAAGGGTTGTTTGTGTATTTTATCAGAAGCGTAAGTAACTCGAATTTTTACTGTCAAATTAAAGCGTTTTATATATGATCCGACTCATTTTCGAACAAAATTTACGTCAGAATCGTAGACTAACCGATATCATACGTAAAAATAAGAATGAAAACGTTTTATATTTGACCAGACTCGTTTTAGAAAAGAAAAAGAAAATGTTGAAACGTGAATTTATATCGTTTATAGAGAAGTTTGTGGATATAATGTGTTACATGTCAAAAGTTTGTGGGTTAAAAATATGTTAGAAAGTAAGGTTGTCTTTTTTTGTCAAGTTAGAAAGTAAGAAAAAAAATATGTCAAAACGTGAATTTATATCGTTTATAGAAAAGTTTGTGGATATAATGTGTTACATGTCAAAAGTTTGCGGGTTAAAAAGATGTTAGAAAGTAAAAAGATGCCTTTTTTTGCCAAGTTCGAAATTAAATGGGCAATTATGTCAAGTTAGAAAGTTGGCTTTTATCAGAAAAATAAACTTGAGGGGTAGATAATGTCAGTTTGAAAAAGTTGAAGGTCACTAATTAAAAAGCATTGGTCACCACCGACCATGCTTTTTAATATATATATATATATATATAGGAAAAAGATCATTTAGGAACCAAGGTACTAGTTAGGAACTTAGGAACCAATCTGAGCCATTCATTTTTTAATCTTGATCTAAGGGTAGGATGGTAATTGAACAATTATGTTTTATATTTTAATTTAAAAAAAAATGCTCCCCTATATATTCCCTAATTCCGATAATCAGTTATCAAAACTATATCCCAAATCTTCATCAATCTCAATCAAACACAACTTCATCAATCCCAAATCTTCATCAATCTCCACCACCATCGCTACAATGATCCACCAAAACCACCACCGTGAACCACCATCCTTATCTGCGAGACCCCAATTCCAAACCCTAACCACCGTCTCCTTCCTTCGAGACCCTTATCGTATGAGGTGTTATAGATTGATCGCAATTAGGGTTTCAGTTTGCAGAGAATCAAGGTATTTGTGTAATGTTTTTTTTAGTTTTTTAATTTTTTTTTGTTCGCAATTAGGGTTTCAGTTTGCAGAGCAGTTTTTTTTACGTGCAAAAATTTTTCGTACGTACAAAGTTTTGGAATTATACACCGATGTATAATTCAGATCATGTTGCGTTATAGCAGTTTTCATACGTACAAAGAGTTATACAATTATTCACTGTCGTATATTAGTTTAGTTTTTGGAAGTATACACCGATGTATAATTCAGATCATGTTGAAGCGTACAGATACACTAACATTCATCTATACACTGATGTATAATTGTTGGAATATGAATATACACTGACGTATATTTGTTGAATATTATGGTACAGTACAATGTTTTTGTAGTACTAATTGGACTATACAATGATGTACAATTGTTGGAATATGAATATACACTGACGTATAGTTGTTTAATGTTATCGTACAGTAAAATGTTTTTTGTAGCAATGATTGGACTATACACCGATGTATAATTGTTTGAATATGACGATACTAAACACTGTTCTATAGCATCAATTTTATTGGGGTCTGATGTATATTGTATGTATACACTGATGTATATGCTAAACAACCTTTTTCTTTGTTTCAGGTTACTCTTGATAAGACCAACCTATCAGTTCGTGTGAGTGCATGGAATATGAATATACACTGACGTATAGTTGTTTTAATGTTATCGTACAGTATAATGTTTTTGTAGCAATGATTGGAATATACACTGATGTATAATTGTTGGAATATGAATATACACTGACGTATAGTTGTTTAATGTTTATCGTACAATATAATGTTTTTTGTAGCAACGATTGGAATATACACTGATGTATAATTGTTGGAATATGAATATACACTGACGTATAGTTGTTTTAATGTTATCGTACAGTATAATGTTTTTGTAGCAATGATTGGAATATACACTGATGTATAATTGTTGGAATATGAATATACACTGACGTATAGTTGTTTAATGTTTATCGTACAGTATAATTTTTTTGTACGCACAAATGATATTAGTTGTAGTTTTTGTCAGTTACAATGTATACTAAATAACCTATTAATACTCACATACCAAAAGACAATATTACCCCTTGATTTAATTAAAAAGTTAATTAATGTTTAACATATTTACCATCATGGCATTGAAGATGGATGGATGAAATTGGTTCCTAAAGTTCCTAACTAAGGGTTGGTTCTCAATTGAACCCTACCCTATATATATATATATGATGTTTATGAATTTCATTAGTTAATGGAAGATGTACATATGATGTTTCTAATCTTGCAAACCTCATAATTTCCCTTTATTTCAGATTTTATTTCAAATTACTCAACAACACCTAGTATTTTTCAGTTGTTCAACATAATTGGGTACTCTTTGTAAATGAGTTCTAAAAAACCTATATGCAACAATGGTGGTGTTTCAAGGTTTATAAACATTAAGCCTCGTTTTTTTTTTTGTTACAGAAAATCATTTTGACTATCATATGCATACTTTCTAATCTAGAAAATATAAGATGCTTTGCTAGTTTGGTTAACATCTTGCTATAGATGACCGATGACTTGTTTGAGCCCCGAAATTAATTGAAAACATGGAGTGTCATAAGGACAAAAGAAGCAGAGTCGCTGGGATAAACTGTCCAGATTCCAGAAGACAATATTGGGACAAAGCCCACATCTCCATGTGGCCAATCACATTGGTGAGAGGGGTGCGGGTCATAGGATCCATACCATCTACATGGGTAACCCATATAGCACATTTAGAACAGCGCCATGCATTGTGGTTAAAATGCCTATAATCCCCATGATTGATGTTTGTCACAATGGCTACGGTTCCATGAACTGGTCCAACTCGCTCTACGGTTCCATCGATATTTTTGTACTTTATATGCAAACATAGATAGTGTCGATATGAAAATAAAAAATGAAGAATCCCTCACAGACCCAGTTACTTGAATATTACACAAACTCACGAATCACACAAATAGAAATTTTTTGAGAGTTTACACCATAAAACAGATACATAACATTGCTATACTTTAATGACAGGTAGTTATACTTTGAATTTTACAGTCTCCATCAGCACTCAGCAGCAGTGAGATTCAATACCGCACTGTGCCTGACCAGATAGTCTCAATTGGCGATCAAATGGCCTTAAGTTCAAAGGTAATAAACACAACATTGACATGAAAAACGGAGCTAAGAAAAGGTAAAGTGGTCCATTATTTCCTCTAAAGAGGATGGCCGAGTCATCTATACTTGAAGAGCTGATCATACCAGTGAAGCAGAATGCAGGGCAGTGACTTAGTATAAGCAGCTAAAACCATAATAATTTGACTTTATTACAACCATTTTAATCTGTACTCACAACAAGTTCGTCTTAAACTAAAATACAAAAACATAGAAATGATTCATTCACCTTGGTCCAGATAGAATAGAAGGCGGCAACGATGTTAAATCTTTCACTTGACAATTGTTATTTTGTAGTCTTGGATTTGTGAAGTTATAATCCAAGTTTGATTCAATGTTCATTGCTCCTTCTATCACCTTCACAACTGATGACATTAAAGGCCTACGCGTATAATCGGTCTGTAAACACCATGAAGCAATCTTCATCATCTCCACTACCTTCGCCCCATTTTTTTGCATATCTTCACTGTTAATGTCAACAATATCTAACAATGTTTCTTGCTCCCAACATTATTGAAAAAACACGGAGTAAGTGCCAGCTTTCTTCTGAATGAGATCGGTCAAAATTCTTTCTTCCACATAAGATCTCTAAGAGAACGATTCCAAAGCTGTACACATCCACCTTTTCGGTGATAACTGAGCTCAGCCATTCTGGAGCTAGATACCCGGGGGTTCCTCTCATCGTAGTAATCACTTGTGTTTGATTTCTATCAATTAACTTAGACAACCCAAAATCAGATACTTTTGCATTAAAATAATCGTCTAGGAGTATGTTTTGCGGTTTAATGTCGAGGTGGATGATTTTTTGTGTACATTCTTCGTGGAGATATGCTAAACCTTTGGCTATATCAAGAATGATTTTCTTTCTGCATTCCTAATTAAGTATATGCTCCTGAACTCCATTGTAAATCCACCGATCTAATGACCCGTTGCTCATGAAGTCATACACTAGAAATCTTTGTGATTTCCATGTACAAAATCCCCTAAGTCTGACCAGATTCACATGGTGAATGCTGCCAATGGATTGAACCTCAGCTAGAAATGATTTCTTAACATGCGCAAGACCTTCAAGACATTTTACTGCAATCGTTTTACCATCTGCTAGAGTCCCTTTGAAAACTGATCCATAACCTCCTTCACCAAGCTTTTTACTAAAATTCTCTGTGGCAGTTTTCAATTTTTCATAAGAAAACCGATTCGGCATTCCTGGAACTTGATCTAAATACTCTTCCTTCATTTCAGCATCCCTTTTACGCTTGTGGACTACATACATAATCCAAATGGCCACAACAAGCAGAAGCACAATACTTCCGGTTGTACAGCCAACAATTGTTGCAAATTTATGAGACAAATTATGTGATGCAACATTCTGGACTTTTATGAAAGCTGAACCATTATAATATGGATTAAAAGTGTTCATTGTAAATATATCTGAAGGTAAAAAACATTCTCCACTTGAAGCATTTGAATCATACAGAAAAAAAGCTGCTTTGCATGAGCAATTGTTTAGACAAGCTTGTTTGCAAGTCTCCATATTCACTCCCTCCATGTCGGCAGTAGAGGTGAAGTATTTGACATTCTCGATTCGTATAAAATCTTGGTCTTGTATAGAATTACATGTTAGAGGAGTAATTTCAGAGCAACCCTGGTTGGGTTGGTGGTCCAAACTATGCTTCCATCTACATCCTTAAGGACTAATTCTCCAGCTGCAGTGAAATTCAGTATCGCATTAATCCCTACCGGATGATCTCGGTTGGCTGACCAAACAACCTTCTAGTTATATTCTTTGGTTCCATAAATGAATATGGCAAAGATGTAAGTGGTACAATTTTCGTCATCGAAGACGCAACATGCTACACAGAGAAAGCTACAGGCGAAATGAGCTACTTTGGTTTCTCTAAAGAGCATGGGTCGGGGCATGCCAGTAATGTCAACCAAATAATTGGTGGTCCAAATAGTGGAAAGATTTGCTATAGGATATAACTCTGAAGGCAGAATAGTGAGTGAGTAGCAACATAACATGAGGAACAGAAAAAAGGCAAATAAGAAACTAGAAATCCTCATGAATATGATTGATGAACACTTTAATGAAGAATGCCGGGTTTAAATACCCAATCTATTGCATGTACTTACGTCCTGAACAGTCGGTCAATGCTATAGTTGACCCGTTTGAGCTACGCTTACCGTGTTCAACCACTAGTCAACTTTTATTAAAATTAAAATAAAGTTTCACTTATAACTTCAAATTGATATTAATTATTTCCTAAAATAAAATAATTTCAAATAAAATAAGGATAAACATGATTGGAAAAAAAATAGTTAGACACTGGTATTAACAAATATATTTAAATAATAGTTTTGATCTAACTAATGTTTCACAAACCCCATTATATAACCTTCACAATGAACATGTCTGATAAAAAGTAATTCTAATTATGCATGCATGGCTACATGACCTTTGTTACGTGTTATATTTTTCAAATTCAAATAATGAACAGTATTGTTAAACCGTTGGGTTAATTGAGAGTCTTTAGGATCTCCTGCATATCAGGAGGAAGTTTGGTTATTTAAGTCTTGTTAGTCGTTTGTTAATATATGGTCATGTATTCTCTCTCAATTATCAATAATAATATCGAGCAGTCTGTGCCGACTTCTTTAATACTTCTTCTTCTTTGTTGTTGTTTGTTTTTGCTCTTGCCAACACGTGGTATCAGAGCTAGTACCATGTCTGATTCATCCAATAACCCTCAAGCCCCACTCAATCCTATTCCGGTGTTCAAAGGTGATGGTTATGAGCACTGGAGTGTTCATATGCGAACCATTCTCAGATCTAGGGAACTATGGGAGATAGTGGATCTGGGAATGATTGATCATGGAGATGATGTGACCAAAACAAGGCTTGAAAGGAAGAATGATGCACGTGCCATGGCAGTCATTTAGCAAGGTGTTCATGATCAATTGTTCTCAAGGATTGCTTCTGCTATGACTGCACAAGAGGCCTGGGATATTCTGAAAATGGAATATCAAGGTGACTCTCAAGTACAGGCAGTAAAGTTACAAGGATTAAGGCGAGAGTTTGAGAACCTGGGCATGAAAGAAGGAGAAGCAGTTGGGGAGTATTTCTCAAGGATCATGGCCATTGTTGGGCAGCAGCGTTCATATGGTGAAGAAGTCACAGATCAGAAGATAGTGGAGAAGATACTTAGAAGTCTTACCACTAGGTTTGACTTTTTAGTTCCATCCATTGAAGTGGCTTATGACCTTAGTCGTCTAAGTCCAGAGAAGTTGATGGGAATACTTTAATCACATGAACAAAGAGTGAATGGAAGATCAGGAGATTATGCTACAAAGGGTGGAGAAAAGTCTAATGAGCAAGCCTTGCAGGTATTTCAACCAAATAGAAGAAATGAAGCTACCAGAGGTCGAGGTAGAGGATTTGGTAGAGGAAGAGGACGAGGAAGATCATATGACAACAGGAATAGGGGACCTCAATGTTACCAGTGTAACAGGTTTGGTCATGTCAAAAGGGAATGCTGGTACAATGATGATCAGCAAGTGAATGTTGCTGCAAATGCCGAGGAAGATGAAGATGTTCAAGAAGATGTCCCACATCTGTTTATGGCATGTATTTCCTCACATGCCTTGATGAATACCAATGACACAGGATCAGTGACAACCAACAATATTTGGTTTGTGGATTCAGGAAGCTCCAATCATATGAGTGGTGTAAGAGAACTCTTTACTAATCTGAATTCATCATTTAAGTATCTGTCAAAATGGGAAATAAGATGCAGATTCAAGTTGAAGGAAGGGGCACAACAAAGATTAAAATGAAAGATGGAGGTTTTGCTCTCCTAAATGATGTTTATTATGCCCCAGAGTTGGAGTATAATTTACTTAGTGTGGGACAACTAATGAGAAAAGGGTACTCCTTGACATTTGATAATGGTGCATGCTCAATTGTACATAAAGAATCAGGAACTGAGCTAATGAAGATTCAACTTGCCCAGAATAATATGTTTCCTTTGGATACGTCCAAACTGAAACCAAGTAGTACCCAAGTGCATGAAGATACCAAGCTATGGCATCATAGGTATGGCCACCTAAATTGTCAAGCTTTGCAGCAACTATACAGGAAACAAATGGTTCAAGGTTTGCCACCTATGAAGGAATTTGGAGTTTGTGAAGGATGTGCTATGGGCAAGCTGCACAAGGATTCATTTCAAGCCAGTACAAGAAGAGCATCAAAACCACTTGAAGTTGTTCACACTGATGTGTGTGGCCCCATGCCTGTCCCAAGCCTTGGAGGAAGTAGGTACTTCTTACTGTTTATTGATGATTATACACGTATGAGTTGGGTCTATTTTATTAAAAGGAAGTCAGAAGTGTTCTCAAGGTTTAAGGTGTTTAAGGTCTTGGTTGAAAAACAAAGCAGTCAATTTATGAAATTGTTAAGGTCTTGATAGGGGTGGTGAGTACTGTTCACATGAGTTTAATGATTTCTGTGAGCAGCATGGTATCAAGAGGCAACTGACTGCTCCATTTACCCCAGAGCAAAATGGGGTAAGTGAAAGGAAAAATAGGACCATAGTAGGGATGGCCCAAAGTATGCTACAGTCTAAGCATATGCCAGCATATTTTTGGGCTGAGGCAGTATAAACTGTTGTGTATATCTCTAACATGGCTCTAACAAAGCCTAATGAAGATAAAACACCATTTGAGATGTGGTCAGGTGAAGTGCCAGAAGTTGAAGACCTAAGGGTATTTGGAAGTATTGTGTATGGCCTAACTCCAGGTCAGCTAAGGAAGAAGCTTGTGCATGCTAATGCTCAGAAGTGTATCCTCATTGGATACTCTCCTGAAACTAAACGGTACAAGCTATATGATCCAGTCACAAAGCAGATAATAATCAGAAAGCATTGTAAACCAAATGAAGATGCAGAATGGGAGTGGAAAATGAAGACTCCAGAGAATAACATTCTTTGGGAATATGACTTAGTTGATTTGTTGTTTGATTCCACAGGTGAACAAGCAAGTCCAAGTACTAATCATGATGTGCAGGGTTCCAGCTTACAACAACAGTCCAGTAATACATCTGTACAAAGCCCACAAATCCAGGGAGGGACTTCTCAAGGTGAATCATCCTCAACTGATCATGACACTCCAGTCAGGATCAGACAACTGAGTGATGTATATGCAGACACTGTTCCATTAGAAGAAGTTACCAGTTGGCAGTTTGCTTTAAACATTTCCGATCCCACCTGTTTTGAGGATGCTGTTACTAGTGATAAGTGGAAGAAGGCAATGGATGAAGAAATGCAAGCAATTATCAAGAATCAAACATGGGAGCTTGTTGAGCCTCCAAAGAACAGGAACATTGTGGGTCTGAAATGGTTGTACAAGACAAAGCTGGGTCCAAAGGGTGAAGTGGTGAAGTATAAAGCAAGATTGGTGGCCAAGGGGTACTTACAAAAGAAAGGAACTGACTTTCAGGAAACTTTCTCACCTGTGGCCCGATTTGAGACAATTAGAACAGTTATTGCTGCTGCTGCTGCTTAATCAGGATGGATCATCTATCAATTAGATGTGAAATCTGCATTCTTGAATGGCAATCTAGAAGAAGAAACATATGTTCAGCAACCTGAGGGGTATGAGGTTCAAAGTGAAGAAGATAAGGTGTACAGGTTGTATAAAGCTTTGTATGGGCTTAAGCAAGCCCCAAGAGCTTGATATGCAAGAATTGACTGTTACTTGATTGATCATGGGTTCAACAGAAGTTATAGTGAGCCTACTTTGTATGTGAAGAAGTTAAAGACAGGTGATGTCATCTTTGTATGTCTTTATGTAGATGACATTATATATGCCAGTCCAAATATGCAGTTGATCAAAGAATTCAAGGAAGGGATGATGAAGGAGTTTGAGATGTCCGATCTTGGACATCTCAAGTATTTTCTTGGACTGGAAGTGCATTAATCAAATAAAGGTATATTTATTTGTCAGAGTAAGTATGCCTTTGATTTGTTAACAAAGTATGGAATGCTGAATTGCAATGCTGAATATACACCAATGAACTCCAATGAAAAGTTTCAAGTTGAAGATGGTGCAGCCAAGACTGATGAAAGTATCTACAGGAGTCTCACTGGTGGATTGATGTATCTTACAAACACAAGACCTGATGTAGCTTACTCAATTAATGTGCTCTCAAGATTTATGCAAAGACCATCTAAGTTACATTTTGGGGCAGGTAAGAGAATTCTAAGGTATATTTCTAATACTATCCAATATGGTTTGTGGTATGAAAAGAATGTGAAGGTAGAGTTGTGTGGATATAGTGATAGTGACTGGGCAAGCTGTATTGATGATAGGAAGAGTGTGTCAGCACACATGTTTTCATTAGGAAGTGGTGTTGTTGCCTGGGCTTCTAAGAAACAGCATACAGTTGCTCTTTTAAGCACTGAGGCCGAGTACATAGCTGCTACAGGTGCTGCTTGTCAAGCTGTCTGGCTGAGAAGAATACTATCTGATTTGGGTCTAGTGCAGGACAAAGCAACTATCATTTGGTGTGATAATAGTTCAGCAATTGACCTCTCAAAGAATCCAGTGGTAGATGGCAGATCAAAACACATAGAGCTGAAGCATCATTTTATACGAGATCTGGTTGCTCAAAAGGAAGTTGTACTGGAATTCTGCAGCATAGAAGATCAGGTTGCAGATGCATTGACTAAGGCACTTGCTCGAGTTAAGTTCTTGTTCTACAGGGACAAGATGGGAATGAAGAAATTAGAATTAAGGGAGGGTGATAAAAAGTAATTCTAATTATGCATGCATGGCTACATGACCTTTGTTACGTGTTATATTTTTCAAATTCAAATAATGAACGGTATTGTTAAACCGTTGGGTTAGTTGAGAGTGTTTAGGATCTCCTGTATATCAGGAGGAAGTTTGGTTATGTAAGTCTTGTTAGTCGTTTGTTAATGGTCATGTATTCTCTCTCAATTATCAATAATAATATCGAGCAATCTGTGCTGACTTCTTTAATACTTCTTCTTCTTTGTTGTTGTTTGTTTTTTCTCTTGCCAACAATGTCAACATCAAATTACAACCAATTATTGATCCCTAAAGCAAATACATAATTTCTTCAGGTTGACATCATATTTAATTTAAGCGAGCCAAAACAGCTGCTAAACAACGGACGATACTCATATTGTACGTTATACTATGTTAGGTTGTACACCATTCAGAAGCTAACATGTGTTGGTGCTTTAAGATTATCAAAACTAAAACTATACCAAGTTAGATAAGAACTTTAAAAAAATGTTAAAGTAGAAAAGGTAACGAAATATGCAAATAGTTAAAAAGTAAATATTTACTTATTTATTAGGATCGATCTAAAAAATTCACAGATATAATCACAAAAGTCGGCTGCACCGGCCTATTTTAAATTGGAATTTTACTTGTTGGAGTGTTCATACACAAATTCATAAGGTCAGAAGTCACGTGTGTAAATAATAAAATGAGTTCATAGCATTATCGTCCGCCTCCTTCTCCGAGTTCTACGTTTGAGCACTTTCGTTCTCTCTTCATCTCTTTTACCTAGTGTTTTCATAACCGGACCAGCCTGCCGGTACCTTCCTCACCGTGACTGATGACCCACAGGCCACAACTACTCTCATAGGTGGGTTCTGTTCAAGAACGACAATGGTGATGCATACAACGACTACAGTACACTAGTATGCAAAAAGTTTATTGGGGCAACTAAGATCGTCTTTTGATGTTGGAATAACCGGATAAAAACGCAGCAACACAATACTTTGTGAGAACTCCTCACCACAGGCAAATGGCCAAGTGGAGAGAGCTAACCGCAACATCGTTGAGGGAATCAAGGCGTGGTTGGGTGTAAGACGATCAGGATGGATGGGCGAAGTGCCAAATGTTTTATGGGCACACTATACGCTGACAAAGACAAGCAACGGTGAAACCCCATTTAGCTTGACATACGGCTCTGAGGCAGTCATCCCGGCTGAAATCGGTTGCCCATCAAGGCGAGTACTCATGGCTCAGGCCAATGATAATGACACAGAGCTCTGACTAAACTTAGACCTCTTGGAAGAATGCAGGGAACTCGCTGCCTTCAAGGAGGCAAAATACAAACGACAGATAGAGCACTATTACAACGCGCGGGTGAAGGAGGTCAAGTTCAAGATCGGCGATTTCGTGTTGCGCAACAATGAAGCATCTTCCGCTGAAAAACTTGGAAAGCTTACACCAAACTGGGAGGGTCCCTACAAGATCCAGGAAGTGCTCGGCATGGGGCCCTACGCTTAGAGCGTCTGGACGGGACCTCAATCCCAAGATCATGGAACGCCGCACAACTTAGAATATGTTATATGTAAAAGACTCTTTGTAATGCGACGATTTAATGCCTAATGAAATGAAATGTTTCAAGATATAAATTTGTCTAACTATTGTACACGCTGACAGGGTCAACTCTAGAGTACGCGGCCTGCCTCGGCAGCACGCGTTAGGAAAACTCGAGAGGCGTAATGCTGTTTTCACACATTACGGCACCTTGGCCCGCGGAACATGCACTTAACACATGTAAGTCCGCCGGGCTAAGCAGCCTAGAGGAGTAATGCTGTTTTCACACATTACGCCACCTTGGCCCGCAACACATGCTCTTAACGCATGCAAGTCCGCAGGGCTAAGCAGCTTAGAGGCATAATGTTGTTTTCACACAATATGCCACCTTGGCCCGTGACTCATGCACTTAACGCATGCACGTACGCCGGGCTAAGCAGCTCAGAGGCATAATGTTGTTTTCACACATTATGCCACCTTAGGCCGCGACTCATGTACTTAACGCATGCACGTCCGCCGGGCAAAGCAGCTCAGAGGCATAATGTTGTTTTCACACATTATGCCACCTTGTCTCGCGGCACAAGCACTTGATGCACACATTACACAACCGCGGCCCGCAGCTCATGCGCACGAATACCCGATTGACTAAGCGATATGACAGCATACCGCATATGTACACATGCAGGTGTGCCCCACAATCATGCAAGCAAGTCGCGTACAGATACATTTACAAAACACAATACAAAATGTTCAATTACATAATGACTTTAACACAAAATATGAGCATCTGTATGTACGTAATATTCATGTCTAAAAAGGAGTACAAAGTTGATGCTTCTATACATCTGGATATACATTAACCACTACGATCACATACTGATAACCCTAATCTACATGGATCACATGGACCCACTTGACGTCGGCGCGTCTCAGGTGAAGCTTCGGAGTTGGTGCAACAACACCAACAGCTGGGCAAGCAATGATGATGGGACGACAGCTAGATGATGACTCACCTCCACCTCCGGCGGCCTTAGCAGCAAGGAGGCCCCCACAACATTCTGCTAAGGCCTTCATTTTCCGTTCATCGTCTTGACTTGCTTGAGATGGTGGCCCAGCTCCAACAACAGGGGGAACCACTTCACGAGTTGCTGCTTGCTTCAGCTGGACAAGTCCGGTGATGGCCAGGGCCTCACCGGAACAGTCATTCAAGGACTTCATTTTTTGACGAGACATTTGGAAGATCACCGGAGAAGACGAGTTTTTCTTTACCAAAAAAGGTTAAAATGTTAATGACCAAGTCATTACCAAAAGTCACCCTTTTATAGACAAAAAGGACATCATTACCCACATTAATGAGGCTAATAATGCCTCTTAGCAACATTGGCAAGTGTGACGTCAGGATAGCCATTGCGCCGACTGCAACCATTAATGGCTGACAGCTGACGTCAGGTGACGACAACTACTAATTTAATGAGTACAACCTTAATCATGACAATAAAAAAACGAGGAGGCACAAGCACATACTTAAGAAAAATTAAGGTTCATTACATCAAAAGTACCAAAATCACATGTAAAAGTATGAGACAAGTTGATAAACAAAGTTACATCCTAAGCTTAGTCTTCACCATCATAGTCAACCCGGTCAATGTGCTCATCTTCCTCTTCCTCCTGATGTGTCCCAGATGTTCCTTCCCCGCGCTTCGCGGCTGCTTCTCGATCCACCTTTTCTTGAGCCACCTTCTCAGCCGCCTCGAACGCGGAGCTGAGTTGCTGCGCACCATCAGGAAGCTGCGCGCATTGCGCCACAACATCCATGATAGGGAACGTCAACTCGTAATAGGCCACCACCTCGGCATCATACTCCTCCTCAGCCTTGATATTTGTTAAAATATACATGTCTTTGGTAATTCTTGCTGGACCAGACTTGTTATTGTGGGTTAGTTTTGTATCTGGGCCTGGCCTATCTTTATGTGGGCCTGGTTTGTGGGCTGGCAAGACATCTTGCCTTGATGGTTGAACTGGTTCACTTAAAGGTTCATTTTATCAGTTCTAAATGTATACGTATGGTTAGATATTTGTGCAGGTGTTGATCTTGGCCGTTGATGTGTTTTAATCTCACTCGTTGATTTGGCATCTTCTCACGAAGCTTCTGGAGCTCCATATA
Organism: Ambrosia trifida; assembly: GCA_028751855.1. NCBI lineage: Eukaryota > Viridiplantae > Streptophyta > Magnoliopsida > Asterales > Asteraceae > Ambrosia > Ambrosia trifida. The sequence goes on along the minus strand of CM054130.1, from coordinate 87,446,136 downwards.
AAAGCTCTCTATGTTGTTTATTTTATTCATATGTGTGTGTGTATTCGTCTGGTTATTCTCTCGTCTTCTTCATTGTTGTTCTAGGGTTTGTACCCTAAGTCTTTCTATTTGTCTGTATTTGTTCTGGTGATCTGCTGATAATCATCAGCAGATCTTGTTGATACTTTGTATCTTTTATATAAAGTCTCAGTGATTGCTGAGACTTAGGGTTTGGGGGGTAATTTTTGGTTTGGGTTAATAAGAGCTTTCAGTCACCGTTTTGTCGCTATATCTTCTGTTCTTGAGTTGTTGTTTGTGATATTGTGGTTTGTTAGTTAGATTTATAAATTTCTACATGGTATCAGAGCCTTAGGCTCTTGATCTGTGTGGTTTTACCGAGTCTTCCGCTGTGGTGTTGATTTCTGGGTTATCTTGTTCTTTGGTCTTATTTCTTGGTCATTAGGGTTTTGATCTGATTCATAGATCTTGACCTTAATCTGGTGTCTGTCTTTGTAGATCTGATCTCATAATATAGATCTGGTCTATTATTCTCTTGTGTATTGTGTTTTACTTTGCAGGTACTTGAGGTCAATGGTTGTTGGCATTGGGATTGCTTTGGTGACTTTGTGTGGAGTATTGTTTGCTTCAATTGCTCCCATAACTCAGCACCCTAAGTGAAGGTGCTGGTTGTGGGTTGGAGAAACCCTAACTTGGGTTCCCCCTCACTGTGAGATCGTTCTGTCTTGTTTTTTGTCTTGTGTGTCTAGGCGTCTTGACCGGGTTAGGGTGGACCGGTACTGTTGTGTCTTTGTGCTTGTCTGGGTGCTATTTGTTTGTTCTTGATTGTTTTTGGTTCTTGTCTAGGTTTTCTTTCTATACATATATAGTTGTAGCAGAACTCCTGTGTTAAGATCTGGGTGGGCACCCTTGAGTGATGAACCCACTATCTGAACACTGACACAGCTTCGTTCTGATTAGGATCTTCTTGTATCTGGATTGGATTGCTACTGCAATCTGATTTCTTCTTTGTTTGTCTATCTTTGTTTGTGTGGTTGTTTGCTTGTCTAGATGGGTGATCCAGGTGGGGATGGTGTTGTCACCAATCCTGCTGGTAGTGGTGGGAGTACAGAGAATACCTTGATCAGTAAACTTGATATAGGTGATCCTCTGTACATCCACCCTAGTGACACTAGTACTTTGTCTATTATCACTATCAAATTAAAAGGGACAGATAACTATAATGTCTGGTCTAACTCTATGAAACTGGCTTTAGAAGCTAAAAATAAGTTTGGATTTATTGATGGGTCTGTCACTAGGTCTGTTACTGATGAGGTACTAGGGAAACAATGGGATAGGTGCAACTCTGTTGTCCTTACCTGGTTACTCAATTCCATTAGTGAGGAATTATTCTTGGGTCAAGTCTTCTCAAAACTTGCTAGAGATGTCTGGCTTGATTTGAGAGAGACTTATGATAAGGTGGATGGTTCTGTGGTTTTCAACTTGCATCAAAAGATAAATTCATTAAGTCAAAGTGGTTGTTCTGTGTCTGAATATTACCACAAGCTTAACACAATGTGGAAGCAACTTGATTCCATCATTCAGTTGCCTCCATGTTCATGTGCAGCTGCTGGTAAATTCAATGATTTTAACTGTTTAATAAAATTGATGCAATTTCTTATGGGTTTAGATGATGTGTATCAACAAGTTAGGTCAAATCTTTTGATGCAAGACCCCCTTCCATCTGTTAAAACTGCCTTCTCTATTGTCTCCAGAGAAGAGTCTCATAGGGGTCTTTCTGTTGGAAGCAAGGGCACTAATGTGGCCTTTGTGACCAAGGGAAGTCAGCCTACTGACAATAGGAAGGGGTTTAACAGAGGGCCTAACCCCAACTTGAAATGCACCCACTGTAACAGGATAGGACATATAATGGACAGGTGTTTTGAGTTGATAGGCTATCCACCAAGGGTTAAAAAGACTGTTCCAAACAGACAGTCTAATCAGTCTAACCAGTCTTATAAATCTAATATGTCTAGTAATGTGGTTAGTGGTAAGAGTTCCTCTTCTGGTTCTGCTTCTACTCTTCCTTTCTCTCCTGAACAGATTTCAAAGCTCATGAATCTGATCAGTGAAAAGAGTAACAATGAAGCTCAGAGTTCTAAAACTGGAGGTGAGAGTGTTATCATCTCTGGTTTCTCTTGTATGTCTAGGATATCTAGATTAGAAAGCATCTTTCAAAACTGGTCTAATTGCTCTAGCTTTGTTAAATATGCTATTAGCCATGGTTGGATCACTGATTCAGGGGCTAATCAGCATATGACTAAGAGTGATGAATGTATGTTTAACTGTATAGACGTAGGTGACTATGATATACAAGTTAAACATCCAAATGGAACTTGTGCCAAAGTAACTAAGATTGGTGATGTTAAATTGGCAGAAGGTGTTGTGTTGAAAGATGTCTTTCTAGTTCCTGATTATTGTGTTAATCTCATTTCTGTTCATAAATTAGCCAAAGATAATAAGTTATCTGTGCTATTTGATGAACATAGTTGTTATGTCCAGGATTCCAAATCCAAGAGAGTCCTGGTGACTGGTAAAAATGATGGCTTATACTTTGTTGGAAAAGATGTGAGTAGTCATAATGTTTGTTTTAATAGTATTAATGATAGGGATCTGTGGCATAGCAGATTGGGGCATCCATCTGATCAAGTTTTAGCCATTTTAAAAAATGACTTAGGAATAAATAAAACTGAGTCTAAACTGTGTGAAATTTGTCACAAATCAAAACAAGTTAGAGTCCCCTTCCCTATTAGTGAACATAAAACAAAGCATATAGGTGATCTCATACATCTTGATGTATGGGGTCCTTATAGAGTCACTAGCAGGGAAGGTTATAAGTATTTTTTGACTGTTGTAGATGACTACACCAGAACTGTGTGGTGTTACATGATGAAAAGTAAAAGTGAAGTTTTTGAAAACATTGTTGCCTTTTATGAGTTGTTAAAAACACAGTTTGAAACTTGTGTAAAAATGTTTAGAAGTGATAATGGCACTGAATTCATTAATAAACAAATGGAGTCTTTTTGTGTGTCTAAAGGCATTATACATCAAACATCATGTGTGTACACACCACAACAAAATGGTGTTGTTGAAAGAAAACATAGACATTTACTTAATATGGCTAGAGCTTTACTTTTTCAGAGTGGTTTGCCTCTTAGGTTCTGGTCTGATTGTGTATTAACTGCTACTTATTTAATAAACAGGGTTCCCTCTTCTGTTATGTCTGGTAGGAGTCCTTATGAGGTAATGTTTGGGTTCCCCCCAAAACTTAGTCACCTTAGGAATTTTGGGTGTCTCTGTTTCAACACTGTCCTTGATGATCCTGATAAACTTTCTAGTAGGGCAGATAAGTGTGTGTTAATTGGGTACTCAAACTTTAAAAAAGGGTATAAGTTGTGGTGTCTTGAAACTAAAACTATTGAGTACTCTAGAGATGTTAGGTTTTATGAGGATATTTATCCTTATAAACAAAAAGTTTTACAAACTGAAGTAACTAATGGTAACAACAATGGTCTTACAACCTTACACTTTTTAGACAGTGTTGACTTAGATGAGACTCATATTTCTAATGTGACTAACAACCTTCCCAATGATGAAAGGGGAACCACAAGTACTCATGTAGATTCCACTAGTCAGCAACCAGGGTCTACTCCCAGGTCTGCTGGGGGGTAGACCATCCTCTAGATGGACAGCAGCCTGGCAGACCAGGTTGCAGTGACCCTGAGGGTGCTGACCATGATGTTGGGACTACAAATGTTGATACTAACCCATCTGAGGGAAGTACTAGGCAGTCTAGTAGAGTGTCTAATTTGCCTAGAAAGTTTAGTGACTATATTGTTGAAGGAAAAGTTAAATATGGGGTGGAAAAAGTGGTCAATTACTCCAACTTAACTTCTGATAATTATTGCTTTGTGTCTAGTGTTAATAAGTCTATTGAACCTTCATCTTATAGTCAAGCCTCAAAAGATTCCAATTGGATTGAGGCTATGAACAATGAGATGGAAGCTCTTTATAGGAACAACACTTGGGTTGTCACTGATCTACCCCCTGGTAGAAAGGCAATCGGGTGTAAGTGGATCTATAAAATCAAATATAGATCCAATGGTGAGATAGATAGGTATAAAGCCAGGTTGGCAGCCAAAGGCTACAACCAAAGAGAGGGCTTAGACTTTGGAGAAACCTTTTCTCCTGTTGTCAAAATGGTCACGGTTAGGTGTGTGATCAGTCTTGCTGTTCAAAATAATTGGGCATTATTCCAATTAGACATCAACAATGCCTTCTTGTATGGGTCCATTTCTAAGGATGTTTACATGCAACTTCCTGAAGGGTACTCTTCAGGAAGTGAATCTAAGGTGTGTAAATTTGTTAAGTCCTTGTATGGACTCAAACAGGCTCCACGAAAGTGGAATGAGAAACTTGTTGATGTTCTCAAAACTATTGGATTTGTTCAAAGTGTATGTGACTATTCTATGTTTGTTAAATCAAACAAAGATGTGTTTATTGTTTTACTTGTCTATGTTGATGATATTGTGATCACTGGAAACAGTGAAAAGGAAATAAACAATATCAAAACTATGTTAAAGGAAAGTTTTCAAATTAAAGATTTGGGAAAGTTAAAATATTTCCTTGGTATTGAAGTTTTGTATTCACAAAGTGGTATATGCTTAAACCAAAGGAAGTATTGTTTAGATTTGCTTAGTGATTTTGGGTATCTTGGTTGTAAGCCAGTCAGTGTCCCTATAGAGCAGCATTCTATAGTTTCTGCAAAAAATGATAAAAATGTTAAGTATCTTCAGGATGTAACTGGGTTTCAAAGATTAATAGGAAAATTAATCTATTTGTCTTTGACCCGTCCTGATATAAGCTATGCAGTGCAATACCTCAGTCAGTTTATGCATAAACCAACTGAGAGTGTACTGCAGATTGCTTTATGACTTCTCAGGTATTTAAAACATGCTCCTGGGAAAGGTATTTTGTTTAAAAGGAGTCAAGAATTTTGTTTAACAGCATTCTCAGATGCTGATTGGGCAAAATGTTTGACTACCAGAAAGTCAGTTACAGGTTTTAGTGTGTTTCTTGGTGACAATCTTGTGTCATGGAAAAGCAAGAAACAAAACACTATAGCTCGATCTTCAGCCGAGGCTGAGTACCGAGCTATGTGTTCCACAACCTGTGAACTTATTTGGATCTCAAACTTGTTAAAAGAACTTGGGGTTACAAGTAAGTTACCTTTGAAGTTATATAGTGATAGTAAGTCAGCTATATCCATAGCTGAGAACCCAGTTTTTCATGATCGAACAAAGCACTTTGAGATTGATCTACATTTCCTAAGGGAAAAGATCAGTTCAGGTTTTGTTCAAGCTATCAAGGTTTCTTCAGATCAGCAAGTTGCTGATATATTCACTAAAGGTTTGTATAGTGCTCAGCATGAATACTTGTGTTCCAAACTTGGTCTTATGGACATGTTCCAGCAGTCGAATTAAGGGGGTGTGTTAAAATATACATGTCTTTGGTAATTCTTGCTGGACCAGACTTGTTATTGTGGGTTAGTTTTGTATCTGGGCCTGGCCTATCTTTATGTGGGCCTGGTTTGTGGGCTGGCAAGACATCTTGCCTTGATGGTTGAACTGGTTCACTTAAAGGTTCATTTTATCAGTTCTAAATGTATACGTATGGTTAGATATTTGTGCAGGTGTTGATCTTGGCCGTTGATGTGTTTTAATCTCACTCGTTGATTTGGCATCTTCTCACGAAGCTTCTGGAGCTCCATATAAAAGCTCTCTATGTTGTTTATTTTATTCATATGTGTGTGTGTATTCGTCTGGTTATTCTCTCGTCTTCTTCATTGTTGTTCTAGGGTTTGTACCCTAAGTCTTTCTATTTGTCTGTATTTGTTCTGGTGATCTGCTGATAATCATCAGCAGATCTTGTTGATACTTTGTATCTTTTATATAAAGTCTCAGTGATTGCTGAGACTTAGGGTTTGGGGGGTAATTTTAGGTTTGGGTTAATAAGAGCTTTCAGTCACCGTTTTGTCGCTATATCTTCTGTTCTTGAGTTGTTGTTTGTGATATTGTGGTTTGTTAGTTAGATTCATAAATTTCTACAATATTGCGGTAAGGATCGTCTTCAAATGCATGACCGCCAAGACAGAACTCGAAACCCTGCTTAAAGCCAAGGGTAGCTCCATATTGCTTCGACTTCTCAAGAAGGCGGGTGACGGACTGCACCATGGCAGGATCTTCCCTGATACGGGTGAAAACCTGCATACATAATGTATCAGCAAAAAGACACCAAGTGAAATAACTCAAATACGACTAAGTATGGGACCCGAAAGGCTTACCCCGCGGATGCCTTCGGTCATCAGCCACTCCAAATCCTGCTGAGTCTCAGATTGACTCTCTTGAGCCATCTGCATCAATTGCTCCGCATCGGCTTTAACAGATTTCAGGTCCTCGGCGTCAGTGACAAGAGAGACCTTCTCATCCTTCAGCGCGTCAATCTCGCGTTGCAGCATACTAACATCAGTTTCAAGAGAGGACACCCACGGAGATTGTTGCACTACCTCATTGTCTTTTTGCACCAAGTCAACGCGTGCTGAAGCGGCCTTAGACTTCTCCACCTCAAGCTCCTTGTCCTTCACTTCCAGCAGGGATTTCAGCTTTTCAACTTCATTCTCAAGCTGCTGAACACGGGTACACTCCTTAGCGATTAAAAGATTGGTGGCCTCACAGGACACTTTTCAGTCTTGCGCGGCTTTGGTGTTGCGAGTTTCCAACGCCTTCACTTGGGCCTAGGCGTCCGCGAGAGCTTTGGCATGCGCAATACATTCTGTGTTATGCTTCTCCACAACATTCTTGAACGCACGACAGCGAGCTTCCAACTCCTGTTCAGCATCTACAAGGGACTGATACTCCTGCCGTACCTCGCTCATGTTGCAGCTGCCATCGTCAGCCCAGTAGCCCCATCTTGAAGAAGAGCAAGTCGGTCCCGCTTGGCCACGTACGCACGTTCAGCAGGTGGGATAGAGCCACACAACCATTCTTCACAAGTCGCCACCTGAAAAAAGCGACTGTCTTCACGCACAGACCACTCGGGCTGATAAATGGGCCCGGTGGGGATATCCATTCGGAACCCAGCGGAAGTTATCCCTGGGTTCACGGGCTGCTGAACGAGACATTCGCTGGGCAAAATTAGCGGGTTGGGTGGCGAACCGGTTGTTCAGTCACATAGTGTGTCAAAATCCATCTGAGAAACATAATTGGGATAATTACATATCCACCATGCTTCATATATAATATGAGTACCAATTCTTGGATCAGCTCCGTAACATGTAACCAGGTCTGTCTTGATGCTATTTACTCTTCTTATTATTAGTACCTTTTGTTAAGTTGTATAGACACGTAGTTAATGAGTTAATGTAAGTATACAAGTGAAATGTGTCCCATCTTCAGCTGCAAATGCGCTGATGCTACCTATTGTCACCATATTTATGACTGTTTGATCTACAGATGCAAAAAAACATCTTTTAATTAATTATTTACAGGTGCGGAAGATCGAACTAACTCTTCTGAACTGGTGGTTGAGAAAGGGGTTAAAGCCAGCCAATGCGAGGCTTCTTCCAGACGCTTCGGATTGTGTAAAAGAACCACCATCTGTTTAAGGCATGCTGCAGAAAGTAGAAAATGCAGAATTGAAGCCGTTCTATGTGGCGTAAGCCACCTATGTATGTTTATTTTTTACTTTGTTTTTATTATTATTATTATTTATTTGATTCTTGAAATCATATGTTATGTGCAATTCACCAAGTTTTGGTTGTTGATGGCTTTAGTCATGGGTTTCTTGGACTAACTTGATGTGAACTGTGTAGTAACTTTCTCATCTGAGGAGGGCTATTTATAAGACCCAATTTTAGGCTGTAATATTCCCCGTTTAATTAATTGTTGCCTCTAGTTAAGCCTGGTAAAACGGACTGGCCGGCTCGCATAATGGATCTAAACAAATCTGGAAAGGGGCAAGCCAGGTTGCATAACGGATTTAAACAGTCCAGTTCAAACTGTTTTCGAGTTAAAACATATCATTTTAAGAAAGTAAAATTTGGTTCGGGTTAAAATGGATTCAAATCAAATTGAGCTCGTCTTGAAATGGGACGTCTTCAGGATAAACAATCAAAATGGGTTTGTCTGCTATATTTGTCTTATAGCGGATGGTAGCTATAGGCGGTGGTGGTCTGTTGTGGGAAGGGCAAAGAAGGCGAGGCGTAGCCCATTTGGACTCGTTTTAAGTAATCGAGTATATCACAATTGCCCATTCTAACATTTTAACATATTGAGTAGACCAAATTGACCCGTTATAACCTAAATCCTTTTTACTTAATCAACCTATTTCCTGATATAAAGGATGATAAATGCCAGGTTCTTTAAGGCATGTAAGCTGGCGGCCACAATCGAGCACGACGTTATAATGTACAAAGACAAACTCCATAATATTTTGAATTTATTACAACCATTATAATCTACACTCCAAACAAAAGTAATATAGTAAATGCATACAGTCAATTTAGTTTGAGTAAAGTCAACGAAGACCAGTTCTAAAAGAAACAGAATACAGAAGCACATAAATGATCCACTCACCTTGGCCCAGATAGAATAGAAGGTAGCAATGGTGTTAAGTCTCTCTCTTGACAATTGTTTTTCTGTAGCACCGGATCTGTGAAGTTAAAATCCAAGTTTGATTCAATATCCATTCCACCTTCTAACACCTTAACCACTGATGACATTGAAGGCCTCCGCGTATAATCAGTCTGTAAACACCATGAAGCCATCTTCATCATCTCCAAAACCTCTGTAATGTTCATTTGCATATCTTCACTGTTCATGTCAATGATATCTAACAACGTGTCTTGCTCCCAACATTTTTGAAAAGCAAAGAGTAAGTGCCATTTTTCTTCTGGCCAAGATCGGTCAAAATGTTTTCTTCCACACAAGATCTCTAATAGAACGATCCCAAAGCTATAGACATCCACCTTTTCTGTGATAACTGAGCTCAACCATTCTGGAGCCAGATACCCGGGGGTTCCTCTCATCGTAGTCATCACTTGGGTTTGATTTCTATCAATGAGCTTAGACAACCCGAAATCAGATAGTTTGGCATTGAAATTGTCGTCTAGGAGTATGTTTTGAGGTTTGATATCAAGGTGGATGATTTTTTGCCTACATTCTTCGTGGAGATATGCCAAACCTTTGGCTATATCAAGAATAATTTTCTTTCTGCACTCCCATTCAAGTACATGTTCTCGATTTCTATGGTAGATCCATCGATCTAATGACCCATTACACATGAAGTCATACACTAGAAATCGTTGTGATTTCCATGTACAGAATCCCCTTAGTCTAACCAGATTCACATGGTGAATGCTGCCAATGGACTGAACCTCAGCTAGGAATGATTTCTTAATGTGTGAAAGGCCTTCAAGACATTTTACTGCAATCTTGGATCCATCTTTGAGACTCCCTTCGAAAACTGATCCAAATCCTCCTTCACCAAGCTTTTTACTAAAGTTCTCTGTGGCGGTTTTCAGTTCTTCGTAAGAAAAGCGAGTTGGCAGTCCTGGAACTTGATCTAAATACTCTTCCTCCATTTCAGCATCCCTTTTTCGTTTGTAGATTACATACATAATAAACCCCAGGGACCCAACAAGCAGAAGCACAATGCTTCCGATTGTGGAGCCTACAACTTTTGTAACTTGATGAGACGATGGAGGTGATCTAACTTTCTGGACTTTAATGAAAGCTGAAGCATTATAAGAAAGTGGATCACCCATCTTCATGGTAAATAGCTCTGAACGTAAAAAACATTCTCCACTTGAAACATTTGAATTATATGTAAAAAAAGCTGCTTTGCATGAGCAATTTTTGAGACATGCCTTTTTGCAAGAGTCAATATCCACCCCCTCTATGTCAGGATTAAAGGGGAAGTACGTGACGTTCTCGAGTGTGATCAAATGTTGATCTAGTGTAGAATTACATATGAGAGGAGTAACTTCATAGCAACCCAGGTTGAGTTGGCGATTGTTCACAGGTCTAAAATATTCTACAACGGGACAACTACATTGTTGAGTTGTCGAGCAAATGGCATTTCTTCCACAGACTAAAGGAAATCTGCATTGGTCACTAAAAGATAAAATAATATCGCTTGTCTCCTTCCACTGAAAAAATCGCCATTCAAACACTTTCAGATGTCCATCTGGCATCAGTTTCATATAATGAGTAGATATTGCAATATTGCCAGTAGCAAGAGTAGTTTGCTTGCCAGAATGCGTGTAGAATGATAAACTCCCATTCAACAACTCGATGTGGCTTCTTCCCTTTTTGGCATCGCTGGTAGATGCTAAGTCAGGCATACTGAAATAGGCTTGAGGCGGGTTTGATTTAACATAAGCAACCAAACCTTTATCCGTGACTTGAAAAGAAAACATACCTTCTGACGAATTGTCTAAGGAAACTCTAGATTTCAGTTGCTGACCTTGAAACAGCTTTTGGCCTGGTAACAAAGTGTCTGTTGGGTGATCAAAAGATTGCCAAACTACCGAGTTCTGGTGATCGAACAATACTAGATTTCCGGTATCAGTTAGGTTCATGCCTGCAACCGATTTTCCGGCAGTGTTGGTGGTCCAAACTATGCTTCCATCTCCATCCTTAAGCACCAAGTCTCCAGCTGCATTGAAATTCAGTAGCGCATTATCCCCGACAGGATGGTCTATGTTGGCTGACCAAATTATCTCAGTTTCATCAACTTTGAATTCATAATATTCGATTCCAGTAATGAATATGGAAAAGTAGTAAGAGGTACAATTAGGTTTATCACAAGAGGTACAATCAGGTTCATCACAAGAGGTACACTTAGGTTTATCACAGGAGAAGGCACAGGCGAATAGAGCAAAATTGGTTCGTCTTAAGAGTATGGGTTGGTAAAACCCGTAATTGTTGGTGGTCCATGTAGTGGAAAGATTTGCAGTAGGATATGTTTTAACAGGCTGCAGAGCAGTGGGTGAGTAGCAAGATGACATGAGAACTAGATAAATGGCAAACAAGAAACTACAAATCCTTAATGTTCTCATTGCAGAGGAGCACTGACGAACCTATGAGGATTAATGTATGAATCAGCTGGATTCTTCAAGCACTTATCAGACATATGCTTTGACAGCTTTGTTTTCTTTTTTCTTTTTTTTTTTTTTTTTATGTATTTAGAGTTAAAAGTTTGCTTTAACTATAAGTATAAATAAGGTAAATAAAAAAGTATTTAAATTTGTTACTTAGTATATTGAAGGGTTAATAAAAAAGTTTTACCTACTATCAGTTAACTAAATAATAAATAAAATATAAAAGCATTAAACTTATAAAAAGAGATAAAAGAACAAACACTTGTTAAAAGAAGAATTTTTTTAACTTTATTAAACTTTAAGGGTCGTACAATAACTATATCAAAATTTGGAAATCAAAGCGTAGATCGTTTAAAGAAAAAGAATTATTGTTAACTTTCGTTGGATAAATCTATTAGCGTAAATCATTTATAAGAAAAAAATTATTAAAGTTAAAGCGTTGCCGTATGAAAAGTCTATTAAAACATTGGGTCAAAATGTAAATTAACTAAACAAAAGAAAACAATAATATTACAAATTTAAAACCTTATTAATAATCAATCAATTTTTTTTTTAAAGAATATACAACTTATAATAAAACAAAAGTAAATGATAACCTATAAAATGATGCCATGTGCTTTAGTACTGTTAATAATATAATGATGCCATGTGCTTTAGTACTGTTAACAATACGATTTGTTAGTATATAGAATTATATCGGTTTAAATGATACGAAAATCATCAAAAGAGGCATTGACCAACAATTTTTACCAAAATAGCCACCTCTCATCTCTTGAGAGAGTCGGCTCACGATTTCCGATGCATCTAAAGCCTTTTCAAGAGGTTTTGGCCTAAAAGCCAACCGTTGAGCGACACGTATCATTATTATTGGGACGCTTCTCCAAGAAGGCGGGACACCTCTCCGAGAGGCTTCAGCTTCAGGGACCACCACCACCATCTCCACCTCCACAACCAACCCCACCTCCACAGCAACCACCCACCACCACCACCACCTCAACTGCAACCACCAACCACCCCCTTCACAGCAATCGTCCACCACCACCACACCCACAACCACCCCAACCATCATCATTAAGAAAAAAAAACAGAAACATAAACAACTAAATAAAAACCAGCCTGAAATTCGTGAGATGTGTGTCGTCGATTCGTGAATGTTCGTCGTCGATTCACAAGGTGGTCACCGGTGGTGATGGTGGTAGTGGTCGGTGGTGATGGTGGTAATGTTCGGTGGTGATGGTGGTGGGAGGTTGCTGTGGTGGTGGTTGCTGTGAAGCCTCTTGGAGAGGTGTTCTTGAAGCCTCTCTAAGAAGTCTCCCTGTCCCTGAAGCCTCTTGGAGAGGTGTCCTGAAGTCTCTCGAAAAGGTCTCCCTATCCTTGAAGCCTCATGAAGAGGTGTCCCAGTGGTACAATAATTCTGAGCATCTTTATGGAATATAAAATTAAATATATAATATTGTAACGTTTCCTTCTCATGTTGTCAAACTTTAGTACACTAATTTAAAAGTGTTGTCTATACATCTTTATGGAACAGTAGTAAATCAAGATTGGATTATGTGGGCGGTTTTGCTCGAAATCTATTGGCTAGTTTGTACGTTTTTTTTCTAAAATAACTTTCACGTGGTTTTCAAAAGTGAGTTTCCACTTTCCACTACTTTTTTTATCGGCGTCCCAGTGGTTTATGACACATTTGGGGTGAGACGTGGCCCGAGTTCGAGACGGCGCCAAAACGCTTCAACCGACTTTTCACAACGGAGCCTGGCCAGGGTAAACCCGGGGCAGCCAGGTCGCGATCTCAACCGGACGGGAACTCCGAGGAGAAAACCCTCCCACCTCACTGTGTGACCAATTGCCCAAACATATCATTGGCTCCACTTTCCACTATTAATTTGTTATTTTCAAGCAAACAAAAGTATAATATGTTAAAAGCAAATAACCAACAAACTTTTTAGCTTCAAAAATATTTATTTTTTTTCATGGTTTCTCTTGGGCATACATCTTACGGTTGGTACACAAAACGTCGGTACCCTACCAAACCAGACAAATATCAATTGAAAGTTCGTAGCGAAACACGGGTCATCCACTAGTTAGTGAACAATGTAAATAAGTGATCTCTATTGTTTATAGAGAATTTAGAACTCTTGGTTAAAGACCAAAAATTAACCGTAAGATAGATATGTGTAGTGGAGAGGCGTTATGGGGAACAAAATATTATAAAGTAATAAAGGGGTGTTATGGGAAAAGAGGGTGTCGAGTGAAGGGGCGTTATGAGGCTTTATAAATGATTGGGTAATCATTGTTAATTATTTTTTTCTTATATAAATAATACTATTAAATACCTAATAATATTTCATTAAATAAATAAAAATTACAAATAGTAAAAAAAATTACAAAATACTAAAAAAAAATTAGAAAGTAAAAAAAAAAATAGAAATACTAAAAAAAAAAAAATACAAATACTCATAGATCATATTTTTTCATGATTTTGGCCTTTTGTTTCAAACACATTTCCAAGGCTTTGCCGGTTAAGTGGTCGTGCGACTGCGTATAAAACTCAAAGTCGCGTTGAAATTGTCGATCTCTCATAAGCTCAACCACCTCTCGGTTTTCTTGGATACGTTGAGCCCCGATGTTGCGTATGTCTTGGAGACGTTGGTTCATATCAGAAAACGCCGGGATTAACTCGTTCACCCCTGACGCAGACTCCGCCCAGGCGGCTCGAGCAGCCGTTCGACGGGGCGGACGGGGTATCTCATCCGCCCCTTCCTCCCGTGCAAAATACGCATTTTTTTCGACGTTTAGGTCGATGAAACGCACGTCAAACATAGGCGTTTCAGGATCAACCGACTCAGAGGTCTTCGACTTATTTGAAGGCCTCGTATTTCTGGCCCTAGTTGAAGAACTTCGAACCGTTGGGCGGACGTTGGATCGTTTGGAGCAGTCTTTCAGCAGCTGCCAACACCTCAAGTAATGAGAATTCCCATGGTGATGTTGGTATTCTGTCAAAGCTGCCTCCAAAATATTCTCGTTGCTTTGGCCAGATTTCCAACCGTTCCCGGTGCGTTGATAAACGGTCTGAAAGTTGGTGCATTTGCTGCTCATGTCGGTCCACTTGCCTGATATGGAATCCTCGGGCCGGTAGTTTTCTCCCTTACCAACTAGACGGAAAAAAATTGTTCGGACTATTTTCCAAAACTCCCCTTTGAATTGGTAGTTCGCTAAAAAAACAAAGCAAAAAATATATAAGTTCGCATTTAAATAAATATATGTAAAAAAAATATAACATAACAAAAAATATATATCTTACAAACAATGGGATACTAGTCCGTGTCCCGATTGTTGATGAAAGAAGCAGTAGTGTTATATTCTTGCGGGAGACAACGAACCAGCTGAAGAAACAGATGTGAGTCGCTGACCGCATGGTCAACATCTGCGAGTTGGTTGGCTAGGCTTTTGAGCTGCTGACAGTAATCATCCAAGGAGGAGCACGCAGTAAGAGTAAGAGTGAGGTTGTAGAAGCAGGTTTCACATGTTGCGGCATGTGCCTTTTATTGCGGCATGTGTAGAGGAGGAGTCGGGTGCATCTGATTTAGTCATCGAGTACAGGTTATAAGCTGTGAAAGAATGAAGGATGTGAAGTGTTATCGGCCAAAGCCTGGTGACAAGAAAAAAAGGGAGTAAAAAAAAGAGAGCTAGGGTAATCAAAACCGTAGCTCTGATACCATGAAAGTTTATGATAATGGGAATTCTCTGATGATTCATTATGAAAACAAAGGACCCTATATATAGAGATCAATACAAGAGATAACCCTAGCTATAAACATGGAAAGTAAATCTCTATATCTATACAAGAAATATCTATCTCTAAAACAATATATTTACATAATACTATAACCAGATAATATTACTATCAAATGTAAAAATTTCAATGGGTTGTCTTTTAAAAAATAATAAAGGATTAATTGAGAGTGATTTTTATTTAAGGCCTAAACTCATAAGTTTAAGTGTTAATCACATGTTTACGGGATAGAGTCTTACAATGTTACCTCAGAAATAGGTATGGCCAACTGTTTAACAAACGAAGAATGCCATTTCATGGCCTTCCCTTCTAGGTTAATAGCCACTTATCACATAAATGGCGGAAAGACTACATGGCAAAAGTAAAAGATAAACAATGAGAAATAACATATAAAGAACCCCTAAAGCACAAGAAGACAATCACGTGTAAAGACCAACAAAAAAGTGAGGGTGAAATCTAATTTCCTATGCCACATCTAGAAGCTCTTATGAACCTATCTTAATAGTCTTTAACCTTAATTCTAAGTCTCCACAAAATTCTATCCTGTACCATGTCCTCAGAGAGGTGTAACTCTTGTAGATCTTTCTTAATCCTCTCATCCCAAGTCAACCTGGGCCTACCCCTACCCCTCCTCCCCTCCACAGTAAGGTTTTCCACCGCCCTAACTGGCTCTGTCATCTGTCTCCTCTTCACATGCCCGAACCACCTTAGTCTCCCCTCCTTTATCTTATCAGATATACTAGCTACTCCCAACCTTTCTCTAAGAACCTCATTTCTTATCTTGTCTAACCTTGTGTGCCCACACATCCACCCCAGCATCCTCATCTCTGTTACGTCCATCTTATGTAAATAAAAGGTTTTAAAAATCTATAAAGCTATTCAACAAACATACAACTACAACAAAGCTAAATAAAAAGTATAGAATAATAATATTGTAAATTAGAAAAGAAAGAATTATGTAAATAATTTTTTTAAGCGACAAATATGTAAATAGTTAAATAAGTAAATAATCAAATCAAATATAGAATAAACTAAAAATGAAACAAATGAAAAAGGTACATAAGCAAACTCCCATTCAAGAATCTAATGTATTTTCTCTCTTTTTTTTTTTTTTTTTAACGGCTAGATCATCTAGTTAGTCCTCAAGTCCCAAGTAGGAATCATGTGGTTGGCATATTACAGCTAGGTGGAACCGGTGCCATAGTCTCAAATTAACTATATCATTATAGCCCAGGGTGTACCTCTAATAGGTTATAGGTTGGTTAAAGGGCTCAAGGTTCAATGGTAAAAAAGATCCATCGATTTGAACGGTTGAGTAAGAAAAGGTAAAGATCTTCATGATCCATTGTAGAGGATACTAATGCCAACTGTGGTCCGTTGTTTCCTCTAAAGAGGATGGCCGAATCATCTAATATGCGAAGAGCTGATCATTATACCGGTAAAGAAGAATGAAGGACAATGATAAACAATAAACAGTTAAAATCATAATAATACTTTATTACAACCATCTAAGTCTGTAGTCACAACAAATATAACACACTTAAGGCATAATTCAAATTTTGGACAAAATAAACTAAATGAAGACCAGTTTTTCTGCAAAAATAAATAAATATAGAAACATAGAAATGTCGACCCACTCACCTTGGCCCAGATAGAATAGAAGGCAGCAACGGTGTTAAATCTTTCTCCTGACAATTGTTATTCTGTAGTCTTGGATCTGTAAAGTTATAATCCAAGTTTGATTCAATGCTCATTGCTCCTTCTATTACCTTAACCACTGATGACATTGAAGGCCTTCGCGTATAGTCAGTCTGTAAACACCATGAAGCCATCTTCATCATCTCCATAACCTCCGTACCATTTTTTTTGCAAATCTTCACTGGTCATGTCAACAATATTTAACAATGTTTCTTGCTCCCAACATTTTTGAAAAACACGAAGTAAGTGCCAGCTTTCTTCTGGCTGAGACCGGTCAAAGTTCTTTCTTCCACACAAGATCTCTAAGAGAACGATTCCAAAGCTATACACATCCACCTTTTCTGTGATAACTGAACTTAACCATTCTGGAGCCAGATACCCTGGGGTTCCTCTCATTGTAGTCATCACTTGGGTTTGATTCCTGTCAATGAGCTTAGACAACCCGAAATCAGATACTTTGGCATTGAAATCGTTGTCTAGGAGTATGTTTTGAGGTTTAATGTCGAGGTGGATGATTTTTTGCCTACAGTCTTCATGGAGATAGGCTAAACCTTTAGCTATATCAAGAATGATTTTCTTTCGGCATTCCCATTTAAGTATGTGCTCTCGACTTCCATGGTAGATCCACTTATCTAATGACCCGTTACTCATGAAATCATACACAAGAAACCATTTGGATTTCCGTGTACAAAATCCTCTAAGTCTAACCAGATTCACATGGTGAATGCTGCCAATGGAATGTACCTCAGCTAGGAATGATTGTTTAATGTGTGAAAGACCTTCAAGGCATTTTACTGCAATCTTTGACCCATCTTTGAGACTCCCTTCAAAAACTGATCCAAAACCCCCTTCACCAAGCTTTTTAGTGAAATCCTTTGTGGCGATTTTTAGTTCTTCATAAGAAAACCGAGTCGGCATTCCTGGAAATTGATCTAAATACTCTTCCTCCTTTTCAGCATCCCGTTTTCGCTTGCAGACTACATATGTGATAATCCATATGGTCACAACAAGCAGAAGCACAAAACTTCCAATTGTAGAGCCTACAATTGTTGCAACTTGATGAGAGGAACGATGCGATGTAACATTTTGGACTTTTATGAAAGCTAACGCATTAATATCGTGTTGCTCAATGGACTTCATTGTAAGTAAATCCGAAACTAAAAAACATTTTCCACTTGAAAAATTTAAATTATACCGGAAAAAAGCTGCTTTGCATGAGCATCTTCTTAGACATGTTTGTTTGCAAGTCTCCATATTCACCCCCTCCATGTCGGCAGTCGAGGTGAAGTACTTGGTGTTATTGAGTGTGATAAAATCTTGATCTTGTGTAGAATCACATGTGAGTGGAGTACGTTCTATACAACCCAAGTTGGGTTGGCGATCGTCCACTGGTCTAAAATATTCTGTTCCAGGACAACCACATTGTTGATTAGCCAAGCAAATGGCATTTCTTCGGCAAGCCAAAGGATAACTACACTCATCAACAAAACCTTCAGTAAGATCGGTTACCATTGTCCACTCTGTAGAATTAGATTGCCATTCAAACACTTTCAAACGCCCATCTGGCATCAGTTTTATAAACTGAGTAGATTATGCTTTAGGTATGTAAATCTCTGCATCAGGATAACTTGGCTCGGAAGCGTATATGAAGAATGACAAACTCCCATTCAAGAACCTAATATATTTTCTCTGTTTATTTGTATTGGGTTTGCCATATAGATAGCCAAACCTACTGTAATATGGTTGAGGTGGGTTTGATTCAACATAAGCAATCAAACCTTTATCCGTGACTTGAAGAGAATACATACCTTCCTGGTTCGTCTGATTGCTTAATACAACAGTAGATGTCAGTTTTTGACCCACAAATAGCTTTTGGCCAAGTAACCAACAGTCTGTTGGGTGATCAAAAGATTGCCAAACTACTGAGTTCTGGTCATCAAACAGCACCAGATTTCCGCTATCAGTTAGGTCCATGCCAACAACTGATTTCCCTGAAGTGTTAGTGCTCCATACTGTGCTTCCATTTACATCCCTTAGGACCAATTCTCCAGCTGCGGTGAAATTCAGTATTGAATCAGTCCCGACAGGAATGTCTCTGTTGGCTGACCAAACAACTCTACTTTCTGGCTATCTACTGGAATTAGGGGCTGGAAATATGAATATGGAAAAGATGTAGTGGAAAGATTTGCTGTCGTCGGTACAGTTTCCTTCACATAGAAAGCCACAGGCGAATTGAGCTCCATTGGTTTCTCTAAGGAGTATGGGTTGGACATCTGAGTACTTAGTGTCCCATGTGGTCGAAACATTTGTGGTATAAGAATATGATTGAAAAAATGTAGTAAGATCTTTCATCACTTTCCAGCCTTCTAACTGCCATCCAAACAATTGCAAATGCCCATCTGCCATCAGTTTCATATATTGGACGGATGATGCTTCAGGTATGTCAATCACACCAATACGATCACTTTGCTCGGAAGACTCTATGAAGAATGACAAACTCCCATTCAAGAACCTGATGTATCTTCTTCCTTTCATTGTATAAATGTTGCCATATGGCAACCAACTATAATAGGCTTGACGTGGCCTTGATTCAACATAACCAAACACACCTATATCTGTGACTTGAAGAGAATACCTTTCTTCCCGCCATGGGGCTGAAGAAGAACGAGGTTTCAGGTTTTGACCTTGAAACAACTTTTGGCCAGGTAACAAAGAGTCAGTTGGGTGATCAAAAGATTGCCAAACCACCGAGTTATGGTGATCGAACAACACCAGATTTCCGGTATCAGTTAGGTTCATGCCAGCAACCGCTTTTCCAGCTGTGTTGGTACTCCAGACTGTGAATCCATATTCATTATGTAGCGCCAAGTCTCCAGCTGCAGTGAAATTCAATATTGAATTCTCTCGGAGTCGGAGGGGATAATCGACTGACCAAACGACTTTAGATTGCCCTGGGGATTCCGTGGTCGGAGATATGAATATGGAGAAGAGGTAAAAGGTACAATTGTATTGACAGAAGAAGCCACAGGTGAATACAGCTACATTGGTTTCTCTACGGAGTATGGGTTGTTCATATGAATAATTGGTGGTCCATGTGGTGGAAGGATTTGCTGTAGGTGAATATGATTCTGCAGTGAGTGATAACATGAGAATTAAACAAAAGGCTAACAAGAAACTACGAATCCTCATGACTGATCCACACCGAAGAAACTATGAAAAATGCATGGGTTAAATTGCCAATCTGCTGCTTAACTCTTCCACGGAAGTCAAGGCAGTGTTATGGTCCACTCATTAGAGCCACCGTGTTTGACCAACCATGCTGTTGCACTGCAAGCTTTGAGAGTTTTTCAAAAAAGTTTCGATTTTAGATCAATATAAATTTTTGTTTTAACTTTAAATTAAAATTTATTTTTTTCTATAAACAAATTTATATTCCTCTATTTAGCAACTTCTTTATTTTTTAAAATTTATTTTTTCCTATAAACAAATTTATATTCCTCTATTTAGCAACTTCGTAATCATAGTAACTTCTTTACGCATCATGTTGTTTCACTGCAGGCTTTGGGAGTTTTTCAAAAAAGTTTCGATTTTACAAGTTTACATGTATTAGGTACAACTTACACCACATCTTCTTTTTCTTTATCTAATAGATAATGTATAATAGTCAAGTCGTATAATAGTCAAGTCAACTATTGTAATTAATTTTTGTTTTAACTTTAAATGAAAATTTATTTTTTCCTATAAACAAATTTATATTCCTCTATTTAGCAACTTCTTTACGCATCATGCTGTTGCACTGCAGGCTTTGGGAGTTTTTCAAAAAAGTTTCGATTTTACAAGTTTACATGTATTAGGTACAACTTACACCACATCTCCTTTTTCTTTATCTAATAGATAATGTATAATAGTCAAGTCAACTATTGTAATTAATTTTTGTTTTAACTTTAAATTAAAATTTATTTTTTCCAATAAACAAATTTATATTCCTCTATTTAGCAACTTCTTTACGCATCATGCTGTTGCACTGCAGGCTTTGGGAATTTTTCAAAAAAGTTTCGATTTTAGACCAATATAAATTTTTGTTTTAACTTTAAACTAAAATTTATTTTTTCCTATAATAAACAAATTTATATTCCTCTATTTACGCATCATGTTTGTGCGTCTTTCAGACCAATATAAATTTTTGTTTTAACTTTAAATTAAAATTTATTTTTTCCTATAAACAAATTTATATTCCTCTATTTAGCAACTTCTTTACGCATCATGCTGTTGCACTGCAGGCTTTGGGAGTTTTTCAAAAAAGTTTCGATTTTACAAGTTTACATGTATTAGGTACAACTTACACCACATCTCCTTTTTCTTTATCTAATAGATAATGTATAATAGTCAATTCGTATAATAGTCAAGTCAACTATTGTAATTAATAGCAAGAGACTTTTTTTTTTTTTTTTTTTGAAAAGTGAACTTCAATAAAAACCGCACACCCGGCCCTCAAACCAAGGACCGAAGGCAAAAAACTACAACATGTACAACGGGCTCAACCTCCAATCATTCCAAACAATCTTTTTAAACCTGGATCTAACTCTAAACCACAAAAACGATAATGACTTCACCTTGGCGACAATCTCACCAACTCTAACTTCCTTGTGTCTAAAGATCTTCTCGTTTCTAGCATTCCATATCGCCCACATCGTTACCATTATAATACCTTGTATGATCATTCTTTCCATCTTATTTCTTCTACCATTTGGTAATTTTAACAAGTCTTGAACATCAAAAGCGAATATGGGCCCTATATTACACCAAGACCCAATAGCCGTCCAAACCCCAAACGAAACACCACACCCGGTAAACATGTGAATAGCCGTCTCATCATCCACTTCGCATAAAGCACATTCAGCTTCTTGAACATTAATGCGTCTTCTCCGAAGAGCAACCCGTGTTGGAATTTGATCCATTTCGAGGCGCCACACAAAAATTTTATTAGCAAGAGACTGATTAATCTTTTTTGTTTGGCTGAAGAATTCAACTTTTAAAATTTAATGAAGAGAATATATGGAAACCATACCTACTTAAGTGCTTAACAATGGTCTCCTCTGCAGTCTGCAGAGTCAGTGGGCAATCAATATAGTAAGAAATCTGTTCTGATTCCATAGACGATATCTGTGAAAGGAAGATCACCCACATGAAAAAAAAAACAATTTTTATGACTGATTAATCTCTTTTGTATGGAGCTTTCTAATAGTTTCATTCATAAAATAATAATAAGGTAACAAAAAGAATCATACATAGGCGCAGGCCACACAACATAAAATGACTTTGACGGTGGTTTGTTGACTTTGACGAATTTGTGCACAATTTGATCCATTGTTGCTTCAATAAAGTCTCAAAATGAGTGAGGTGGTGGTGGTGGTGGTTGGAGGAGGGGGTGATGTTGGTTGTTTGGGGAGGAGGAGGTGGTGGTGCTGATCATATATATAAAAGATTAAACTGCTCGGATGGTCCCTATGGGTATTTTGATCATTTTACATGACTTAACCGATAAAATTTAACGACGTTAGCCGGTAGGGACCAAAATGTTATAAAATGTCAACGTTGGGGACCATTGAAAATATATGGGGGCATACGTGAAATTTGGGCAAACCACATGGACCATCCGTGCACTTTACTCTTCGTTAATGAAACCATATGTTGTGTTCAATGCATAAAGTTTAAAGTCTTTCATGATTTTGAGTCATGTGTTTCTTGGACTGGGTTGATGGGTCATGGGGTGTACCTTAACATCAAGGATGTTAACGGTGATGTGACATTTTAAAATTCAATTGTACACTACTCCTTTTCCGTGTTAAGGGTTGTTAAAGTGGTCATAGGTTAACATGTTAACAAGAATCAAAAGAGAGAAAATTAAGGAATGATGTAGAGCTAAAAAGTGTTAAACCATTTCCTTAAAATGAAATAGCGCGAAAGGGGAAAAAAATAGAGGATTCAACATCTAGATGGAATTAAAGTATCCCCATAACCAAAGGTAACATTTTCATCTGAGGAGGGCTTTTGTCCAACACTTATTTATTCAAGTCTTATAAAAGTGACCCATTGGGCCTGTAATGGTGGTGTTGGTGGGTGTTTTACAATTATATATATAACATTTCTAGACGTTCGCTACAGTAACAATAATCTCTACTACCTTATTAAGGAGGAGAGATGGGTAAGAAGGTAATTTCACCATCATTTTAAGATGGCATACAAAAGGTTTCATGCATAAATCTCTAACTTTTACCATTTTCTTCCATCTATGCCCTTATGTACAAGTCACTACTACAAATCAATTGCATCATTCAATACATTTAATTCATGTATTAACTTTTTGTTACCTAGAACCATTAACAAGTAATAGATTAATTCATGTAACTTTTTTTAAATGGATTAACTTTTTGTTACCAATGGAATTTGAATTATCACCATAAGAAAATGCTAAGCCTAATTTAACACTTTGTAACCAGTAGGCTAAAGGCTCTCTAGAACCATTAACAAGTAATAGATTAATTCATGTAACTTTTTTTTAATGGATTAACTTTTTGTTACCAATGGAATTTGAATTATCACCATAAGAAAAGGCTAAGCCTTATTTAACACTTTGTAACCAGTAGGCTAAAGGCTCTTTGGTTCATATGTGTAACTAAATGTTGCAAATAAAAATCAAGCACGGATCGGATTGGATAAATGACAGTATGGTGTATAAAGTTTTGGCAATTTAAATGTGAATAAAAATACATACCCGCGGCAACGCGCGGGCATTCCACTAGTTATCTTATTAAGGAGGAGTGACGGCTATAAAAGTAATTTTGCTGGGCGCACAAGTTTTGAAGCAATATGTACAAATGATTACAACACAATTTAAAAGGGTAGATTGGTCCATTATAGGACAATTAAGACACTTGTGAGGGTAATGTAGACATTTCACCTTCCTCCTCCTTTAGAATATCAAAACTATTTTACAATACTGCCCTTATTTCGCATCCCTGCCCTCAGTGATCATTTGCCTTCTTCCATTGGTTTGCCTTCTTCATTAATTCATTCAAGAAGACATTACCTACACCATTAAAACTGTCATAATATCCAACTTTATTAGGCCAGAGAGTTACAAATTCGCTCAATAATAGAATCACCCTTTTCAATCATCATCTTCATCCGTTAACGGTGAACCTTCATGTTGATGTTCATCTATGAATTGTTTGTACTTGCGTTTTGTATTCATTGCTTATTTTTTTATTAGGGTTCTTCAAAGAGAAATGAATACATAGGGTTGAAGCCCTAAACTTTGAATCCTTCATCCTTTAGAGGTTCAACGATTTCGAAGCACCTGCAAAATCTCCAATGATTCATTCACCTGCTTCATTGATGCAATAATGGTAATATCTTCTCTTTCTTCATCCTAATCTTGTGGGTTGAATTAAAAGTTTATTTGAATATCTATGTGTTTTAGGTTCATTGATTGGTGGTGAATTGAGATCGGAATATTGATAAACCGCAATAATGGTACCAACTTCCTAAACTGTCCCCATCTCTAAGTTTACCATTTTCACAAATAGGCTGATTTTAGACATTGATAATGATAGTTGTAGAATTTTGATATTATGAGCTTGATTTAGTACTATATCTGATTTCCAAAAGTAAAAAATAAACAAATTACATTATGTATTGAATAATAAGATAACGAAGAATGAAAACAATGTTGGTGACCTGCATTTTGCAGCTTAATGACACAATACTAAGCCACATCGCCCTAGAAAGAAAATAATAAAAGATGTTAATGCTAGATTATATTCACCAAGTTTTCTTTTACGTATTATATTATTTTGGTAGTTAATTTTATTTTCGGGTTATTGGCTAAACAACTCATGGGATTTCGCTTGCAGGTAGGGGTGCAAACGAACCGAGCTACTCGTGAGCTACTCGAGCTCGGCTCGAAAAAAGCTCGTAACGAGATGAGCCTAAACGAGCTCGAGCTTGAGCCCGAGCCTAAAACACAAGCTCGTTTAGTAAACGAGCCCAAGCTCGAGCTTTGTTTATCGAGCTCGAGCCGGCTCGCGAGCCTTAACGAGCCCACCATTTATATAAATTTTAATTAATATATTAAATATATATTTAAATATAATAGGTAATTTTATAAAATTCTGAATAAATAACCAAATTATATTTAAATAAGTATTACAATTAATATAAATTAATTAATAACTAAAAAACGAGCTGAGCCCGAGTCGAGCTTTAGGAACAATGCTCGAATCGAGCTGAGCTCGAGCTTTCATAACTTAAACGTGCTCGAGCTCGAGCCTGGTCGAGCTCGGGCCCGGCTCGATTCGTTTGCACCCCTACTTGCAGGTTAAGGAGCAGAGGATGGTGGCGATGGTGATACATCTCATGTCAGTTTCAGGTGGATTCTGGCCACATATGAGGATATGAAAAGAAGTAACATATCTGACTGTTGGCGTGCGTGGGTGAAAGCTGCTGGCACTATCAAATATTGGTGGTCAACGACGGTAAACAACAACAGCAACCTGGATTTTGGTAAATTTTTCTTGATATTAGGTACTTAAAATGATTAAAATTTAATCTCTTATGTAGAATGAGGTTGGCATGTTTAGAGGAACAACTTTCAAAGACAAATGTTGAGGAGTCTAGGGTGGAAGAATGCACAAAATGTCATGAAAAGTGAAGAGCTTCTTATTTCTATTTAAGTTACATAAATACGGTACATGTAGCAAGGTTTCAAGATGGGATGAGTTGAATACGAGCCAACTTTAATATGGGTCAACTACATCTTTTTAAAAAAACGGGCCTTACGCTTTTGTGATTTTGTGTTTTTGTTAGAGGTGGTCCCAGTTAGTTAAATAATGGAGCGAAATACGTTCGGGTTGAAATGCGTGTAACATCGCAAAATTTGTCAACCAATTCTCTAGATGAAAAGGACTACATATATATTTTCGGACGAACCCGTTGATGGGTTTTGACACGCAGGACTCAATTGAAAAGATTTAAAGGACCCGGTTTAGCACCTTTGAGTTAATCTTGGATACGATTCAATTGAAAAGAAACTATAGGAACCTTGGTGTCATTTAAGGAAGTGATTTTTTGTTACTTTGGGAACAAGGGTTTGTGCAATGAAAGCCAAGGGATCTAATAGGTAAATTATGGTCATTAACATCTATTATAAAACAAACCCTAGGTCATGCGACCTAGAGCGGCAGGCGGCAGAAAAATAAAACGGGTTCTTGAACTCGACGAAGGTGCAGGTTCGCTTGATCGCCAGTGCACAAATCAAGTAATCTTCGTGGCGTTTTTAATCCTTCTTCGTGCTCTTGATTCGTTGGGGTTGTTGACTACGACAGGGATGACTCTAGTAGTGGCAAATGGTATTGAAATGACGACAGTACACGGTGTAGGTACAAGGGTTCCAGTGACGGTGATGTTGGTGAAGGAAGGTTGCGATTTTACTAAAGACATAACGAACTACGTGTGAATTTAATCCGTCATGGAGTCGGTTTGTATTGTCGAGTTCGAGTGAAAATTAATGATGGTTTCGACGTCTCCATCATTGAAGGGGCCGCGAGTTCTGTATTTCATCGACACATGATTGCTTTTGGGTGTAATTCTAAACTCCTTTCCAGGGTCGCTAAGTCTCATTTTATTCGGAATCTAAACTTGGTTTGGAACAACCACTGACGACATCTTCAGGTAAGCGAATGATCTGGTACTCAAGTTTAAACGAGTATTGGGTGATGGAAACCGTTCCTTTCGGTCTCGACCGCTTCAACGTTACAGCATGATGTTGTTGATGATTAATTAGTACCTAGTGATGCCTGGACACCCGATTTGCAGGTGTTATGGCTGTTGTGTTCTTAATCTTGCATGATGTAGTGTAGGGTACATGCATGAGTTATGGTTAAGCAATAATGATGATGATGCAACATGGTACATGGAAATTATCAACTAGTGGTTATAGTTTTCATATGGACTTGGGAATTGACTATGGCCTTATTCGTATGTCATGGCCATGGTTCTGTGTGCATGAAACTAAGGTTTCTTAGGATGGAATAATGCATCTTAAACCAATAAAGATTCGAAGTTGCCATACTATTTTATTTAAGACATGGGTCCATGCATGGGGCGGTGTCGTGCAGAGTAATAATTATAAAATCATGAGGAAGCTACTAAATGGTTATGGTTGGTGACGCGTATTCATTCTGATATAGAACCTTAAATTCTTGCATCGCTCTTAGAATCCTCTAGCGAAAGCGAATGCTACGCGAAGAGGTCGGCCAGAAACGAGATCAGTACCTGATCTTGGCCTTCCAAAACGTACGATACTCACCTATGTGTTCTTGACGAGCTTGCGGGGCGGTTAGCTTGTGGATTTGTAAGCTTTGCAAATGGTGAGTTCTTGTGCCCACTCTTTTAGTTATCGTTTTTCTAAATATTTTTGGGCTGACGTGCATGCTAAACCAGTATGATTATTTTATGAAGTCACAAAATATTTTTATAAAGTTGTAAATATTTTTGTGAACTCATACATATTATTTTGGTATGAAACGTGAGTAGGCGGAATGCGCTTAATGTTTTATTATACGTTTTGAGTTATATGTGTTATTATATATACATATGAATAGACTCATGTCTTGATTAAAGTGTGGCTTAAGTTTTTATTTAATAAGCGGAATGCGCTTAATGTCTTGACCACGTATTTGGAACCTTGCTTGTTAGATCGGGACTTGCCTTGAGTTATACTTGTTAGGTTAAATGTGTTAATATATATAAACTATGTATGACGGTTACCTGGTATTAAAAATTGAGCTATGATAGTTTTACAGTATGTCTGCTCTAATTTATAGTTATGGTTTGAGTCTTAGTAGGCGATATGCGCTTATGTAGACTTGTGGTAGTTTTGTGACAATTAGGCGAAATGCGCTTATTATAGATTTAAAATAAAGTCTTACGTTAAATAGGCGGTATGCGCTTATTCTAGACTTTATATTTTTTTTGCTTAGGGAACAGATTGGCGGTTTGCGCTTATCGTTAACTCTAAGGTTGAGGTATTTTGTTAAATCTTATTTTGACAAATTACTTGTTTATATAAATTTATCAAACTTGAACTCACTCAGCGTAGCTGACTTTTGCATACACGTTAGATTGATTTCAGGTTGTGGATGAATAAAAGGCGCCTTGGCATGCAGTGGAGCTTCTCAGTTGCGGTTGACATTTCATTTAAGAAGACGTCTACGAGATTGCTCGAACGTTATTTACATACTTTTTTTTAGCTTTTAGTTGATTATTAAATATTCTTTTGACCCGTCTTGGGAAAACCATGTTTGGAAATTTAATAATTTCTTTTAACATTCCGCTGCGTATTTTTCTGAAATAAGATAAGCTTTCTTTTGAATTGTTAACATGGCATCAATCTTTGAATGCCAACTGTTTGACCTGTCGGATTTGAGGGTCTTACAATGCGTAAGGCCAGATGAGGTTAAACTGCAAAAACTGTACATTTGTTTCATTGTAGATTGTTTGAGTTAGCTGCAAAACGGGTCAAAATGGGTTGGGTTGAATAAGTTGTCGAAGCTTCTTTCTAGGGTTTACCACCTTTTATCTCTGCTGAAACACGCTTGTTTCCCATTACTACTACTTACTACAATATGTCTAATATACTTCAATATGGTTATTGTTTTTATAAACAGGGTTCCCAGACGGTTATAATTGGTGGGCTTCACAACGATGACATGGCAGAGGATGTTCAGTCTTGCTAGGGAGTATGGGTCAGTGTCTTCTATAACCTACCTACTTCTTAAAGAAGAAATTACACAGCATGGTAAAGACATACTATTAATTCTAGAGTGAATTGCTTGGTTGGTCCCTGTGGTTTACAGATATTTCATTCTTGGTCCCTAAGCTTCACTAATTACGGAGTTGGTACTTGAGGTTAAAAAATCCGCACTCGTGTGGTCCCTGCCCTTAACGTCAGTTAAATTACTCAGTTAAGTAAGTATGAATTGACTATTTTACCCCTGCATAACAATAATATTATTATCCAACTGAAAAGTCAATCAACACTCATCTTCCTCATTATTGTCTGCAATCAATCACAAAAGTCCATCTCCATGAACAACAACAAATACATCACCATTCACCTCCCTAAAAACACTTCATCAATCAACAACAAAGTCAACGATTTCACATAACACAACCATAAACCCTAAAACACCACAAACACACACCAAACACAAAAAAAAAAAAAAAAAAAAAAAAAACACACACACACACAAATCAAGTCAAGAATCAACCAGATCTAGAGCTGACCACAATCAGCAACCATAACTGACTTACAGCAAGTCCCAAATCCAGACCCAACCTTCTCAATCGCCTTAACAACATTGGACGTTCCTCGGCCCTTTTCGCCGGTGCGAAGGGCGCGGAAGTTCTCAGAGGTGCGAGGAGTGGTGTCGGCAAAAAGCTCCATCACGATCCGGTGTTTGTGTTACCCAGTGTTTGTTGATGAAGAAGGGTAGGTGGAGACTGAAGAAGGGTGGGTGGAGGAGACTGGGGAAGAAGAAGGTGGAGGTGATGGTGGTGATTGTGAAGGTGGATGGTGACGGTGGCGGTGCCAGGGTGGGTGAGGGTTGTGGCAGAGGAAGAATAAGGGTGGTTGTGGTTTGGGGAGATGGTGGTGGACGAGAGATGTGTGGCCACCAGTCTGTATTTTGTGAAAGTTGAAAGGAGTTTAGAGAGGCTTGGGGTAGATGGTTGATTGTGGTGGTGGTATGGAGATAAGAAGTGTGCAGGAAGAAGAAGAAAAATGGTGTGGGTGGGGTGGGGTGGGGTAGGGTGAGTTTAATATGTTTTTTATTATGTTTTTTATTTATACAAAGGGCAAAAATGTAATTTGTTTGTTTTTAACGGAGAAAATTGACGGTAGTTAGAGGCAAGGATCAAACGAGTGCAGTTTTGTTAAACTCAAGGACCAATGGTGTAATTAGTAAACCACTAGGACCAAGAGTGCAAAATTTGAAAAGCACAGGGACCATTACTTGATGTTTTAAAAGAAGATCCTGTTCATGCTAAGAGTTTGAAAGAATTGAGTACCCAAAACCGACACAACAAGCTGCCAAAACAGTTTGATTTACCAGTAAATGTTCGTGCCGCGTTATTGGGTACATGTCCACCGAAACTCCAAGACCCAGGAACGCCTTTAATTCCAATACAGATTGGAGAACTTAAAATTGACAAGGCATTATTGGATCTTGGAGCGTGTGTTAGCATTCTTCCAGGATGTATCTACGACCAATATGATTTTGGTCCTTTGAAAGAGGTCGACATCACCATGGTGTTGGCAAATCAAAAAGCGATACGTCCTAGGGGAATGTTAACGGATGTGATAGTCAAGGTGGAGGATTGTTTTTACCCAGTGGATTTCTTGGTAATGGATTGTGTTTCTAATAAAAAAGAGACACAACCCATGGTTATATTGGGTAGACCGTTCTTGGCAACTGCACACGCAGTGATCGATTGTGCCAATGGGACGGTTAATATGAGGTTTGGGGAAAGAACACTGAGTTTAAATGTGTTTTTAAGTTTAACTGGCCCAAATGCCGAGGAAGGGTGTTTCATGGTTGACAGGACTGAAGAAGCTGGAGTCAAGAAAGGTAAGAAGAAGAAGAAGAAGAAAGTCAAGAAACGAGTCAAGGTCAACCAGGAGGGCATGAGAGTAAAAGCTCCAGATCCTAACTATGGGATGGCTCATGAATTATCGCAAGATAGAGAGGATGCATGTTTAGTAGCTGAGGGATGCAAGCATCCCACTCGCCCACCATGATTAGAACACCAGGTAAAGTCAGGCTGAAGACTGTAAACTTAGCGCTACCGGGAGGCAGCCCGGAATTTTATTTATTTTCTTGTTTTTGTTTGTTTCTTTAATTGCTTGTGTGTTTTTATTTTTGTGGTTGTTTGCCAAGTAACTAATCATTACGGGTGGTAGTTAATAGTCGCGTATGTTGAGATTGGTGGTTGGGAAAGAATTGGGTAAGCATTAAAAGCACCATACATTGGGGACAATGTATCCCAAGTGTGGGGATGGGGGACCCTAAGGAAGTAAGGCGGAATTACTTACCGTTGCAAGAAAAATTGGGAATTTTGAAAAATTTTGAACAATTTTAATGAAAAAAAAAAAAATCTTGCAAAGTAGTCCCTTTTCTACTTGATCAGACATAAAAGCCAAATTTTCAATCACCAAAGAGTCTTTTGCCAAATATGAAAATACGAGATCCTTAATCATGGTTGTCCCTTTAAGTTTCATGAGAGTGTTTCTGGTGAGCGTTTTTAGAGAAAATGAAAAGAGATGCCTAACTAGGGGTAACATGCTTATAGGATTTGCATATGCTACATGTCGGCAGCCTATTTCCCTACATTGTGAGATCTTGAGCCTATTAGATGTTTATTGATATAAATGTTTCGTTTCATGAGAGTAGGCCAAATGTTTCTTTGTTGCAGAATTTGTGTAATTCGATACATGCTAAAGCTTTAGGCAATATGTGCGCATAGATGAGGAAGGCAATTTAGGAACCCACTTGTTTGTTGATACCTTTGTGTTGTTTGTGTTGACCCGTTTGTTAAAAATTCACCATTACTAAACCATGTTGAGCCTAGACCTTTCATTTGTTAAACCTACATTGTTACCCAAATCGACCTGGTTACCTTGTTGAATAAAAATGTTGACATCCAATGTGTTCGTCTTGTGTATCGTTTGAGTTATTCAATATTGAAAAAAAAAAACGAAAAAAAAGAAAAAAAATATATATGAAAAAAAAAGAGAGAAAAAATCAGAAAAAAAAATACAAAAATAGAAATTATTGTTATGGGTCGATTATGCCCAAGTTGATGTGTTAGTATGTTCTTGTGATATGTGAATAAGGATGTTCAATCATTTGTGTTAAACCGTTTGTTTTCGAGCCATTTGTGAACCAAATTATCCTACCTTTACCCGAAGCCCAAAACCCGTAAGTCCTTTTGATATGTGCACAGTTTATAGCTTATGTATGATTGTTATACAAACCTATGATAACAAGGTTACATTCTTGGTTTTTTGAGTGTCATATACTAGCACACTACACGCTAGTCCAGATATTAAACCGAGAGGAGTGAACATTGTGAGGGGTGTGTAGCATATGTAGATGATAATAAGCATGTTAGTTTTGGATACGCAAGTTTTGTTTTGAAATTGTGCAACACTTGCTCGCCAGATTGTCAATCTCGATTGTGTAAGTCTATGGGACGGGTATGATTAGGGACCTTGGAAAATCGATAGGTAAAGGAATTGGAGGTGGTTTGTTAATAAGGTGAGTCATGTTTTGAGATGGTTTGATTGGGGACAATCAAAGGTAAGTGTGGGAATGTGATGGACGGGGTCAATCATGGTGTTTAAGACGCTTAATTGTGTGCTTTTAATGTCGTTTGAGTGATTATATGCCTTGAATTAGATAACTACGCTACATTTATGATTGCTGGTGAAGCGGTTAAAATGGATGGACTTAAGATGGAATTGTGTACCGTGTGTGAGCTGAAGGAAAATGATCAAGTCGCGTACACTTGAAAGCGGGTATGGAAAGTGATAGGTGTTCATAGACGTTGGAGCGTAAACGAGCAACTTTGGTCAAGTCAAGAACACCCGAGTCAAAAGCACGGGGTTATAATATTATATATAATAATAATAATAGTAATAAAATAAAAATAAAATGGTCAATTTGTGATGAGGCTCACGTATGGAAAAAAAAGGCCCAAGAAAAGAAATAGGGCATCTTATATAGTGGAGGAGAATTGGAAGCATTTTATTATTAGTCTTCGAAGCATAACAGCGGCAGAAGAATAAAAAGGGGGTGAATTTTGGAGACGAACAGAAGCAAGTGGGAGGTCGCAGAGCCATCTTTTGTCGAGGAGAAGATTATCATTCTTTTGGCAGAGGAGATATTATAACAATATATCACTTGATTGGAAGAAGGATGCCTTTTATTAATTATTCAACAGTTGAAGTGTTTTGCACCACCATGAGCGGCTAATCACCCGTGATCCTCTCCGGGTGAATGGTTAGTAACTAGAACAAGGTTTTAAGTTTGTCAAACAATTGAATTGAGATTTGAATGTTTAAACTTTCAGTTTCGATTGTGGTTTATTTTTAATATTGATGTTGAACGTTTTTTGAATGATATGCTTGTTTTAGATTTCATCAACCAACACGGTTTCTTATCGAGGGTCATTGAATATTTACAAGTTGTGTCTTTCAATACTGCGAGTCATTAAGATATTGTTAGGTGATAATCAACCGAGTCAACAGTCGCGGTCTAGTTATTGGCTGTCAGCAAAGTCATTAATCAACCTTCTTTATCAATCATATTAATCCACATATCATGTCTATGTGATATCAATTGGCAAACTAAATAAACCTTGTCTAAAGTGATTAACCGGGATCCTGGAGAGGTCACCATTTTTTTATATTGTTTACAAATCATTTTCTTTTAAGTCGTTTTTATTATTTGCAAATCAATCAACCAATCAATTTTACATTTTCGTCTAGTTTAATTTAATTGTTAGAAATAACACTTTCCACAATACTCCTCGTGGTTCGACACCCGACTTACCCTAACTAGTAAGGTAGTTGGTCTTTTCTTAAAATCTTATTTTTGACCGGTCCTTCGACACCGATCAGGGACCCATGGTTCACCCGAAAGTAAAATGAAAAAAAGTAGGAAAATAAGAATTGTATTATACGATTTGTTTTGGTTACTAAATGTTTGATAATGCAATATGTATGATTTTTGATGTTAAATGCAAAATGTCATCTAACAGTTTAATGTAACGAAATGATGGATATATCGAGTAAGTAAAGTTTAATTTGACAACTGCAAACTACATAACATACTATCACAATATCACACATTACATCATTTGGGTAATATCTATATTCTAATCATAACTAAGCTTAAGCATAGAACACTTATCATTTAGTTGGGGCTTAACAAACTTCAACCAATATCACACATTACATCTTTTGGGTAAGGGTAATATCTATATTATAATCATAACTAAGCTTAAGCATAGAACACTTATCATTTAGTTGGGGCTTAACAAACTTCAACCAATGGTCCATTTTCATTACTTCAATCAAAATCTTCCAACTCTTGCTCATTGATAGCTGATTTTTCACCTTCGAAGTTGTTATCATTGTCATCACGATCCTTGGAGTGCAGCTCATTTTCAATAATTTATGAAAACCTCCACTATTGTATTCCATATTTGTGTTCTACATAAAATATAGTTGTTGTAAAGATATGGATACGGTGATAAGTAAATCAAGAAACAATCCTTAACCCACTTACTTGAATGGGTAGCTTAAATTTTCATGTTATCTCTCCAATGGTTCAAACCGATTACATAGCTAAAAAACAACTAATAAGAAAATGGGTCCAATGTCACATGCTGTAATATAAATTTCCTATATTTTATTAAAAAAATAGACACCAAAAGGATCAACCCCAGACCCATTTCAACATGTAGCCAAAAGGACCCATTGTACACACACTTTAGGCAACTTTTGACATGTTACAAAAAGCCGCCAAAAAAACGTCATTATTTAAACTGTGTAAATATAGTACTTAACAATTAAAAATCTTAATAAATAACATCAAAATCATAATCAATCATTCAAATCAATGACATTAAAATAATCCACGTCTGAAATTAACTTACCTGTTATATACAAATTATTATTAACATCTTAAAATTAGCACACTTAAAATTAGCACACTTATTGAAATCAAGATGATGATTATCGTTTAGTTACAAATGATTAAAGGAAAGTCGTAATATCAAAATGAAAGTCGGTCAACAATGTTAAAATGAAATTCCTAATATTAGTAACATCAGTAAATAAGATTAAAAAACTTAATAAATAACATCAAAATCGTAATCAATCATTCAAATAAATGACATTAAAATCATCCGCGTCTCAAATTGTCTTACCCATTATATACAATTTATTATTGACATCATTAGTAATCATTATTAGTTGTACCAAAAGTAAAATTTTGAAAATTTATATTATCATTTAATTTTGTTGTTAAATTTGGTATGACGATTAAATGATTTTATTATTTGTTAAGGTTTATAGAGTATTGTTGTGTCTCGAACAATTCTGCAAAATCGGAAATAATGTGCCTCGATTGACGTGATCGAGTAGGAATATTTATTTATATATTTGAATTATAAAAATAGAAGGATTGGTAATTGACGTGAATTTGTCAACAACGCTTAAAATTAACACAATCAAACTCAAAGACATAAAGTCAAAAAATTGACCTCCATCAAATTAACAAACACGTAAAAAGTTTTTACTAATATTTGATCAACAATATTAAAATTAAGGTCGTAATATTAGTAACAGCATTGAAAATTATCTTGAATACATTATATATTTTAGGAAACTATTAAATAGATTTAAATTATATTTATTATTAAAAGAATAATAAAAGTGTAGGAAAATGAATGTACACTCCTATCTTTGGATTATATATAAATTATAAACTGTTAAATAGATTTAACATTGTTAAATAGATTTAAATAAATGTTTAAAGGAAAGTCGTATATGTTTAAAAGAATATCGTTTCATTTCAAATGATTAAAGGAAAGTCTTTGAATTACAAAAATGGGAAGGATTGGTAATTGACGTGAATTGGTCAACAACGGTTAAAATTAGCACAATCAAATTCAAAGACATATAGTCAAAGAATTGACCTCCATCAATTTAACAAAAACGTAAAAAGTTTTTATACAGATTCGGTCAACAATATTAACATTAAGGTCGTAATATTAGTAATAGCATTGAAAATTATTTTGAATACATTATATATATTTTAGGAAACTGTTAATTATATTTAAATTATATTTATTATTAAAAGAATAATAAAAGTGTAGGAAAATAAATGTACAGTGTTATCTTCGGATTATATTTAAATTATAAACTGTAAAATAGATTTAAATAAATGATTGAAAGAAAGTCGTATATGTTTAAAAAAAATATCGTTTCATCACAATTGATTAAAGGAAAGTTGTAATATCAAAAAAAGTCGGTCAACAATATTAAAATGAATTTCGTAATATTAGTAATATCAATAAATAAGATTAAAAATATTAATAAATAACAACCAAATCATAATAATCATTCAAATCAATGACATTAAAATTATCATAAATAACATTAAAACTCTTCACAAATAACAACAAAATCATAATTTAAATTTCAAAATCAATGACATCTTGTGGTGCAACCTTAGTAACAAACATTTTGTGCTCGATTGAACACCATTTGAAGACACAGTATTCGCCAATGGAAGTATCTTTCGATTGAAGTAAATCAGGTCATCCAATCACAGTAAACCTTTACAAAAGAATTATGTATAGAAAATTTAAAATGTGTAACTAATTATAAAATAAGAATATTGTAAACATAAATGTTGAATATGCAAATAACAAACCTAGCGACTTGTGAAACAAATGCACGTAATATTAGTATTAGTATTAGTAATTATTAGTAATTAGTAATATATTCGTAAAAACAGTAATAGAAAACTTTAATTCGGTCAATAAGATATAAATGGGATTAAAATTAAAAATCGTAATATTAGTTTTAGTATTAGTAATATATTCGTAATTTAATTGGGTCAATTCGGTCAATAATAAATAAATGAGCTTAAAAATCGTAATATATAACATTAAATTCGATCAATTATTATTAATGTCATTAAAACTCATAATAAATAACATTAAAAAATGAATAAATCCTATTAATTGCAGGCAAGACCAATAATAATTCATAAAAATATAATAAATAATTTCATAGTATCATTAATATAATAAATGAGATTAAAAATCGTAATAAATAGCATTCAATTCGGTCAATTATTATTGTCAATTAAAATTAGTAATATATTCGGTCAACAATACTATTTTTACGAATGGTAAAACTAAAATCGTAATATTAGTTTTAGTTAATATTAGTAATTATTAGTAATTAGTAATATATTCGTAAAAATAGTAATAGAAAATTTTAATTCGGTTAATAAGATATAAATGGGGATAAAATTAAATATCGTAATATTAGTTTTAGTATTAGTAATATATTCATAATTTAATCGGTCAATAATAAATAAATCAGATTAAAATTAAAAATTGCAATATTAGTATTAGTAATATATTCGTAAATTAATTCGGTCAATAAAAAATAAATGAGCTTAAAAATCGCAATATATAACATTAAATTCGGTCAACTATTATTAATGTCATTAAAACTCATAATAAATATCATTAAAAAAATAAATATATCCTATTAATTGCAGGCAAGACCAATAATAATTCGAATGAACAGTAATATAAATAATATTAAACATAATTTCATAAAGACATATTAAACATAATTTCGTAGTAATATTAATATAAATAAATGAGATTAAAAAATCATAATAAATAATATTCAACTCGGTCAATTATTATAAATGTCAATAAATAACATTAATTCTAACATACTAAAAATACATTAAAAATAATTATATCTTATTAAACATAAACTCGAAAAAAGTAATATAAATAAATGAGATTAATAATTTTAATAAATAACATTAAATTCGGTCAATTATTATTAATGTCAATAAATAATATTAAACATCTTAATAAATAACAGTAAAAATGAATAAATCTTATTAATTGCAATCACGACAAATCATAATTCGTAAACATACTAATATAAATAGATGAGATTATAAATCTTAATAAATAACCTCAAAATCGTAATCAATAATTCAAATAAATTACATTACAAACATTAAAAATCGTAATTTTAATTTGAAAATCAATGACTTCTTGTGGTGGAACCTTTGTAACAAACATCCTGTGCTGGATTGAACACCATTTAAAGACACAATATTCGCCAATAGAAATATCTTCTAATTGAAGCAAACTAAATTTGTAATATTAGTATTAGTATTAGTTAGTATTAGTAATTAGTAATATATTCGTAAAAATAGTAATAGAAAATTTTAATTCGGTCAATAAGATATAAATGAGATTAAAATTAAAAATCGTAATATTAGTTTTAGTATTAGTAATATATTCATAATTTAATTCGGTCAATAATAAATAAATCAGATTAAAATTAAAAATCGTAATATTAGTATTAGTATTAGTATTAGTAATATATTCGTAAATTAATTCGGTCAACTCGGTCAATAATAAATAAATGAGCTTAAAAATCGTAATATATAACATTAAATTCGGTCAACTATTATTAATGTCATTAAAACTCATAATAAATATCAATTAAAAATAAATAAATCCTTTTAATTGCAGGCAAGACCAATAATAATTTGAATGAATAGTAATATAAATAATATTAAAAATAATTTCATAAAAACAGATTAAACATAATTTCATAAAAATAGATTAAACATAATTTCGTAGTAATATTATTATAAATAAATGAGATTAAAAAATCATAATAAATAACATTCAACTCGGTCAATTATTATTAATGTCAATAAATAACACTAATTCTAACATACTAAAAATACATTAAAAATAATTAAATCTTATTAAACATAAATTCGAAAAAAGTAATATAAATAAATGAGATTAATAATTTTAATAAATAACATTAAATTCGGTCAATTATTATTAATCTCAATAAATAATATTAAACTCTAAATAAATAACAGTAAAAATGAATAAATCTTATTGATTGCAATCAAGACTAATCATAATTCGTAAACATAGTAATATAAATAAATGAGATTATAAATCTTAATAAATAACCACAAAATCGTAATCAATAATTCAAATAAATTACATTACAAACATTAGTAATCGTAAATTTAATTTGAAAATCAATGACTTCTTGTGGTGGAACCTTTGTAACAAATAGCCTGTGCTGGATTGAACACCATTTAAAGACACAATATTCGCCAATAGAAATATCTTCTAATTGAAGCAAACTAAATTTGTAATATTAGTATTAGTATTAGTTAGTATTAGTAATTAGTAATATATTCGTAAAAATAGTAATAGAAAATTTTAATTCGGTCAATAAGATATAAATGGGATTAAAATTAAAAATCGTAATAATAGTTTTAGTATTAGTAATATATTCATAATTTAATTCGGTCAATAATAAATAATCAGATTAAAATTAAAAATCGTAATATTAGTATTAGTATTAGTATTAGTATAGTATTAGTATTAGTAATATATTCGTAAATTAATTCGGTCAATTCGGTCAATAATAAATAAATGAGCTTAAAAATCGTAATATATAACATTAAATTCGGTCAACTATTATTAATGTCATTAAAAGTCATAATAAATATCAATTAAAAATAAAAAAATCTTTTTAATTGCAGGCAAGACCATTAATAATTCGAATGAATAGTAATATAAATAATTATAAACATAATTTCATAAAAACAGATTAAACATAATTTCATAAAAGTAGATTAAACATAATTTCGTAGTAATATTAATATAAATAAATGAGATTAAAAAATCATAATAAATAATATTCAACTCGGTCAATTATTATTAATGTCAATAAATAACATTAATTCTAACATACTAAAAATACATTAAAAATAATTAAATCTTATCAAACATAAATTCGAAAAAAGTAATATAAATAAATGAGATTAATAATTTTAATAAAGCCAATGACCTCCACCCCAGCTGGGGAGAGGTGGGAGGGTTTACCTCTTCGGAGGGTTCCCGCCCGGGCTTGGTCTTGAGTTCGAATCCTGCACACCACGAAAAAATTCCCTATAACGGTTTGAGATAACTTCAAAGTGGACACCGGTGCGTGGGTAGTGATTCGAACTCGGGTTGAGGGGTTGTCTGTCGATTGGTTTCACCGCTGAAGTACACCTTCCAAAAAAAAAATAATTTTAATAAATAACATTAAATTCGGTTAATTATTATTAATGTCAATAAATAATATTAAACATCTAAATAAATAACAGTAAAAATGTATAAATCTTATTGATTGCAATCAAGAATAATCATAATTCGTAAACATAGTAATATAAATAAATGAGATTATAAATCTTAATAAATAACCACAAAATCGTAATCAATAATTCAAATAAATTACATTACAAACATAAAAAATCATAATTTTAATTTGAAATTCAATGACTTCTTGTGTTGGAACCTTTGTTACAAACAACCTGTGTTGGATTGAACACCATTTAAAGACACAATATTCGCCAATGGAAATAACCTCTAATTGAAGCAAACTAAAATCGTAATATTAGTATTAGTAATAGTTAGTATTAGTAATTAGTAATATATTCGTAAAAATAGTAATGGAAAATTTTAATTCGGTCAATAAGATATAAATGGGATTAAAATTAAAAATCTTAATATTAGTTTTAGTATTAGTAATATATTCGTAATTAGTTCGGTCAATTCGGTCAATAATAAACAAATGAGCTTAAAAATCGTAATATATATCACTAAATTCGGTCAATTATTATTAATGTCATTAAAACTCATACTGAATAACATTAAAAAATGAATAAATTTTATTAATTGCAGACAAGACCAATAATAATTCGTAATATTAGTTTTAGTATTAGTAATATATTTGTAATTTAATTCGGTCAATAATAAATAAATGAGCTTAAAAATTATAATATATAACCCTAAATTCGGTCAATTATAATTAATGTCATTAAAACTCATACTAAATAACATTAAAAAACAAAATAAATCCTATTAATTGCAGGCAAGACCAATAATAATTCATAAAGATAGTTTAAACAAAATTTCATAGTAATATTAAATAAAATAAATGAGATTAAAAATTCGTAATAAATAACATTCAATTCGGTCAATTATTATTAATGTCAATTAGTATTAGTAATACATTCGGTCAACAATACTATTTTTACGAATAGTAAAACTAAAATCGTAATATTAGTTTTAGTTAATATTAGTAATTATTAGTAATTAGTAATACATTCGTAAAAATAGTAATAGAAAATTTTAATTCGGTTAATTAGATATAAATGGGAATAAAATTAAATATCGTAATATTAGTTTTAGTATTAGTAATATATTCATAATTTAATTCGGTCAATAATAAATAAATCAGATTAAAATTAAAAATTGCAATATTAGTATTAGTAATATATTCGTAACTTAATTCGGTCAATAATAAATAAATAAGCTTAAAAATCGCAATATATAACATTAAATTCGGTCAACTATTATTAATGTCATTAAAACTCATAATAAATATCATTAAAAAAATAAATAAATCCTATTAATTGCAGGCAAGACCAATAATAATTCGAACGAACAGTAATATAAATAATATTAAACATAATTTTATAAAGACATATTAAACATAATTTCGTAGTAATATTAATATAAATAAATGAGATTAAAAAATCATAATAAATAACATTTAACTTGGTCAATTATTATTAATGTCAATAACATTAATTCTAACATACTAAAAATACATTAAAAATAATTAAATCTTATTAAACATAAACTCGAAAAAAGTAATATAAATAAATAAGATTAATAATTTTAATAAATAACATTAAATTCGGTGAATTATTATTAATGTCAATAAATAATATTAAACATCTTAATAAATAACAGTAAAAATGAATAAATCTTATTAATTGCAATCAAGACTAATCATAATTCGTAAACATACTAATATAAATAGATGAGATTATAAATCTTAATAAATAACCTCAAAATCGTAATCAAGAATTCAAATAAATTACATTACAAACATTAAAAATCGTAATTTTAATTTGAAAATCAATGACTTCTTGTGGTGGAACCTTTGTAACAAACAGCCTGTGCTGGATTGAACACCATTTAAAGACACAATATTCGCCAATAGAAATAACTTCTAATTGAAGCAAACTAAAATCGTAATATTAGTATTAGTATTAGTTAGTATTAATAATTAGTAATATATTCGTAAAAATAGTAATAGAAAATTTTAATTCGGTCAATAAGATATAAATGGGATTAAATATAAAAATCGTAATATTAGTTTTAGTATTAGTAATATATTCATAATTTAATTCGGTCAATAATAAATAAATCAGATTAAAATTAAAAATTGCAATATTAGTATTAGTAATATATTCGTAAATTAATTCGGTCAATAATAAATAAATGTGCTTAAAAATCGCAATATATAACATTAAATTCGGTCAACTATTATTAATGTCATTAAAACTCATAATAAATATCATTAAAAAAATAAATAAATCCTATTAATTGCAGGCAAGACCAATAATAATTCGAACGAACAGTAATATAAATAATATTAAACATAATTTTATAAAGACATATTAAACATAATTTCGTAGTAATATTAATATAAATAAATGAGATTAAAAAATCATAATAAATAACATTTAACTTGGTCAATTATTATTAATGTCAATAACATTAATTTTAACATACTAAAAATATATTAAAAATAATTAAATCTTATTAAACATAAACTCGAAAAAAGTAATATAAATAAATGAGATTAATAATTTTAATAAATAACATTAAATTCGGTCAATTATTATTAATGTCAATAAATAATATTAAACATCTTAATAAATAACCTCAAAATCGTAATCAATAATTCAAATAAATTACATTACAAACATTAAAAATCGTAATTTTAATTTGAAAATCAATGACTTCTTGTGTTGGAACCTTTGTAACAAACAACCTGTGTTGGATTGAACACCATTTAAAGACACAATATTCGCCAATGGAAATAACTTCTAATTGAAGCAAACTAAAATCGTAATATTAGTATTAGTATTAGTTAGTATTAGTAATTAGTAATATATTCGTAAAAATAGTAATGGAAAA
Source organism: Ambrosia trifida (assembly GCA_028751855.1). Classification (NCBI taxonomy): domain Eukaryota; kingdom Viridiplantae; phylum Streptophyta; class Magnoliopsida; order Asterales; family Asteraceae; genus Ambrosia; species Ambrosia trifida. The sequence continues at coordinate 87,403,465 of CM054130.1, read as the reverse complement.
TTTTAATTCGGTCAATAAGATATAAATGGGATTAAAATTAAAAATCTTAATATTAGTTTTAGTATTAGTAATATATTCGTAATTAGTTCGGTCAATTCGGTCAATAATAAACAAATGAGCTTAAAAATCGTAATATATATCACTAAATTCGGTCAATTATTATTAATGTCATTAAAACTCATACTGAATAACATTAAAAACTGAATAAATTCTATTAATTGCAGACAAGACCAATAATAATTCGTAATATTAGTTTTAGTATTAGTAATATATTTGTAATTTAATTCGGTCAATAATAAATAAATGAGCTTAAAAATCATAATATATAACCCTAAATTCGGTCAATTATAATTAATGTCATTAAAACTCATACTAAATAACATTAAAAAACAAAATAAATCCTATTAATTGCAGGCAAGACCAATAATAATTCATAAAGATAGTTTAAACATAATTTCGTAGTAATATTAATATAAATAAATGAGATTAAAAATTCATAATAAATAACATTCAATTCGGTCAATTATTATTAATGTCAATTAGTATTAGTAATATATTCGGTCAACAATACTATTATTAAAATAGTAAAACTAAAATCGTAATATTAAAAATAAATGAGAGTTATTTCGTTCATAAATGAAGGTTAAATTGATTAATAATCAATCATTCATAATAAAAAATAAATGTGGTTTCTTATGGTAAATTGAAATTCATATTAATTTTAATATAAATTCGGTCAATTATTAAAAGATAGTAATAAATAACATTAAATTCGGTCAATTTTTATTAATATAAATAAATAACAATAATTCACATTCAAATTTCAGATTAAATAACATTAAATTCGGTTAATTATTATTAATGTAAATAAATAACAATAATTCAGAATTGATGACATTAAATTCGGTCTAATATTACAATAATATTAAAATAATTTCGAAAAACAGTATTATAAATAAATGTGATTAATTTTTTTTTGAAAAACAGTCAATTATTACAATAATATTAAACATAAGTTCAAAAAACAGTAATTCAAATAAATTACATTAAAAACATTAAAAATCGTACCAACCAAGATTGTCCTTCGTATGTGGTAACTGTAACCTCCCTGTTATGTATGTTTTTATACAACAGAAATTTGTTCATGGCCTTCAGCACAGTCTGGATTGACACGTTAAAAACAACATTAATAAATAAAGAATCATTTTTTAAAATTAAATAGGCATATGTACATGAAAATAACAAATATACCAAAACTGTTGCCGAAGGGTCATGCAATACCTTGAAGAATTGGGAACCATTATGATAAGACATAATAGCGTTTGTGTCTTCGGATCAAATCCTGTTTTTCAAATGTTAAAATATAGCATTACTAAATCCGATCGAATAGTAAATCCGATTCAATATATGTCTAAAAAAACCGTGATGACAATAATAAAATTAACAAAAATCTGATTGAACGCAATCCTTATTATCCCTTTATCACAAATCCGATTGAATATGTGTTTATCACAAATACGTTCATCACAAATCCATTTCATTAGAACATGTGATAAACACAAGAATGATTTCAAATGGTAATTAGATTATGAAATATTAAAAAGAATAAAAAAAAAGTAACAATAGGAATCTATAGTATCTTTGTTATCCCTTTATCACAAATCCGATTGAATATATGTTTATCACAAATCTGTTTCATTAGAACATGTGATAAACACCAGAATGATTTCAAATGGTTATTAGATTAGGAAATCTTAAAAAGAATAAAAAAATAACAATAGGAATTGATAGTATCTTTGTTATCACTTTATAATAAATCCGATTGAATATGTGTTTATCACAAATCCGTTTATCACAAATCCATTTATCACAAATCCTTTTCATTAGAACATGTGTTTAAGAAGAATGATTTCCACGTAAAAGAATAAGAATTTTCATTCGGTTTGATTTGTTCTTAATAATGTTAACAATAAAAAAAAGTCAAAATAATAATAGGAATCAACATTAGAAGAGTAGTATGGATGTTTACCTTTAATCAGTTGTGGATAATCAACAAATGATGCAAGGTGAAGAAGAAAGATTGAAAGATTTGTTAGGAATTAGGAAGAATAGGAGAGTTTTGATATGGAGAATGAAAAAAAAAAAAAAAAAAAGGTTTTTATAGTCATAATTTGGAGCTCCATATTAGTTGTTGGATCATAAAGGCCCTCTCTAAGGCCTTGATTCAACCCAAGTGACCTTAATTATTATATAGATAGATTGGATTTGTGCATCTGTATTTTAGATAAGAGTTATTAAGCAACTCAAAAGTGTGGGCCAAAAACATATAGGTAAAAAGATCCATCACCAGGCCCAAAATCCCTGCAGCCTAACCTAACCCAGTAACCCGAGTTTAGCCAAAATCAGATCGTTGCCCACAACTATGGATGGTAAAATGGGTAGGTTGGGTTGGGTTGGGTTGGTTGTTAGGTCAGGATGGGTTTGGGTTAGAATGGGTTTGGGTCAAGATGGGTAGATTAAAAAAATGGGTTAGGATGGGTTGAGTCAGGATGGGTATGGGTCTGGATGGTTTGGATTAAGATAGGTTCACATCAAAATAGAATAAAATTAAAAAATAAAAAATAAAAAAAAAGTAAAAAAATAAAAAAGTAAAAAAAAAAAAACAAATTTAATATTAAAAAAAATAAAAATAAACTTAAAAATAAAATTTTAAGGGATCCGAAATATTTCATTTCGAACCGGACCGGTTCGACCCTATCGGGCAGGTTAACAACCCGGATCGTTACGACCCGGCCGGGCTCGGTAACGACTCGGTAGTGACCCAGAATGTTTCGACCTGACCAGACTATTAGCGACCAGGACCGTTTTAACCCGGTCGGGCCGTTAGCGACCGGAACGGTTTCGACCCGACCGGGCACGTTAGCGATCCGGACTGTTTCAACCGTATCAGGCTTGTAAACGACTGGGTCCGTTAGCGACCCAAACCATTTTGACCCGACTAGGGCCCGTTAGCGACTCGGATCGTTTCGACACGACCGGACCGTTAACAACCTAGACCGTTTCGACGCCCCCGCCCGTCAACGACTCGAGCCGTTTTGACCCGAATGGCCCTTTAACGACCGGGAAATTTTAGTCCCGAACAGGCCAAGTAAGGGCGTGACCCGTTTCGGCCCGATCGGGACCGTTAGCGACCGGAACCGTTTTGACCCGGGTAGGCCTGGTAACGACCCAGACCGTTTCAACCTGTCCCGTCCCGTAGCGACCCGGACCGTTTTGACCCGGGCGGGCCTGATAGCGACCCGGACCGTTTCGACACGACCGCGCCCGATAACGACCCAGACCGTTTCAACCTGACCCGTCCCGTAGCGACCCGGCCGTGCGCGGTAGCGACCCGGACCGTTTCTATCCGATCGGGCCCGGTAACGATCCATACCGTTTCAACCTGACCCGGACCGTTTCGACCCGACCGAACCCAATAACGACCCAGACCGTTTCAGCCTGATCCGTCCCGTAGCGACCTAGACTGTTTCGACCCGGCCGGACCTAGTAGCGACCCGGACTGTTTCGACCCGACCGGGCCCGGTAACGATCAGACCATTTCGACCTGAACGGGCCGGTCAACAACCCAGACCGTTTGGACTCGATCTAGCCCGTTAACGACCCAAACCGTTTCGATGAAATCGGTCTCGTTAATGACCCGTGTTGTTTCGACATTGCCGTCCGTTAACGACCCGAACGGTTTCGAAATGACTGGGGTGATCAACAAATGCAAAAGATATAAATTTTTGTTTTTAATGACATTGATTTGTATGAGGCATCAACGCTTTTGGTGTTGGGTGAGTTTTAATTTAGATTTGTATATGGTTATCTAAAAATACCTTAGCTGACCCATTTGTATTTTTTTGACTTACCCATCCTGACCCACTTACTTATTTCCTAAAATTAAAATTACCCATTCTAACCCCCTTGAAAATTATACTAAATCCATTTTAACCCACAAGGTTAAATTTTAAACCCAAAACAACCCAAACTCAACTAGATGGGTTGAAATTGCCAGGCCTACCCACAACCATCATAAAAAGAGACTTGGCTTCTTCTAGACGCTTTGGATTTGCATGAAAAAACCACAACCTACTTATTACTTAAGGAGTGGTGTTGAAACTGAGGAACCGAAGTCATTTTATGCAGCACAATTCTTCCTACCAGTGTATGATTCTTTTTGTTACCTTATCACGGGGTATTGGATTTTAATAATCCAAACTTTCACCTATTCGTCAGCAATAATATATACTTTAAAAATTCCCAACAACGATCCCAACTTTCAACGTGTTGGCCGACAACGAACCTTTGTTAACTGAGAACTAACTTAGTTAGTGGATGCTGACGTGGCATGCAAACATTGGCATGGATGATGACGTGGACGCTGACATGACATGCCCCGTCATCATCCATGTCAGCGTGATAATGCCAAGTCAGCATCCATTAACTGAGTTAGTTTTCAGTTAACAAAGGTTAATTGTCAGCCAATATATACGTTGAAAGTTGAGATCGTTGTTAGGAATTTTTAAAGTACAAATTATTATTGGCCAGTGAGTGAATGTGTGGATTATTAAAATCCAATACCCTTTTTTATCATTGTTATATCTAATGAACCCATATGTTGCGTGTGGTTCACCTAGTTTTAGTTGTTTATGGGTCGAGTCATGGGTGGTTTAAACTTTCGTGATTATCAAACTCTCTAAAACTATTTGTTCCTAACACAACCAATATATTGAGATGTACTTGCGTTCTCATTCCCAGATAAGCACCAATCACCATCGTACAAATGAACCTGAACCACCTGACCATATATAGACTTCCCACAAACCACAACAATACTCAAACCAGACTTCATAACCCAATCACCAGCTGTGACATACGACGCACAATGTACGTATAAATAAACAACACACCTTAACATGCGAAGCACAATGTACGTACAATAAACAGTACGCCATAAGGCAACACTCAACCCACAACCACTTTGAACATTAATATAGAACCAAACGATTACATGAGGCATACATAAGAAACAATATTACCATGAATGTCTATATAAAGTTTATTTCTGATCAACCTCTGACATTTCAGTTGGTATTGGAACAGACAAAACATTAAAGTAAACTACATAGAAGTGATCCATAAGAACCTCATGGCTACTTATCTTGGCCCCGAGAGAATAGATGCCAACAATCGTGTGAAGTCTTCTCCGTCTCCAACTTCTGTTTCCTGAATTCTTGGATCTGTGAAGTTATAATCCAAGTTTGATTCAACATTCATTCCTCCTTCTAACACCTTGACCACCGATGACATTGAAGGCCTTCTTTTAAAGTTTGTTTGTAAACACCATGCAGCCACTTTCATCATCTCCACCACTTCTGTATTGTGTTCTTGCATATCTTCACTGTGTCTATCAACCATATCTAGCAACGTTCCTTCCTCCCAGCAATTCTGAAAGACAGACAGCAAGTGCCAGCTTTCTTCTGGCAGAGATCTATCAAAAAATTTCCTGCCACATAAGATCTCCAGGAGAACGATCCCAAAGCTGTATACATCCAGCTTTTCAGTAATAATTGAGGTCCGCCACTCTGGAGCTATATAGCCAAGTGTTCCTTTAATGGTAGTCATCACTTCGGTTTGACTTTTTTCAATGAGCTTAGACAACCCGAAATCAGATACTTTGGCATTGAAATCGTTGTCTAGGAGTATGTTTTGAGGTTTAATATCAAGATGCACAATTTTTTGCCTACAATCTTCATGGAGATATGCTAAACCTTTAGCTATATCAAGAATGATTTTCTTTCTGCACTCCCATTCGAGTATTTGCTCCCGAACGCCATGGTAGATCCACTTATCTAAGGACCCGTTACTCATGAAGTCATACACTAGGAATCTTTGTGATTTCCATGTACAAAACCCTCTAAGCCTAACTAGATTCACATGGTGAATGCTGCCAATGGATTGAACCTCAGCTAGGAATGATTTCTTAATGTGTGAAAGACCTTCAAGGTATTTTACGGCAATCTTGGAGGTGTCTTTGAGACTCCCTTCAAAAACCGATCCAAATCCTCCTTCACCAAGCTTTTTACTAAAATTTTCAGTGGCGATTCTTAACTCTTCGTAAGAGAATCGAGTTGGCATTCCTGGCACTTGATCTAAATAATCTTCCTCTGTTTCAGCATGATTTTTTCTCTTGTATACTATGTACGCAATAATCCCTATGACTACAACAAGCAAAAGCACAAAACTTCCAATCGTAGAGCCTACGACTCGTGCAACTTGATGTGATCTAGATCTAACAACTTGATGTGATCTAGACGTAACATTTTGGACTTTTATGAAAGCTAAAGCATTACGGTCATTCCCAATTTTCATATTTTGTGGATTAACAGTCTTCATCGTAAGTACCTCTGAAGCTAAAAAACATTCTCCATGTAGAGCATTTGAATAATACTGAAAAAAAAGCTGCTTTGCATGAGCAATTGTTTAGACATGCTTGTTTGCAAGCCTCCGTATTCACCCCCTTCATGTCGACAATAAAGGTGAAGTACGTGACGTTCTTCAGTGTGATAAAGTGTTGATCTTGTGTAGAACCACATTGGAGTGGAGTAATATTAGAACAACCCTGGTTGGCCCGACGATCATTCACCGGTCTAAAATAATCATTTCCGGGGCAGCTACATTGTTTATCGGTTGAGCAAATGGAATTTCTTCCGCAGAGCAAAGGATAACTACAGTATCCATAAACCAATTCGTCAGTAAGATCTCGTACCTCTTTACCCAGACTAAACACTTTCAAATGCCCATCTGGCATCAGTTTCATATAATCGCCTAATTCGCTAAGGTCGCCAATTGTACCGCCAGGATTATAATTTGGCTGGGAAGAATTAATGAATATCGACAAACTCCCATTCAAGAACCAGATGTATTTAATTGTATCTTTCTGGTAATTATATGGCAACCATCTGTAATAGGCTTGAGGTGGGTTTGATTCAACATAACCGAACACACCTTTATCCGTGACTTGAAGAGAATACAGACCTTCCGACGAATTGGTTAAGGAAACACTAGATTTCAGTTGTTGACCTACAAACAGCTTTTGGATCGTTCTTTAGCACCAAGTCTCCAGCTGCAGTGAAATTTAGTACTGCATTCTTCTTGACCGGATAGTCACGGTTGGCTGACCAAACGATCTGATTGTAGATGTCATCGAAGGCTATGACAAGGATGTAAGAGGTACAATCACCATCACAGGAAAAGGAACAGAAGACTGTAGTTCCAAGTCCATTGTTATAACTATAGAGAATGGTTGAGTTTGAGTCATCAGTGGTCCATGTAGACGAAAGATTTGCTCTAGGATTATCAAATTGAGCAGTAAGTGAGTAGCAAGATAACATGAGAGTTAGAAAAGAGGCAAAGAAAAAACTACAAATTCTCATGACTTATCAACACCTCTATGAAAAAGAACGCAGGATTCAAAATACCCTGCAGATATGTTACAAGTCTTTAACCAATCAAGTCAATGCTAGCTATAGTAAGTCGACTCATTAAAATTTAAAGCTACCGTGTAGGTCCAACCATAAAATGATTGCCTGACCATCTTTAGTGAATTATGGTTTTTTCATTATATGTAAACCCAAATTAAATATTTCCCAACATAAGTTTAAACTCTGGTGATTTAATAAAATGTTTAATTGATGTTTCTCAACACCTAACGCCATGTGTTATGGTTGCATATGTCGACGTGGCAGTGTGGGATCACGTCGAACACTGCGCCAACCCGTCATCTGCAAAAATGTTGTGTGGAGGGCACCAGCATCCCGCTCTTCCTGCAAAATGCGGTAGGTGGGTTCGGGTTTAGATGAGACGAGTTTCGTCTTGTTTTATCTTTAGGTGGTTGTATCAAGTGTAGAATAAGTTGTACCTTGGTGAATAGTATTCTGAAAAGAAGAGGAGGTTCAAGAAATAAAGCAAAGGGTATCCAAGCCTAATTATTTTGAGGCTAGGGTTTTGGGCCTCCAAATATTTAGGGCTCCCATTTATTTAGAATATATACCAATTTAAATATCATATATAATTGGATAAGTTAATCAGTAATCTTGATTTTGGTTTGGTGGTGGTAATCATATCTTTCTTCCTTGCAGACCTGAGTTCAAATCTTAATTGCATTCGTTTTTTAAAGTAGTTGTTATTTATAACCATCCAACCATTCTCTAGCATTTAATGTCTCTTCTCATATAATTCAAACTTTCTTTTTTCTTCTTTGAAGGCCTACTCTCTGTTTTATTCCATTCCACTAAATTGCAATTGATGAATATTGTTCCTCAATATGTATGACCCTCAACAAATCAATGATTACTACAAATACCTCAAATATATTGAGCACTAAAAATTGCGTTCTTTATCAATCAACGTATCCTAGGTATTAATTTTGTCCCAAGTAAAAACTAAAAATATAAATCCAAAAAAAAAAAAAAGGAAAGTTTGGAGGGCCCGAAATTTTTATTTCGCTTTAGGCCTCCGAAACGGTTGAGCCGGCCCTGGGTACAAGTAGTTAATTATTAGTCTTTGTATTTTCAACAAATATTTCAACTTTTTTAACATTACGTAGCTTTTCTAAATATTATGTGGTTTTTTTAATACCGTTAATGAAAAATATTTTGTTAATCTATACATATAATAAACCAAAGCTATTTTGATGACATGTCATTATATTATGCAATCTCTCTTTTGAGAGATGCCACATAGGATGTGATGTGCCAACTCTAGACCAATTAAAAAAAAAGGAATAAATATGGTTTAAATATTATTTAACATAATCTATTAAATACCTAATCTACTAAATTTAAATATTAAAACTTTATTATTTTTCTCTTTCATGTTTCCTCTCATAACTTTTAAACTTTAATATCTTTCATATACGATATTTTTTAAAGAAAAAAATTACACCAAATTAACGAGCGTTTTATTATCTTTCCAACGAGTACCATAGTGCTATATAAAAAACGGAGAAAAAAACGACTATTTTTTGTAACCCGACAGGTATTGTGTCAGGTTTGGAATTAGTTTTAAAAAAATTGTGGGTTTGGGTCGGGCCTGGGATTAGGTGATACCCGACCCAATTACCTTTTTTTATATTATAATATGATAACTTATGGCAGAGATTTGTTTAAAATAATAATAATAATAATAATAATATTCATTAATCATATATTGCCAAGTCATTAATTATGTTGTCATATTAGATATTTTATTATGTCATATTAGATATTTCAACCCGGGACGGTTTCCAACAGGTAATTGCTATATAGATGTCATTTTTATAGTTTAGATACTTCTAATTTTATTCGCTTTACTTAGATTTCTCAACCCGGGACGCTCCCGGGGTATAAGCTAGTATATAATAAACCAAAGCATTTTTAATGACATGTCATAATATTATGCAATCTCTCTTTTGAGAGATGCCACATAGGATGTGATGTGACAACTCTAAACCAATTAAAAAAAAAGTAATAAATATGGTTTAAATATAATTTAACATAATGTATTAAATACCCAATCTACTAAATGTAAATATTAAAACTTTATTATTTTCTCTCTCATGTTTTCTCTCATAACTTTTAAATGTTAATATCTTTTATATACGAGATTTTTTAAAGAAAAGAATTACACCAAATTAACGAGCGTTTTATTATCTTTCCAACGAGTACCATAGTGTTATATAAAAAACGGAGAAAAAAAACGACTATTTTTGTAACCCGACAGGTATTGTGTTAGGTTTGGAATTAGTTTAAAAAAAATTGTGGGTTTGGGTCGGGCCTGGGATTAGGTGATACCCGACCCAATTACCCTTTTTATATTTGAAAATGATAACTTATGGCAGAGATTTGTTTAAAATAATAATAATAATAATAATAATAATAATAATAATAATAATAATAATAATAATAATAATAATTAATTATATTGGCAGATGAAATTTTTATAGTTTAGATACTTCTAATTTTATTTACTTTATTTAGATTTTTCAACCCGGGACGCTCCCGGGGTATAAACTAGTTTTATATGTTTTAAAGTTTAATCTAGTTTTTAAATTTTTAAAAATTAATTAAGTTTAGTTGTATAAAAAAATAAATAAAAAATACTACAATAAAAAGAGCAAGAAGCTAATATAAAGTGGTGGAGGTGAGACATGAAAGAAGATGACGATAAGGTGTTAGTAAAGAGTGAAGAGTGAAGGAGGAGAGATACATGAATAGCATAACAAACACGTTCTTTTATCTTTACAAAAACATGAAGATTCAACTAGTCATATTTATCTTATAGTCGTTTCTCAAACGTCTGAAAATCGACGATTAGAACGAGCCAGCTTGTGGGGGCGGTGTGCGACGGTCCGGACGACCCAAGACTACCCGAGGACATCTCCACAGCGGAGCGGGAAGCCTAAGTAATGAATTTTAGTTTAATTTGGATACAAATTCATCAAACACATTTATGTGAAGAGGTCCACCACGGCCAAACATATGTATGTAAAGTATTACATTAAAAGCATGGGCCAAACACATTTATGTAAAGAGGTCCATCATCAGGCCTAAAATCCTGCAGCCAGACCCCCACCCGGTGAAATACAGGGTCCAATCGCCTTATTTTTTTAATCGTTTTTCTTTAATTTTCTTTGTGTAATGCACGTGTGTTTTCCTGACACTTTTATATAAAAGTCAGCTACCAAATTTGACGAATTTCTCTCCGAGTAGACAAGAATGATATTCCGGCTATGAATAACCTACACAAGCTGGACCCGGGTGCCTGCAAAACAAAACACCGTTAGGACTCGTCATAGGAAATGGGGGGTTTCCTGTGACCACCATCCGGCGTGAGAATAAGTATTGGTTTTTGGTGTGGAAGTAAAGCAGAAGCTTTTATGAATGTGTGTATGAAATCTTATTTACCTCTGACCTGTATTTATAACCTTTCTTACTTTCCTCGTAACCGCCTCTTTAAGCCTATCTCCAGGAGTTGATTCTCCGGTTTCGATGGAGATAGGCCTTATCTTCTCTATCGAACCTTCCTTCCCCGATTCTCGGAAAAGAGGTTGAGCCTTATCAATCATCCGGGACACGGCCACCTTGGCTCACCCGGCGTATATCTGCCATTAGGCCGGCCCAAAGGTAATGGGGCCTTTATGTGGTATTGGGCCGATCCATCTAGATTGGGCCTACCTCGTCATGTCCCCCCCCAAGTCTAGTGATAAGCAAACTTGGTTATTACTAGGCTTTTAAAATGACAAGTTATATGATACTTTGATAGTGACATAAATGCCAAAATAAAAAATCTTTATAGAGTATAGCGCCGCATGGGTAAGGCACGTGATGTGACGTCACCCTGAGTTGTCGCCTCAGCCGTTTTAACAGTCTGAGCAACTCAAGGGTTCTGACTGTTGGCGGTTTGTTTTCAAAATTTAAAAACGCCTGCAAACTTCCGCCTATAAATTAGCTGGTTGCCACTGAAATGTCTAATCTAAAGTAACTAATTATCAATTTCCCTTTGAAATGGCTCCCAAAGCTAGCACATCACGAACCACCATGAGTGTTGCCCAGATTCATACTAGTTGGTCGGTAACGGCACTACAATCTTTCCTTTCTGAGTGGCGTATATTACCGGAGTGGAATCCTGTTTGTCCAGGGCCCACCGATGTTGCCTTCCCCTTGAAACCTGGGAAAATCACCCTATATGCTGAGTTTTTCAAATTTTGCCACTTCCGGCTACCCGTTACTCAATTAATGGTTGAATTGCTGTCATACTACAAGGTAAACATCTCTCAACTGCATCCCTTAGGACTAATTAAGGTGAAGCATTTTGAATTTTGTGCCCGGGGACTGGGTATGTCCCCCCAGCTGGATGTCTTCCGAGTGTTTTATGTCCTTGTGTACAAGGGGGAGTATTTCACATTTGACCGTCGTCCCGGGGCGCCTTCGTGTATTGAGAATTCCCCCCCCCCCCCCAATGTTCAAGATAAAAACTGGAAACGAAAGTTTTTCTTTATCGACGAGGGTGTGTTACCGGTCACTGCACCGGTGCAAACCCCTGAAGGGAAAACAAAATTTGCTGACGAGAGCCCTGCTCCGGCTGTCTTTGAGAAGCTCCCGCTGTATCTGGCTCAGGTAAACCATCCTACCCCGTACACTCATATTCCTGAACGAGCCCTTGTAGCCGTCGGTATGAGCCGTATTTAGGTTGATGACACCATATATCCGGAGTATCGTCGACGAGATCAAGGTAGGTCCTTTTACATAGTTTATCATTTTCGAAGTATATGTAATTAAACCGTTGTTTCTGTGTTCAGATGAGTGGCATTACTTTGATGCCATAGATCCGCAGGCCATCCCCCATCTTGAGGAGCATGACCGTCTGCTGGGGGACGACGAGGCGGATGTTCTTAGCCAGACGGTGAAGAATTTTGTGATTTCTGCTCTTCCGGTTCAGAGTCGTCCTGATCAATCGGGTACTTCTGCTCCGGTAAGCACTGAGGCACCGGCTTCACCACCTCTGAACCAGATCCTCTCAGCGTTGCTGATCCTGTTGTTACTGCTAGTGAGAAAAAGAAGAAGACTCGAAAAAGGAAAGCCAGTTCGCCTGATGTATCATCATTTCTTGCCATTCGTCGTGAGCTGCTGGCCAGCCTAGAGGAAAGACTTGGTAAGGATCCTTTGTCATACCTTTGGCTTCTTTCTTTTCCCCTGTGGTTATGGTTGCTTGCTTACTTGTGTCCAGGTACTTCCCTCCTGGACGAGGGTACTTCTACACGACAAGCCAAAGTCTCAAGCCCCGTTACTATAGCCGTGTCTGAGCAGGGTGTGGATGCCCCTGTGGTTACGTTGCCTACTACCCTTCCAACCGTTGCTGTGTTTTCAACTGCCGTTACAACCACTACCATCTCGGCTCCGCGCCTGGTAGTCACAGAAGAACCCAAAAATACCATATCAGTCGGTGTTACCTTTTCTCCGGCTACCATGATTACTACACCATCAGTGGCTGCCTCTTCAAGCACTCTGTCAGCTCCGGTCAACACTGCCATGATTACCACATCATCAGTGGCAACTTCTTCGAGCACTATGCCGGCTCCAGTCAGCACTGCCATGCCTTCCTATGCCCAGACGAGGTTGCATCTTGGTAGCTCTAGTGGCAAAGCCCTTAGGGATATGTCCCGGGTGAGCTTTACTGAGCTGCTACACAATGTACAACATCACCCCGTTGCATTCCCTGGTGGCGTGAGATCCGGGCAAATGCCATTCAGTGTGGACCCCGTTGAGTCAGAAAGGATGCTTTCTCATGCTTATGCTCCGGGTATTAACTGGCATCCTTCCCTGCCAGATACTAAATATACCCCTAAGTGGAAGGTTGCTCAATCCACCCGGTTGATTGGTCCGGATGTCATCAGGCATTGGGTTGACCATGCCTTTCCTCCTGCCGAACGGTACTACCTCCAGGGTCTGGATAATGCTCAGCTGGCTGAGAATGCTCTTGGATCCAGTGTAAACTCTGTAGCTTCCATGTACGAAGTGCTGCGCCGTTGGCGTTCGGATGTAGGGGATTTGTATGATATGCACGTGTCTCATAGCAAGCTGTCCGTGGAAGCTGAGGCATTGTTGCAATCTTTGGGGGATTGCCGGAAGGAGCTTGCAGAGATGTCGTCCATTAGGGATACTTATGAGCGGGACAAGACTCGTCTGATAAATACTCATAATGACGAGAAGCTTGAAATTCTACGTTCCCGGGATGGGCAGGTCCGGCTGGTACGGAGTTTGGAGGACCGGGTGAAGCTCCTAGAGAAGGACTTGCAGGTGGAAAGGGAGAATGCTTCCAAGCCTAAGGCCGACCAGGAGAGGTATCAACAGCTGGACTCTGAGATAGAGGGTTATGAATCCCGTGCCCGGAGGGCAGAAGAGGAGAGGGACTCCATGCTGAAGCAGCTGAACGCTCTCAAGTCGGAGGCTGAGATTGCTACAAAGAACGCTGCCAATCTTACCGAGCAGTTGACGGCTGCCCATGCCCGGGTGAATGTTTTGGAGACGGACCGGGATTAGCTGATATCCAAAGGGTTCCAGGCCTCGTGGAGCCATATACGGGGAGGAGGTCAGTACCAACAAAGATTAAATGACTTCTACCGGACCGCTGTGGAGTCCGGGTACCAGGATGGTTTGAGGCATGGTCATCGTCACGGGATTCTTGGGCGAAAACTTCCGGAAGCTACCGACCATGAGAAAGGAGTTGAACAGCGGACCTCCAAGGCCCTAGAAGCCTTTAGCAGCGACTCCCTGGATGAGCTTACACAGCTGCAGGCCCAGACCGGTGATGAAGGTATGTCAAACGTCCGGGCCCTCCTTGAACCTGTGATTGCCGGTTCCTCTTCCAGTTCTTCAGACGATGAGTGATTGTTTAACATTTGTAATGTGTTGGAATTTGTCTTTTGTGTACTGATCCACTAGGATCTTATGTGTAAATACCCATCTTTATTAATGTGATGTTTATTTAATTTTTAAAATATAATATTGTTTGCCCAAGCTCCTCTAGCAGGCTATAATGAAACGTCTTGTCGACATTAATACTTGTAATCATATTGCTGACGTTAGCCTTGCAACTTAACCGTCACATCCACGTGTCAGGCGGCTCGTGTCAGCGTCATTATTACAGGGTGTTTAAACTCCCAATGACAACTTAACCGTCACATTAATCCCCTTTATAAGTAGAGTTTCATATCATGCATACGTGCACATTTCTACTCGCTCATTATGCCACGTAGGTTCATCTCTCTAAAAAATTACTTGAAAGAGCTTGATGCTCTAGAGGGACTAAGGGAGCTACAACGCCAGTCTCAAGAACTTGATGAGGCTGCACCTGTTTTGGAAGTCCCCTCTCAAGAACCAATCGAGATTCCTCCACAGAGGCAATGTCGGTTGGTGTATCGTCGTCGACCAAAAGCTGTCCCGTCATCTCCCTCCGATGTTGCAGAAAACGTAGGAGGGGAACTCGCTGCTCCCTTTGTGGTACCAGAAGTTTCTACAACTCCTCTGGAGATGAAGGATGACGTCCAGGTCCGGTCAGCCGGTATCTCGGCTCCTACCCGTTATGGGTTGGTTTATCGGCGTGGTGCTGGACGCCGACCCTCTCCTTGGATTCCTTTGGAGGATGACGTATCCGTGGTTCCAAGGGCTGTCTCTGTTGGACCTTCAAAGGTGAATGAGGACCCGGGGGTGTGGTCCTTTAATCTCCAATCAGAGGAGATGAGGATGTATGAGGAGTTTTGGGTCCTCCCCCTTGCTTGCAACCCCGAAGGTGACCTGCTATACACCCCTGCAGAGGTGTTTGCCATGTTGGAGGGTTGCAATAATTAGTGTTTTGTAGTCAAGTAAGACTTAGTGAAATAGCGCTATGTATAGGTGGTAGGAAGTTTGTTTTTTGATGGCTTTGGATTTTTGTCCTGCCCCTGCCCTTTTTGTAATCTTGCTTGGAAAAAGCAGTTTGTTTATAATGAAGCATATAAATACTATAAATGCCGTCATCGGCGTCTTATTATTAGTTGTAATGTCAAAATAAAATAAAAACTTGATTACCCGGGGTATCGTGGTTACCGTCCGGGCATGCTTACAGCGGCCTATGGCCTAGGACTTTTCGTCACCTATCATTACATATAACATTTTCTGAGCTGGGCAGCGTTCCAGCTTCTGGGAACCGGCGTGCCGTCCAGCTGTTTTAAACGGTATGCCCCCTTTCCCAGGTCTTCAGCGACCTCATAGGGTCCTTCCCAGTTTGGGCCTAGCTTTCCCTGGGGTTGTTGCCTGCTAGCATCGTTATCCCTCATGACCAGGTCTCCAATCTTGAATGAGCAGCTTCTGACCCTTTTGTTGTAATATTTTTCCAACAGCCTCTTGTACCGGACTTCTTTAATGTGAGCTTCATCACGCCGGGCTTCCAATGACTCGAGGTTGTGCCTTAGCAGCTGGTCATTGTTGGCATCCTGACCAGCATGCCGGCTGGACGGTAGCATCACCTCAACCGGGATCATTGCCTCTGATCCGTATGTCAGGCAAAAGGGAGTTTCTCCATTACTTGTTTTAGGCATTGTCCGGTGGGCCCAAAGAACATGCGGGAGCTGGTCGACCCATGATGTTCCTTCTTGGACCAAGCGTCTCTTCAGCCCATCTAATATGCTCCTATTGGCTCTCTCAACCTGGCCGTTTCCCTGAGGATGGGCCACGGATGTGAATACCTATTGTATGTTCAGGCTCTTGCACCACTCCTGTATGTGCTTATCCATGAACTGCGTCCCATTGTCACTGACCAGGTACAAGGGGACCCCAAACCTGCAAACCACATGTTCCCACAAGAACTTCTTGATGTTGCACGCTTCTATCTTAGCCAACGGTTTTGCTTCAACCCATTTTGTGAAGTAGTCAATGGCTACTACCAGGTACTTGAGTTTTCCCGAAGCTAAAGGAAAGGGCCCGACCAAGTCAATACCCCACTTCTGAAAAGGCCATGCTGCTGTTACCGGGATCAGGTTATTTTTCGGACGAATCGTTACCGGTGCATACTTCTGGCAACTGACACACTTCTTGAGCTCTTCCACGACCATGTTATGCATTCCGGGCCAGTAGTAACCTGTGCTGGTTATTTTTGCTACTACCGCCCGGGGTCCCGCATGTATACCACACATGCCTGAATGGATGTCCCTTATCAAGTATCTAGCCTCCGAAGGGGATACACATCTCAGGGCCGGTCCCAGGTAGGATTTTCTGTAAAGAATCCCGGCTTGGATCTCGTATTGCAGTGACTTGGTCCGGATCTTCATTGCTTCGGCCTTATCCTCCGGCAGGCTTCCGTCTGTGAGGTATCTATGTATGGGGGTCATCCAGGAGACCTCAACCGTGTGAACCGAATGAACTTCAGACTTCTGTGTAGACGGGTGCTTTAAGGTTTCAATATGGACGTTAGCATCCGTGCCTGAGGAGGCCAACTTGCTGAGTGCATCGGCTATGTCATTCTTGTGCCTTCTCACATGGTGTAATGTGACCTTCCTGAACCTTGTCATCAGCTCTTTTGTCTTCTCAAGGTACTTGACCATGGACTCATCCTTGGCCTCGTATGACTCGTTGACCTGGTTGTTGACCAATAGTGAATCCACATGGGCGTCTACCTGGGTGGCACCCATGGCCAAGGCCACTCGCAATCCTACTAGCAGGGCCTCGTATTCGGACTGATTATTAGAACATTCAAAGTCAAACCATAGGGCATAGAGGAACCTTGCGCCCTCCGGGCTGACCAACAGTAACCTTGCCCCGGCTCCCTTGCTATTTGAAGAGCCGTCAGTATACAGCTGCCACGGGGTGGATTCATCTTCCAATGTGTCCTCAAATCTTGGTACGGATTCTTGGATCTCTTCACCTTCCGGGATCTCGGTCATGAAGTCAGCAAGGACCTGTCCCTTTACCGCCGTTCTCTTTTTAAATGTTACATCCAGCGCCCCTAGCTCAATTGCCCACTTGGCGAGTCGCCCGGATACTTCCGGTCTGTTCAAGATTTGCCCCAATTGGAAGTTCGTTAAGACTTCCACTTCGTGTGCTTGGAAATATCTGCGCAACCTCCGGGACGAATGAACCAGCGCCAGTACCAACTTTTCCAAAGTGGGGTATCTGGTTTCAGCATCGGAAAGCGTCTAGCTGATGTAATAAATTGGGGTCTGGTATTTATTTCTCTCGACCAGCAAAACAGAACTAACGGCATGATGACCGGCTGCCAGGTACATTTTCAACACTTCTCCCGGGCGTGGTGCCGTTAGCATGGGTAGGTTACCGACGAATGTCTTCATCTGTTCAAATGCTCTGTTCGCTTCTTCAGTCCATCTGAACTTGTTCTTGTTCAGACAATCTTTGAGTGTGGAGATGAACGGTAATGAACGCTCGGCATGCCTGGCCAGGAACCTGCTGATGGCGGCCAACCTTCCGTTGAGTGTTTGAGCGTCTTTCAGTGTTTTGGGGGCAGGCATGTTTCGAATGGCCGCTTCCTTTTCCGGGTTGACTCGAAACCCGTCTTTTGATACTGTCACTCCCAGGAACTTACCTTCTTCAACTCCGAAAGAGCACTTCCCCGGGTTCAGTTTGATGTTGTACTCTCGGAGAGTATCGAATGTTTCTTCTATGTCCTTCAACATCATATCTTCCGTTTTGCTCTTTATCACCAAATCATCCACATATACTTCCAAGTTCCTACCGATCTGATGCTCGAAAGCCTGGTCCATCAATCTTTGATATGTCGCCCCGGCATTTTTCAGACCGAACGACATTTTGGTGTAACAGAATATGCCGGCGTCCGTATGAAAAGCCGTCTTGTCCTCATCTTCTTTTGCCATCTGAATCTGGTGATATCCCTTGTATGCATCCAAGAAACATTTAAACTGGAATGGAGCCAGAGAATCAACTTTGAGGTCTATCTCCGGGAGCGGATAAGCATCCTTAGGACATGCTTTATTCAAATCCTTGTAATCCACACACATCCTCCAGGTCCCATCGTGCTTCCGGACCATGACAGGGTTAGCGACCCACGTGTGGTATTTGGCCTTTTTCAAAATCCCGGCTTCTTCTAGCTTCTTGACCTCCTGCACTACAGCTGCTCTCCGGTCAGGAGCCATACTCCTTCTCTTTTGCATGATCGGTTTTACGTTTGGGTAAGTAGACAACTTGTGCTCTGCCTTTGCCCGAGCAATCCCGGTCATGTTAGAGTGTAAGAAAGCGAAAACATCCATGTTACGTTTCAATAGCCGTTTGAACTTTTCTTGAGTGGTTGGAGCCAAGGAGTCTCCAATGGTGACCGTTTGGTCGGGGTGTTTTGCACTCAGGACCCACCTTTCTGGGCCTCGAATCCCGGACGGTGCCTGACGGCAAGTCGTGCCATCGGACACTGCACACACTTTCTCTCCAGAAACAGTGGCTACTCCATGCGGGGTTGGGAACATGAGAAAACCCCTGGCAGTAGATACCAGGGCGTCAATTCGTCCCAACGTATACCGGCCTATGATTAAATTATATTGAGAGGTAGCCGGGATCACTAGGAAAGTGACCAAGATCGTGTGTTCCTTATAGCCATCGCCGAGAGTGACCGGAAACGTCAACTGCCCCAACGGCTCTACACTTTCTCCTGTGAATCCTTTTACCGGGCCATGGGCCGGTGCTAGCATTTTTTGATCTTCACTTGTCATTCTTTTGAAGCATGGCTCGTAGATGATGTCCTCTGAACTGCCTGTATCTACCATGATCCTCTTCATGCTGTAGTCGCCCACTCCGGCTGATATTACTAACGCTTCCATCTTCAAGGCCTTGTAATAAGGCGGCACTGTCATCGTTGCCTCCATCCATGGTTCAATTGTCTCAAAACGCCTTTTGGTGCCACTGTTTGCTTCTGGCCGTATGGCATTGATCTCTCTGGGCTTCTTTCCGGCTGCCTTATCCTCCCAAGCTGAGGGACCCGGCTTCATATCCTTAACCAGATGTGCTAGTTTTCCCGTCCTGACAAAGTATTCTATTTGTCTCTTGAGCTGAAAACAGTCATTTGTATCGTGACCATTACCCTTATGATAGTCACAGAATTTGGACAGATCTTTTGATGGCGAGTCTTTGACCGGACGAGGAGTGTTCAGCCTTAGGTTTTCAGTTTCTAATATCTGGGACGGTGTCTTGATAAGCTCCGGATAATCTAGTTTGTGTAACACCCCAACCGATGGCGGAAACATCGGGATGTCACGTATAGATGATTGTTCAGTAGCTCATGGTGAATAATAAATTCCATTAAATGATTTAAATGAATTACATACAATTGTTCTAGAATTTGTACATCAAATTGAATAAAACTATACACATATCTTCAAGCATCAAATCAAATCTTCAAGCAAATAGAACCTGAAACATGTTAAGTTGAAAATGTTTTGGGTCAACAAAAGTTGGTGAGAATTACATAGGTTTTGATAATAGAATAAAATTGTTGTGCAATTCATGTGTCATGGCAATCTAGTTCATATGCAAAAACATACTAGAAGTAAATCGAGTGCATAATCAACCTTGTTGACTGTTGTAATTGTGGTACATCCCATACGCTCATGGTTCACTCGTTTATATTGCAGTAACAAACACCCACGTAACCTTTGTAGGAGGCACGTATCCGGGTGGGATTGTCAGTCCAATAGATCTATCAATGTATACCGTTTGGCTGATGAATGTTTATGCTAGAATTGTGCTTACCCTAGTCATGTTCAAGACATAATGCAACATAGAAATACACATAAACACATTGATGATTGAATTGCATAAATATTGTTGTAACATGTTTCACCCCAAAAATGGTGATAAATAGAAAAGGGGCTATGTAAAACTCACCTTAGCAATATGTTATATCTGTTGAAAAATTGAATAATGGTGTTGCCCAAATGTATCAAGTATCACCCTATAATAAAGTAATAAATATGTCTAAGTCTATCAAGTTTACAAATGTATAAGTTCTAGGGCTTTGAATTGGGGATAAATACTTGTTTGGTTAATATCAAAAATGTTTGATAATTGAGGGAATATTAATAAATAAACAACCAAAAATCTTTTTAGGAAATTTAAAGTTATGATGGTCACAATAATGTGTTTAAAGTGTAAAAATAATTTTTATAAAATTATTTTCTTTAAAACAGAATATTAATTCTATTTATTACAAATTGCCAAAATTTAACTTTAATATTTAAAAATACTAAAATTAAAGAATTTTTATTTTAAAAATTATATTTATGTTCTAAATATTCAGAAATAAATTGTATAAAATTTTGGTGCAAAAATAATAAAAATTGAATTTATTATGATTAAAACTAACAAAAATTGATTAAAAATATAAAATAAATGATTTTTCAGAATTAAAAATCATCTCAGTAAATTTTATCATTGTACAAACTTAGGATAATTTTTGTTGGAATTTATAAAATTGTTTTGATATTTTGAAGGAATTTTATAAATATAATAGAATAAAATTGATTTAATTATTATATATAATAAATAAATTAATTTCAGAAAACTAAAAATTGTGGGTGAAACATTAACATCAGATTATCTAAGCATAATTATTTTAGAATTTATAAAAGAGTTTTAATAATTAAAAATGAATTTATAAGATTAAATGTAATATGTATAATTAAATGTGTTAAAAACTGGAAAAAAAAAAGAAAAAGACTCGCCACTGCCGGGACTCGAACCCGGGTGGCTCACGAGGCAACCATCAGTCACAACCACTTGGTCCAGACCAGTGGTTGTGATTATTTCTGTTTCTAATAAAATAAATACGCTATGTACAATCGAGTTTATCCCCAAATCTAATTTCGAAGCCCTAGATTCTGCAATAATTTGATTCACACATCAATGGATCAATTGATCTTAGGGCTTTTGATGTGCGAATGCCGGAGATCAAAACCCACTAAAAACATTACACTTACAGTGGTTAATCGATCTCGAATGCTCGGTCAAACTTAAAAGTCAAACTGAAATCGTTTGATCAAGAACAGCGTTTGAGTGAAGAATTGAGGGGTTAAGAGAAGAAGATTGGCGAGTTGGGATGGCTCGCAGATGATCAATTTATAGGGTTAACGTCCAGATCATAGGATTGGAAAGTTTGACTCGTTTGAATAATAATATACGTAATTGATACGAGTTAATGTGTTTGACGTGTAATTGACGTGTATTGAACGTGTTAGGCGTTGGCGAGATCAAATGGTCAATGGTTTCCTTGATTAACATCAATTAAAAACCAAAGATTGTGGGTTTGATGGTGTACAGTCACACGCAGAGCTGCAATGAAGATGACAGCTCCTTATTTGAAAGGTGATAAATGTATATTGATCCTAGATCGGATAACATAAAACAACATGGACCAGTGGTTGTGGTGTGAGTGTTAAGTGTGATCCGGCCTACTGCTCGGGTTCGATACCCAGCAGAGGCAAATTTTCTTTTTTTTTTAAACAGTAATGGGGGTATTTGGGCCGGGTAAGAGTGAAGGATAGGGAAGTGGGCTGCGTTTCTGGGCTGCTGCTTCTGGGTGGGCCGCATAATGGGTTGGATTAACAACTTGGTTTTATTACCCATATAATTGTTATGATTTATTGGTATTAATATTATTTATTAATCTTATTATTATTATTATATATATAAATATATATGTATATAAGTTGTGTGGTATTAAAATAAGGACTTAGGCACGTTTTGAATGATAAAAAAAATATATAACATACGTATTAGAATTTGGGGAAAATTTTTGCGATGTTACAGTCTCCCCTACTTTTAGGAACTTCGTCCCGAAGTTAAGAGAAACCAGGGTTACAATTGGTCAACTACCGGAAACCTTGATAAAATTTCACACTACCTTAACGTACCTGTAAATTCATGATTACGTTCCGGACCGTAATTACCAATTTACCTTACATTAGGGTTTTGCGCCCTTTTATGACTCTACCGATTGTTGAGCAGGTTCGATAGTCTCCACCAGTCATTGAGCAGGTTGTAGGGCCTCTCCCGACTGTTGGAAAGACATGATGACCTCTACCAATCGTTGAGTAGATTGTTTGGCAGTCAACCAATTGTTGTACAAGTGAGCAAGTATGATTATAGACATAGCAATCAGTTCACATTTAAACAATCATGCACACAGATGTTATGATAATACTTGAATTTATTATTCGAATCAGAAAGTGTCAATACATAGAATTAAAGAGGAAATAGACATCATTCAAATGGTGGGGTTTAAGTAGCTGGAGGGTCTCAAGCGGGGTTATTTGGAGCATCAAGAGCGTTTGTAGCGGGGATTCGACAAGCATCTGCAAGATGCCCATACCTTTGACAATTGGTGCACTGTCGGCAGGGTACTTGAGTTGGATGGTGATACTGGCAGGTGTCACACTTAGGTAGCTTCCCGTTGTATTGTTTCTTGTTGGGTGGGACAGTGGTGTCTATAGCAAAATTCCTGACCTTACACTTCCCGTTGGTTGAGGCCTCGGTTTTGATTTCAACGGCAGGTTGGGGAGTATCCTTTTTCTTTTCCCCTTTTCGACTTAGGGTTCCTGCTTTCACATGGTTATCTGTTAGGGTGGCAGCCAAACGCTTTGCTTCTTCCAAAGTAGTAGGGTTCCTTCCCCACACCGTGTCTTGGATCTGCATTGGTAATCCACCAATGTATTTTTCGATAGCAATGGGCAAAGGGGTGACCTTGTGGGGTAGCAGTACGCTAAGTTCGTGAAAACGCGTGTTGTAAGCAAGGTTTTCCCCACTGTCTTGAGCAAGATCATGAAATTCATCTTCCAGTTTCTTGATTTCATTACGTGGACAGAACTCTGCCTTCATAATGTCTTTAGCTTGATCCCAAGTTAAGGCTAGTGCAGCTTCAGCTCCGCGAGTGCGTTTTTCTTCATTCTACCAGGTGAGTGCTCGTTTGTGAAGAACACTCATGGCATAACGGACTTTAAAGTTGTCGGGGCATTCACTGTTAATGAAGGTATTCTCAATACCCTCAAACCATTGTAGGAGTCCTGTAGCTCCTTCTTCACCACTAAACTTTGGAGGGTTACAAGAATTGAAATGCTTAAGGGTGTAGGCTGGGAGACCATTTCCGTTGTGGTGTCCATTTCCATTCCCGTTGCTGTTGCCGTTCCCGTTGCCGTTCCCGTTGCCGTTCAACTGGATGACTTGAGCTAGTAAGTTGGGAACCAGAGTTGCGATTTGCTGCGCCATTTGTTGAGAAATAATTGCAGCCAGTTGGGCATCGACACCATTGTTGTTGTTGTTGTTGTGGTTAGTGTCATGGTTATGATTGTGATTGCTACTCCCTTCATCATGATTGTTACCACTGTTAAGACGAGTACTGCGACGTGGAGGCATGATCTGTAAGTGACACAGTGAAATGAATGAGATTATATAAGGAGTGTAATCATTTATTCATTAAAACGAATAAACGAAAACGTTGACTTATCAAAGATTCTAAATTCTAATAACATATGAAGACATGCTTTAGCCTATAAGTGAACACTCATCCCGAGAATTCCCAGGTAGGCATCCGGGTCCCTCGTCTGATTGGGATATATGCGCAATGCCAGCCTAGACAGAAGACTCAGAATACAGGCGTTCACCCTTCCAGATTGCACGTGTTCGTTATTAAAATTTAGAACTTCGACGAGATCTCAAGGTGGTTCAGGTTAAACCTGAGGATTTTTGTCCTATTAGTCTGAGAGTAGATCCAGTGATGGAGAGTAACCTTCTTGTAAGGATGAAAGTAAGGATAAGAAGTAGGAGGGAGATAGTGAATAGCAAGTAAAAGAAGCAAGTACTGGTTAAATCCTATGGTTATAGACTAGATTATTTTTCTAATAACCTAATTCCCTATAACCATGGCTCTGATACCAATCTGTAACACCCCAACCGATGGCGGAAACATCGGGATGTCACGTATAGATGATTGTTCAGTAGCTCATGGTGAATAATAAATTCCATTAAATGATTTAAATGAATTACATACAATTGTTCTAGAATTTGTACATCAAATTGAATAAAACTATACACATATCTTCAAGCATCAAATCAAATCTTCAAGCAAATAGAACCTGAAACATGTTAAGTTGAAAATGTTTTGGGTCAACAAAAGTTGGTGAGAATTACATAGGTTTTGATAATAGAATAAAATTGTTGTGCAATTCATGTGTCATGGCAATCTAGTTCATATGCAAAAACATACTAGAAGTAAATCGAGTGCATAATCAACCTTGTTGACTGTTGTAATTGTGGTACATCCCATACGCTCATGGTTCACTCGTTTATATTGCAGTAACAAACACCCACGTAACCTTTGTAGGAGGCACATATCCGGGTGGGATTGTCAGTCCAACAGATCTATCAATGTATACCGTTTGGCTGATGAATGTTTATGCTAGAATTGTGCTTACCCTAGTCATGTTCAAGACATAATGCAACATAGAAATACACATAAACACATTGATGATTGAATTGCATAAATATTATTGTAACATGTTTCACCCCAAAAATTGTGATAAATAGAAAAGGGGCTATGTAAAACTCACCTTAGCAATATGTTATATCTGTTGAAAAATTGAATAATGGTGTTACCCAAATGTATCAAGTATCACCCTATAATAAGGTAATAAATATGTCTATGTCTATCAAGTTTACAAATGTATAAGTTCTAGTGCTTTGAATTGGGGATAAATACTTGTTTGGTTAATATCAAAAATGTTTGATAATTGAGGGAATATTAATAAATAAACAACCAAAAATCTTTTTAGGAAATTTAAAGTTATGATGGTCACAATAATGTGTTTAAAGTGTAAAAATAATTTTTATAAAATTATTTTCTTTAAAACAGAATATTAATTCTATTTATTACAAATTGCCAAAATTTAACTTTAATATTTAAAAATACTAAAATTAAAGAATTTTTATTTTAAAAATTATATTTATGTTCTAAATATTCAGAAATAAATTGTATAAAATTTTGGTGCAAAAATAATAAAAATTGAATTTATTATGATTTAATTATGATTAAAACTAACAAAAATTGATTAAAAATATAAAATAAATGATTTTTCAGAATTAAAAATCATCTCAGTAAATTTTATCATTGTACAAACTTAGGATAATTTTTGTGGGAATTTATAAAATTCTTTTGATATTTTGAAGGAATTTTATAAATATAATAGAATAAAATTGATTTAATTATTATATATAATAAATAAATTAATTTCAGAAAACTAAAAATTGTGGGTGAAACATTAACATCAGATTATCTAAGCATAATTATTTTAGAATTTATAAAAGAGTTTTAATAATTAAAAATGAATTTATAAGATTAAATGTAATATGTATAATTAAATGTGTTAAAAACTGGAAAAAAAAGAAAAAGACTTGCCACTACCGGGACTCGAACCCGGGTGGCTCACGAGGCAACCATCAGTCACAACCACTTGGTCCAGACCAGTGGTTGTGATTATTTCTGTTTCTAATAAAATAAATACGCTATGTACAATCGAGTTTATCCCCAAATCTAATTTCGAAGCCCTAGATTCTGCAATAATTTGATTCACACATCAATGGATCAATTGATCTTAGGGCTTTTGATGTGCGAATGCCGGAGATCAAAACCCACTAAAAACATTACACTTACAGTGGTTAATCGATCTCGAATGCTCGGTCAAACTTAAAAGTCAAACTGAAATCGTTTGATCAAGAACAGCGTTTGAGTGAAGAATTGAGGGGTTAAGAGAAGAAGATTGGCGAGTTGGGATGGCTCGCAGATGATCAATTTATAGGGTTAACGTCCAGATCATAGGATTGGAAAGTTTGACTCGTTTGAATAATAATATACGTAATTGATACGAGTTAATGTGTTTGACGTGTAATTGACGTGTATTGAACGTGTTAGGCGTTGGCGAGATCAAATGGTCAATGGTTTCCTTGATTAACATCAATTAAAAACCAAAGATTGTGGGTTTGATGGTGTACAGTCACGCGCAGAGCTGCAATGAAGATGACAGCTCCTTATTTGAAAGGTGATAAATGTATATTGATCCTAGATCTGATAACATAAAACAACATGGACCAATGGTTGTGGTGTGAGTGTTAAGTGTGATCCGGCCTACTGCTCGGGTTCGATACCCAGCAGAGGCAAATTTTTTTTTTTTTTTTAAAACAGTAATGGGGGTATTTGGGCTGGGTAAGAGTGAAGGATAGGGAAGTGGGCTGCGTTTCTGGGCTGCTGCTTCTGGGTGGGCCGCATAATGGGTTGGATTAACAACTTGGTTTTATTACCCATATAATTGTTATGATTTATTGGTATTAATATTATTTATTAATCTTAATATTATTATTATTATTATATATATAAATATATATGTATATAAGTTGTGTGGTATTAAAATAAGGACTTAGGCACGTTATGAATGATAAAAAAAAATATATAACATACGTATTAGAATTTGGGGAAAATTTTTGCGATGTTACAGTTTGGGCTTGGAAGCTGTTTCCCCTCTGCTAGAGTAGGAGTCCCGGGACTTCTCCGATCTTCGTGCATGATCCCGCCGGTCATCCCGGCGTTCATCCCGACGGTCATCCCTTGAGTAAGGTTGGCCAGACCGTCCCTTGTTCCTGGAGCCTCGAGAGTCTTGGTTGTCACTTGCCTTGGTAGTTTCATGCTTCTTCCGTACCGCATGATTCATGGCGATCGATTTTTCCTGCTTGACATATGCCTTGGCTATAGTCATCATTTCGTCCATAGTTTGCGGGTATCCGTGAGGACCATGGAGCTTCCTTATCAATCCATCATCATTCACCCCCATGGTGAATGCGGTGCACGCCAACTCTTCAGTAAGGCCTGGGATTTGTAGCCGTTCTTTGTTGAAACGGATTATGAAATTCTCCATTGGCTCATTATCTCTCTGGCGGATGTGCATTACCTCCTCTCTGTACTTTGTATGTCTACGCTGCTGGCTGAACTGTTGCGTGAATCCTTTATGAATCTCTCTCCAATTAGAAATTGACCTGGGCGGTAAACTATCCCACCAGACCCGTGCTGCCCCCACAAGGGTCTGAACAAACATGTGGCACCAGGCCTGCATTGGCCAATCTTTAGATGTTCCTACGGACTCGAAAATGCTCAAATGATCATCCGGGTCCCCGGTTCCATCATACTTACCCACTGTTGACGGGAGCTTCAGATTTGGAGGTAATGGAGCATTAGCTATCCTCTCCGAGAACTTGGAATAAGTTGCCATTGTTGGAGGACGATATGGCCGGGTAAGGTCTTCATCATCACCTTGTTCTTCATTCTCCTGTAACACAGCTGGGTTCTGCTGCCGGCCCGGAGGAGGGCCTGCAGAAGTACCCGGACCACCAGGAGTAGTCTCGTAAGTGAGACGCGTACGGACGTCGTTCAACCTTTCGCTTGAAGGTATCCCAGTTTGGGGGCTCCATCCGGGAAGGGGTGGTTGTACTGGAGGATACATATATGGGTAAGGGTACGAGAATGCACCCCCAATAGATGGTGCACACATATACCCATACGGAGACATGGGATAATAAGGCATGAATGGCTGATTTCCGGGTGTGACCGGGGTATAGGGTGGCATGTTTGGTTGCATGAAGGTGGCTTGCGGTGATGATGTCATGGCTGCTGAGATTGCAGCTGAGAAGAGGGGGAGACTTTGTGCTGCAGTAAACCAGGGCACGGATGACGTGAGCGCCGGCACTCGAGGAGCTGAGAAGTTTGTACTAACGATTGGTCGAGTGTAAATGGACGACGAAACTGGCCCTCTTATGAAAGGAAAACGTCCCTGGTGACTCCCGGACGACACTAAGGTCTGTGTATCGCCCGGACGGGTAGTCGATGTTCTTGGAGAGAACCCCGGGGCCACTCCATCCCTTTCTCCTTCCGAGTCAGACGCAACTGCACCATCTATCTGCTCTGCTGTGGGAATCAGATTCTGATTGCTTCCCGCCGGGTTGGCGGCCACTATGGCGTCCTGATTCGAGGTCATCTCGGTTCCTTGGGTTATTCAACCGGTAACTAACTCCTTGTACAGGTCCCACGGATGGTGCCAATGAAGAAGTAAATACCTCTCCGAGTAGACAAGAATGATATTCCGGCTATGAATAACCTACACAAGCTGGACCCGGGTGCCTGCAAAACAAAACACCGTTAGGACTCGTCACAGGAAAGGGGGGTTTCCTGTGACCACCCTCCGGCGTGAGAATAAGTATTGGTTTTTGGTGTGGAAGTAAAGCAGAAGCTTTTATGAATGTGTGTATGAAATCTTATTTACCTCTGACCTGTATTTATAATCTTTCTTACTTTCCTCGTAACCGTCTCTTTAAGCCTATCTCCAGGAGCTGATTCTCCGGTTTCGATGGAGATAGGCCTTATCTTCTCTATCGAACCTTCCTTCCCCGATTCTCGGAAAAGAGGTTGAGCCTTATCAATCATCCGGGACACGACCACCTTGGCTCACCCGGCGTATATCTGCCATTGGGCCGGCCCAAAGGTAATGGGGCCTTTATGTGGTATTGGGCCGATCCATCTAGATTGGGCCTACCTCGTCAGTAAGTTAGATCAAGAGTTTAATCAAATCAATTATGTTGTATACCAGATCATCACAAATATGTGAAATTAGTAAGAGTTGTTATGCATATTAAGTCAAATAAAAATAATGGCCCGTTGGCATAGCTACAAATTCGTTTGTTATTATTCCAAGTTCATTGTTTCGACAAGAGATTAAGCGGAACATGATGTTAAAACAACACTTAAGTGGTTCGGTTTCCTCTGCAAACATATTTGATTGCAGAATTCAAATCTATCTATATTTATAAAATCTATCTATATATATAGTATATGCTGACGTGGCGTGCAATGGAGGCCTCAACCTCCCCTTGAGAGTGCCACGTGACATCATAATTGAAATATTTTAGTGTTTTTAAACTATTTTCTTTTTTAATTAAAAAAAAAGATAAACATAAAACCCTAAATTAAATTGAGTTATTTCAGGAAAAAAAGAATTTAAAATAAATTTAAAATTTTCTCTCTCATGTTTCCTTCCATAATTTTTAAACGTTTATATCGTTTATATACGGGATTTTTTAAAGAAAAATTACACCAAATTAACGAGCGTTTTATTATCTTTCAAACGAGTACCATAGTCCTATATAAAAAACGGAGAAAAATTGACTATTTTTTGTGGGGTTTCGTTCATACAGGAAAAAAACACACAAAGTGTTCATGTTATTCATTAATCATGTTTTATCTTTTAAACCAGGTTCTTATCTACGATGTTGAAAATCAGCCCAATCGCCATGTTATCATTGGAATTTTACTAGGTATACTTTATCAAGAGAAGTTAGGAGAAAGAATCACGCAACACTGCAACACATGGTGTCGCCTTATAGCAAGGTTATTTTTTTATTTATTTAATTACAAGAGTAATAATTATTACTATTAGTATTAGTATTATTAGGATGGTTATATTTTTCAACCCCGGGACGCTCCGGAAAGAATTGATAGTTGCTGACGTGGCGTTCAATGGTGGCTTCAACCATCTCTTGATTATGCCACGTGGCATAATGAGATGCAATGATTACAACTTCCAACTTAAGTGTTTGTTTAGTTGATTAGGTTAGGAATTATAAAAGCCATTAGAATGTGAGAAATTAGAGAGATGTGATAAGTTTTTTAATAGTTGTAGCTTACATAAGTGATTCTTTAGATGATTACTGATTAGGTTTTAGATTAGGGAATATGAGTTATTACTGATTAGAATACTATGAACATGCAATGATTAAGAGATTTTATGGTTAGTTAACTTGAGCCATTTGCAATAGGTTATCACGTAAAATTAGATTTTTCAACCCCGGGACCCTCCCGGGGTAATCAGCTAGTTCTAATATATATAGTTGTACCAAGAAAGCATTGTATGTTTTTTTTTCTGCCTCGATCTGTAGCAAGTTCCGTCTACTACGAGCTGCCGTGTCGCACTCAATGGCGATTGATTAGACTATTTGGCCTATAGGCAGGACAACTTTAGTATAGAGAGTGTTTTATTTCATATCCTAGAATTTGTTGGATTGCAATTAATAGAAAGTATTTGTTTTATTCTATGCTAAAGTGCTGAGACTCAATATGCAGAAGTGTGTATAAAACTCTGTTATGCTAAATTGTTTTCACTTTAGTTCCTTGAGTGGTGGTCTCATACTTTTTCATTTATGTTTTCACATTTTCTTTTATTTTTATGTTACACTTTTTATCATGGTCATTTAGTCTGTACTGGTTGACAGCAATTTGGGAACAATCATACGTTCAGTTCAGTTCTATATTATTAACACTTTTTGTAACACTAAAAGCAAACATAGATAGTGTCGATATGCAAGTGAAAAGTTTACCCAACTTCAACCTCAAATGCTTTGATTCTACCTATTGTCGCCATAGGTATGCTTGTTTAATCTCCAGAGGCAAAAGATATATTTTAATTAATAATTTACAGGTGTGGATAATCGAGCTAGCTCTTTTGACTCGGTGGTTGAAAAGGGGGTTAAAGCCAGCCAATACAAGGGTTCTTTTGGATGCTTTCGATTGTCTGAAAGAACCACTGTCTGTACAAGGAATGTTGTAGAAACTAGAAAATGAGGAATCGAATTGAAGTCATTTTATTGTTGAAAAGTAATTCAAGTTCATGCGGTTTACATGCATGCACGTGGGTTTAATTTTTGAGTTTGAATAAAGTCGTTGCTAGTTTGTTATGTTGTCCTGGTATTTTGGTCTTCCTAGTTTTACTCAGTTAGCCGTTTTAATATTCTCTATTTAAGTCCTAAGTCTGTTTTGTTATTTTGTATGTACTCTCAATTATCAATAAAAGAATTCGTGCATTCTTGAGTGTTCACAAAGGAAAGGTGTAGACTTTCAGGACACTTTTGCCCCTGTAGCCAGATTTTAAACTATTAGAACAGTTTTAGCTGTTGCAGCTGCACAAGGATGGTTTGTTTATCAGTTAGATGTCAAATCTGCATTCTTGAATGGAAAGCTTGACGAAGAGATTTATGTTGAATAGCCTAGAGGGTTTGAAGTAGAAGGTCAAGAACATAAGGTGTATAGGCTGCGCAAGGCCTTGTATGGTCTTAAACAAGCCCCAAGGGCTTGGTATGCAAGAATAGATGCTTACTTCACCAGTCATGGCTTTGTTAGAAGTTACAATGAACCTACATTGTATGTCAAGAAGGTTGAAGGGACAGGTATCATCTATGTAGGTTTGTATGTTGATATTATTTAAACTAGTCCTAATCATATGTTGCTTCAAGAATTTACAAAAGCAATGATGAGTGAGATTGAAATGATTGACATGGGGCTGCTTAAGTTCTTTCTTGGTTTAGAAGTACACCAGGATGATAGCAGAATTTTTGTGTGTCAAAGCAAGTATGCTGAGGAGCTCCTTAATAAGTTTGGTATGAATGGATGAAAGGTTGAAGTGACACCAATGAATACAAATGAGAAGCATAAAAGAGATGATGGTAATGAGGCTATTGATGTAACAGTTTACAGAAGATTGATTGGTGGTCTTATGTATCTTCAACATACTGGGCCTGATATCAGTTTTCCAGTAAACATGATGTCTAGATATATGCAGGCTCCTAGTAAAACACACTTTGGTGCAGCCAAAAGAATCTTGAAATATGTTGCAGGTACCTTGAAGTATGGCTTAAGGTATGAAAAGAATGGAAGCATAAAGCTGCAAGGTTATACAGATAGTGATTGGGCACGATGCTTAGATGACAGGAAGAGTGTGTCTGCAAATGTTTTCAATCTTGGCAGTGCAGTTATATCCTGGAGTACAAGGAAACAGAACTTAATTGCACTATCTAGCACAAAGGCTGAGTATATTGCTGCCACTAGTGCAGCTTGTCAAGGAATTTGGCTAAGAAGGATTTTGACTGCTTTGGAAGTGAAGTAGGAAGAAACTACTATAATCTAGTGTGACAAAAGATCTGCCATTCACCTGTCCAAGAATCCTGTACTAGATGGTAAGTCCAAGCATATTAAGTTGAAGCATCACTTTATTAGAGATATGGTAGCTCAGAATCAAGTGAGTCTGGAATTCTGTGATACTAATGATCAAGTAGTTGATGTTCTTACCAAAGCATTGTGCAAGGAAAAGTTCATGATGTTCTGAAGGATGTTGGGAGTATGGGAGCTTGAATTAAGGGAGGGTGTTGAAAAGTAATTCAAGTTCCTGCGGTTTACATGCGTGCACGTGGGTTTAGTTTTTGAGTTTGAATAAAGCCGTTGCTAGTTTGTTATCTTGTCCTGGTATTTTGGTCTTCCTAGTTTTATTCAGTTAGCCGTTTTAATCTTCTCTATTTAAGTCCAAGTCTGTTTTGTTATTTGGTATGTACTCTCAATTATCATTAAAAGAATTCGTGCATTCTTGAGTGTTCATCTTTGTTATTTTGCTTGTGAGGTGTTATTATATTAAGGCTCATACAACATTTATGTTGTGTGGCCTGCACCTATGTATGATTCTTTTTGTTACCTTATTATCGTTTAATGAATGAAACCATTAAAAAGCTCCATACAAAAGAGATTAATCAGTCATAATTTTTTTTTTTCATGTGGGTGATCGTCCTTTCACATATATCGTCTATGGAAACAGAACAGATTTCTTACTATATTAATTGCCCACTGACTCTGCAGATTGCAGAAGAGACCATTGTAAAGCAGGTATGTTTTCTACATATTCTCTTCATTAAATTTTAAAAGTTGAATTCTTCAGCCAAACAAAAAAGATTAATCAGTCATAAGCTAGGCGAAACTGGCACGTTGGTCGTGTGTGATAACAGGTTAGATTGAAGGGCTAATCATGATTGTTGAAGGGCTGAATTTTTGAACCGATAAAGGTGAAGGTTTGATGGTCTTCTAGATAAATTAGTGCAGGACTCACCACCCACTGGATATGACCCACTTAGGACTCCTAGATTCACATGTTTTTACAAAGGTAAGGAGGTGCATATTCCATTATTAAAACATAATATTATACATGCATATATAAAATAAATTTAGTTTAAGTACACAACTTGGTCTAGAAAAATACAGAAGCATATGTTAGAAGAATTATAATCAAGAAATAATGATAATTAGAAAGTCAAACAATAAGGAAATGGCACCAAAACAGAATCGTGTCGGTTTGATTATATTTATGTCGGTTAGTTAGTTTAGCAGTTGCTTAACCGTCAATATTGTAAGGGTATAAATAGAACCAAGTATGTATCATTTCATTTGTGGATAATAATATTAGTGTGTGTATATCTCTTGTTTTCCACCCTCTATTTCTCTATCGAGTCACTGCACAATGATGTGCATCCTCAAACATATCATATTCATCCTATAACCAAGTTATAGATGCGAAACAGGGCCGATTTCGAACATGGTATCAGAGCGCCATATTAAAAATCCTGGGAAAAAGAAGAAAGAAGCCTGTGACGAGAAAGAACCGATCCCTTGTTTTTGCAAAATTAATCAGAAGTTATAGTATAAATGAAATCGAACAATAGGGATTGTATGTTTGATTTATACTTGGTTATTAACATCAATTTATCAGAAAACGCAGTCAAGAAGGGCCATAACAGATGTAAAAGACGAAAACAAAGAAGAAATGTTTTCCGGCCAAAAGTTCCGGCGAAGTCCGAAAAAAGTTTTAATCAAGAAGAACCATTTCAAAACAAAAGGAAGTGTTTATTTAGGGGTTTTTAAGGACGCATAGGCGATCAAACCCAAAGAAATTCGATAGAAGGCAAAAGACCCAAAAATTTGAATTAAAGATGCATTTTAGAAGAAGAAGAAGATGGACGTGGTGCTTTCCATCTTTCCCTTATCATGCTTAGGACCAGGCGAGTCAAAGGAGCATCA
The DNA here is from genome assembly GCA_028751855.1 of Ambrosia trifida. Taxonomy (NCBI): domain Eukaryota; kingdom Viridiplantae; phylum Streptophyta; class Magnoliopsida; order Asterales; family Asteraceae; genus Ambrosia; species Ambrosia trifida. Next base: position 87,368,914 of record CM054130.1, on the reverse strand, counting down.
GAAGATCATGTGGATCAAGAAGGGATTAGTCGTGAGGACTTATTATGCATCAAAGTTTAAGAAGATATTGAAGAATGGCTCAAAATCAATCAAAAGAAGAAGATAAGAAGGACTACAAAACGAGGATGAACGAGAACAGAGTACAGATCATCATTTCTTGATTAGGGGTAAAAGAATTATAATCAAGAAATAATGATAATTAGAAAGTCAAACCGAAAAGTCAAACAATAAGGAAAGGGCACCAAAACAGAATCGTGTTGGTTTGATTATAGTTATGTCGGTTGGTTAGTTTAGCGGTTACTTAACCGTTAATATTGTAAGGGTATAAATAGAACCAAGTATGTATCATTTCATTTGTGGATAATAATATTAGTGTGTGTATATCTCTTGTTTTCCACCCTCTATTTCTCTATCGAGTCACTGCACAATGATGTGCATCCTCAAACATATCATATTCATCCTATAACCAAGTCATAGATGCGAAATAGGGCGATTTCGAACATGGTATCAGAGTGCCATTTAAAAATACTGGGAAGAAGAAGAAAGAAGCATGTGACGAGAAAGAACCGATCCCTTGTTTTTGCAAAATTAATCAAAAGTTATAGTATAAACGAAATCGAACAACAGGGATTGTATGTTTGATTTATACTTGGTTATTAACATCAATTGATCAGAAAATGCAGTCAAGAAAGGCAATAACAGATGTAAAAGATGAAAACAGAGAAGATATGTTTTCCGGCCAAAAGTTCCGGCGAAGTCCGAAACAAGTTTTAATCTAGAAGAACCATTTCAAAACAGAAAGGAAGTGTTTATTTAGGGGTTTTTAAGGACGCAGAGGCGATCAAACCCAAAGAAATTTGATAGAAGGCAGAAGGCCTGAAAAGTCGAATTAAAGATGCATTTTAGAAGAAGAAGATGGACATGGTGCTTTCCATCTTTCCCTTATCATGCTTAGGACGAGGCGATTCAAAGGAGCATCAGAAGATCATGTGGATCAAGAAGGGATTAGCCGTGAGGACTTATTATGCATCAAAGTTTAAGAAGATATTGAAGAATGGTTCAAAATCAATCAAAAGAAGAAGATAAGAACGACTGCAAAACGAGGATGAACGAGAACAGAGTTCAGATCATCATTTCTTGATTAGGGGAGTGATTGTTAAAAGAATTATAATCCAGAAATAATGATAATTAGAAAGTCAAACCGAAAAGTCAAACAACAAGGAAAGGGCGCCAAAACAGAATCGTGTCATTTGATTATAGTTATGTCGGTTAGTTAGTTTAGTGGTTACATAACCGTCAATATTGTAAGGGTATAAATAGAACCAAGTATCTATCATTTCATTTGTGGATAATAATATTAGTGTGTGTATATCTGTTGTTTTCCACCCTCTATTTCTCTATCGAGTCACTGCACAATGATGTGCAAACTCAAACATAACATATTCATCCTATAACCAAGTCATAGATGCGAAACATGGCTGATTTCGAATATAGAAATGATCGATTGATCCCCACTCACCTTGGTCCAGATAGAATAGAAGGCAGCACCAGTGTTAAATCTTTCTCCTGGCTACTGTTATTCTGTAATCTTGGATCTATGAAGTTATAATCCAAGTTCGATTCGACGTTCATTCCTCCTTCTAACACCTTAACCACTGTTGACAGTGAAGGCCTTCTCGTATAATCAGTCTGCAAACACCAAGAAGCCATTTTCATCAGCTCTACAACCTCAGTACCATTCATTTGCATATCTTCACTTTTCATGTCAACCATATCTAACAACGTTTCTTGCTCCCAACATTTCTGGAAAACACGGAGTAAGTGCCAACTTTCTTTTGGCTGAGATCTATCAAAATTCTTTCTGCCACACAAGATCTCTAAGAGAACGATTCCGAAGCTATACACATCCATTATAAACGGAGCTCAACCATTCTGGAGCCAAATACCCACGGGTTCCTCTCATCGTAGTCATCACTTGGCTTTGATCTCGGTCGATTAGTTTAGACAACCCAAAATCTGATACTTTGGCATTGAAATCTTTGTCTAGGAGTATGTTTTGAGGTTTAATATCAAGGTGGATAATTTTTTGCATACATTCTTCATGGAGATATGCTAAACCTTTGGCTATATCAAGAATGATTTTCTTTCTCCTTTTCCATTCAAGTATGTGATCTCAGTTTCCATGGTAGATCCACTTATCTAATGATTCGTTACTCATGAAATCGTACACAAGAAAACGTTGTGATTTCCATGTACAAAATCCTCTTAGTCTAACTAGATTCACATGGTGAATGCTGCCAATAAATTACAAATCCATGCCCAGGAGTAACGTTTTTTGAGCTACGTATTTTTTTGAATATTTTAAGGTGGTTGATGACATCACTTTTTGCATCACACAGGCATTGTTGGCCTATCTCTCCGCTTGACAACTCAGCTTTCTGATATCACTTTCGCTTCTCCTATTAGGAAATTATAGATAGATTATTAATCTTTGAAATGTAGGTCAAAAACATTCATGATTCATGTATAGAGGTTCACCGCCAGGCCCAAAATATTGCATCCCGAGTCTATACCCCACCGATAGAGTTTGATTTTTTTTAATACCCGGTTCCAAGTATGCAACTAGGTCCAGGTTATTGACAAGGGTGGTGGCTATGGTAGTAGCACCCAGGTGGCAGCAGTGTTGTGGCAGTGGTGACACGTAGTGGTGGCGAGTGGTACCCGCCCAGTTGGACTTGTTTCAAGCTACCAAGTTTTGTAATAATAAACAATTTTTACCCATTGTACAGACTAAGCACGCCCAAGTTGAGCCGTTATGTCATTTAATTAGCAGACCCAATTGCCAAACAAAACCCATAAGCATAACTTTTTTACCCAATATTGCGTTGTGCCTGATCAAATAGTCTCAGTTGGCTGACCAAACATCCTCATGTTGAATGGTAATAAAACACACCATCGGTTTGAACAAAGAAGATAGCAAAAAGGTAAGACACACGTTTCCTCTTAAGAGGATGGTTCTAACTTCTGACCCTCGTCTGATACTCGACAAGCTGATCATTGCCAGTGAAGCAGAATGCGAGACGGAGAGATAAAAATAAGATGCTAAACATAATACTTATAATTTATTGCAACAAGTTTAATATAAATTCACAATAAAATAATATTGTACAAGCATAAAGTCAATTTGTTTTCGCCTAGAAACGAAATACAGAAGCACTGAAATGATCCACAACAACAACCTTTAAAGTTATTTACTCACCTTGGCCCAGATAGTACAGAAGCCAACACTGGTGTTAACTCTTTCTCCTGACTATTATTTTTCTGCAGTCTTGGATTTGTGAAGTTATAATCCAAATTTGATTCAATTGTCATTCCACCTTCTAACACCTTAACCACGGATGACATTGAAGGCCTTCTCGTATAATCAGTCTGTAAACACCATGAAGCCATCTTCATCATTTCCACAACCTCTGTACCATATTTTTGCATATCTTTGTTGTTTATGTCAGCCACATCTAACAACGTTTCTTGCTCCCAACATTTTTGAAAAACGCGGAGTAAGTGCCAGCTTTCTTCTGAATGAGATTGATCAAAATTCTTTCTTCCACACAAGATCTCTAAGAGAACGATTCCAAAGCTGTACACGTCCACCTTTTCTGTGATAACTGAGCTCAGCCATTCTGGAGCCAGGTACCCGGGGGTTCCTCTCAACGTGGTCATCACTTGTGTTTGATTTCTATCAATGAGCTTAGACAACCCGAAATCAGATACTTTGGCATTAAAATAATCATCTAGGAGTATGTTTTGAGGTTTAATGTCGAGATGGATGATTTTTTGTCTACATTCTTCATGGAGATATGCTAAACCTTTGGCTATATCAAGAATGATTTTCTTTCTACATTCCCATTCAAGTATTTGCTCCTGATCTCCATGGTAGATCCACCTATCTAATGACCCCTTACTCATTAAATCATACACGAGAAATTGTTGTGATTTCCATGTACAGAATCCTCTAAGTCTAACCAAATTCACATGGTGAATGCTGCCAATGGATTCAACCTCAGCTAGGAATGATTTCTTAATGTGTGAAAGACCTTCAAGACGTTTTACTGCAATCTTCGAGCCATCCTTCAAACTCCCTTCGAAAACTGATCCAAATCCTCCTTCACCAAGTTTTTTACTAAAATTCTCTGTAGCAATTTTTAACTCTTCATAAGGAAACCGTGTTGGCATTCCTGAAACTTTATCTAAATACTCTTCCTGCATTTCAGCTTCCCTTTTTCGCTTGTAGACTACATATGTAACAATCCCTGTGACCACAACAAATAGAAGCACAAAACCTCCTATCGTAGAGCCTACAATTGTTGCAACTTGATCAGAAGAATGAAGTAATGTAGCATTCTGAACTTTTATGAAAGCTAAAGCGTTAATATCATGACGATCAACACCCTTCATAGTAAATATCTCTGAAGTTAAGAAACATTTTCCACTTGAATCATTTAAATAATACTGAAAAAACGCTGCTTTGCATGAGCAACTATTTAGACATGCTCGTTTGCAGGTCTCTATATTCACCCCTGCCATGTCGGCAGTAGATGTGAAGTACTTGACGTTCCTGAGAGTTATAAAATGCTGATCTTGTGTAAATTTACATCTGAGTGGGGTAACTTCAGCGCAACCCAGGTTGGGTTGGTGATCGTTCACGGGTCTAAAATATTGTGTATCAGGACAACCACATTGTTGATTAGTTGAGCAAATGGAACTTCTTCCGCAAACCAAAGGATAACTACACTCATCTACAAATATTGTAGTAAGATCGGCTACCATTGTCCACCCTCCAGATTGTTGTCTCCCTTCAAACACTTGCAAATGCCCATTTGACATCAGTTTCATATACTGAGCTGATGATGCTTGAGGTATGGCAATCACAACATCAGGATCACTTGGCTCGGAAGAATGTATGAAAAATGCCAAACCCCCATTCAAGAACCTAACGTATTTTCTATCTTTATTTGTATTGGGTTTGCCATATATATAGCCAAACCTATTGTAATAGGCTTGAGGTGGGTTTGATTCAACGTAAGCAAACAAACCTTTATCCGTGACTTTAAGAGAATACATACCTTCCGAAGAATTGTCTAAGGAAACACTAGCTTTTAGTGGCTGACCTTGGAACAGCTTTTGGCCAGGTAACAAACAGTCTGTTGGGTAATCAAAAGATTGCCAAACTACCGAGTTATGGTGATCAAACAACACCAGATTTCCGGTATCAGTTAGGTTCATGCCAGCAACTGATTTTCCTGCAGTGTTTGTGGCCCAGACTATTCTTCCGTCGGCATCCTGTAAGAACAGTTCTCCAGCTGCAGTGAAATTCAGTATCGCATTCTTCCTGACCCGATAGTCACGGTTGGCAGACCATACGACCTGAGTATCTGAGTAATTTGTTGGAGAAATGAATATGGCAAAGAGGTAAGAGGTACAGTTTCCTTCACAGAAAAAGCCACAGGTGAATTTAGCTACATTGGTTTCTCTAAGTATTATGGGTTGGTCATTGTTGGTGGTCCATGTGGTGGAAAGATTTGCTATAGGATTTATTTCCTCAGTGGGTGATAACATTAGAATTAGGAAAAAGGCAAAGAAGAAACTACAAGTCCTCATGAGCACTCCTATGAAGAATGCATACCCAACAAGGCAATATGTTACAAATCTTGAACGTAAGTCAAGTCAATGCTATAGTTAATTTGTCTGATCATCTTTAATCAATATAAAACTTCATTTATAAATGTAGATTGATATGAATATTTTTTTAAACAAACTTACTTTCAATTAAAATAAGGACAGATTAATTTGACCGGTGACTCTTAACAAAAATAGAAAACAAATTATATTAACTAACAATTTTAATCAATATTTTATGTATAGTTCATGTTTCTTAACACCATTTTATTAGAGCATGTGTAGTGGGGGAAAAAATTTAAGGGCCCTCTCTGTGATTTGGTTTACGTGACAGCTGAGTCAGCATAGGGCTTTTAATTCAAAATGGGGTGTAGAGTGGGGGGAATTTAAGGCCCCTTAAATATTTTATTTTATCTTTTAAATTAAAAAAAATAATAAAATGGATTTTCTTATTGAGGTGACAAACAATCATTGGTTTTTGGTTTGGATGTCTGGCGCTAAATATTTAACCCACCAATCCATTTTGTAATTTTAAGGCCCCCATGTAATGGTGTTGGGGGCCTTAATTTTTTTTTTTTTTTTTTTTTTTGCACCCTCAACAATGCCCCACTACGGAGGCTCTTAGGGTGGAGGGAGTGACTCGGCAAGAAGCCTTCGGCATATAGTGGCACATCCGCGAGCTTCAATATTTCATGTTGCGCAACAACGATTCGGAAACCATCTTCAATCGGCAGGTTGTGGCATGTGAATGCTGATAGATGGAGTGGGCCCTTTCAATATTTTGGAATCACATCTTTTTTTAGTTGTGTTATATGAGAATCGTCCGAAACATGTAGCATTTCCAGTGATTTGACAAAAAGTTAGTGAAATCCCCTTATGGTGTTAGTGATATGACGTAACAGTAACTTTTTAGTTAAGCCACTACAGATAGTCTAATAGTATTTAGCTTAAATAAATTTTGAATAACTAATGATATTATTTTTAATATTTACATAATTTAGTTATAGAAGTTCATCAAATTAGGATATAAATGAAATCTTTAGTTTTTAAAACAATATAGTTTTACATTAACAAATCATTTACTTTAAAGTGTGGGCCAAAAGAAATTATATGAGGGCTAGCGGCATAGCTTGTTATCCATTTGCGTTCTATCTCGCTTTATTAGTTTGCTACATCAATTTATTATTATCTTATTTTAAAAATGTTTAAATAACTTAACTCAATATTTCTATATATATCAAGGTTTTGCCATAAATAAAACAAACCAAAGAATGAGAACATTAACAGAATCTTTAATGTTGACATTTTGTACCGTTGAATGAAATAAAGAGACAATTACATAGGGTTGAAATGGAAAAGCCATATGTCTTCCTTTCATTGTTTGCGTCCTTTTCCGCCTGCAACCACACATATATATATATACACATATATATATATATATACATATATATACATATATATAGGGGAAAGTTCAATTGAGAACTTATAATTAGGGAGAGAACTCGAGAACTCTATACTACACATATGTAATATATCATATGTTGTATATTACACTTGTGTAATATATTATTATTGCACATAAGCAATATATCATATGTTACACATATGTAATACACTCAATATATCATATATTGTACATGTGTAATATATCATATGTTACACATGTGTAATATATATTACACATATGTAATATAAAGTTCTCGAGTTCTCTCAATAAAATGAGTTTTCTATTGAACCATCCTATATATATATATATATATATATATATATATAGGTAAAGGATAATGTGGAAACCCTTGTTATATGGTAAACTCTTGAAACTCTGACTTCCCAATTTTTTTTTATTTTTGAAAAAAATAGGGCATGTAATATACATGATTTTAAGCATTTTGAGCCAAAAAAATCGAAAAAGCGCCGAGTAGTTTTTTTTTAAAATAAATAAATAAAGTTTTGACTAACACATGTTAAGCGAAACTAACACGTGTTAACCATTTGTTACCCGAAGACGGTTTTTTATTTTTTAAAAAAATGGCTTGGCGCTTTTTCTGTTTTTTTTTTTTTGCCCAAAATGCTTAAACTCTGGAAACTCTAACTTCCCGACTTTTTTTTATATGAAAATTTTAGGGTATGTAATATACATGATTTTAAGCATTTTAGGCCAAAAAAACGGAAAAAGCGCCGAGCCATTTTTTTTTAAAATAAAAAACCGTCTTCGGGTAACCAATGGTTAACACATGTTCGTTTCACTTAACATGTGTTAGTCAAAACTTTATTTAAAAAAAAAACTACTCGGCGTTTTTTTGATTTTTTTGGCTCAAGATGCTTAAAATCATGTATATTACATGCCCTATTTTTTTCAAAAAAAAAAAAAATGGGAAGTCAGAGTTTCTAGAGTTTACCATATAACAAGGGTTTCCACATTATCCTTTCCCTATATATATATATATATATATATATATATATATATATATATATATATATATATATATATATATTATAATGCATGAGGCAAGGGTAGTTTAAGATAACCAAAAGTTAAGAACTTTATTTTCATAAACAACCCTAAAATGAGGGTAAAATAGTCATTCAAACACTTTTACACTTTAATACATCATCTTAGTTACACTTTAATCCCTACTTTACTCAACTTTTGTTTATTTAAATTATAGTTAAACTTTTTTTCCTTCTTTTAAGCAAACTACCCCCTTGTTTTTAAATAGTCATATTTTTTTCTTAGGTTAATACTTTTACAAAAAAAAAAAAAAATATATCATAATAATGAGCATTTTATTATGTTTAATTTGAATATAGTATTGTTAATTTTTTTTAATTTAAAAAATTTTATGTGCTATGTGATTAACAATATCTGTGAGTGAACAACAGCTAAACCGTTCACTGAAGCCAAACAAAAAAAAGACAAAACTGAACCAAAATCAACTGAAAACTGAATTAACCAACATCTTATTTAACTTAAAATCGGTTATCATTTTTTTGTAATCTTAGCTAACCGAAACCAGTCAAACTGAAAGAGAATAATTCATATACTCATAATAGAGTGCCGGCAGGATGTAGTAGGAAGCACAGACACTTCTAATGGTGCATGGTTGTGTTAGGTTCAGTTCGGTTATTAGCCTCAAAATGAAACAAAAATCAACATTATCGGTTTATCGATCTTATTAACCAACCGATTAATTAGTTTAGTCAATTTGGTTAGATTATTGTTTTTAGTTAATTTTGGTTAGTAACCAAAACCAAACTTTTTGTTAAAATTTTTGCTTAAAGGTATATGAAATGGAAATATTAAAATACATGAAATGGATGTATAAAAGATATAAATATAGGCAAAAAAATTTAACCAAAGTTTGGTTTTTGTTGTTAATCAAAATTATATAAACCAGACTAAAAACCGATAATCTAACCATATAAGTCGAACCAAATGATCAATTGTTTAATAAGATCGATTAACTGATGACTTTGGTTTTAGCTTTGATTGAGACTAATATCGAACTGAATCGAATCATACACACCCTTAGAAGTATCTGTGTTCCCCGCTGCATCGTGCGGGCACCCTACTAGTGTGTGTGTGTGTGTGTGTGGGGGGGGGGGGGGGGGGTTAGGATCAAATACACAGTGAAAGAAAAATAGGAAGTTGTAGAAAGGGTATCAAACGGACTCCGATTGAATTTATTCAAGAGGCATTGGAATCGTCTTATCGAACCCTACGACGTTGGTTTTTAGGTCTTCGTTTTTTGTGGTTTTAGCTTGTAGTTTTTAGAATATGCGTTATATCATTGTGTCTTTTATGTACCATTGTGTCTTTTTCTTATTTTCGTCATTGTGTCATTTTTTCAATTCATTGTGTCTTTTTTCTTTAGCATTGTGTTATATTTTTTTTGGCATTGTGCTATATTTTGTGGCTCATTGTGTCATATTTCATAATTTATTGTGTTTTTGTATCCATCTCACCCTTCATTTTTTGTAGCCTTTGTAGAATAACTCAACCCTACATATATATATATAGGATTTGGTTTAAATGAGAACCTTTCCCCAAATTGAGAACTAGAGAACCATTCTGGGCCACACATTTCTCTAAGGCATTTTTTTTTATTTTTTATTATTATTTTTTTTTTTACAAAAATCGCTGCTTTATATGTAAGGAAAAAAAAATTATTTTTTTTCAGTATACACATGTGTATAATTGCATTATACACATATGTATAATGCAATATACACATATGTATAACTAAAATATACACATATGTATAGCTGAAAAATGCTATATACACATATGTATAATTGCTATATACACATATGTATAATTGACATATACACATATGTATAAATGAAAAAAAATTCAAAAAAAATAAAAAAAAATTCCTTGCATAAAAATGTGTGTGTGTGTGTGTTTTTTTTTTTTTTTTTTTTTGCCTTTTTATGAAATGTGTGGCCCAGAATGGTTCTCTCAGTTCTCAAATAGGGGTTGGTTCTCTTAGGATCCCTACCCTATATATATATATATATATATATATATATATATATATATATATATATATATATATAGGGGAGGATTATTTTTAGAACGCTAAATATCGCGAGAACCGTGAGAACAAATGAGAAAACCAATTAAAATCAAATTTTTTTTTTCAATTCAAACCTAATTATAATTAAAAGATAACATTAAAAATGAAATTTCTTTCCAAATAATTCATCTTTCATTGTAAAAACACTCTAAAATTAACTTTTTAGACATGTGTAAATGAAACAGTTTACACATGTATAAACAGTAAATTTACACATGTGTAAAAACAATTTATTTTTGTATACGGTTAAATTTTTACACGTAAATTGTGTTTTTGAGATTGTATTTTAATAATAAAGACAAGTGTAAAAGGAAATTTTAAAATTAAATGGTTTTAGATAGCGCTCTCGCGGTTCGCACGAAATATAGGTATTCTCAAATTAACCTTCCCCTATATATATATGCATACATATATATATATAATAACAACAACAACCACAATTATTTACACCAGTGTGAATCTGCCATGCATAAACTTCTACAAAAATACGCTAGTGTAACCATCTATACATTCGTATTTACACCACTGTAACGCCCCCACAACATCAACAAAATTTGTATATTACATCAATGTAAAAAAAATCAAACATCTATAAAAAAAACCCATCATCGTCATCATTGTCTTCAAAAACCATCATCATCTTCTTCACATTATCATCATCTTCACACAAAAAAGCCATGAAAAATCTTATAATATATATATATATATATATATATATATATATATATATATATATATAATAACAACAAAGACAACAACAACAACAACAACAATAATAATAATAATAATAATAATAATAATAATAATAATAATAATAATAATAATACCTTTTGTCTGAGATTTCGCCTACTGTCATCGTGCCTCACTAAGATTTCGAACCACCATTCACCAACACCACAACCCCTCCCCCCTCCACCCTTCACCATCATTGAACCACCATCGAACCACCATTCATATCTGTTCAGATCCACCGTCACCATCTAAACCCATTGAACCACCTGCAGCTCCACGAACCCACCGTCCTCTGCCACCATCACCGTCACCATCATCAGATCTGTTCAGATCCACCGTCACCATCTAAACCCATCGAACCCCTTGAACCACCTGCAGATCCAAGAACCCGCCATCCTCCGCCGTCCCCTGCCACCATCACCATCACCATCACCGTTATCATTCACCTCCATGAACCCACCGTCCTCCGCCGTCCCCCTGCCACCATGACCATCTAAACCCATCGAAACCACCTGCAGATCCAAACCCATCGAACCACAAAACCATATGTTCATCTGTTCTTGTGTTTTTTATAGAGAGTGGGAGAGAGGGAGAGAGGGAGAGAGACGGGTGTGTGTGTGTGTGTGAGTGTGTCTAGTGAGAGATATTATGATTTAAAAAAACACTAATTTAAAGGGTAGATTGGAGTGGGGGTGGGGTGGGGGAGGTGATAAATTACTATGTTACTCTTTATTATTATAATGATAATATGCATATGTGTCACCTAATTGGTCCAGAGAAGTTCTCTAGTTCTCAAAACTCAGTTGAGTTCTCATATGATCCAGATCCTATATATATGGGAAGGTTAGAATAAAAACCCATTAAATTTGAAGAAACCCACTAAACCTTGTTATAGCCATTGATCAAAATAGATCAATGGTCCACAATAATTCATGCTTTTTTTATTTAAATTTAATAGATTTAATTAAGTAGATGACAAAAAAGGGTAATAGGGTCAATTGACTTTTCTGAAAAAGCATCTTCGAAAAGTTGACCTAACACCCGTCACAGCATCTCTCTCCTACTTTTTGTGCACATTGTCATAAGTCTGTCAAGACTTGTGTTACATATGTAACATGCGTAGTGTTGCATACGTTAAAATTGCTCAGACTCTGGTCTCATATGTGATGTCTTGGTGTTATAAAACACATAGAATGTATAAATCAATTAAAAACTTACAGATAAAAAAGATTCAAATGTACACAAGAATGTTTCTTACAAATGACAAACAATAGTAACATATGAAACAGATGCTAAAAACAATAAAAACGGTCATTACAATCAACAAATGCTAAAAAAAACTATCATAATAAAATTTTTTTGTCTAAACTTTATTCTTGATAATCATCTTCATCTTTAATGCAAAAAATATGTCCACCTGCAAAAGGAAAATAAAATCATCAATTTACATGTATTCCTCTATAATATGCATTACGTTCGTGATAAGTGACTTTTTTATTGATTAACATATGCAACTAGTGTTGAAAGTAAACACTGTTTGATCCATTTAGTTATCAAGATTATCAACTTAACCTACGAGGAAGGTCATAAAACTGCATAGATGTATAACATATGCAAACTTACTTCTGGTGTTACATACGAAACAGATGCAAACATACATCCAACACGTTAAAAAACTGATACAAACATGCACATTTTGGCAAAAAAAAAAAAAATCAGACAAATTGTTGCATATGTCATAGACATTAAAATTCACCAATTTTGATCCAAAGAAACATATTAATAATAGTAACATGTAAAAAAGGTTAAATAATATGTAAATCTACGTGTTAACGTATGCTACCTACGTGTAAACATGATTAGTGACTTTTGTTTAATTAATATATGCAACTGGTGTTGAAAGTAACATGTGTAACTGTAATCCAACACCAATAATATCAGAGTCTTCATGAATAGTAAATCGGTTATATATTAATTTAGAGTCTTAATAGGTAAATGAAATTAGATATAATATTAATTTAGAGTCTTCATGAATTTATCTATATATTAATTAAAACAAGAATAATTAGAAAATAAATCCTAACTTTAAACATTGTAGGATGAAAAGTGAAAATAACATCCTCTCGCCTACATGACCATCTACTAAACCTCAAAAATCTAAAATGCTAGTCATAACTCATAAGACTCTCTATTGTACATTTGTTTTTATCTTTTCTGTTACCTCCTGTCGACATCGAAGAGCTGAAAAAAAGTAGTTTCAAGCTTCAGAGAACGTATAAGAACACCACTAGAACAACTGTAGGATCGATTTCGGACAACCCGACAATCACGAGCTTCAACGTTTAGTATGCGGAATCCACCAAACGTTGTTCGGACAACAAAACGATATGAAACTAAGATAAACGAAGAATCAACACACACAAAAGTAAGGTTAAAAGGTTGTATTGTATTGAAAAACAGAGCGTATGTGATTACAAGACAATCTCAGACCTTCAACCTAGGGCAGGGTGCTTGGGGAATGTGTGATGTGACTCCTTTATCATTAAGGCAATAATTGGAGGCTTTTATACCTGTCCTACTCGTCCAGGGCCAAAGGGGCGAGTACAAACCTATCAGGCGAGTACGAGGGGTGAGTAGAAGCCTACTCGTCTTGATTTCCAGGCGATTAGCAAATCTAATCGCTTTTCCCAAAGCGAGGCACTTGACCCCATCAGATTTTACCTATAAATTCGATCGAATTTCATTATAAACTCATTCGATTTCAATTTTTTATCCACAACAAGTAAAATGTCGTATTACGACTTAATTTTTGGTGATTCTTACAACGAGTCAAAATCATATAATGTCGATGAGGGTTAGTCTAGTAATGTCGAGGAGGGTCAGTCTGGCATTTGTTACTGTGACAATACGGTGCAACTGGACTTAAATACACCCTGGAAGGACCCGTATGATTTTGATGACGGTCCCCGTCAACCCGACTACGGTCCTTATACTTACTACAGTTACGGTGGTGATGACACATTTGAAGAACAAGACTATACGCACCATGAAGACAACGTTGGCGAGGAGAAGCACGTAGAAGATCAGGAGGAAGGATCTAACCCGATCAAATTTTGGTTTGTGACTGATCGGACATTTTCCACACGTGATGAGTTGGTGGACTGGGTACAAGATACGGGAATGATAAATGGTTACGTAATCGTTATAAAAAGACCAAAGAAAAGAGGAGATCGTTGCGTGAAGGTATATATTTTAGTCAATATTGTTTTTAATATATTAACAAATACGTACTTTATAAATTGTTATTTAAAAAGCCACGAAAAAACTTAACGTATAAATTAATTACTAAAAACACGTGTTTTATCCTTGGTGAAGGTTAATTCCCTACGGGTGCACCAATCACTAAAAAAAATTCCATTTAGTGGCATACAAATTTAGTGGCATTTAGCTTTTGTGCTATTAATTTAGGTTTTTAGTGACACTTTACATATGCATATATGATTAACACATACTTTTAGTAGCATTTAGCTTTATGTCATTAATTAATGATTTTAGTGGCACTTTATGTGTGACACTAAAACTTTTAAGTGCGTCTTCTAGATTCATGGGATTGTGGTGATCTCTTTGTGAAATATTTGGCGTAATAGGAACAGTTTCATATTCTCAAGCACCCCGATTAACATAGAGCATATATTTGGTGACATTATTTCCTTTAGGTTCATTTGGAACAAAATCGAGCATACTTAGAGTGGTTTGTTAAAAGTCCTTTCAATATTTAGTTTGTTTCGGTTGGTGCCTTTGTTAGCGAACATGTTTTAAGTGATAAAAAGTCTCGGTTAAAAAAAGAGTTTTTTTTTATTCTTTTGTATTGTTATATGTTGTACATTGGGTGTTTTGCTAGTATCCCACTAGTTTAGTTGATTAATAAAATTTTGTTAGCACCTTTCAAAAAAAATTGTTAGCCGTTAAAAAAATTGTTTTTTTGCATTTCACTCCTGTAAATTTAAAAAAAAACATCTCTATTAAAATTTCCCTCGGCTAAAATTTATTTTCCCTCCCATAAAAATTTTCCCTCCCAACACAAAATAATATTCCTAAACCCTAATTACATTCCTCTCCAATTCCTCTCATGGCGTTCATCTCTTTCACAGTTTCACCCTCTCATGGCGTTCATCGAACAGGTTGTTATTAATCTTAACTGAACTAAACAACTTTGTTTCTAGGGTTTTCTATACTTTCGTTATATCTCATTTTTTATTAAAGATGAGGTAAAATCTTAATATATTCCAACCGTCTTTCAATTACTGTTCGATCTTTACTCTTTGTATCTTTATTTTGTTAACAGTTTCATAACCCTCGTTTAATTTTACGAGTAATTATATTTTAGGGGGGTTTGGTTAGAATTTGTGAGGAAATTATGGATCTCTTAATTTTCTTTGGTTAATTGTTGATTGAGATTTCTCGAATTACGTTATGTGGTTGATGTTTGATTAACATTTGTTAAATTTGATGTCTTAGTGACGAATTGGAAAAGATTAACATTTACGATTTGAGTAATGATTGGGTGAATAATAATATTTTCTTTGTTAGTTTGTTGGATTGTTTTATATTTCTGCATTAGTTATTATATAATGTTTAGACTAAACGGTGTGGGGGGCGTCATGGGCCCGTCCAGCCCGTCTAGGGGCGGCCAAAACCGCCCCTACCATGTTTGGGGCGGCCAATTCGTCCAACTTTGGACGTTTCAGACGGGCCATGGGATTGGTTGTTTGATTTTGGTGGGGCCTTCTAACTCACATAATAACATAATATAATATAAATGATGGACCAATAGGAGTGGAGGACTACCCAAGAAAGACTATCCCCACACCATTGGGTAGTCCTCAAGTTGTCTAAATACAAGTAGGACTCACCTTTTGCTGACGTGACGGCAAGGCTTCCCAAGCCTTGCCTAAACCACACCACATAGTCTTAGGAGTTTTTAAGTTTGGTGCTTGATTAGTAGCCCCAATATATTAAGCAGTTAGAGAATAAATTTGTGATTTGAGTAATGGTTAACTTTTTTTTTTTTTTTTTTTTTGGTTGGTGATATGTATATGTGTGAGTGTGTGTTGGCCATTTTATTATAGTTTTGGAAGTGTTTTTTTTAAACATTTGTGTGTTCCTGAAAAAAAAATAGCAGTTTTGAGCCAAATTTTGGATTTCAGTAGTGAATTACTTAGTTTACTTTATTTAGTTTGGTCGATGGTAGTACTAATTTTTTTTGTCATTTTTCTGATATGTTAATATATTGTAGCCTGCTTTACATATAGTTACTCATAAGGGCTGTCTTTGACTTACTATGGCTTATGAACATTTAGTGGATAAACTGAGACAAGATATGTTATTTAATAGGTATCCAATATTATGAAAAACAATATAGAAGATTGTAAACAATTGAGTTACTTTTATTTATTTTATAACCGTTGACCTATTATCTTTTTAGCTAAAATTTTGATATCACATATTTGGCTCATTGTCGTGAAATATCATTTTGTTGAGGTTGCATGTTGGAGGTATCTGTGTTTTATTTCTCAATGTATTTAATTTATATATTATATTGCTGCTAGTTTTTATTCTGGGAGCGTCCCGGGTTAAAATATCTAATATGACATAATAAAATATATTATTATTATTATTATTATTATTATTATTATTATAAACAAATCTCTGCCATAAGTTATCATATTCAAATATAAAAAAAACGAATCTCTACGCAGGGGTATAAATCTAGTGCCATTACAAATGAATTCGGAAGTTTGTAATCGATCATTCTAAAAATAACTAACATGAAATAAGAAAAAAAAATTAATTATTGAAATATTGAACGCATTAGTCTAAGGGTTATGTGATGCGTTAAAAAATTCATGGGTATATAGTTCGGGTATTTGGGTATGTTGTTTTGGGTAATCGGGTCGGGTATCACCTAATCCCAGACCCGACCCAAACCCACAATTTTTTTAAAACTAATCCCAAACCGACACAATAACTGTCGGATTACAAAAAATAGTCATTTTTTTCTTCGTTTTTTATATAGCACTATGGTACTCGTTGGAAAGATAATTAAACGCTTGTTAATTTGGTGTAATTTTTTTCTTTAAAAAATCTCGTATATCTATCTATATATATAAAAGAATTGATAGTCAGTGACGTGGCGTTCAATAGTGGCCTCAACCCCCAATTGAATGTGCCACGTGGCATAATGAGATAAAGACTTTATTATTTTTGAATTATTTCCTTTTTATCTATTTATAAAAACAAAAAGGATGCCATGTGAGATTGAGATATTTTAGGAAAAAAAGAATTTAAAAACAAAATTAGATTTTTCTCTCTCAAGTTTCCTCCTATAATTTTAAACGTTAATATCTTTTATATACGAAATTTTTTAAAGAAAAAAATTACACCAAATTAACAAGTGTTTTATTATCTTTCCAACGAGTACCATAATCTTATATAAAAACGGGGAAAAAACGACTATTTTTTGTGGGGTTTTGTTCATACGGGAAAAAAAACACAAAGTGTTCAGGTTATTCATTAATCATGTATAGGCAAGTCAGTAATTATGTTCAAACCAGTAAATATGAATTTTATTTACAACAGGTGTTAGCATTGAAGTTGTACATTGTTTTAGGTCAAGTTTTAATATTAGAGTTATACATTTTAAGGTTAAGCGTTAACATTAGTAATACATTGTTAAAATTGATATTTCATATTAGATTTCTCAACCCCGGGACGCTCCCGGGATATAAATCTAGTAAAATATATTAACGTTTAAAAGTTATGAGAGGAAACATGTGAATAAAAATAATAAAGTTTTAATATTTAAATTTAGTAGATTAGGTATTTAATAGATTAAGTTAAAGATTATAATAGGGTCCGGTTATTTAGACAACTAGGGTTTTTATTTGCACAACCCCTCCACGGGTCGTCGAGGCCTGGACAGCCCGTGGAGGGCCAAAAAGGCATAAGGACGGGTCGTCCAGGCCCAGACGGCCCGTCTAAAGGTTGTTTTTCAATCCAATCATTGGTAATCATTGGCAATGATTAGGTGATGATTATTTGGTTTTTTTATAAGTGTAGTGTGGATGTTTAAAATGGGTTTGAATGTTTGGTTTTTATAGATGTTTGGTTTTTTATAAATGTTTGGTTTTTTATAAATGTTTTTTTTTATTTGTATAATATGATCTTTTTTATATAATTGTGTATATGAATATGAACGAATGTCGTTTATGTTGCCGAACTAAACAAAACCAAAATACGAACAATAAAGCATAAATAAGCATAAATATTCCAAAAATTTACATAAACTATGAGTTCAATAAACATTTGTAAAAACCAAACATTCAAAACGAACAATAAAGCATAAATAAGCACCCGTCTAACCCGACCCACCCGGCTGATCCGACCCACCCGGCTGATCCGACCCACCCGGCTGACTGGTGGACGCCCCACCATGCTGACTGCTAGACGCCCAATCTGGAAGTGGACGCGGCTCCAAACCAGCTTCTCGTAGTCTCTCATTCTCGCTCTCTAACAGCCACCGCATGTCACCCCGCATCGACCCCAACTGATCCAGGATCTGCTGAAGTACCTGGGTCGTGCTATCATGCAACCTGACAGCATGATAAACGCGGGCAGGACGCTGTAGCTCATCAACGGGGGGGGTCTGGCATCTCTACATCCACCGGTGGGTCGCCGTCGGCAACGTGTGGCATCTGGACCTCAGGGGCAATCGGCCCATCGAGATGTCTGAGCGGCTCTGGCACAAAATGCTCGCCACGGTCGCCAGGAGGTCCGAAAGCACGCTGGTAATAAGCGTGTGGGTTGCTGCGAGGGACCCGTGCTGCCACCTTCATCTGCGTCATAGTCCTAATATTTAACGGCCTGAAATGCAAAACAACAATAATAATATTAAATAATAATATATAAAATTAAATAATAATAAATAATAATAATAATAATATTAAATTATAATATATAATAATAATAATCTTACCTGGCCATCATCGGACGAGGTAAGTTGTTCTCCTCAGCATGCGTCCACAATTCGCCCGGGCAAAGACGCAACGCGATGGCGGTGACGATCCCACCAATCGGAATCTCCCCCGCCGGGTGCCTATGAGGGTAGGTCGCGATGTACTCGGCAAAGCACCTGTGTAGCGCAACCGGCCTACCCCTCAAGATGCAGTAGAGGTAGAAAAGGTCAATCTGCTGGACCCTCTCGTTACAGTTACACCGTCCGGCAATCGACCAGCTAACCAAACGGTGTATGTAACGGATCAGAGGGTCCCGGATGTTGCTGGACCTATCCATCCTGCACAGAATAATAATAACATTATAAAAATTTCGGCAGAGTTTCCTCTGTTTTTGTACGAACCAGACAACACAAGTCGTCTACAAAAATCCAAAAACAAACAACCTAAACTAACTAAATAACAATAGTAATTAACTAAGCGAACTAAATAACAATAATAATAACGAACTGAACTAAATGAAAACAATAACAATAATAATACCTCTCGCCGTCCTCCCCATACGCTCGACCACCGATAGTGGGCCACCAGGCCATCAGCATGTCGTCTGGCAAGGTCGTCAAGGCCGTGGTGTACATATCCTGGACAAGCTCCTCCTCTCTGTACCAGCAGCAAATAGTAGCCCACTGGTCCATCGTATAGGCGTAGAGCTGTCCGAATAATCGGAACTGTACCTCAGGCTCAGGCTCGCCGTCAGGACCTACTGGAGGCTCAACACCTGCTGGATGCGGTGCGTAGCGGAATGTCGAGATGAACTCGATCGTCAGTGGCCGATACGACTCATGGTCGAGGTCAGCTAACATCCGCCCCCAAGGGCTGTCGTCTGGGATCCACTCCTCAAACCTCTCCGCTCCACCGATCGCGCGTAATACGGACCAGTCAACACTGCGCGATCCGTGTATCGGACGCAGCTCCATCTGACCCCAGCGCGCGATCTCGTAGTCGTCGTTATCGTGCCTGTAGGGCCAATCTCTCAAGTCGCCACCTGCTAGAGGATTCCCGTCCGCAGGCTGGTTACGGCGTCTTCGGTTGTTTCTGTTTGCCATATCTGCAAAACAAAAACAAAACATTAAATTTAGAAGATTGTAAACGTAACATTAGGCAGCAGGGAAAAAAACAAAGCGATTTGTCCAAATTACACCAAAACTAATAAACCTAACAATATCAGCATAAACATTCTTCATCTCTGCAATTAGAACCTAAATCCGACTCCCTAACACATCCGATTACAAACACCTCACCGCCACATCCACCACACTGCCCACCACCACAACCCACCCTCACCACTGCCCACCACCACAACCCACCCTCACCACTGCCCACCACCACAACCCACCCTCACCACTGCCCACCACCACAACCCACCCTCACCACTGCCCACCACCACAACCAACCTACCACCACCACAATAATAATAATAATAATAATAATGATGGATACCTTACGAGAGAGGCAGAGAGACGAGAGAGGCAGAGAGACGAGAGAGGGCAGAGAGACGAGAGAGGCAGAGAGACGATGGTGGTGGGTGGCAGACGGTGGTGGGGGGTTGCAGACGGTGGTGGGGGTTGCAGACGGTGGTGGGGGGTTGCAGACGGTGGTGGGGGGTTGCAGACGATGGTTGTGGTGGGTGTTAGAGAGAGAGGGAGAAGAGGTGGTGGGTGGTGGGTGGTGGTGGAGGTGGGGTGGTGCTGGTTTGAGAGAGATGAGAGAGAGAGGGAAAGTGAAAAGTGAGAAAAAAATTGAAACCGTCTGCTACATTTGGGGGTTTTTTGCGTTTCACAACGGGCCGTCCAGGCCTCGACGGTCCGTTGTTTTTTAATTTTTTTTTTAATTTAATCATAGAGGAAGCTTCCCTTGGAAGCTTTGTGTTTGAGACGGGCCGTCTAGGCCTGGACGGCCCGTCTTGATAGATAGAGGACGGGTCGTCCAGCCTCAACGAGACAATAACTTTGTGTTTGAGACGGGCCGTCTAGGCCTAGACGGTCCGTTGTGGTCCACTAGTGACAGCCCATCTAGGCCTGGACGGGCCGTCTGTGGCCAATTTTTTGCCTTGGACGGCCCATTAAGGCCTGGACGACCATAATTTTTTTTTTCTTTTTTAAATTTTTAGTGTATTTTGTATATTTTAAGCTTGGTATTTGTAGTTTTTATAAAAAAAAGGGAGTATATTTTTATAATAAGTATAAATGAACACATACAACAAATTTTTCCGTTCGTCCGGTCCGGTAACATACGATAAGCTAAGTTAAGTCGAAGTATTGAGGTGATCGAACATCAACCCTTTGTATACGGTCGTCATATACCGTCTCCCACTCACTTGCCTCTTCATATCGCCACTTACGCCATGACGGATTCAGTTTTGGCATTGGGGCGCCTTCTGCCAACTCAATCTTGATGAAATGATTTTTGTTAACAAAAGCAAACGATACGAACGCATGTTCTTCAACGCTGTGTGGACCATCGAACATAGGGAAGTACGTCTCACTTTGATCATACGGAGAGAGAAATTGAACAACCACCTTAAATTTCTGAGCAATCAGTAATCCTGAGGCGGGCATCTCCATCCATTGGTCGTGCGTTGCTGGTCCCACTCCAATGTGATCGAATGAGTTGGAGACTCTGTCGTAAGTATCGTAATCCACTTCGTTTAAAATTAGCCTCCACCGGTCTTCATTCTCGACGATCTCCTCCTTAAGCTGTTTGCGGATGAAGTACCACATATCCTGTTGCCACCCTAAGCACACAGCTACGGATCGAAAGCCGCAGTGACCGTCTCCATGGACATCCTGAATGTCTGTAATGTATCTATGATATGCAGGTGGAAGCCATTTCTTAAACCTTTCGATCTCCAGTTTGTACCTGTACCCATCAAAAAGTGAGATTTAATATGTGTATAAATATGTATGCATGTGTGAATTTATATATTAGTAGTTTGTACCTATCCCTTTCCAACAGTGGAAAATCTTCATCGTAAACAATCGGTTTGTCCCTTGATTGTTTACCTCTTCTAGAAGGCTTTTTGCCCTACGTGCAAAAAATTATATAACAACAATAATAGTAATAATAATAATAATAATAATAATAATAATAATAATAATAATAATAATAATAATAATAATAATAATAATACGAACCGCAGCCTTATCTTCCTTTTTTTCCTTTTCACTTGTTGTTGGCCGACCCCGAGTATCGGTTTGTACCTCAGGAGGTTTATGTTTAGTCATAATCGGATTCAACACCTCCTTCATCTTCTGCAACATGCTTTTTTTCACTTGCACCGGTTGCGACCTTAGCTGCTCAGCGAATGCATTCATTTGGTGCTGAAAGTCAAACTCGGGATTCTCAGCTACTTCTGGCATAAAGTCAAGTCGTGTCCAGAAGACGTCGATATCAGCCAGTGACACTCGTGTATCTGATATATATATTCAATCACAACAACAACAAATCAATAATTTTATAAAAATTTGGCAGAGTTTCCTCTGTTTTTGTACGAACCAGACAACACAAGTCGTCTACAAAACGCTTCAAGCATTTATAATAAGTCTAAAAAATGATGTTACCTTTCGTATCATACAATTGCAATTGACAGGAACATGGCAATCCATAAGTCTTATTGAGTCGGTGTTCACAAGACCTCTTTTGTTCCATATAATAATTTATCTTGTTGACCCCTCCGAGCATCAAATTAAGCGCTAGATGGGAAACCCTACCGATTACGTCTTGAAACAACGGTAGATCATGTTTCCACATTCTTGTTGATCGGCTTTGTTCGAAGGAGTGCTTTATCGCTACGCGCCGTGATTCCATAACTTTGTCTATTTGCATCACAAGCGCGTGGAGCGAGCTGTTCGGGCCTTTTATGTACCTCTTAATCAGAGCATGCTGACTCTCGACCCTGTTGGTCATAGTCTGACCGAACGTAAGGTTTTCATTTGCCCATGCTTCCACAAACATTTCTTTATAATCTCGGAGCCAAACTGACTCCATGTAGTCATAAACCTCTGTAAAAAACAGAATAATGATGTCAATACAGAAAATATGTACGCTTGTAAAGCAAAATAACAAATAAAATATATACCCGTTCGATCCTGCCCCCAAAGTCGTCTGTAGAGCGCTTCAAGATTGAATTCGTAAGCCTCTTTGTCAGGAGATTTACACAGTCGACCAAAATACTGCAAAAATATTTCCCATTCTTCTTTTGGAAATCCTGCTTTATGATATTTTGCAATATTTCGTTGAATATGATACCTGCAAAACAACAACAATAATAATAATAATAATAATAATATTTCGTTGAATATGACACCTGCAAAGCAATTTCGTAGCATCCGGGAAAACTGAAGCACATGCACTCATCAGAGCCAGATCTCTATCTATAACAATTACACGTGGCTCCATACTCCCCTCCAGCAAATCTTTGAGCCTCTCAAGCACCCATGTGTAGTTACTCGTTTTCTCTTTAACGATAAATGCATGGGCGATACAAAACGACTGGTTTGTCGACGTCATACCCACAATTTGAACAAACGGGATTCTGTACTCGTTCGGTTCCAGGCCTTGAAAATAAAGTGTTTCCACCATTTCTTCTTCTTGTGGTGTCAGCCGCCTAGCAAAAGCGTGACCCTCAGCATGTATAAAAGGGTCGTGGTTATGATTCGCGTGTTTAACCTCCAACTTCCAACCCTCTTTGCGTAGCCTCCCTATTAACATAAATGGACAGCTAATCTTTTTGCTACCCGTAGACCTTACTGTGGCTGTAGTATGGTATTCGCCAGCACGGTCGCATCTCAGGTCTATCCTAATTTTTCTTGCATTATTTCCACTGCCTTTTGAAACAGAACGTCCTGTCACTAGGACGTAACCGCTAGCAAGGGCTCTATCGTAAGCCCATTGTTTCATCTCTTCAACAGACCCGAATACCTGAAAATTTATACAACAGTCTAGTCTAAATTCATACTACTCTAAATACCTGAAAATATATACTACTGTAAAGATATACTAGTCTAAATTCATACTAGTCTAAATACCTGAAAATATATACTACTATAAAGATATACTAGTGTAAATAAATAAACGCACCTGCTCGGTTTCATACGAAACATCCGGGTTAGGTTCAACTTTTATGTTAGCATCTTCCTGGTTGTCATCATTAGCACGATTCCCGCGCGAGTGGTAACTCCCGTACGTGTACTGCGGGTAGCTTGGTGGCACGAAAAAAGACTCCTGTTCCTCTACATATTCCTCGTTGAGATCGGGCAGCATGTTCCCGTCATTACCACGAACCCCGGATTTAACCTCCTCTTCACCAACTTGAACCTCGGGTTCATACCCTACGCTTTCAGAGACGTAAGACTCGTTCTCAGACAGGTCAACGGTTGAAAAGCTTTGTAAATATGTCATCGTGAGACCGGGAAGTCGAAATGGGTCGAGGGTTTTGGTGGTGGTGATGTTTTAAGGTTTGGTTCAAATGGGGAAGAAGCTGATCGTGTAATGGTTAAATCAGGAAATCTCAACGGGCCGTCGAGGCCTAGATGGGCCGTCTAGGGATTAAATGCCCTAACCTAACACATTTCAACGGGCCGTCGGGGCCTGGACGGCCCGTTCTTATGCACCTTTTTCAGACTTTTCAGTCTGAACTGCCTGCTTTTGCAGGAGTTCAGACTGATCACCTCGTACCTCGTACTTCTACGGGCCGTCTGGGCCTCGACGGCCCGTCGGTTTTGTCTTTTCTGTAAACAAACGGCCCATCAAGGCCTGGACGCCCCGTCCTGAAACCCTAATTTTTCTTAACGGCCCATCTAGGCCTCGACGACCCGTCCTAAGGTTGTTTAGGGTTTTTTGTTGGTTGTGTAAATAGTATCACCCTTATAATATATTAAGTTAAATCATATTTATTTCTTTTTTTTTAATTGGTTTACACTTGCCACATCACATCCTATGTGGCATCTCTCAAAGGAGAGATTGCATAAGAGTATGACATGTAGGATTAATCCCTTTGCAATATATATATATATATATATATATATATATATATATATATATATATATATATATATATATAGATATTTGTAGTCACCATTCTGAGGTGAAGTGGGCTCTGAAGGTTTGGCAACACTGCTTACTTGCATATATCAGTGGCCTTCATTCAGATGCTGAAAGCCTTACGTATGTAAAACTGATCTTGTTCAAACATATTATTAGTTATTACTAAACAATAACTAACTAGTGGAAATTACTTTGATACAGTGCCGTGGCAACACTTATCATGGCTGTGCTATGTGGCACCGGCAAGCGTAGGTGTGATGTATTCTTAAACATGTTGTTAGTTAGCGTCGGGGTCGTGATATCATCATATGGTGAAATATTTTAATGTGGTCGGCACACTTTACCAATGCATGGGCATCTTTGCAGAAGCTTTAAGGCTTGTATTAACTCAAGTTCTCCTGCAAAAGAAGGGCATAACCCTAAATCCAATTACAAGCTTATATTATATAGCTCCATGCAGGTACTCTTCTATTTCATTGGTTATAAACCGTTTTCGAATTCTGATTAATAAAATTTTAATGTGTCTGCTGCTTTTTTGAGTTTTGCCTTTCTGTTTGTGCCTTGGTATTTCTTAGAGCAGAGCCGAATGGAAATTTCACAAATTCAGTTTAATATCTGGTATTACTGATCTCTACAGTCATTTTTGTATGAAGCACTTTGCTTTTTTATTGAATCTTTATTTTACATACAGTTGATTGTTTATGATGAGCAGCCAATGAAGTGATGGATGCTCTAGATTACTGCATATGATGACCAGTTTCCATACGATTTGGAGGATCTAGATTGGATGATAACTCAAGAGGTTAGTTTTTTGCCTGATCAATGATATTTATTTTCAATACATCTTCATACGACATCTTGCAAACATAACACATGGTCCTAAGAGTTCTTACTTTTTAATATGTATCTATATTCGAATTATAACATAGTCTTAATAATTTGTAATTTGTAATATATCTTTATGTTCTAAACAAAAGTTTTGATTAATCACATGACATTTAATATATACACTATTTGATCAGATGAAACTCTTTTTTATGTTTCCACACCAAAAAATAAACAAGACAGAAGAAATACAAAACTAAATAGGACCGTGCTAACTATTACGTTGGCCTAACTGTAACTGTAGGTTCATCTGCAATGAAACACCAAGGCGATCAACTAAACACAAGGTGGTTGAGGCTTCGTTCGGTGTGTTTGAGGATCCAAAATCTGGTAAATGTTTAGTTGATATATTTTAAGTATTTTTTATATAATTCATTTTTTGTACATGTTCATGAGGTAGTGTGTGAAGCATCTGCAACGAAACACCAAGGAAGATCAACTAAACACAATATATGAACCACGAGTGAAAATCTTTCGCTAGCTTAGTGTGTTTGAGGATTCAAAATTTGGTAAATGTTTAGTTAATATATTTTAAGAATTTTTATGTTCATGTCTATTACATATGCTCTATGTATGTTAAGATATTTAGACCTACTAGCGTTTCCCATGAAACATGTACTTATAGTGTTATATGTTTTAAATAAATCATTACGACCGCGAACAAACATGTAGATACTCACGGATGCAAGTTGGAATGAATGTCGCGCAACGGAGAAGTTACTTTTTAACTACTTCGTAATATTAATTGAACGTGCTTATGTTGTAATCTTGCTATGAAATTGACCATTCAAACCTTTCCCTTTTACAGGGTAAGAAACATGTTTGGACAATTGATTTTGAACTTCTTGTTGACATTGCAATAAAGGTAATATGTTGGGTTTTTTTTTTTTGTATAGTTAGGTGTTTGGGCTAATTATAAATGGTTGCAAATTATATTATATGTTGTTTTTTTTGTTAAATTGTTAGTTCCGGCCATCTGTTATAGAACTTTGAAATTTTGTTGAATCAATACTAATGCTTATTAATATAATTGATGATGACAGGGCTTTTAAGCCAAGTTCTATGATAGTGGAATTCTCTTTAAAAAGAATGTTTTGACATTTTGTGTAACTGTTTGAAATTTGGGATATGTTACTTATTACATATTGTTTTGCTAACATTTGAAATATGTTTCGGATCTAACTTATTATTGAAATTATAATACTATGATTTCTACATTTATAGTTTTTACCAAACTTTTCTTTTATATTTAAATTGTAAATAATGTGATTTTTTGTGGTTTAATTATGTGCCACTAAATAATGTATATATATATATATATATATATATATATATATATATAAGTAGAAACATTTTTTATCGGCACAAAATTTGACACAAGATTTTTCATATTGTGGCAAAAAAGTGCCACTAAAACTAGTATAGATATGTAACTAGAAATCTAGAATCGATTTTTAGAGTCACAAAATATGTGTCACAAAAGTTTTTTTATATTGTGGCAAAAAAAAGTGCCACTAAAGTGTAAAAACTGTGTGCGGCAGATTGAAAAAGTTTCACTAAAAGGCTTTAGTGTTAGCGATTCTAGTGACATTTTTTTTGTGTGCCGCCCATTCTTACGTGGGCTTTTAGTGACACTTTTTTTTGGTCTTTTGTGACATTTTTTGAGTGCCACTACATGGAAATTTTTTTGTAGTCAATGGTCTTCAGGTCACACACCTTTAGAATTACGTTTCTCCTTTGCTAAGAGTATTGTTAATTTTTACTAAATAATTTTTTTTTATAATTTATTATTTAAAAAAGTTATAAAAAAACTTATTTTTTAATAAACTTATTTTTGTGAAGGTTGTGCTTCAATGCAGTCTTGGGGGGGGGGGGGTGTGGCTTTTTTTGAGAAAGACGGGTAGCAAAAAAATTGGCTGCCCGTTTGAGTTGAGAAGGGTGCTTGAAGCTCGGACACAGGTCTGGAGGTTAATGGTGAAAAACCCGGAGCACGACCACACTCCCCTTGAACACTTAGAGGTCACGCGTATGCTAGAAGGCTTTCTGTAGATAACAGACAATAGGTCGGGCAGATGCCAGAGAATGACATTCCCAAGCGTAACATCTGGAGAATGGTCGTTTCAAAGAACCGGGAGAAAAAGACTACCCTGAAAGATGTACACAATGCGGCTCAAATGATGAATGCTGAAAAGGGAGTTAGTCCCAAATGTGCAATGCCGCACCTCGAATCCTTTCTGTCGGAGAGAGGATTCACCTACTACACGCGTATAAATGACACCACGAAGGCCCTCACAAATATTTTCTACGTTCACAAACATTCATTTACTATGTGGTGCGCATTCCCGCATGTGCTGATGATTGACGCCACCTACCAAACAAACGTGTACAATATGGCGTTTGTTCAGGTTGTGGGTATGGCGTCGACAAACCAGTCGTTTTTGGTTGCCCATGCGTTTCTTTCTTCTGAGAAGGTTGGTAACTATGTTTGGCTGTCGGAGATGCTAAAGAAGATGCTAGTAGGCTGTATGGAGCCGCGAGTGATTGTGACCGAGAGGGACCTTGCGCTAATGAACGCGTGTGATCAAATTTTCCCAAATGCGTACAAGTATCTCTGCCGGTTTCATATTTCGCAGAATATCAACAAGAACAACAAGAATAAGTTCACAGATAAGGAGTGAAAGGAATTTATGCCAACGTTTTGGTGGTTGTGTGACTCTTCGACTGAAGATCTATACGAATATAATTTGGCACAATTTCAGTCATATCTGGAAAAGATGGGTCGTCAACGTGAGTACTTTTACATAATTACATACGTACTTGTTTACATACACACGCCTAACAAGTTATGGTTATATTTTTCAGAGGTTTTTTACTACACGAAGAATAACTGGTTGGACCAGTACCGTCATAATTTTGTGTCTGCATGGACTAACGAAACGTTGAACTTCCGCCAGAACACAACCAACAGGGTTGAGGGCATGCATGCAAAAATAAAAACTTACTGTCCAGGCAGTCGCAACTCGTTATTGTCAATTGTGAAGTCCGTCGATAATAAGGTTGATAAGCAATATAGAGACATTAAAAAAGGTTTTGAAGAGAGCCAAAGAAAGGCGATGAACCACCACAAGCGGCAGCCATTGCTTGATAAGTTACTTCAGAAGGTTAGCAAACATGCTCTTGACCTCATATACAGAGCGTTCAAACGTTTGCAAACGTCCATGCGCACATACCATAACACTTATGGATGCCAGCTTTTTAAAAGTTGTGCTTTGCCATGTGCCTGTCATCTCGAGAAGTTAAAAGCTGATGATAATTAATACTAGTGACCATATGATTTTACTACATAATTTATTACATGGTTTAACTTTCTAACACATGTTGTCGTTTTCAGGTCATGAAATCCATTTGTTTTTTATAGACGTGTTCTGGAGGAAGCTTGACTTCAAACCTGCGAAGATTGGTTGTGAAGATATAAATGTAGATGAGGTGTGGGCAACATTAAGGGAAACAATTGACACCAAACCAATTTTTGCCCAATTAACCTACCTGGACAGATTTGCACAAGTCGTCACAAGCAACTACTCCCCCAACAAACCGCATGTTGTGCAAAAGAAAACCCGTGGTCGTCCAACCAAGAAACACTAAGAACAGAAGAGAGAACGATCTATGAGAAAGAGCTTGCATATGCCGGATGAAGAATGTGGGTCTGACCAGGAGCCTGACTATCCCCGGCACAACTCTTTCTTACCATCACAAGAGGAGCTCGTATGACCTTCCCAGTCCCAGCCTGGCATTCCTTACCAGCCTCACCGTCACAGCTCTTACATACCGTCAACGTCCCAGGGGAAAAGCATTTGAGAGAAATTCGATTTCCAGTTGCTTCCGCGGACAAAAAAGATAGAGAACTTAGTAATCAAATATGGGGATCAAATTCCATCTGTGTTTCACCCATATATATCCAAAATAAAGGATGTGAAACCAGATGGTCATTGCGGGTTTCAAGTGGTAGCTGTGGAGTTAGGGTTGGATCAACATGAGTTTTTGAATGTCCGGTCCCAAATGCTAAGAGCGTTGCGCAATAACCGTTCCTTGTGGAAGGACATCTTTGCTTCAGATGACGAAGGGCATTATGATCGTCTCGTAGAGAATATAAAATTTGAAGGGGTGGCAAACGCACCATATAAGAATTGGATGGTGGTTCCAGAGTCAGCATTTCTCGCTGCACAGAGGTGGGTGTTGTTGTTCATACACTCGACATTCATGGCAGTGATACAGTTTTCCCTCTATTTTTAGGCCCAGAATGTTCTGAAAAACCTATTTTAAAGGTAGTAGTTTGCTTTATTGATGACCATTACATCAACTTAACGCTTGAGGGATCATATCCAATGCCTCCACCGAATGTAGCTTGAATCGCTAATAGAAATGAAGATGGCGCGAAATGGGAAACTGAATACAAAGATCAAATCAATGCGTACAAAGAACTAGTTTTCCCGAAGCCGAACGAAAGTCCGGATATACAAGATATAGATTAGATATGTGAAATTTGTAAAAATATTATAATTGTATTGATTGTGTTTATGTTCTTGAGAATTAAAAAAAATCGTTTTTGGCAAATGTTAACCCATGTAATTGGGATTGGGTTGGTATGGGTTCGTTAACGGGAGGTGAGTTCAAAACAAGTACGGATCGTTACCGGGTGGTCAGTTCGAAACATGTACGGATGGATAACGGGTCGGTCAGTTTGAAACCGGTACGGTTCATTACCGGGCGGTTAGCTCGAAACCGGTACGGGTGGATAACGGGCCGGTCAGTTCGAAACCGGTACGGATCGTAACCGGGCGGTCAGTTCGAAACCGGTACAGATGGATAACGGGCCGGTCAGTTCGAAACCGGTACGGTTCGTTACCGGGCGGTTAGTTCGAAACCGGCACGGATGGATAACGGGCAGTCAGTTAGAAACCGGTACGGGTGGATAACGGGTTATTATGTTCGAAACCGGTACGGTTCCTTACCGGGAGGTCAGTTCGAAACCGATACGGATGGATAACGGGCCGGTCAGTTCGAAACCGATATGGATGGATAACGGGCCGGTCAGTTCGAAACCGGTACGGATGGATAATGGGCCGGTCAGTTCGAAACCGGTACGGATGGATAACGTGCCGGTCAGTTCGAAACCGGTACTGTGTACCCGCATATCATCACTTTGTCTGTCAACCATATCTAACAATGTTCCTTGTTCCCAACATTTCGGTAAAACAAAGAGCAAGTGTCCGCTTTCTTCTCGCTGAGTTCTATCGAAAACTTTTCTGCCACATAAGATCTCCTAGAGGACGATCGATCCCAAAGTTGTATACGTCAACCTTTTCAGTTGGATCTTTGTCAATGAGCTTAGATAACCCAAAATCAAATACTTAAGCATTGAAATCGTTGTCAAGAAGTATGTTTTGAGGTTTAATATCAAGATGCGCAATTTTTTGTCTACATTCTTCATGGAGATAGGCTAAACCTTTGGCTATATCAAGAATTGTATTCTTTCTACGTTCCCATTCCAATATGTGCTTTTGAACTCCAAGGTAGATCCACTTATATAATGACCCATTACTCATGAAGTCATACACAAGAAGCCGCTGTTATTTCCAAGCACAGAATCCTGGAAGTCTAACTAGATTCACATGGTGAATGCTGCCAATGTATTGACCTAAGCTAGGAATGATTTTTTTAACATGCGCAAGACCTTCAAGACATTTTACTTGAATCTTTGTGCCATCTCTGAGACTCCCTTCGAAAACTGATCCAAATCCTCCAGCTGCAGTAAAATTTAGTATCACATTCTTTTTGACCGGATGGTCACGGTTGGCTGACCAGACGGCCGTAGATTTTGTACTGTCTTGATCATCAATTCCAGAAATGAATATGGAAAAGAAGTAAGAGGTACAATTATCTTCACAGGAGAAGGCGCATGCGAATTGAGCTACATTGGTGTTTCTAAGGAGTACGGGTTGTACTATCGTCTCAGGGGTCCATGTGGTGTGGAGAGCTTTGCTGTAGGATATGATTCTAAATGCAGAGCAGTGGATGAGTAAGGCAAACAAGAAACTACAAATCTTCATGATTGATGCACACGAAATGGCAAAAAACCTATGAGGAATTATTCAATGCATGGATCTTAGAGATCAAGCACTCAAGCTTTAAATATATGAACTTATCAGACATATGCTAATGCTTTGACAGCTTTGTTTTCAAATTTTTATACTCAAGTTCTAACTTTACCTTGGCTTTATGTGTGTGTATTTAGTTATATTATAAATTAGAGTTAATAGCCATTTTCGTCCCTGAGGTTTGAGCCAGTTTGCCACTCCAGTACAAAAGTTTATTTTTTTGCAATTCCTTCCCTGAGGTTTGGATTTTTTTGCCAAATTCGTTCTTTTCACTAACCCAGTTAAAAAATCTCGTTAAGGTCAGGGGTATTTTTGTCTTTTTACCTATAATTTAAAATTTTAATTAAAAATCTTACCCCACCCCCACCCCACCCCATATATATCTCTCTGACTCTCTCCCCCCCCCCCCTCTCTCTCTCTCAGATTAATAATAATAATAATAATAATAATAATAATAATAATATTAATAATAATAATAATAATAATAAAAATAATAATAATAGCTCCATCTCCAAACACCTCCAACTCCATCCAGACCACCACCCACGACCCGACCTGACCCAGAACCACTGATCACCAACATCACAGAAACAGAGGTTTTCAAGCTCAAACCGCAAATTATCGATTTGAAAGAATACAGATATTAGATCTGGTTTGAACGATGGTGGTTGTGTAGCAAGAATGACCGCCTTCGATTAGATCTGGTCTGAACCTGACCGGCTGAAACCTTCGTCACCACCTTCGATTCAGGTCTGAACCTGGCCAGCTGAAACCTTCGTCACCGTTTCAGGTTGTTGTCGTTGTTGAGACGAAGTCTCTGTTGCGTGAATGGTGAGATGAACGATTGTGTGAATGGTGAGATAATTAAAAGAGAGGAAGTCGTTGTTGTTTGCAGAGGATAATTAGAGAGAGAGAGAGAGATTGAGTGAGTGAGTGTTATGTGTTTGTGAGTGATTGAGAGAGGAAGTCGTTGTTGTTTGTAGGGGATAATTAGAGAGAGAGAGATTGAGGATAATTAGGGTAGGGGGAAGACTATGTTTTTTTTTTATTTAAAATTATTATAGGCTATAAAATGACAATATTGTCCTTCATTAAAGTGGGAAAAAGACAAAAATACCCCTGACACTAACGACCTTTTTTAACTGGGTTAGTGAAAAGGACGAATTTGGCAACAAAATCCAAACCTCAGGGAAGGAATTGCAAAAAAATAAACTTTTGTACTGGAGTGGCAAACTGGCTCAAACCTCAGGGACGAAAATGGCTATTAACTCTATAAATTATCTTTGTTTCTATTTAATTATTATCATTATCATTATTACTAAATAATATTGAATTTTTTGTATCTTTAAACTTTTTATTTTATAAAGACCGACAAGTTTTTGAAACTCACTTGTATTCGAATCATTTGCAAAAAT
This sequence comes from Ambrosia trifida, assembly GCA_028751855.1. NCBI lineage: Eukaryota > Viridiplantae > Streptophyta > Magnoliopsida > Asterales > Asteraceae > Ambrosia > Ambrosia trifida. The sequence goes on along the minus strand of CM054130.1, from coordinate 87,335,351 downwards.
AGTGGGTTTATCATTTTACAAATTACTTCTGGGGGGTGTTGGGGGAAAAACCATAATTGGTGATGTATGGAACTCAAATGGCGGCATCTAATTAACCTAAGCTTGATGCCGCCAATTGAGATGTTGACATTGAAGCCGCCAATTTAGTATAAGGGTTTGAAGCCGCCAATTGAATTTAAGTGTTTGATGCCGCCAATTCATTTCTAACTTTCATTTCTTATATAAGTCGAGGCCTCTGCCCATTCTCTCCATCCCATTCCACACCTATACAAATACATTATAACCACAATAAACCCCCATTTACAACACATTGTAAAAAACTAAACAAAATAACAATATGCGATATGATACTTTTCCCGCAATTGTTTTGGAGGGTACGGTTTTTCATTGATATTGGGTCGATGTTACATTCACATGGAGTTTTAACAGTCTTGGGCGGGGATGAGCCGTGCTTAAAAGCATCCGCTCCTGTCTCATCCCCTCCTTGGCATCGCTTTTTTGGGGTCCAAAAAAGCGGTGCCTTTGGATCGGTGTTACATCCACATGAAACTACTTGGATCGATGTTACATCCACACGTGGTATAACACGTGTAGAATGCAACGTTGTCACTGTAGTTTATAATATTTTGCCGTTGGTTGTCGGTGGTGCTCTCAATCTCCAGTCTACCAAACCCGAACATTCCAACGGTCTGTTTAGGGGAGTCAACTTTCCAGACAAAGCCTGTAGGGCAAACCATCCGGTGTTGAAGAATCACATCATGTGATTAGCGACGTCGAAGACATAGGATGATGCGGTTCTTCACCGTGCTACTTTGGTATGGCAGTCTGTGTTGACCATTGGGTACCTGTAGATTTCGTACACATGTTCAACAGATTGATTGATGTTCCCCTGTTTGATTCAGATGGGTTCGGACCCCAACTTGATCCCGAGCCCTCAGTTTGACTTCAATAAAGCAATTGTGATGGAATGTGGGAAACGGAAACTTAATGAACTCGGTAGATTGTATAGTTTGATTGAGTAGTTTGGAATTGGTGATCTCGGAAATAAATTGACTTGTAAGTCGGTAGGCTGTATAGTTTGATTGAGTAGTTTAGAAAAATAGTTGTTAAGTAAATTTGTATTATTTGTTTTAAATAAATCTATCATTATTACCTGGCCCGTTTTCAATCGTTGGGTGGTGGTCCATGATTCCCGTACTGATAATCGGGAAAGAGGTTTAAATTCAGTGCGGTCGAAGGTCCTGGCCGGGTCGAAGGTCCTGCGTCACACGAATTATGCGGGGGATGGTAATGTAAATCACTAACATCGTTAAACATTGATAGGAGAAACAACAATACATAATCAAGTAACATGACGAGAAGTTGCTTCACAACGGCATTTGTATAGCTCATCTGCCATGTGTCGTCGATAATTCACACAAGCATCTTCGACGTCGATTTCTAGCGACAACGACTTTTTTCTCACAAGCCTCTCCGTCATCATACAAACCAAGACACCAGCATTATCAACCTTTCTCTTGTCTTGGGGCACATCTAATTCAACTAAACCAACAGAAATTGGTGTTTTGTCCACACGATTAGACTTCAGCCAGTAACGAATACGTTTTAGAAACCATTCGAAAAAAAGCCTAATCATCTCCATATAGTGAGAAACTTCGCGTCGCCTTTCGTTTCTCCATCTCTTATCAGTCCAATACTGGGTAATTACCATGTTTCTTAGATCAATTAGGATAAGCAGCCAGTCTCTCACCCCGATCGATAAAGGAAGGTAAACGCGGTCAACCTCCCAGAATGGCGGGTAGGGTTCCATTCTTCCAGCCATGTCGAGGGCAACTGAAGAATTCGAGTCCTTCATTTCATCATAGAAGGCAGGGGGTAACACTGTCCAACGTAGCTGTGAAGCAGGATCTCTTAAAAGCTTTGCTTGTCTAAGTCGCATCAGTCTTACCGTCCACGCCTCAACGTGCTGAAATCATAATAATGCATAAGGTTCGTTATTGAGTTAAGCAAATCAATTTACTTTCAAGTTAAATTAACGTGAAAATTACCGTTGCGGATAGCGCCCTGTTGGGTTGGCACCTTAGAAGTGTACCCCAAAAATTTCTGTCTAGTTTGGCGGAAATGAAGCGAGTGTAGCAAAATGGGGCATCCCCGTTTGTATAAAAGTCGACAACATCAGCAGACCAGTTGTTTCTGCATTGTTGGTTTTCTTGCGGGTTTTCTTTGGGCTTGTCTTGGTCGTTTTCGGCTGCTTTCACTTGTGGGTTACTTGAAGTCGAACCAGGCGTGAATGTTGTTGATGGCTTGCGTAAACGCCTCCAAATCTGCTCGGTCGATTTTACCGTTTTAGGAGCTGGTTGTGAACAGTAAAAGCCTTCTCCATTGTTTTCTATTGTTATAGATTTCAAATATGAGTGGGTAAGAGAGAAAGAAGTTGAGTGAGTGTTGTTTGTGAAACAGCTAGCTGCTTGCTTTTAAAGAGGTGAACCCTTGTAATGGTTTGGCGGCATCATAAAAAGTTGAAGCCTCTAAATGGTTTAGCGGCTTCTACACCTCGTAATGGTTTGGCGGCATCATAAAAAGTTGAAGCCGCTAAATGGTTAAGCGGCTTCTACATGAAGTGGAAAATGCCCCAGGCTGCCGTTTTCGGCTCTCTATACAGTCTGGCAGGGCCTGCCAGTCAGGTAACCGGACCTTCGGACGCGTTGTCCTTGGCTAGTACACGGGTGTCGCACGATGTCCGGGCCGTGTTCGTGTCTCCGGGGCCTGATCCAGGCGGCCCGAAAACGGCCAGGAGGTCATTTTTCAAAAAACCCACAAAGTGGAAAATGCCCCAGGCTGACGTTTTCGGCTCTCTATACAGTTTGGCAGGGCCTGCCAGTCAGGTAACCGGACCTTCGGACGCGTTGTCCTTGGCTAGTACACGGGTGTCGCACGATGTCCGGGCCGTGTTCGTGTCTCCGGGGCCTGATCCAGGCGGCCCGAAAACGGCCAGGAGGTCATTTTTCAAAAAACCCACAAAGTGGAAAATGCCCCAGGCTGACGTTTTCGGCTCTCTATACAGTCTGGCAGCGCCTGCCAGTCGGGTAACCGGACCTTCGGACGCGTTGTCCTTGGCTAGTACACGGGTGTCGCACGATGTCCGGGCCGTTTTCGTGTCTCCGGCGCCTGATCCAGGCGGCCTGAAAACGGCCAGGAGGTCATTTTTCAAAAAACCCACAAAGTGGAAAATACACAATACATAAACACATAATACATAAACACATAATACATAAATCCTAATCCCAAAGAACTTATTTAAAGCTTACATAAACACATACTAAAATCCTAAATTACTTGGGAGTAGCCGGTGGTGATGGTGGTGATGGCCTGCTGGTGTAGCCTGCTCGTGGGGGGGTGGCTGTACCTTGGTTTTGGGGGATCTGTGTACTCTCTTGCATTCGGGGGGTGGGTGCTGACAACCTTAAACGGTCCAAATCCCTTAGATCCATGGCATAATCCACAACCCAGACCAACTCCTCTGCCGTTAACTCATCATCTGCTGGGGGAGTAGGATGACTTGTATGAGTAGGAGCAGGAGGAGGAGTTATTTGAGTAAGAGCAGGAGTAGTTATTTGTGCAGTAGGAGGATTATAGAACGAAGGTTGTGCAGGAGTAGGAAGAGATGAAAATGGTAGTCGCCGTCCCCGGCGAGAGTATCGCCGGACATTTGAAGATCCGTCACATTCGTGATAACCGCCACCCATAGTTTGTAAACCCGATGAACAGAGGAAATTGTGACTTAGATTGAGACTTGATATGGTATTTATAATAGTTAAAGCATCAGAGTGGTTTGGCGGCATCATGAAAAGTTGATGCCTCAGAATGGTTTGGCGGCATCATGATGCCTCAGAATGGTTTGGCGGCATCATGATGCCTCAGAATGGTTTGGCGGCATCATACAAACTTGATGCCTATTTAAGGGATACTCATCCCAATCCATCAACACACCAAACTTTCTTCCTAAACTATCTCTATATCTCACAAACCTACTTTCTTCCCCCCCCCCCCCCCACCATAAAAAAAAATAACCTTCAAATCAAATGGCTTCTTTCGTTCCATACCTGGTTAGATTATACTGGGGTGGTAAGTTTTCATATGTAAACGGGGTTGTTCAAGATGATAACTCGTTGGAATCATCGAGCTTTATTATGCGAGAGAAGATGTCTTTTGAACAACTGGATGAATGTGTATGTGCTCATGTTAATATCAACAAGGAAGCTGTTACTGTCAAACTCCTGCTCGGATACACTTATGCTGGGTACTCTCAAACCAGCCAAATTTTCAACAATGACGGGGTTGATATGATGGATTATTTAGCCGCTGAGAGACGTGGCGTGTTTGTTGCGGAGATCTATGTTGAATGGCAACAAGACCCTCCGTTACAACAGCTTACTTTTACTAACCTGCTACGTGACGTGTCGAACGTAAATGTTGTACCACCCTTTGGGTCTCAGCATGGTTTCCCCCCAATCGAACATGATGCCGATAACGAAGTAAATGACGAGGCAGGATCCCCTATGACGGACGAAGAATGTTTACAAGAACCTCAATATGTTGCCGGTAATGACAACAATGACGGGTTTGATGAATCCGGAAGCGGAGACTCTAAAGACACGGAAGATAGTGATGACGAACAACCGGCATCAGAAGACTCTGAAGACTCCGCAAACGAGGTCGATCCTAGTCAGGCGACGACCCAACAGACACCACCAAATGACAACCTGGCTCTCCAGTTAGGTCCACGTCAACACTACGATCCTCAAGATGATGTGGAGCTAACAAATTACATGGTTCAAGAATACGAAGAGGATGACTTCGTGTTATGGAACCCAAAAGCAGGGGACAATATCCGGCTTGGTATGTATTTCAAATCAAAAGAAGAGGTAGACCGTGCGGTTAGACAGTGGAACATCCGTCGTGGACGGGAGATGTATGTCAAGGCAAGCAAACCGAAGGTATACACGGTCGTATGTTACACCAGACACCCAAAGTTTGTAAATCCTTTCTCTAGTGGCCGCAAGTGTGAGTGGCGTTGCACGGCATCGATTCGGTCTGACTCACATTACTGGCGAATTACTGTATGGGCTACAAAACACAGCTGTTATTCTTCGGCCGTACGTAATAGCAACAGAAGTTTAAAAGCAAAGGATATTGCAAAACACATCTTACCGCAAATTCGTACGGACATCAAGCTTAAGGTAAAACATATCCAAACCCATGTCAAGCAGGCCCTGAATGTTGATGTTTCGTATTCCAAGGCGTGGCGAGCAAGAAGAAAGGCCATGGAAACTATCTATGGTGACTAGGACAGCAATTTCAAGGAGTTACCCACATACCTTATGCGGCTGCAGTCGAGGAACCCAGGTACCTTTGTTACGTTCTTTAATCATCCGAACGGGGATCCGAATTACCTCATGTTTAAATATATTTTTTGGGCGTTCGGTCCTTGTATCCGTGCATTCCATCGATGCATGCCTGTCATATCGGTGGACGCGACTCATCTGAAAGGACCCTACCGGGGTAAGCTGATCCTTGCGGTAACAAAGAATGCAAACAACTACATCCTGCCTGTGGCGTATGCTGTCGTTGACGAAGAGACTGTACACAGCTGGTGTTGGTTTTTCCAAAACCTTTCTGAGTACGTTACCCTTAATAGCATGGGGCCTTTGTGTGTGATATCAGATAGACACAACGGCATAATTAATGCTATGGAAAACCTTCCACAGTGGAAGGAACCCAACGCCTACCATCGTTACTGTCTTCGTCACATCAGAAGCAATTTCAGCGGGAGGTTCCGAAACAAAACCCTACGGAAACTGTGTTGGTCAATTGGTAGCACATCTCAGCACGTAAAGTATCGCTGGGCTGTTAGCGAAATGAGGCTGAAAAATCAAGAGGCATGGGACTACCTTAACAACATTGATAAGACTAAGTGGACGGTTAGGTATGATAAAGAGCGTCGTCGGTGGGGTAACCTAACGACGAACATTTCGGAGTCCATGAACAACGTCTTGCGTGAAGCGCGACTACTGCCTATCACAGCTCTCATTGACTACACCTTTCGCAGAGACGTCGAACAATATGTTAAGCACACTCAAATTTCGAGCGGTTGCAACACACCTCTACCCCCTCGCATATGGAGCAGGTATGAGAGCCTTTTGGGAGTTGCTATGCAGCATGAAGTGACGATGTACGATGCGAATGCGTTAAGGTGCAATGTTCTTTCAAGGGTTGAGACAAATGACAGGGGCGGAAATGACTACACCGTTGAGTACAAAAAAAAGGTATGCTCGTGTGGAAAATGGCAAATGCAAAGATTTCCATGTTCACATGCAATTGCTGTTTGCAATTGGTTGGGTAAAAGCCCTCACAGTATTACTAGTTGGAAATTCCACACAGACACCTACATTCAACAGTACAACAGTCATTTTTACACCTTGGGGCATAAGTCTGAATGGCCGGCGGAAGAGTGGAGAATTCAAGGGGACCCGTCGATGATTACTACACATCGAGGCAAAGTACGTCAGAGAAGAATACAAAATGAGATGGATGTGAATTATGACGATCGCCCGAGGCGTCATGCATGCACTCGATGTGGAGAAACAGGCCATAACAGGAAGAGTTGTGGAAATGCAAGGCCTCAACGAAATCAGTGAATGACCCTACAGGGTTGTGTCAGTCCTATCATCACGGTCATCTTTTTTATGTTGTTTAGTTTGCATTATCTGTATCGTCAATCACCTTTTGCTTTCATGGATGAGTTGGGTGACTCATCTCATCATGTTCTGTACTAGCTTTATTTAATAATGGCAGAATTATTATGGTACTGTTAATTTTAATACCACTACTATTATTATCAGAACTTTTCTAATATAAAAGTAAATAAACACATGTAGTAATGATAGATTTATTTAAAACAAATAATACAAATTTATTTAACAACTATTTTTCCAAACAAGTCAATCGAACAAACTATACAATCTACCGAGTTACAAGACAATGTATTTCCGAGATCACCAATTCCAATAGCTTGTGTGTAAGTTTATTTTGCGTAAAGACATCATTCTACATATACCTCCTTATCTAAAAGAAACCATGCCCGTAGTGTTTGAAGCCTAGTTCTTTTGGACACAGGTACAGTGAGATTGATAACTTCTCTATGGAAGTTGCTAGAATAGTTAAATAAAAGCTGAAATTGAACAGTTATTTGGAATGTTTCTGATCATTTCAGTTATGCCATCATTATTCCAGTCTCCTGAGATCACCAATCCCAATATTCTACCGCTGCTTCATTAAGTTTCTATTTTGCGCCTTCCATCTCCATTGCTTCATTGAAATCAACAATTGCTTTATTGAAGTCAAACCTGTAGCTGTGGACACAGAAAGGCGTTCTTCCAGTCAGCGGGAAATAAGGACCGCATTCAGATTCAAACCCATCTGAATGCGGCAGGGGAAGCATATCAATATGTTGAACATTGGTACCAAATCTACAGGTACTTAATGATCAACCCAGGCTGCCATACCGAAGTAGCACGATGAAGAATCGCATCATCCGTTGTCGCCAACGTCGCTAATGACTGACCGTGATTCTTCAACATCGGATGGCCTTGTGCTACAGGGTTTGCCTGGAAGGTTGTCCCCCCTAAAGAGTCTGTCGCCATGAATAGAGGTGGTACACTGGAGATTGAGAGCACCACCGACAACCGACTCTATAATATTATAAACTACAAAGACAACGTTGCATTCTACACGTGTTATACCACGTGTGGATGTAACATCGATCCAAGTAGTTTCATGTGGATGTAACACCGATCCAAAGACCGCGCTTTCTTGGACCCCAGAAAGAGGGACGCCACAGCATGGCTTATCCCCGCAGAAAACAGTTAAAACTCCATGTGAATGTAACATCGACCTAATATCAATAAAAAACCGTTCCCTCCAGAACAATTGGTATTTTCTTTGGTTTTCTACGATAGGCGGCATTTGAGTATGTGTGATTTGAGTGTGTGGTGTGGATGTGGATGGAGAATGGTAAGCTGGTGGGAGATTATTTATAGGAGGGATGCCTCATTCTCAATTGGCGGCATCAGGTTTCAATTGGCGGCATCAAGAGGATACCTCATACTTAATTGGCGGCATCAAGGAGGGATCCCTTAAAATCAAATGGCGGCATTGACTACAAGATCTCAATTGGCGGCATCAAGCTTAGATTTATTAGATGCCGCCAATCGAGTTATATACATCATCAAATTCAGTTTTTTCCCCCAATACCTCCCAAAAGTAATTTGTAAAATGATAAACCCCCTATTTTTGCAAATGATTCCTTGTATTCTTACGAGTCAGTCAATGCTATAGTTGACTCATTTGACTTTTGAGCCACCGTGTTTGACCAACAACTAGTTGGAGCCAAAGCTTAGTAATTTGAAAATGTTGATTCTCATTAGATATGTAACTGAGATAAAACCATGTCATCGGTGGACCAAGGAACTATTTTCTGTGGGTGATCGAAGAGTTTAAGCGAACTTTTAAATGTGCGATCGAAATTTTTACCTATAAAGTACACTAAGTTTTTTTTAAGGGGTCACCCACCCCGTTGGGGTGTATCTAAATCCACTACTGTATTTCATGAAAAAGGAGGGAAAATAAGAGAAAGAAATATAATAAATCAATTAAATATACACTCCTTTTCTAATAATTGTTGTCCACTACAATAAAAAAAAAAAAAAAAAAAAGTATCTGGTTTCCTTTTAACAATTACATAGCTCATTATCACAAACATTATAATAGTTGTCGGAATATCAAAAACTCAAACAACAAATGAAATGCTGGAACAATATAATCTTTTTCATCACAAATTAAAATTTAATTATTAAATACTGCTTAATATAAGCATACAAACTACAATGGGATAAAACGAAACAGAATAAAACAAACTTTTAATTAACAAATTACCATTATTCAAACAATACCCCCTATGATTTGAATAGTATTATAAATTATAAATACTTGTTGAATCTTGAATTAAAGCTAATTACTGGTTAGAAACCTACAGATTTATACCTGTGTCTAAAAAAAATAGTTGACCATAAAAAAAAACTACAGAAAACATATTAAAATAGACTACGCATAAATGATCCACAAGAACCTTATGTCTACTTATCTTGGCCCTGAGAGAAGAGATGAAGACAACCGCGTGACAAATTTCTCATCACAAACTTCTTTTTCTAGAATTCTTGGATCGGTGAAGTTGTAGTCTAAGTTCGGTTCAACATTCATTCCTCCTTCCAACACCTTAACCACCGATGACATTGAAGGCCTTCTCTTGCAGTTTGTTTGTAAACACCATGCAGCCACTTTCATTGTCTCCACCACTTCGGTATTGTGTGCCTGCATATCTTCACTGTGTTTATCAACCATGGGTATGTTTGGCAAAACTAGCTGGAGGCTGGTAGCTGGTAGCTGGAAGCTGCAAGCTGGTAGCTGCAAGCTGGTAGCTGGAAGCTGTTAGCTGGAAGCTTTTTAAATATATTTTGGTGTTTGGCAGAGTAGCTGGAGCTTTTAATAAAATGTATAAAATGACCAAAATGGTCATAATTAAAAGATTGTAAAGAAGGTTTTTATTTTATTTTTAAAATAGAGTGGGTATTTGTGTCATTTACTAACTAAAAGCTTGTAGCTAGTAGAGCTTTTTCTTAAAAGCTACTACTAGTAGCTTTTCACTGTAGAGCTTTTTCTCTAACTTAAAAGCTTCCAGCCCCTTCAACCAAACAAGGTTTTTTATTAAGTAGGAGCTTTTTCTTAAAAGCTTGAAGCTTGAAGCTCCTAAAAGCTCTTAAAAGCTCCTTGCCAAACATACCCCATATCTAACAGCGTTCCTTGCTCCCAACATGTCTGAAACACAAAGAGCAGATACCAGCTTTCTTCTGGCAGAGATCTATCGAAAATTTTCCTGCCACATAAGATCTCTAGGAGAACGATCCCAAAGCTGTATACATCTAGCTTTTCAGTGATAATTGAGGTTCGCCATTCTGGAGCGATATAGCCAGGTGTTCCTTTTATGGTAGTCATCACTTCGGTTTGAGTTTTGTCAATGAGCTTAGATAACCCAAAATCGGATACTTTGGCATTGAAATCGTTGTCTAGAAGTATGTTCTGAGGCTTGATATCAAGATGCAGAATTTTTTGCCTACAATCTTCATGGAGATATGCTAAACCTTTGGCTATATCAAGAATAATTTTCTTTCTGCATTCCCATTCAAGTATGTGCTCTCGAACTTCGTGGTAGATCCACCGATCTAATGACCCATTACTCATGAAGTCATAGACTAGAAATCGTTGTGATTTCCAAGTACAAAATCCCCTAAGTCTGACCAGATTCACATGATGAATGCTGCCAATAGATTGAACCTCAGCTAGGAATGATTTCTTAACATGCGCAAAACCTTCAAGGCATTTCACTGCAATCTTGGTGCCATCTCCAAGAGCCCCTTCAAAAACTGATCCATATCCTCCTTCACCGAGCTTTTTACTAAAATTATTTGTGGCGCTTTTCAGTTCTTCATAAGAAAACCGATTTGGCATTCCTGGAACTTTATCTAAATACTCCTCCTCCATTTCATAATCCCTTTTTCGCTTCTTGATTACGTAAATAATAAACCCTATGGAGACAACAAGTAGAAGCGCAAAACTTCCAATTGTAGAACCTATAATTGTTGCCAAATTGTGTGATTTAGCATTCTGGACTTTTATAAAAGCTAAATAATTAACATCATGTGGATCAACAGTCTTCATTGTAAATATCTCTGAAGGTAAAAAACATTTTCCACTTGAAGCATTTAAAGAATAATGAAAAAAGGCTGCTTTGCAAGAGCAATTATTTAGACACGCTTGTTTACAAGTCTCCATACTCACCCCTCCATGTCGGCCGTAGAGGTGAAGTACTTGACATTTTCAAGTGTAATATAATCTTGATCTTTTGTAGAATTACATGTGAGTGGAGTAATTTCGGCGCAACCCAGGTTGGGTTTGCGATCATCCACCCGTCTAAAATATTCTTTTCTGGGACAACTACATTGTACATCAGTCGCGCAAATGGAATTTCTTCCACAAACCAAAGGATAACTACACTCATCAAGTGTATTTTCAGTAAGATCGGTTATCGTTGTCAATACTTCAGAATGCCATTCATGCACTTTCAAATGTCCATTTCGCTTTAGTTTCAAATACTGAGCTGATGTTGCCTGAGGAGTGCCAATCACACCATCTGCAGGATCACTTGGCTCAGAAGAATCTATGAAGAATGACAAACTCCCATTCAAAAACCTTAGGTATCTTCTTCCCATATTTGTATCATTTCCATTGACCAACAAACTAAAATAGGCTTGAGGTGGGTTTGATTCAACATATGCAAACAAGCCTTTATCCGTGACTCGAAGAGAATACATAACTTCATGACCCGGCGATTTGGTTAAAGATACACTAGATTTGAGTTTCTGGTCTGTAAACAGCTTTTGGCCATGTAACAAAGAGTTTGTTGGGTGATCAAAAGATTGCCAAACTACCAAATTCTGGTCATCGAACAACACCAGATTTCCGGTATTAGTTAGGTTCATGCCAGCAACTGATTTTCCAGCAGTGTTTGTGGTCCAAACTACGCTTCCATCTCCATCCTTTAGGACCAATTCTCCATCTGCAGTGAAATTCAGTATCGCGTTATCCTGGACCGGATAGTCAGGGTTGGCTGACCAAACATCTCTATATAGCCCACGGGCGTTTTTCGGAGAAATGAATATGGAAAAGATGTAAGAGGTACAATCTTCTTCACACTGAAAGCCACAGGTGAATTGAGCTCCATTGGCTTCTCTAAGGAGCATGGGTTGGACAACAGAGTTATTAGTTGTCCATATAGTGGAAAGGTTTGCTGTATGGTATGATTCAACAGTGAGTGATAATATGTGAATTAAATAAATGGTAAAGAAGAGACTTGAAATCCTCATTATTGATAAACAATATGAAGGATGCACGATTCAAAATACACAATATGTTACATGTAACATGTCTATACAATGTGCATAATAAGTCAACCAATGTTATAGTTGACTAATGTCAGCCAAGCAAGCTTACCGTGTTGGACCAACCACAAGTTGCAGCCACATTCTACTAAGTACTATCTATTCTTCACAATTTACATGAAGATTTCACCTAGTTACAGTTCCTAAAAAGCAATGTTTGGAAAACCATAACCACCCTATACGGCTGGATGGTGTGGTTGGAGCCCTAGGAGCTTCATTGCGCCACATCAGCGTCACATAGATAGGGGCTCCGTTCAATAAGTACCAGGAAATAGAATAATGCTCCCGTTAATTAAATAAAAGAAAAAAGGCAAAAAAAAAAAATTGATTGATTGGATGATATGGAGCCCACCAGACCACCCCATTCGAGCTCGTTATTCTACCCACAATTGGTAAATGGCGCCCTGAAAATAAGAGAGGGGTGCCATTTTTGCAAGAAAAACTAAGGTGGAGGTGATAGAGCCCCTGACACCGGTCAGCCTAACTAAACCGGTCGTTATTCATTAAAAAACATAAAAATTACATAAAATCATATAACAAAGTTAAACAACAACTACACATATTGTTAAAGTTAAAACAATAAGTAAATAATAAAATAAGTAGATAATCAAATAAAGATAAATAATAAATAAAGAAAAACAGAAAGGGTGCATTAAATCATAAAGAAAAAGATGCATATAAATCAGAAAGGTAGTCTACAGAAGATCATAGAAGTCCATGCGCGTATTTAAGTAAACTTGGATTTTACTGAGCCCATTTTCTACTCAACATCCTCTGGTCGTCTCTCTATTAAATTGGTTAGCTTATTTAATGAAAAGTCAAAAAGAACTATAAAAAAAGGGAGAATCATTCCTTAATTTCATAAAACAAAAAGATTTTCTTTAGGCTAGCGGGTGTGAAGGAAGCCCATCATAGATGATGGCCCTTCATCTAAGCTGTCACATCATCATGGTCGAGAAACATCATCACCATGATGGTCCAAAGATGTGAAAAGGGGCATCATCACCATTTTCTTTTTATTTTTTTATTTTTGTTTTTTTAATTAATATTCTAATACTAATATTAAAAAGTTAAAATTACATTAATAAACCTAAAATTACAAATAAAAAAACACTTAAATAAAATGAAAAAAAAAACGAACACTTAAATAAAATGAAAAAAACGAACACTTAAATTAAAAAAAACTACGAATTATATTTTTTTGGCGATATTCTCCTTCATTTTGAGCAAGACGGGACGGTCTTCTTCAGGACAGTCGTTGATGTTGGTAGTCATTATTCTCCATTCTTCTAGTTGCGCAGCTTCATTCTTTTGGCGAATTCTTTCCTCCACTTTCTTTTGCTTCAATCGAAGTTTTTCTTCAACATCGCATTCCTTTAGTTTTACCTTCTCTGCTTGCGTTTGACTAAAGGTATGTTTGAAGGATTCTAATTCAGCCACCAAACTGTCCATCTTTGTCCCGCTCCCACTCCCTGATGCGGCTTGTTTTTTTTTTTTTTTTTTTGCAGCCGCTTGTTTTTTAGTTTTGTCCCTCCCTATGGGTCGTGGCTCCTCTGGAATGGGATCTTCCTCGAACTCTGGGTCGTCGTTTATATTAATTTGACAACGACCGGTCGACCCGCCTCCCATGCTACAGCTGCCCGACTCTGAAGTTTTGGATCGTTTGGCGCTTGCAGCCTCGTTTGGAATCGGTGCCCATTTGGGAGATGTCTTCAAAATCGTCCTCGCACGAACGTGAGGGAAAACTTGCCCATATTTGTCTTCATATTTACGCATCGCCTCTTTGAAAATCATTTCCTCGTTCCACCCACTTGGAGGATTGACAACCAACAGATTATAATACTTGATGAAGCGGTTGATTGTAGAGTTCATTTTCCTCCACTTGGAACCTATCGACTCGAAGTTGCGATATGGAGGTTGTTCCATTATTTCGTGGAATCTATCGGTTACTTCAAGCCATAAATTATCTCCCGTTTGATTGTGCCTTACATTTTTAAATATAACGTATATTATAGCACTTAAAAAATAAAAAAATTGTAACACATATTGTAAGAAATTTTTTTTACCAACTATGAGATCTTTTGAAGTAGAAATATATGCCTTAGCTAATGCTTCTTCTTCTATTTTCGACCATAGCCTTTTGGACGCGGGAGTTTCACGTACACGAGCCCGACTTTTCTTTTTTTTCCTCTTCGAAGATTTGGGTTGCGGAGAAATTTTTTATGGGGTTTTGTTCATACAGGAAAAAAAACACAAAGTGTTCAGGTAAATCATTAATCATGTATACACACGTCACTAATTATGTTTAAATCAGTAAATATGAAAAAAAATTCAACCAGAGCCGAATAGGTTAATAAAGTTATACGTTGTTTTAAGTTATGTATCAATATTAGTATATTAGAGTTGTACATTTGTTTAGTCTTTAGGATATGTATTAATATTAGAGTTACATTAAAGTTCTACATTCTTTTAGGTTAGGTGTTAGCATTGGAGTTGTACATTGTTAATTTGTTTTAGGTTAGATATTAATATTAGAGTTATACATCAGTCTATTTCATATGTAAAATTGATATATCATATTAAATTTCTCAACTCGGGACGCTCCCAGGGTATAATCTAGTAAAAAAATATACAGAAACATGAATATGCACATGAAATAATTGGGTTAACAATAAAACTCTATATATTACCTAATAACAAATGTAGAGTTTTAAATCCAACAAACTGTAATGGTTTTTTTCTGTTTCTTTTGCTCGGTGTTGTTTCTCAGACGCTGGCTGGCTCTTTATATTTAGCTTATAAAATGAAGTTTGTTCAAAAAAAAAAAAAAAAAAGAAACTAATGTGGAACCACAAGAATACAAAACGCCTAGAGTTTTATATCCAACAAAGTTCTTAACCAATAACACCCGGCTCGGTTATTTTCAGTTATGAGCATAAAAGGAACCATAATAATCGGTTTTCAAATATACCAAAAACTGAACCGTGGATTAGTTCAATTTTAAGTTATTTCAGTTATGATTCAGTTAATTTGGGTTTATACCCAAGCCTGCGTAATTGTTCTGTGCTAATACATGTTTTAAAAAGCCAAGCAAAGAAAATCACAAATTAATAATATCTGCCAGAGATAAACACAATAATCCATCTCAATATTTATCAACCCTCTATTTCATAAATATACCAATAAAAGGTAAAAAACAATATTAAAAAATAAAATAAAAAACAATGTGAACATTAATAGAATCTTTTACATTAAATACCACATAATAAAAATAAAATAAAAAAGAGACATAGACAACTTGAAATAGAAATGCCCATAGTTCTTATTTTTTGTTTGCTTCCTTCTCAGCCTGCAATCAAAAAGTTTTTTCGAGATAAAGAGGGCTGATATAAGAACCATCAAATAATAAAAACAACATTTTAGTCAAGAAAAATTATTTTGAATTATCTTGTTTGTGTAAACTATATATTCCTATATAATATAAGCTCTTAATATTGTTTATGTCTTGATGATTAATTATGTTTAAAATTCTTCTACTCTTTATATTTTTTATATTCTTTAGTTAATTATCATGGTAACTAGTTTTTGAGACGGTGTGACCAGTCTAACCAGTTAACTCAGTGAGTATTCGATTTGAATACTTATGTAGTTTTTTAAAAGTTGGTTTGATATAGCATCAAGATATAATTGATGTGTGCACAAAAAGTTCAAATATAGGGCACTTATGATTTTACCGCTTTGACAACTCGATCAAATGCTTCGGGTCCATATTTCTCGATGAAACGCTCCACGGATCGTCGTGCATCGAGGCTCATCATTTGGAGAACTTTCCGTTGTCCCTCAGGGTACTTTGAACTCACATGACTCCCAACTTTGACATATTTTCTTGCTATATTTGCATATACATAAGCTGCCCCATTGATCCCGGGTAGCACCAACCACATACAAAACAATAGCTTCAAGTAGGGCCAAAATGGAAGCCTGTGTTTTGTTTCAAAATAATCAACTCTCATGTGAATACAAACATTAATCACGTTGTGAAAAACAAAGGCGCGTTTGGTGCCATTTATAGCAACTCGTTAGCTTGATTTTACGAGTTGCTTAAAAGTTACCAATTTATGTTGCTAACTGATTGAATTACCATTGGAGAACTTTCCAAAAGGAAAGCTCGAAGAGGGTAACGAAGGAGTATATAACCCAATAGGTGAGCCATTGTTGATCGTCTTCAGATGTGGAGCCCTCAATTGCAAGCATTGACGCGTACCTTATTGTAAAGTTTGTACAATTATAGTTTGTTAGTCATACATTTTTAAAGAAAACAATCTTGAACAAAACGGATGAGGGACCGCAATCTATGAAACCCAAAAAATCAGTTGTAATAATTATCAATAAATAAATTACCGCTTTCGAGCATTGCATCGTAAATGTTGGATGATGATAACAATTATAAGCTCACATAAGTTTTCATATATTCATGGGGAAACGGATTATATAATCCCAACTTTGTCAAATTGGAAGACAATAATCCCAACTTGAAAATTGAAATCTAACAGGCTTAACTTGTCTTGGATTTTATTTCACTTGACCAAAACTAACTTGGTTTAACCCAATTAGTTTTCTGCCTACATGACATGTCATAAAGTGCAAATTGGTCAATAGAATGCATAAAATGACATGTCATGTAGGCAGAAAACTAATTGGGTTAAACCCAGTTAGTTGTGGTCCCAATGAAATAAAAACCAATAAAAGTTTAGCCTGTTAGATTCCAGTTTTCAAGTTAAGATTATTATCTTCTAATCCGACAATGCTGGGATTATTTAATTTCAAATTCCCTATATTCTTGTACTAAATATTGTAAAACGTAAGAACAATTGAAGTGTAAAGTAAAAAAGAATATCAAAAGGTTGATTATTTGGTAAAAAAGATGAAACAACTAAAAAGATTCGATCTAGACATTAAGAGGGTGTTTGGGATTGATTTTTCAAAACAGCTTCTGCGTTTTAGAAAAGTAGTGGTGGAGCTCTTTTTAGATATTGCATTTTGGTAACCTAAAAATTTATTACAAAACTCAACACCAAACACTAAAAACTGATTATTTGTGTTTTCAAAATGCAATAATCTAAAAATCTATTTCAAAACGCAACTCCAAACACCCCTAAGTAACCAACGTTCAGCAACGGCACCAAACGTAAAAGCCCATCTGAGCTATTTTGGCCCGTTGATCCGTTTGTCATCTGGGTCTACAGGCCCAATATAAAAGTCATACATTTTTTCTTTTCCTTTTCTATTTTCAAACCATGGTATGCAAAGTTTTAAGCATTCAATATAAACTACTTGTTCATTATTATTGCTTACTTGCAAAATTAATATTATTGGCCCATCAACCATTTCGATCTGGCCCAAACCAAATCCAAAGGACTGATTAAGACCGAGACCAAGACCAACCCAGACCCTTTTTTCCGATTTTTGGTTTGAGCTTTTTTGGGTATTTGATTTGGGTTTGTTCCTGACCCGATGTGGTCCTAAGTCTACCCGTCCATTATGGTCCAAGTTATTGTACATCTCACAACAACTTAGTTTAGCAAAACAAACTTCGACGAATTTGTATTCTAAATTAGAGGGAGTGTAACTTACAAGGGGAAAACAAGCATAACTCCGGGCCTATAATGGACAAACAAAATTAAACAAGTTAGTCACACGATACAAATCTTCAATTCGTCAAGTACCAACATTTACACAAACATGTACCCGATCAGTGTGTCTAGATGTCTAGCAATTGTTGCAAGAAGCCCCATTGTTCTTTGAGTTTTCAACGTTGTTCACTTGTTTCCTATTCGATTGGTAAAAGAAAACGTTATATGTGCTATTGCATTTGGCATTTTTCCAAGTTATATAAGTAGTATGATTTGCTTAAGATGAAGCAAAGCATATCTTTAGAGTATGATCTTCTTTTCTTTGGTTACAAGCAATAAGGAGGGTGGGTTCATGGCAAAAAGTCTAGGAAACTGGCCTTGGAATCTTTTACATTCTTCTAACATAAAGCTCAAAGAATGAATATTGGAACATGCTCCTTGATACCTAAATGTGGAAAGTTTAGTCCTTGTGAGCTTCTTTTTTTTTTTTTTTTTTTTTTTTTTTTTTTTTTGAAGTGGGTGTTTTTATAACCGGCGAAAATAGATTGGAGTTAACACAAGTGTGTTCAAACATTTGTCAATTGAATTAGCTTGATTTGCAAAACATTTTATTTTATATTATTTTATGAGATTCAAAATATATAGCCTTGTTAGCTTGTTTAAAGGAGTAATAGATATAAATAATCCAAACTATTGGTCGTTGGCCGCTGGCGGTCCGAACTACGAAAATAACCACTAGCAATCCCACCTTTCGACATATTGGCCACCAACGGACCCAAACTAACTGAGGACTAACGTCGTTAGTGATTGCTGACGTGGATGCCTGGCTGTCAAAATGATCCTACGTGGCATGATTACGTGGCAAATTTTATTTTAACATAATATATATACATAGATCTGCATAACACACCTCTCTCTCTCTCTCTCTCTCTCTCTCTCTCTCTCTCTCTCTCTCTCTCTCTCTCTCTCTCTCTCTCTCTCTAAAATGCCATAACCAACCCACCACGTCCACCACCACAATTAACCCATCACCATCCTTCACCACCGTCACAATCACCACCACAATCACCATCCCTATTCAAACCAGACCCAAATCAACACTCATAACCATCTTCAATCCCTATTCAATCATCGTCCCTTTGCAGGTTTTAGGGGTTTGCAGGTTTGCCCTCATCGTATGTCACACCCTCAAATTCCACGTGCGGGGTTTTACCGCGAGACGCGTGACACACCAGGATCCAAGTCAACGGTCACAATAAACGACAACTATATGATTCGAAAACAACGTAAACTACCCATTAAGTTTTCAAAATCTATCCACCACAGCGGAAGCATAAAACGTTATTACGATCCAAAAGTAAAACTAAGAAAACGTTTGATAATACTCAATAACATGCAAGTGAATCCTAGACGCCGTGAGACTCCGTGCGCCTATCGACTGCCGCTACCTCAACGACCTGAGACAAACATGCTAAAAACGTCAGCAAATAATGCCGGTGAGTTCACAGGTTTTATGTTAAATGTTTAATTAATGAAAGCCATCATGTTATCACTATGTTAGAAATGATAACGTTAGCTAGACGATTGAATAATACTACTACGACCGGAAACCATTACAGACAACGATATATGATTTTTGCCCGAAACGATTATGCACTACCATTCCCCGGTAGCGTTATGACCGAGACAATATGCACCCGCCCGGCTCCCAGCCGATGGGTGGGGTCTGTCAGTCCCAATAGATCTATCCACATTTCCCCCGTTGTGCCCCGCACATTCATGGTTTCCCCGGGACTTTACGTATCGTATAGTATGTAAATGAATTAACACTAGTATAACATGATAATTTATGAAATAAGTATAAAGCATGTGTCTCCCCCGAAATGTAAAAACGTAAAGTGGGGCCGTGAAACTCACCTGATGCTGCTTCCCACACTAAGACAAGTAAACCTGCTCAATAGACGGCACCAAATACCGGTGACCTATCATGACGAGCGTATAAGGTGTTAGACTAACAACCCGTAGGTTGATTAGTCCCTAGTAGACCATACCATAACCGTGTACATATGAAATGATGTTTAAACGTTTAACCGACCACACTAGACAAGACCCGACACCCCATTGGTGACCCGACATCCCACGTGTTAGCCACATACAAGATATCATGCAACTTATGCAATTAAACACTTAGCACGCGCAAATATTTACCCTATCTAGTATAACGCCTAATTAACGCATAAACAAGTCCTAACACGTGTTACTAAGTCATAAGACATGTTACGGGGTTCCTAACATGTTCCTAGGTGTCAATTCATGTTTCGGGATGTTAAAATATACATATGGCAGCATTACACGCGATTAGGAATCAAACACGTGATTAGGAAAAGTCAATTGGTGATTAGGAAAGTCAAACTAGTGAATAGAATTGTAATCACTAGTAAAATGGGGAATAGAATCGTAATCACTAGTAAAAATGGGGAAGAGAATCGTAATCACTAGTAAAGTGGGGAATAAAATCGTAATCACTAGTAAAGTGGGGAATAGAATCGAAATCACTAGTAAAGTGGGGAATAGAATCGTAATCACTAGTAAAAGTGGGGAATAGAACTGTACTCGCTAGTAAAGTGGCAAATAGAGTTTCTATTCGCCTGTATGTCAGGCGATTAGGAGCTAATCGCCTATAACACTGGCGATTAGAACTCTTACTCGCTAGTACTGGTCTGTTCCATCCTTTTTGCGCGTTTAACCCTCCAAATCAGATCTGAAACATGCGTAAACACCCAATGCCCAACCCAAAACATTAACCCAACTATTTCAAGCAAAAACCCCTAATTTATCATCACCCTAGCTGTCCCGAATGCACGCGGTTTCCCAAAATAGCATAACTTGCATGTAAGCATCACATCAACATGTAAAACTTACCCTAAATAGCAAATACTCAGATTTCATCACATAACGACGTTATCCGACATTATCCTACTGTTCTAGCATCATCCTAGAGTAAACCCTATCCTCAAACAATCAACAAAACACAACATATCATCATCAATCCACCATAATCACCCAAACGGGTCAAAACGCCTAATATCAATATCACACATCTATGAACCTTCAAACTCCTAGATTATCATCATATTAACTTATTTAGATCAGAAACATAATAATAACACAAGAACAATCATGTTTAAATGATAAAAATCCTATCTTGCATGAATACATCACATATAACAAGTATAGATGTGTGGGTTTGTTTTGAAACCGATTTTAATAAGTTTTCAAAGACACAAACGTTTATAAATCAGGTCTGGACCTTTAGGTATCAAAACAATATCATTATAAAGGTTTGGGATGAAGAACACACCTTGAAATGGTGAGATTATGGGGTGTAAGGCTTGGAAATATGATTTCTTGCTCAAAAACGTGTTGTAGAGGTTGGATAAGGTGTGGGGTGGCTTTGGGGTGTATTAGGGTTTCACAAATGATGTTTTGAAACATAAGGGTGGTATTTATAGGCGTTTTTAGTCGTCACCTGCAGTTCAGGCGAGTACGGGGACTCTGCAGGCAATTAGGGCTCTATTCGCTAGTACAACTAGCGAATAGGCCCCTATTCGCCCCTAATCTCTTCCATTCGCTAATTGTTCTAGCGATTAGGTCCTAATCACGTGAACAGTACACGTGATTAGGATTCTAATTGCCTATACTATTGGTGATTACGCGTAATCACCTATAATGTCATGCAATTACGCGAAATCACTGTTTTAACACATATAAACACGTATTCACATACCGGCAAGTCACATAATGATTATAAGTATGTAATGCACGATAACTAACACGTCCCATCCGTTCACCAATTCCTGGGACTCGAGATTTTCGTGTGTGCGTTAAACCCGGCGATTCCACGAATCACCGATCCTTGTACACATGGTTATGGACTGACACCCAATGGTCCCTCGGACCATTGTAACGACTCCCGATGATTCCCGAATCATCGATACGACTCAACCGACCTGGTCAAGTATGATATTAAGTAGTTGTTTTCAATGTTTTCATTGAGGTAGACTCGTGTGTATTCAAAGTATGAAACATATGTATGTAAAGTATGAAACGTATTAACCTGAATATGCCGGGTGTCACATCATCCCCCAGTTGAAAGAATTTTCTTCCCGAAAATTTCCCGAAGTAAAAGAGAACGAAGCGATAAAAAGAAAAATTTCCCCAAAAATTTTCCGGTCGTCACATCATCTCCCTGTTGAAAGGAATCTAGCCCCGAGATTCACTCTTCGACAGTGATGAGTGTCGACCTAACCCAAGTAACGTTTCCCCGAATGTAAATGAAAGGATAACAACGAACGAAGATTGTTAGTAACGGATACTCTATGCCGGGGAACCGCCCTCCCCAAAGTGAATACAAAACAATGAATCCTCCTGATCGAAGGCCTACCAGAGACTACTGTGATCGGTATAAATAATACACCGGTACCGTCCAAGTAGCATCTCTAAAGGACCCACATCAGACCGATGAATGCAAAACGATGACTAAATATCAAACTGAATGCACATAGAGAATATGAATCGCTAAACAATGTGAATGAGAATGAATACAAGTATAACAAGAATCAAGAAAAGAATACTCACCAGTAACGGTATCAGGATCCTCCTGGTTCTCCCTAGCACCGATGACATAAGCACGAGCCGGAGCGGTTCGACCGCCACCCTCGCCTTGCTTCACCTTGGGACAGTCCCGCCTGAAGTGCCCAATGTCGCCACAGTGATAACATCCCTGATTTCCCATGGGGGCAGCAGTGGTAGTAGTAGCAGTAGTAGGGGCAACCACCTGTTGCTGAGCCTGAAGATTCACCCTGCAGCTCTGAGCCTGGTGCACGTTCCTTTTACAACGGGTACAATAACTATAATCCCCAAGATGATGGTAACCACAACGATCACACCTAGGCAGTCTCCCAGTATACCCGCTCTGTCTTTGCTCAGAAGATGCACCCGTAGCCTCAAATTTCCTCGGCTGCTGCTGCTGAGGCTGAACTGTACCCTTACCCGCGCTCTCCCATTTCCTCTTGTTGCCATCAGAGGTCTTCATCACAGTACCCTTAGGAGGCAAAACACCCTCCTGAACCTTCTGCTTAGTCAGCCTATGAGCCAACCGAATGGTATCCCGAAGTGTAGTAGCATCATTCGCGGTTACCAACCCGCGAACCTCAGGCACCAACCCACTAATGTAGAACTCAATAGCCTTATATTCAGGAGTCACAGAATCCGGGCACAAAAGTGCCAACTCATGGTCACGAGTGGTATACTCCTCGATCTCAGATCCCACCATCTGATAATTCCACAGCTCATGCTCCAAACTTTTGATCTCATCCCTAGGGCAATACTCCCTCTTCAAACGAAACACAAACTCGGTCCATGGCAACGCATGGGCCTCCAGTAAAACAATAGTCTGCACCGTCGAATTCCACCAAGTCAAGGCACGTCCCTCGAATGTCCCTGAAGCATACTTCACACGATACTCCTCTGGGCAGTTACACATGGAGAAAGCAGACTCGACCTTCTCCAACCAATGAAGTAGTCCCACAGCTCCCTCAGTCCCACTGAAGTTATGGGGCTTACAGTCCTAAAACATCTTGTAAGTACAGTGGACTGGAGGAGGTAGAGGTGGTGGAGGATGAAAAGCACCCCCTGTTACAACAAGCAACACGGGTCAGAAAACGAACATCACACGACCAAAGATAAGGAATGAGGGTAGGGGTAATTAAATTACCACCATGGCCCTGCTGGGCGGCCTGCTACGCAGCAATAGCAGCTGCCACGAGCTCCTGGATCAGATTATTCAACTCCGCCTGGGTCATGCTGATGTTACCACGACCCCCATTACGTCCACCGCCATTCCGGCCACCAACACGACCACCAACGCGACCACCACGACATCCTGCCATCTTCTGTCAAGGTCAAAGACAAGACATCAGATTCCAGAACAGATAACAAGAAATCATAAGTAACAAGGTCAACCAGAGAACTAGATTCCATCATGATCATCAGATCAAACACAGAGTCCACCAGGATTTCCATGTGTGCACCCGAAATGATAAGTCGCTCTACATGGTCCCCGAGGCGTGCTCCTAGCTTGACTTTCAAACCACAAGGCACACACATCCTAGAATAGATAAGAACTCCTAGGTGATACAACACCGAAGATATAGAACAACAAGTACAAGTGTGCGATGATGTGTGCGAGCAAGTGTGTCCATTGGAGTATAGAGAGGGGAGATGTCCGAATCTTGGACAAATCTCCGAAGGGTGCCGAAGCCACTCCAATGTACGCCACCGCCGTGCAAGGATAGTAAGCCTCTTCGTCTTCAGTACGAAGATGAAAGATAGAATAAGAAATAAGAATAATAGATAGATGATGTATGCATAAATGATAACAACGAGTGTAATACTAACACCCTGGCAAATCCCCATATGGCATGACTTATATGAATGTGACCATCTGGTGTGTGCGACTCGGCTATAGACTTGACTCAACATGCAGTCCTAGTTCACTATAACCATTGGCTCTGATACAAATCTGTCACACCCTCAAATTCAACGTGCGGGGTTTTACCGCGAGACGCGTGACACACCAGGATCCAAGTCAACGGTCACAATAAACGACAACTATATGATTCGAAAACAACGTAAACTACCCATTAAGTTTTCAAAATCTATCCACCACAGCGGAAGCATAAAACGTTATTACGATCCAAAAGTAAAACTAAGAAAACGTTTGATAATACTCAATAACATGCAAGTGAATCCTAGACGCCGTGAGACTCCGTGCGCCTATCGACTGCCGCTACCTCAACGACCTGAGACAAACATGCTAAAAACGTCAGCAAATAATGCCGGTGAGTTCACAGGTTTTATGTTAAACGTTTAAGTAATGAAAGCCATCATGTTATCACTATGTTAGAAATGATAGCGTTAGCTAGACGCATGAATAATACTACTACGACCGGAAACCATTACAGACAACGATATATGATTTTTGCCCGAAACGATTATGCACTACC
The DNA here is from genome assembly GCA_028751855.1 of Ambrosia trifida. NCBI lineage: Eukaryota > Viridiplantae > Streptophyta > Magnoliopsida > Asterales > Asteraceae > Ambrosia > Ambrosia trifida. The sequence goes on along the minus strand of CM054130.1, from coordinate 87,310,538 downwards.
ATTCCCCGGTAGCGTTATGACCGAAACAATATGCACCTGCCCGGCTCCCAGCCGACGGGTGGGGTCTGTCAGTCCCAATAGATCTATCCACATTTCCCCCGTTGTGCCCCGCACATTCATGGTTTCCCCGGGACTTTACGTATCGTATAGTATGTAAATGAATTAACACTAGTATAACATGATAATTTATGAAATAAGTATAAAGCATGTGTCTCCCCCGAAATGTAAAAACGTAAAGTGGGGCCGTGAAACTCACCTGATGCTGCTTCCCACACTAAGACAAGTAAACCTGCTCAATAGACGGCACCAAATACCGGTGACCTATCATGACGAGCGTATAAGGTGTTAGACTAACAACCAGTAGGTTGATTAGTCCTTAGTAGTCCAGACCATAACCGTGTACATATGAAATGATGTTTAAACATTTAACTGACCACACTAGACAAGACCCGACATCCCATTGGTGACCCGACATCCCACGTGTTAGCCACATACAAGATATCATGCAACTTATGCAATTAAACACTTAGCACGCGCAAACATTCACCCTATCTAGCATAACGCCCGATTAACTCATAAACAAGTCCTAACACGTGTTACTAAGTCATAAGACATGTTACGGGGTTCCTAATGTTGGTTATCAGGCCAAGATAGAAACTTGAATAAAACAGAGATACTCGAAGTGTTGCTGTATGATATTGCTTACTATATGAAACAAATAGAGTATATGAAGTTACAGTGAAAAGTACTCAAAACATGTTATCTTTTATTGAATAAAGCCATAACTATTTATAGCCAGTACACTAAGAAACTTAAAGCATGAACAACCAATGAAAAACAAGATGCTCCTAAGGAACCGGTACAACCTAGTGACCCATTCTTCTAACGTACACTTTCACCAACTATATCTCCTTAAGATATGGTCAACATAGTACCAATTCCAACTAATTATCTAATAAACAAAATGAACCAATAAATGCTTCGAAACTTCAAGTTTCCCATGCATCTCACGTGAAGTCTTGAAGGCAAGCATATTTATTTCATGCAACTAAATGAACAACTCATGACCCATGACCCGCGACCTACGAACAAACCCGAGTAAAGCCAACAATCACCCCCTTAATCGGTGTTTGTTCGTACCGCTTTCTTCACAACAATGTCAGTTCATCATCTTCACATCGGTTCAAGTTGAGCTCTTCCATTTTTCCCCATTTTGGACACTCCGATATGAAATGACCAAACTCGTTGCACTTGAAACATTTCACACGGCTCTTGTCCCGTTGTACTCGACCGTCACCTCGACCTCTCCCGGACTCTCGACCTCCACCTCGGCCACGCCCATAGTCGTCACGGTTTGATTTACTACAACCACAATGCTCACACTTGTGCTCCTTTTCTTTTGCCTTCTCATCGGAACCTGCAAACAAAAGTTGGTTTTGATGCTCATTTTGAGTCTCCTCATCCTTGACTCTTTCTTCATACGCCTTAAGCCGACCCACAACATCATCATAACCAATGGTCTTCAAGTCTACAACCTGTTCTATAGAAGCCACCATATGAATAAAACGTTTAGATAACCCATTAAGGAATTTCTTTACCAACTTTGTTTCTTCTATCTCTGAACCAAGTGAGGCTGCTCGTGAAGCATACCCCGACAACTTGTTAGCAAAGTCATCTACAACTTCTTGGTCCTTCATCTTTAGATTTTCAAACTCTCCCATTAGAGTTTGTAGTCTTGCATCTCGAATCCGCTCCGCACCCAAATGACGGGTTTTGAGAGTAGCCCACATATCCTTTGCGGTTAGGAAATTTCCTATTTGCAAAACTTGGTCTTCGGGTATGGCTTGGAACAAGAGAGCCATTGCAAAGATTATTCTTCTTAGCATCCAGATTTGTTCCCGGCTCAATCATCTCCCACACCCCATGAACATTGAAAATGTCCCGCATCCTCATCGCCCAAACCGTGTAATTTGTTGATGACAACACCGGACATTGAAGAGATATGGTGTTGTTCTCTTTGACGACGGCCAATGCTTGATCCTTTGGTGGAGTCATTCTTGCAATTTACTGCACTACCAAGGTTATATAATCAACTAAAAACACTGCTTGAAAGTATTACCTGCAAACACCTTTTGCTACCTTTCACCGTTGTTTTTACACCTTTGATTAACACCTTCTGGTTGCTTAATCTTCCTTCGTTCTTCGATCAATAAATTGGGTTCACAAGCCCGCTGATTTGGCTTGAATCACGACTCGTCCGCTACCCTTTTGACCCCCTAGAACGCAAAACCTCAAAAACACGCTGACCTGCGATCACCTAGGCTTTCCGATCACTGCTGATCTAATGCATTTCTGATCACTGCGCACCGGTCACCTCCTATCGCTGCAGCCTTGAAAAACTTCAAACACCCCTTCCTGTGATCAGAATGTGCAGCCCCTCTTAATCAATCTCCGCTCTGATACCAAATGTTGGTTATCAGGCCAAGATAGAAACTTGAATAAAACAGAGATACTCGAAGTGTTGCTGTATGATATTGCTTACTATATGAAACAAATAGAGTATATGAAGTTACAGTGAAAAGTACTCAAAACATGTTATCTTTTATTGAATAAAGCCATAACTATTTATAGCCAGTACACTAAGAAACTTAAAGCATGAACAACCAATGAAAAACAAGATGCTCCTAAGGAACCGGTACAACCTAGTGACCCATTCTTCTAACGTACACTTTCACCAACTATATCTCCTTAAGATATGGTCAACATAGTACCAATTCCAACTAATTATCTAATAAACAAAATGAACCAATAAATGCTTTGAAACTTCAAGTTTCCCATGCATCTCACGTGAAGTCTTGAAGGCAAGCATATTTATTTCATGCAACTAAATGAACAACTCATGACCCATGACCCGCGACCTACGAAAAAACCCGAGTAAAGCCAACACCTAACATGTTCCTAGGTGTCAATTCATGTTTCGGGACGTTAAAATATACATATGGCAGCATTACACGCGATTAGGAATCAAACATGTGATTAGGAAAAGTCAATTGGTGATTAGGAAAGTCAAACTAGTGAATAGAATTGTAATCACTAGTAAAATGGGGAATAGAATCGTAATCACTAGTAAAAATGGGGAATAGAATCGTAATCACTAGTAAAGTGGGGAATAGAATCGTAATCACTAGTAAAGTGGGGAATAGAATCGTAATCACTAGTAAAGTGGGGAATAGAATCGTAATCACTAGTAAAAGTGGGGAATAGAACTTTACTCGCTAGTAAAGTGGCGAATACGCATGTATTTCAGGCGATTAGGAGCTAATCACCTATAACACTGGCGATTGGAATTCCTACTCGCTAGTACTGGTCTGTTCCATCCTTTTTGCGCGTTTAACCCTCCAAATCAGATCTGAAACATGCGCAAACACCCAATACCCAACCCAAAACATTAACCCAACTATTTCAAGAAAAAACCCCGAATTTATCATCACCCTAGCCGTCCCGAATGCACGCGGTTTCCCAAAATAGCATAACTTGCATGTAAGCATCACATCAACATGTAAAACTTACCCTAAATAGCAAATACTCAGATTTCATCACATAACGACGTTATCCAACATTATCCTACTGTTCTAGCATCATCCTAGAGTAAACCCTATCCTCAAACAATCAACAAAACACAACATATCATCATCAATCCACCATAATCACCCAAACGGGTCAAAACGCCTAATATCAATATCACACATCTATGAACCTTCAAACTCCTAGATTATCATCATATTAACTTATTTAGATCAGAAACATAATAATAACACAAGAACAATCATGTTTAAATGATAAAAATCCTATCTTGCATGAATACATCACATATAACAAGTATAGATGTGTGGGTTTGTTTTGAAACCGATTTTAATAAGTTTTCAAAGACACAAACGTTTATAAATCAGGTCTGGACCTTTAGGTATCAAAACAATATCATTATAAAGGTTTGGGATGAAGAACGCACCTTGAAATGGTGAGATTATGGGGTGTAAGGCTTAGAAATATGATTTCTTGCTCAAAAACGTGTTGCAGAGGTTGGATAAGGTGTGGGGTGGCTTTGGGGTGTATTAGGGTTTCACAAATGATGTTTTGAAACATAAGGGTGGTATTTATAGGCGTTTTTAGTCGTCACCTGCAGTTCAGGCGAGTACGGGGACTCCGCAGGCGATTAGGGCTCTATTCGCTAGTACAACTAGCGAATAGGCCCCTATTCGCCCCTAATCTCTTCCTATTCGCTATTTGTTCTAGTGATTAGGCCCTAATCACATGAACAGTACACGTGATTAGGATTCTAATTGCCTATACTATTGGTGATTACGCGTATTCACATACCGGCAAGTCACATAATGATTATAAGTATGTAATGCACGATAACTAACATGTTCCCATCCGTTCACCAATTCCCGGGACTCGAGATTTCCGTGTGTGCGTTAAACCCGGCGATTCCACGAATCACCGATCCTTGTACACATGGTTATGGACCGACACCCAATGGTCCCTCGGACCATTGTAACAACTCCTGATGATTCCCGAATCATCGATACGACTCAACCGACCCGGTCAAGTATGATATTAAGTAGTTGTTTTCAATGTTTTCGTTGAGGTAGACTCGTGTGTATGCAAAGTATGAAACGTATGTATGTAAAGTATGAAACGTATTATGTAAAGTATGAAATGTATTAACCTGAATATGCCGGGTGTCACATCGTAGCCCATCACCATCATCGTCTTCATTTGCAGATTTTAGGGGTTTGGAGGTAGAAGACGATGATGTTAATGGTGAGGGTTTCGAGTTGCAGGTTTTTGAGGAAGAAAATGATGATATTAATGGTGGGGGTTTCGATTTGCAGGTTTTTGAGGAAGAAATGATGATGTTAATGGTGGGCGTTTCGATTTGCAGGTTTTGAAGGAAGAAGATGATGATGTTAATGGTGGTGGTGGCTGAAATGTTAGTGGTGGTGGCTGAAATGTTGGTGATGGTGGTGGTGCAATAGTGATATAAGGGAGTGAGTGGTGGTGGTGGCTGAAATGTTGGCGGTGAGTGCCATGGTGGCTGCCAAATGTAATTTTATTACATGTTATTCCTCAGTTAGTTTGGGTCTGTTGGTGGCCAATACGTCGAAAGGTGAGACTGCTAGTGGTTATTTTCGTTGTTGGGACCGCCAGCGGCCAATGGCCAATAGTTTGGATTATTTAAATCCATTACTCTTTTAAAGAAAATGGTATTATATATGTATTATCAAACTGCTTGGTTTTATATCAGTTCTAGATAAGAGTTCAGTGGGTGGTCCATAACAACTTTTCGACCCTCAGGGACGAAGATTTGTTTTTAGTAGATTAGGGTTTTATCTATAATCTATAATCTATAATACATTATAAAGGAGGAGTGATGTACCATATTGGAATTTTGACATGGGTACAATTTTTAAAGCAACAAGTATAAGAGAATAAAGCTTATTTCATAAGGGTGTTATAGGGATATTGGGGACAATTAAGACACTTAGAGGGTTAGTAGAGTAATTTTATCTTTTGTTTTTAGTTAAAAGCTAAAATATCATTCCTATAGTACCCCTAACTCCCTTCACCTTCCCTTTTAGGCCATATGAAGAGCTCTCCTAATCAATTATTCATTGATTGTGTTTTATCTGTGTTACCTTATTAAGGAGGAGAGATGGCTAGGATAGTATTTTCACAACCATTTTAAGATGGCATATCAAGAGGCACAAGCATAAATCCCTAACTTTTACCATTTTCTTCCTATTATGCCCCTATGTACAATATTTGATGGCACATGTATAAGTCACTAATACAACTCATATAATGCTCCCTCTCCACATGTAACCCTTTCATAAATTTCATTAAAACCCAAATGCCTTCATCACATTGAGTTTGCAAAATGTGTTTTAAATAAATAAATTCATTAGTTACTTTTTCTTTAACTTAATTTTAAAAGCAAGTAGTTATGATAGAACTTAAAGAAGAACATGAACCAATGTAACTGTTAAAACCTTCAATGATCTAACAATTGAATTATGAAATCTGAAAAGACACGAGACATGTATAAATTGCTAGCTTCTCTATATATGTAAAAACAAGCAATCATGCCTTCTGGAGGCATTGAAACATGGTTAATTAAAGTAAAAAAAATTTGCATCACACAACTTCGATTCTAGTACCCAACAAAAACCGATGATCAAGAAATCAAGGATCGATGATAAGATCATCTCAGCTTGGTTGTGTTGATGCATGAGATGATATTGTAACATTTCACGTTAAATAATTGTACGTTACGGATTAAAACGACAAGTTTTATTTTTGGATGACATTTTTGAACCCCTACACAATGATAACTATTCATACATATATTTATTTATATATATATATATATATATATAGTAGTAATAATAATAATAATAATAATAATAATAATAATAATAATAATAATAATAATAATTGTTGGGTTGTTTACAAAACAAAAACCACCCCTTTTCTTTTGGAATTCCTTAGCCCAAACTGATACAAGCCCAAACCCAAGAAATGTATCCCGGCCCACCTGGAAACCTCAGCCCACCTGGAAATCCGGCCCAAACCCCCCCCCCCCCCCCCCCTCATCAATTTAAAAAAAAAATGGAGTGCCTGTGCTGGGTATCGAACCGGACCACCCTCCACACACACACACGTAATCACCACTTGAGCCATGCCCTTTAGTTGGTTTAAAACCCACTCAAATTATATAAAAGCCACCCCTTTCTATGTCTTTCTCCTTCGACGAGCAGCAGCAGCAAACAAGGAAGGAACCATCTTTGACCAAATCTAATTAACATCATAACGCGTGATTGATCCTGAAATGGAATGTTTTCGTAGTCACCGGCCTGTCACGAGTCTATACGCTTATTATTATCGTCAATTCGTACTAATCATGCCTAAATTAACAAAACCCATTTAATACAAGGTCAACCTTACCAATTGATCAACCTGGACATCCACACTATAAATTGATGTTCTGCGAACCTTCACAACTCGCCATTAACCCTCTCTCTATCTCCAATTTTCTTTATTATACACTGATTGATCTTCGCGAATTCAATTTAGACTTTGTGGTCTTGACCGAGCAATCGAGATCAAAACAACATTGTAAGATTAATTTTTTTTGTGGTTTATGTTCATCGGCATCCACACATCAATAGCCCTATGATTAATTAGGCTATTGATGTGTGAATCAATGTATTGCAGAATCTAGGGTTCGAAGGTTTGAATTGGGGATAAACTGAATCAGCGTATTGTATATATTTAATTTAAAACAAGATTAATCACAACCACAGGCCTAGGCCAAGTGGTTGTGACTGATGGTATTAACCCCAGCCACCCGGGTTCGAGTCCCGACTATGGCTCCCATTTTTGCACCATTTTCATCTTTTTAAACAAACCAAATTATATATATATATCATTTAATCTTGTAAATTCATTTTTAATTATTAAAACCTTTTTATAAATTCTAAAAAAATTATTTTTAACAAATCTGATGTAAAAGTTTTATCTACAATTTTTAGTTTTCTGAAATTCATTTATTTAATATTTATAATAATTAAATCAATTTTATGCTATTATATTTACAAAAATCCATTAAAATATAAAAACAATTTTATAAATTTCTACAAAAATTATCCTAAGTTTATACAATGTTAAACTTTACTGAAATGATTTTTAATTTTGAAAAATCATTTATTTTATATTTTTCATCAATTTTTGTTAGTTTTAATCATAATTAAATCATAATAAATTCAATTTTCATTATTTTTGCACCAAAATTTTATACAAATTATTTCTGAATATTTAGAACAGAAATATGATTTTTAAACCAATAATTCCTTGATTTTAGTATTTTTAAATATTAAAGTTTAATTATGGCAATTTGTAATAAATAGATTTAATAATCTATTTTAAAGAAAATAATTTTATAAAAATTATTTTTATACTTCAAACACATTATTGTGAACATCCTAAATCCAAACTTTATAAAAAGACTTTCATTTATTTAATTATCAAATTCCCTTTATTTAATTAACATTTTATTATAATTTCAACAATTAGATATCCCCAAATCGAAACCCTAGAAACTTATACAATTGTAGACTTGATAGACTTAGACATATTATTACCTTATTATAGGGTGATACTTGACGCATTTGGGCAACATCATTATTCAATCTTTTCAACAGATATAACATTTTGCTAAGGTGAGTTTACATAGCCCCTTTACTCTATTTTCACTATTTTTGGGGTGAAACATGTTCAAATATTTTATACTATCATTTACTCATATTTACTTGTGATTCAATTACAACATCATCCTATCATTTGACTGTAACAAAAAGACACAGTACAATCATTAACAATGATCAAGCCGCCTGTTTAGATTATAGCGCTATAGGTCTGACAAACCCATCCCCCGCATAGATTCAGGGATGATCGATAACAGTAATAACATTTAACTAACTTGCGAGTTAGTCATCAGTCGACACAAGGTTTGGTTGTACAAGGACGCATTGTTACATGTCGGTATCATACTCTATCATCATACAACCCTGAGTGTTGTACAAACTATTGTTATCAATTATTTTTCCAAAAACCTATGTAATTCTCACCAACATTTGTTGACCCAAAATATTTTTAAACTTAACATGTTTCAGGTTCTACTTGCTTGAAGATTTGCTTGAAGATATGTGCATAGTTTTATTCAATTTGATGTACGATTCCTTGTAGAACAATTGTATGTAAATTATTTAAATCATTTAATGAAATTATTATTCACCATGAGCTACTGAACAATCATCATTACGTAACATCCCAATGTTTCCGCCATCGGTTGGGGTGATACAGATTGGTATCAGAGCCATGGTTATAGGGAATTAGGTTATTAGAGAAATAATCTAGTCTATAACCATAGGATTTAACCAGTACTTGCTTCTTTTGCTTGCTATTCTCTATCTCCCTCCTACTTCATATCCCTACTTTCATCCCTACAAGAAGGTTGCTCTCCATCACTGGATTCACTCTTAGACTAATAAGGCAAAATCCTCAGGTTTAACCTGAACCACCTTGAGATCTCGTCGAAGTTCTAGATTTTAATAACGAACACGTGCAATCTGGAAGGGTGAACGCCTGTATTCTGAGTCTTCTGTCTAGGCTGGCATTGCGCATATATCCCAATCAGACGAGGGACCCGGATGCCTACCTGGGAATTCTCGGGATGTGTGTTCACTTATAGGCTAAAGCATGTCTTCATATGTTATTAGAATTTAGAATCTTTGATAAGTCAACGTTTTCGTTTATTCGTTTTAATTAATGAATAAATTATTACACTCCTTATATAACCTCATTCATTTCATTGTATCTCTTACAGATCATGCCTCCACGTCGCAGTGCTCGTCTTAACAGTGGTGACAATCATGATGAAGGAAGTAGCAATCACAACCATAACCATAACACTAACAACAACAACAACAACAATGGTGTTGATGCCCAACTGGCTGCAATCATTTCTCAACAAATGGCACAGCAAATCGCAACTCTGGTTCCCAACTTACTAGCTCAAGTCATCCAATTGAACGGCAACGGCAATGGGAATGGAAACAGCAACGGGAATGGGAATGGAAACCACAACGGGAATGGGAATGGCCTTCCAGCCTGTACCCTTAAGCACTTTAATTCTTGCAATCCCCCAAAGTTTAGTGGTGAAGAAGGAGCTACAGGACTCCTACAATGGTTTGAGGGTATTGAAAATACGTTCATCAACAGTGAGTGTCCCGATAACTTTAAGGTCCGTTATGCTATGAGTGTTCTTCACAAACGAGCACTCACTTGGTGGAATGAGGAAAAGCGTACCCGAGGAGCTGAAGTTGCACTTACTATGGTGTGGGATCAAGTCAAGGAGTTAATGAAAGATGAATTTTGCCCACGTAACGAGGTCAAGAAATTAGAAGACGAGTTCCACACCCTTGCTCAGGATAGTGGGGAAAACCTTGCTTATAATACCCGCTTCCACGAGCTCAGCCTGTTATTGCCCCATAAAGTCACTCCGCTACCTGTAGCCATCGAAAAGTATATCGGTGGTTTGCCCATGCAGATTCAAGACACGGTATGGGGAAGGAACCCTGCTACCCTTGAAGAGGCCAAGCGTTTAGCAGCTACTTTAACTGATAATCACGTAAAGAACGGGACCTTAGTTCGGAAAGGCAATAAAACAAGTATTGTAGCCGCGATAACTACTGAGAATCAGAAGCGTAAGGCCAAGGATCTTGATGCCAACCCCACTACGCAAGCTTCTAACAAGAAACCTTATACAGGAAACCATCCATTGTGTAACACATGCAACCGACATCATCCCACTACTTCAGCGTGTCGCTTGTGCACCAATTGTGGTAGGTATGGCCATCTAGTTAATACATGTCGCGAGACCCTTATCTCGTTACTGTTCACCTTCTATCTTTCTCTAAATCAGCTTCTATCAAGCTCAATGCGCATGTTCTGATCATTGTTATCTCTTTACTTATCTCTTTTCTATTCACATTCTACCTTTGTAGATAAGGTATTGTTATCGATTTTTATTTCAATGTTAGTGTTGATTGTTGCATCTTCGTTTAGTTGGGACGCTAGTGCTTCTAGCAGTTTATGATGATCAGCGCGCACCGGAGGGACCCTAGTAGTCCAGGTTTCTTCTCTCGGTTCTAATTCTGTATAACAATTGTTAATCTATAAACTACATGTTGATTATTACACCGTGTTACTTGTCGATTCGAATTGGTTGAAAACCACTCCAAGTTTATCTTTAATATATACCTTTAATAATTTTGTTATTTTTGCAGAGTTTAGTTGTTTAAAATGAGTGCAATAAAGATAGTTTCAGTTGTTACAAATGTGATCAAGACTCTTTGTTGATCTTATGGTGCTTTTTGGAGCTATAGCCAGCTGCCAGATTCAATATATGATATTAATCCTCCAGTTTAATCCTTCAACTCTTAAACATATAGTCCAATATTAATGATTTTAACTATTTTTATACCATTTATTCATCTAAATATAATTACTTAATGTTAAGTTACTTTTTTTTATAGCTATTTTTTTCCATGTTTATGGATATATAAAATTTTGAGGTGGCTAAGATTTTATCTTTTTTTGTAGGTTTGATTCTTTGAAAGATCTTCATAGTATTGTCACTTAAATATAGAATGTTTCATTATTTTATTAAGTGGTTTTTAATTTTTAAAATAAAATTTATCAACTTTTATTTCCATTGATGTTTCATTAAGCATCATTCTTAAGTTAACACAGATCTCACCTTAAAACTTTTTCTCTTTCTGATTAAACAACATTAATTCTCACCAACTTCCCAATTCAATTTGAAGATGGAAGGGGGTGGTATAGTATCACCAGATAAACAAAACACAGACTCCGCTACGACGTCGTCTTACACTTACTGGGTCAGAGAAGCTAAAAAAGCTTCAACAATTTGCTATCTCTTGAATGTATATTAATACTAGGTTATGTACCCGTGTGATACACGGGTTCAACAATTTAAATTATATATATTATATGTAAATTTAAAATATAATTAAGAAAAAAATAGATTACATATTTTATTTAAAATAAAAAAAGTTTCCGTTACAACCGAAAATATATTAAATATTCATCAGCCCCTAAATGATTTATTGTAAAAAACATTTTTATTCACATAAAACTTTTTTCAAACATTCCAAAATATATCTTCCATACCGTGGCTATTACCTTATAAGACTGCAGATACAACAAAACAAAAAAAAATCAAAAAGTAATAAAGGTAAATCTGTTTAGGCTAGGATATAAAAAAATAAAATTAATTTAAAAGTATCTCCTCATCCGTTAAATCATCCCAAACGAGTATTGTTCATTTTGGAATTTGACATCAAGTTTATTCCAAAGCCAAAGTATTTATAACTTTGAGTGTATAATCATTTTTTTTGTAACATCAAGGTCCTTAAACATAATGACATTTATTGGTTCAATTTTACTGTATTATAAAAAATGTGTGAATTAATAGCATGGAAATAAAGATTGAAACAAATTAGTAATGAAAAGACTGTTTAGATATTGCATTTCTCTATTAAAGTAACTTGAAAAAACAAAGTCAATGAAGATTTCAAATAATGATTTTTCATATATAAAATGTATTTTATATATGAAGGTATTATAATACAAAAATAGCCAAACATATTTAGTTTTGTATTAAATTAAATATTTAATTAATGTGAATTGATTTGTTTTATTTTGTTTGTTCAGAATATTGTAAGAAATATAGTTTTAAACTTAGAGTGAAAGACCACATATTAAAAACACATTTTTAAGGTACACGATTTAAATTTAATAACATTAAATACGCTATCTTAAAAAATAAATAATTTTTAATAAAGATTACTTTTGTTAGTAAATAAACATTTTCAAATTATGTCTAATAATTTATTTCTAATTTTGAATTATAATATAATTATATTAATTGATTTACAAAAATCATAGAATATATTTTATTTATTTGTTTGAACAACATGAAAGTCTCACAAAAAAGCTTGACTAATTGCATTGTGTTATTCTTAATTTGTTTATTCGACTTTTGAATTTTAAGTATTAAAATTAATATGTATTTGTTGAGCATAGTTTAACATCTAAAACAATGACCAAAAAAAAATTAATAACCATTTGTCAAATATTGTAACAAACTTAATTTTAAACTTAGAATAACAGATCAAATATTGTAAAAACAATCATGTGTTTTCTTTTATTAATGATTTCAGTTACAACTATGATTATTAATATTAATATAATTAATAAAATTCAATTTAATAAATTTATAATATGCTTTTGCAAATCAATTATTATATTTAAATTTGAATTTATTGTATTAAATAATAAAATGAGAGAAGTCATGAAGGAGTGCCATGTGTCCCTTATGTGTTTTCTTTTATTATATAGTGTAGAAGTGTAGATGTAGATATATAAGATCAAATATTGTAAAAAGAATTATGTGTTTTCTTTTATTAATGATTTCGGTTACAACTATGATTATTAATATAATTAATAAAATTCATTTTAATAAATTCATATGCTTTTGCAAATCAATTTTTATAATTAAATTTGAATTTATTGTATGAAATTAAATAATAAGATGAGAGAATTCATGAGGGAGTGCCATGTGTCCCTCATGTATTTTCTTTTATTATATAGTGTAGATGTAGATGTAGATGTAGATGTAGATGTAGATGTAGATGTAGATTAATTAATTTTTAGTTACATAGATTTTTTAAAACTTTTTTCTACAAATGGATATACATATATCTCTTCTCTATTATTTATTTATTATTATTATTTTATTATTACCTTATTATTATATATTATATATTATATATATTATTATTAAGTACCAAGCATGTCCAATAAGGTAATTTCAACATAATTTTAAGATGGGAGTTGAATAGACTCTTCACAAATGTCTATTTTTTGGTTATTTCCTTCCCTTTTTGCCCCTTGTGTATAACATATCATGCTTATTGTATACTAGATCTTTGCCCGCGTTACACGCGGTTCACCAACGTACAATTATTTCGAGTGGTAAAACATATAAAAAAATGTAGCATAAATATTTTATTAAGATTTAAAAGAAACCAATACACATTCTATTCAAATATCATTAAATATTTCTTTATACACCACATTTTTTGTTTTAGTCTTCACTTGGCCATCAGCATCAAGTATAAGTAATTTCACTCCTGCCCTGCTTTTAACTCTTGACAATGCGACATAAAGCTGGCCATGTGAGAATACAGGGTCTCTTAAATACAACCCAACCTTGGATAGAGACTGTCCTTGGCTTTTATTGATGGTCATTGCGAAACATACGCTTATTGGGAATTGGCGCCTTTGGAACTTGACTGGAATCTTGTTATCAGATGGTATCATATTTATTCTAGGAATAAGAGTTTTGGTACCAATGTTACCACCTGATATGATTTCGGCTTCAATAACACGCTTCGCAAGTCTGGTGATTCGTAACCTGGTGCCGTTGCACAGGCCATTTTGTTGATCAATGTTTCTCAACAACATAACGGGAACACCGATCTTTAGTGCTAATCGATGATTAGGAACTCCAGAAATTTTCAAACCATTAAGCACATCAGGAGAATATAAATCTTCCTGTGAACGGTTATTACCATTCTCAATCTGGCATATACTATCAGAGCTCAAATACTCGACTTCATCTCCAGGAAACAATGCAAGCAACCAACCTGTCATTAATTTCATGTACCACTTCGTTTGTTGGTGCAAGTATTGCTCGTTCACCAAAGTAATCTTTATCTTTGTAAAGCTGAAGAAGTGAAGGGTAGACGAAGTCAATTAAGCTACAAATAGGATCTGATGAATGCTTTATAAGAAGATCATCTGGAATGTCGACATCTGCCTCATTTTCATCAACTGAAGCACCAACTTTACCCTCACTTAACTGTAGAAGCCAGTTTGCAAATTCCTTTATTTCTTCTGATTCAGATGTCTTGTTACCCAATGTTAACCTCATGTTTTTAGTTAACATACGGACTTTGCAAGTATTCCAAATCTTAGAGGAGGTTATTGAGGCACTTATAATATCTCTTTTACTACCATTGGGAACAACAGGAAGGATCTGTCTAAAATCACCACCCAAAACCATAACCTTACCTCCGAAAGGCAGCTCTGAATTAACCGAATCCTTTGATTTCAAGATGTCTTTCATCGTGCGATCAAGAGCTTCAAAAGCATGTTTGTGAATCATTGGAGCTTCATCCCAAATAATTAACTTAGTCTGCTTCAATAAATCTGCCTCATCGCTATTCGCCTTAATAGAACACAAGGATTCTTCATTAACATTCAAAGGTATACGAAACCTAGAATGAGCGGTCCTTCCACCAGATAACAACAAAGAAGCAATACCGCTAGATGCAACGTTCAAAACAATTTGGCCTTTACATCTAATGGCAGCAGACAACGTTTTCCATAAAAAGGTTTTACCAGTGCCTCCAAACCCATAAACAAAAAAAAGCCCACCTTTGTTAAAATCAACCGCATCAATTATTTCATCAAAAATTAAACGCTGCTCATCTGTTAAAGAAGGTGCGTTGCTATGAAATTCCTCAGTCAGCGTATTTACTTGATAATTGAGTTCATCAAGTATTAAACGGTTATTTGCAGATGCAATCGAATCACTATTAGGAAAAGGCATAGAAGGAAACCTACGTAGGCTGGAGTTATTCCGAATTAACTGCTTCTCAATTTCAAGCAACGTAAGGTTCTTGATTTGATCATCAGGAAGAGACAAACCTGATAATGATAAAGATTGTAATTATTAATTAAAGAATTAATAATAACGTAAAATAAATAAAATGTTGAATTATAAATTTTTTTACCTTCAATTTGGAAAACGTCTTCGTGTCTACGCATAATACCGTCTGACAAGTACTTCCATGTGTTCTCCCAAACATGGTCAGGCCTAGATAAGCTGTTAGACAACAACATCATCGCGAACAAATTACGAAGACAGTATCCCGAACCGGTATAATGAGCTTCCTCAATAGCTTCTATATATTCCTTGTCATCTTCCAACAGGCCAAGAGCGTAACATGCATCTCGATATGTTGGTAAAACTTTTCCATTCACCGTTCTTATCTCAGCAAAAGATTTGGGACCTTTAACCTTATTAAGAAGAATTCTCAAGAAATAAGCCTCACCCATTGATGGATTAACCATATGAACACGACCAATTGCCTTACCTGTTTTTCGAAAATCCCATTTTTTTCATCAGGTTCCAAACAAATTTACTTGGGATTTCGATGTAGCTCAGTTCACGTGCCACAGGTTCATCCTGGTTTAGTTTCATCCATTTTAGAAACATTGTAGAAGACACTGATGGCTTGTTGAGTACGTTTTGAAGTTGCTCTTCTGGACCGTATACAACAGTTTGCTCACCAGGTAGATGAAAAGGAAGCCTAATCACTGGAGGGTATCTGTAATGCACTTCGTGTTTAAGTATCCTCCATGAAGCTTCACATGCTGAAAGGAACCTGCAATCATAATGTTTTTTGATTTCATCTCTTTGCTGTACTTCTTGACCTTCTCCATCATCTTCTACAAAAGCAATTTTAGCCCTGTCCGGTCCCTTGTTAATGTATTTGAATAGATACTTAATTGAAGCAGCTTGGTTGCACCATTCAACATTAATATGAGCTTGATAACGCTTCAAAAGTGTTGGGTTATAAGGAACCACATTTTTGTTATCTAACTGAGCACCTCCTTTTTCAACAAATACTCCTAAGTCTCTTCTTTTATAAACCGGATATCCTTTTGAATCTATCATTGATGTCGGAGAAAACTTCTTTGGAAATTTCTTGGAGCACTTACCATCAATCATGCACGGGCAGTTGGGATATTCAGGTCCACATGGTCCATGAATCATAAAGTCACTCACAAGACTAAACAACTCAGGATCTAAATTCTTATCTGGGATTTCAGCAGAAACTAAACGATCAACATGATCAATCGTCGGAAGCTTGCTTTCATCTTTAAGAAAGAGACAGATATGAGCGTGAGGAAGACCACGCTTTTGGAGCTCGATAGTATAAACAGCTGTAAAAATAAATGGTACTAAAATTAAAATTAAAATTTTGTAAATAAAAAAGTTAGTGCAAGATAAAACAAAAAATATATTCACTAACTTTATTAGTTTGTTACGGTAATAAAGAATGATTCAAAGTTATTAATGTATGGTACCTGCCGAAGTCTTCCCTAATATTGCTTTATCACGTAAATCTTTCATCAGTGAGTCTAGCTTCAGTTTGAATAATCTGGTTAAAATGTCTGGTCTGTCTTCAGGATTTGTCTTCTTATCCTTCAGAAACCTTCTAACTTCAGGCCATTTCGGATTACACGTGATTGTGATGAAAAAATCAGGGTATCCATGCTTTTTACAAATGGCCATTGCATCAATATAATTTTCCCTCATGTAACGTGCACCACCAGTAAAAGAAGATGGTAGTATTATAGGTGTACCTATTGTTGCCAAATCTGTAGGTCCATTTTGATGCAAATTTTGAAGACTCGAATAAGAGTCACACCTAAGTTTTTGTTGCTGATAACGTACATAAAACAACCTCTCACTCTCGATCATAGTATAAACGTCAACCAAAAACTGTTGAAGAAGGCGCCTTGCATTCAAAATCAAAGAGAACTTACCAACTTTGTCCTGAATATGATAGGCAAAATACTCTCTCATTGAACACTTTGAGTCTACTTTCTTTTTAGACTTCCTTTCTTCACGATGCGGTATATCAACCCTATAACAATCTTCTCCAAATGGAATAAGCAATGGATACTGAAGAGCTAAATATTTTGGATGAAGTTCACTTATCCGCTGAAGACCTTCTTTTCTTGATTCCACAACAATATCTCGATTGTCAATCTCATCATCATTGTCTGTAAGTATAAGTGCAGCGATTTCATTTGAAGTTGGTAAGTTGTATAGTCGACCATCTTTAGTTTGCCTCCCAATAAGACGTAACTTAAGGTTAACTTCAGAATTTTCATTAAATCGATCGCGTACACTCCTATAGCTTTTCACAAGCTGATTTTTAGAGTCTAACATCGACTTGAGGTACTGAATGATTTCAAGATCAAGTTGTTCATCAATTTTGTTAGACTCCCCTTTTTCCTTACTGTAATAAATAGATTAAAATTTCAAAAATTGAACAGTTGTTTTATATGGCAAAAACAAACTATAAGTAAAAATTTATTTTAATAAACTGTAAAATATTACCTGAAAATTTTACTCCTGTTAGAGACTTCGTTTTCAGTGTCATAGATATACAACTGAGAAAATTTTGGTTTTGTCCCATCATTAGGAAGAAGACCACCCAGGGCATGATAATTTTCACCACTTATCCTGTATATGAAGGGAGCCTTGCCTTTATTAATATTTGAGTCGACCTTGCCTCCCAGTGAAGTAAAACAGAACATAGAATTGAATCTTCGAATGTGCTTTAAGAAATACTTGCTTCGGAAGTCTATGTTCTTAAAAAGATTCTGATAATCGACACTGCTTTCTTTGAAATCTGGAAGTTGCACCTTTCCATAACCACAACATAGATAGTAACATGTTCTACCACTAACTTGTAGTGATCTGCCAGCTTCCGATTTCCACAGTTTGGCGTTACACGTCTCACATACAACCGTTTGATCACCGTGATCCAAATAATCTTGTGAATAGAATAAATTGAATTAATATTACGTTAAATTAAAAAATAATAAATTCGTAATTGGTTTATTAAAAATAAAATTTACCTTTAGAGACACCCTTATATTGATAATTGAACATGGGTTGAGGATTCATATCTTCTTCGTCTGACAAACTAACCATGCGAACAGGTGAGATGCAACGTCGATTACTTCATAATCCATTGCTGCAATTTTCTACGTTACGTAAAATTGAAGATTCTGGTAACATGGAATTATGACTTGATGTATTCATGCTTGTTGTCTGAACAGAAGATGTTGCATTTGAGCGTCTATCAAAGTTAATACCTGAACCTAAATATAATACTTTAAATTAATGTTTAACATTAATAAAAGTAACAACTTTATATAAGTAATGGATTTAAAGAAATAGGTACCAGGTGTAACAATGGATTGGTTCCGCAATCCTATAACAGAATTAACTTACGTCTTTTAGCATCAACTTGTGCTTTTCTAAAAGTTCTAGCCTCGACAGAATTTGGTCTATTACTATCATGCACTGACACTATGAATACAAATAAAATTGTAATGTTTACATAGTAAATAAACTTTTAGTTATAGAGTGTTATAACATTACAAAGACAAACGTAAGCAACATAGAAATATGATACCGTTTGTAATATTAGACAAAGGAGTACATTCTGTTGAACCTGTTTATAAATAAGTAAAAAAATAAGTTACGATTAGATAAAAAAAATTACAAAGTTAATAAAATGTTATAAATTACTGAATGGAAACGATAACTATTACCGGAAAAAGATGCATTAAATGGGGTGTTGAAGGTTGAGCTAAAGGCAGATATATCAAGTGAAAATACATTGTTAGTGGATGTTGACGGATTAGTATTTCCAGATTGCTTAATATTCTGTCTCTTAGCATCAACTTCTAATTTTCCAAAGATTCGCCAATCATGGGAAAGGTTACTTTTGACTTCAAGAATAGAAAAAATTTATTAAATAATAATAGTCTTATACCCAAAAAAAATAACCAAATTAGTAATTTCGAGTAACATAAAATATGTCATGAAAATTATAAAAGATACCAGTTGAGATGTTAGACAGAGGAGTTTGTTGCACTTGACCTTAACAAAATAGAAAAATAATTTCGTATTATTAAATCTGATTATTAATAGGCATGTCTAGTTCAAACGGTATACAAAGATATAAAAATAATGAGTGGAGAAACAAAATTTTACCTGCTGTAGACAAATTGAAAGTTGATTGGACCAACGAACTTTGATGCATATAATTGTGTGAAGGTCCAATAGACTCACGGTTAAATTGTACGCTTGGTGGTACATTTTCTATTCCATTATTATTATTATTGACCTTGCCTCTCTTGGCATCTAGATATAACTTCCTAAGTTTACGACACTCGGCCGCATTCTTAATTTTTTGTTCATTGGAGATAACTGTGAAAAAAAATAAATTGTTTGCATGATATTATGTATACGATTCATAAAGATGAAAACATATGTTTACCGTTAGAGATATTAGATAACGGTGTTCGTTTATCATTTGAGGTGGTAGACAGTCTTTTACGTCCCATTTCACCTAAATAATAATGAAGTAGAACTAAATTGTAAAGGAACATAACATAGAAATAATCAATGATTTTCTAGAAATTTTATAGATAATCAATGATTATCTACAAAAATTAGATATAATAACAATGTAAAGTACAAAAAAAATGGACTGATTGAAGAAAAGAATGACATACAATGAACTTGTACAAAAGAAGACTGAAGCGCGCACGAAAGAGCAAACCGGAATTCTCTTGAATGTTTGATTGTTGTGTAAGCTTTTTATGTTTTTTTGATTGAGTTTAGTGGCTTTTATATAGATAATTGTGGTCAACATTGAGTCATATGTATTAAATGTATAATTAAAACAGATAAAAAATGTTTTTAATGATTTACCATAATTAAAGAATGCAAATAATTTGAATTTGAATATTTTCGTGAAAATGGAATTTGAATTTTCCGAAAATACTAAATTTCGAAATTTGAATTTAAAGTAATAAATTATAATCAAACTCTCCAATTATAAAGTATCAACAAATATGTTGCATAACAAAAAACTATTCAAGCATGTACAAATTTTACAAAACTAAAAAACAAACATCAAATGTCAACACACATTTTATTTATATGAAAATTGTCTCATAAACAAACCAAACATAAATGATCAGAAAATCTCAAAACACATCAAATAAAAATCCTTACAATAAATAAATGTTCAAAAAAGGATTCATTGATCCTATTTTTCAACCTTAGGAATGAAAAGTGTCTTGTCAACTGACTTGTTAGCTTATTTCTTCTTACATGACTTAAAGACTTTAGTTGTTGATTCAATTCATCATCTTCCGTTTCATATAAACTTTGTCCAAGCTACGCTTTACTTCCGCTTCATCACGAATCAAACTAACTCTACAAGATGATTCTGGAGCAGTGTTTTCTCCAACAAAATCCTACAATATTAAAAGGCATGTGGAAATTGTTAGAATAAGCTACATTAAAATCTAATCTGAATACATGATTGACTAACTAAACTACTAACCTTCACAGACACTGCATTTTGTGTTGAATAAAAAAACAAAACGTAAAAAAAAACCGTAAAAAACGAATACTTAAAGAGAAATAATAAAACGTAATTTAAAAAAAATAAAAACCGAATATGTTAAAAACATAACCTGTTCAGCCATCAGAACCATATATCCGGAGAAATCATTTCTCCGGGAATCTTTCGATTTGCTCGCTTCAAAAGCCTAAGCACCTTAACTTCGATCGTGTATTTACTCATACGCAAAGTGATTTCTTTAAAAAAAGTGATGTTGTTTCAATCCATAATGCTGCAACTTTGTTGACAATGTAGGTATTACATACGCTTTAATTTTTTAAACATAAATGAATTAACAGTGCAATTTCTAATTAGAAAGAGTAGTGATACAGATACCTGACAAAGTGACGAAGATTTGATTGATCGAAACCTTAATCAAAATTTAACAATCAATTTTGTATTTATAATGTAACGTAAACATGTAATAAGCAGTGTTGACTTATTTAATTTTTGTAAAGATTAGTGAATTATTATAACGTAAATTTATATTTGGAATGAAAATGATTTTACATTTAAGTGTTTCCATGATTAAGTTAAATTTCGTTTAATGTTTATTAAATAAAAATCGTAAATTTCAATTCTTACATGTTTCCATTTTTAAGTTAGAATGAAAATGATTTTACATGTTTCCATGATAGGTTTTTAATAAATTATATAAAATTGAACAAAATTTTCTAAAGTTTTACATTTAAGGAAATTTAAAAAGTCTACTCAAGTTTAAATGACATAGAAAAGCATTGATTTTAAAAGGATAAAAAAAAACACCAGATTAAATTTACATTTAAAATGGTTTTAAATGCTTTAATGTGTTGAATGTTTTAAAACCGGTGTTAGTTAATCTTTCATTGGTTTTTAATATTTAAAAAAGAAACTCATTACATTTATGTGGATTGTTATTTACCAATAATACTCTTAAATTTTGACTTTGTTAACAATGATTCATAAAACTTATTGTTGCTAATACCAAAGTAATTAATAGTAATGACAATTGATAAATTACAAGAATGTCAAATCTTTAATTACTTTTAAAAACTTAATCCGGCAAAAACTAAAACTTTGTAATGTTTAAAAACTTAATTTTTATAACAACTTTTTTTTAAAAAATACTTTAGCAACCAATCAAAAAACATTAATATATACGACTACTAACAATACATCATAAAAAGTGATTGTAACTATACTATATTACTATAACTTGAAACATGGATAACATAGTTCAAACTAATTTGCATTGAAATTTAGAATATTAGACTACTGCCAGGACCATCATATTAAGTATCATATGTATTGTCAACAAACCATAGCATAATAGTACTGTTTATAACACACATCAACCCCAAAAACCCACAGTTGACTAAACCAGTAAAACGTGGAAATGTATGTGACCACTAAACGTAAACCATATTCAAAAAACTACCACCACTAAGGTGCAAAAAGTTACCCACCAAAAATGTTATGTTCACCATCAAAACTGCCAGAACTAACAGAACTAATTACCAGCAACCCTAACTACTTTAGAGAGCTTTAACAAACATCGATTCTGGAAAAAAAGGAAATGCATCTGATCACCTGCCTGCAGATCCTTATAAGCAACAAAGGTTGACATACCTTTGATGTAGTAACGCTTACTTGACCTCGAACTATCTACACCAACAGAAACTCCCAAACTGTAACCCTCACCATCTTTAATTGTCAAACCCATCTGCCTGTTCATACCATTTTGTCTTGCCGATTCGGCCTGCATAAACTAAAAAATAACAAATAATTTTCAAAATTAATAACAAACTAACATATGCATAAATATGATTATAATATACGGTTAGTTAAATTTTAGAAACTTACATAATGATTGTCAACTGTGAAAACAACCAGAACACCGAAATTATCACAACAACCTACATCCTCAATAGCAGCAGATTGATCATCCTCATGATCCATATCATCTCCTTCATTAACCTTTTCGCCATGATCATCCTCAGAATTGTCAACGTCCTCCCACAAATCGGGAGGAAGAGTAAGCTTCCCTTTCTTAAAAAATGTCAAGTCATATGTTTTCTGTTTGTGTAACAAAGTACAAAAATCAAAAGTTTAGAAAGTAATGAAAAATAATGTATAGAGTTAATTGTGATGTTTTCCAAATACAAAGTAATACAATAAACATTTACAAATTGAGAAAGAAACCTCATTGTAAATCTCAAAAACAATCAGATGATCTTTGGTTATCTCAAAAATCTCCTTCATATAACGCCATCCTTGAGTTATGTAAGTAGCAGCACCATCGTTTTCTAGCTGGATTTGGAAAACATGACCTGAAGCAAACACCGTTTAATATTACTTTTAATCATTCAAAAAGAGATTAAACAATCAAATGGAAATAAAGTCTTTATTTAAATTAAGATTTCACATACAATATGAATGATAAAGCATTATAACCTATATAATCAATACAGTTTTATGGATGTTTTGCTTTTAATAAATATCAAATTAAATGAGGAATTTGGAGTTGAAAACATGACCTGGAAATGAGTTGACTATAATTGGTTCCAACGGAAGGGTTCGGTTGTATAATCCATGCATAACAAAGCAACTGATATGCTGATAAGTTGCAACAAATGGAATGAAAAATTAATACATATTACTATATGATCAGTGTGTTATATAATGTAGTTAAATGATATTACAAAACACATACCAGACGTTCTTCATCAGTTTGAGGGTCATCAATTTTGCAGTAGAAAAATCTACCAGGTGCAGTTTTAGCGTCTTGATGAAACGTAATCATATTGAAACAGTTGATGGCCGATTCGTATTGAAAAACAAAGTTGCAAACGGATGGGTAATTTAATGTAGTCATCAGGTGATTCCATCCGTCACAAATAAACCACTTCCCAGCTATATGCATGACCTTAACGCGAAATCTTTTTTCATCCAGTGTATGAATCGTACAATCATTTGTTGGATACTTATACTTTTCAACCCATTCTGTGTACTCCTCAGGTAAAGCCTACAACTCATAAAGAAATTTATATTTATGAATAAACATTAAAAATCTTTGTTTAATGAAATGAATAAATCAAAAATTACCAAGCAAATACGATCGTTGGCTTCTGACTGTACCCAAAAACCGTAAGTCATTATCACACAAGCAGTTACCAATCTGTATTAGAAAGAAGTGACTTAGTATGAAACATAAATCAGTAAATGGAAACATTAAAAACCATTTGATTATAAGTTTTCAGAGCTAACAATCCATTTGTAGGTATGTAAAACAATGAATGAAACCTCATAAAATCAGTTGAAACCTAAAAAATGGAAATCGATACCTCAAACATAAACGACTAATCAAAAAAAAATCTTAACAATCCATTCTTAGATGTATGTAAAACGGTAATTAAAACCTAATCATAAACCTAAAACATTCAACCTTAATAGAATCCTAAAATATTAATGCAAAATCATTCTCAGTTGAAAACTTAAAGAATAACAAACCATTCAAGTACGATTCATAACCATAAGTCGAGACCTAAAACATAAAGAATCGATCAAAAACTAAATCATAAGAATCCTTTCTTAGCTATCCTTAAAACATTAATTGAAACGTATTCATAAACCTAAAACATTCAACCTTACTACAAACCTCAAACATAAATGCAAAATCAATCTCAGTAGAACACTTAAATACTATCAAACCAATAAACTATTTCTTAAAACATAAATCGATACCTAAAACATAAACCACTAATAAAAAACTAAATCATAACAATCCATTCTAAGGTTTCTATAAAACCTGAATCGAATCATAAACCTAAAACATTAAAGCTAAATACAAACCAAAAACATATTTTCCATAATAATCATCAGTTGAACCCTATAAAATACCCGGTAATCAAAACCCCTATTATTACTCTAATCACAGATCCGTAACCCATCATCAACCCTAAAACATGAACCCTAAAACTAAATATTAATAAACCTGACCAATAATAGACTTAAACGCAAGTATTATAAGGTAAATAATTGAAATCAAACAAAACAAACAAAAAAAAATTAATCGACAAACAAATCAGGAAGAAAAACGAAAAAAAATCAGAAAAAACACATATATGAAGGACCATTGATTGACATAAGAATAGAAGAGAGAATACCTTGAAGATGAGATGAAGAACACGGCAAGAGATGCTTTGATTTGAAGAATCGCCGCTGGAAGTTGATTAGGGTTTTCGTTAAAGAGGAGGCGATTCGGAATGAGGGTTATGTGCCGTGAGTTTTTTAGGGTTTTAATAATTTGATTGATTTTTGATTAAAAAAAAGAAAATTTTATAAATTACCACATTGTGCCATGAGGGATGACCATTAAATGCTAGGAGCCTAAATGATTGCCAAGTGTCCCATATTGCTCCTAAATATTATATGTATAGATGTGTGTAATACACACTTAATATCATTTCCAACATGTAACCCCCCATTTATAGAGAATTAGATGACCACATTAACTTTGTGAATTAAATAATAAAATGAGAGAATTCATAAGGGAGTGCCATGTGTCCCTTATGTATTTTCTTTTATTATATAGTGTAGATGTAGATGTAGATGTAGATGTAGATGTAGATAGTGTAGATTTAGATGTAGATTAATTAATTTTTAGTTACATAGATTTTTTAAAACTTTTTTCTACAAATGGATATACATATATCTCTTCTCTATTATTTATTTATTATTATTATTTTATTATTACCTTATTATTATATATTATATTATATATATATATATATATATATATATATTAAGTACCAAGCATGTCCAATAAGGTAATTTCAACATAATTTTAAAATGGGAGTTGAATAGACTCTTCACAAATGTCTATTTTTTGGTTATTTCCTTCCCTTTTTGCCCCTTGTGTATAACATATCATGCTTATTGTATATGTATGTAATACACACTTAATATCATTTCCAACATGTAACCCCCCATTTATAGAGAATTAGATGACCACATTAACTTTGTGAAACCCCTCATTATTATAAACCACTTCATAGTCCTCCATTATTACCCACCAACTAATCAATAAGTTATGATTTGCACATGAATGGATTTTTTTTTTTTTTTTTTTTTTGAAAAGAGCAGTTCATTAACAAAAGGAACTCAACAGAACCTTAACATAAGGCCTGCGAGAACACAAAACCGATACAACCTCAATCCAACGGATACTTACACCACAAAGACCAATCGACTTCTTTCCATCTAGACCTATTACAAATCCAAAAGAAAGAAGTATATTTAACATATTCAACTAACTCAATCGGTCTCCAATGCATACGAATGGATAACTTGAAATATCATTTCTTATCTATTATACTATCTTATTAAGTACCAAAGCAGCATGTATAATTGAATCAACCTTAATTCATAAGGGTATAATAAGAATATTTGTCACAATTAAGATGCTTTTAAGGGCATGATAGTAATTTGATCATGGTTTTATAGTTAAAACATAAAAACTTCTTCCATACTTGCCATTATGTCACCAAAATTGTTCTCTTCGTTTTCTTCTCAAGGCCCTTCATCGTCTTTCAATTAAATGGTTTCTCAATTCAATCACATTCACTACTATTGAATGTCATAGACTCTCAACTAAAAGCATAATGTTCTTTGATCAAATTACGATTGTTCTTTTTCCTAAACACTAATTTTTCATTCATGTCTTTTAATTTTTTAGTGCATTTGAAGATGAATTTGTTACTCAATGGCTTCCATTCCTCTTCTATGTGTCTACTTTCTTCCTCATGCCTCATGTTTAATTAACAGGTAACCAAGTTTTTGTGATTTAATGTTGATGTAGGTTCTAATATTTCTATCAGGTATTGATGTTTTACAAGGAACTATGTTGCCATGCTTCTACAACATGTTGTATCTACTATTTTTGTTCTTATTGTTGTATTTTGCTATGCTTCTACAACATTTGCTTATAGTTTGTTAACAGAAAAAAATATGGATTTTTTTGTTCAATTTAGTAAACAAAAGGAGTTATATGTAAATTTATCATGATGCGCATTCTTTGCACTACAAAGGAGTTATAGGCATCTTATTAAGAAAATTAGCCAGTGTGTATTCTTTGTCGTTGGGTCTTATTTAAACTCCGCAGTAACGTGCGGGTAAACCCACTAGTGTTCAAAAAAGGGGTGGATGTATGTACTTTCTATATTCTTTTTCTATTTGATCAATAAAATCATATGGATTTATAAGTTATAACAATGACTAGTTTTTTTTTTTTTTTTTTTTTTTTTAGAAAAGTAGCAACATTTGCTAATGACTTAATTTTTTTTTTAAAGAAATTTATAATAGCACAATATTTGTTGTTATTATCACCACCACCAAGGCACCAACCTTAAACTTGTGACCTGGAGAAGTTGCATCGAGAAAGCTAATAAACTAAGCACTTGCCAATAATCTTCAGACCAATTGGTTGTGGAGGAGGTGAGACGGTTTACTCATTTAGGTGAGGGTCCTGTCCGAGAAGTCTTTAGGTCGAATCTCGGTGTGGGACGAACTGTGACACCGGTTTAACATGGCAATAATATGTCAACCAAAGGTGTAACACCCCAACCGATGGCGGAAACATCGAGGTGTCACGTAGTGACGATTGTTCAATAGCTCATTGACTAAAAGTGTAAATATTGATACATAGATTAAATAATTTATTACATTGAAATGAAATACAACGTTTCTAAAAGTCAACTAAACTGAAATACAATGAATCCAAAATCTAAGTAAAAATTCCAAAGGCTTAAAAGTCATCTCATAAATAGCCTGAAACATGTATGAAAATAGTATATGTCAATACAAAAATGTATTGGTGAGCATACCCTGTTTGAATAAATATAGTAGGAAGAATGTTTAGCAATTCATGTGCGGCACCATTTGCAATTATGTAATAAGTAATATCCGTTCAAAACCAAACCTATGAATAATGACTAACACATGACTAACCAACTGAATAATGAATTAACAAGACAATGACCAAGATTCTCTCAACAAAGTCTCAAGGGGGTATACCATAGTACTATTCATTGAAATGCTAGGCCGCCCAGCGGTTAATGATTTTGACAAGTCATAGACACACCAATTAACATAAAGCAAACACACATGAAAATTGCATTTAGTAAAAGAAATAGAAACTTGATAGTAAGTACATGAGTCACCCCAAAATAGTAAAGCAGTAAAAAGGGGAAAGATATACTCACAGTTTGCGAAAGCGATTAAGATCCAACTTAAGCGGTCGTGAGCTAAGTAATGGAAATTCCGAAGAATCCAACCTATAATGTATGAGAGTACTAATAAGGAAATGTCTAAAACAGACACAAGGAGGAGTTCCTTGTTTCAAAATTTTCATTATTTTCATTTTCTGTCCCTATCCTATGTTGTTATGTTCAAATTATAACAAAACTTAATGTTTCTTTTTAATTTACACATTACACTATAGAATTACTTTATAACTTATAAAAGTTATAAATTTTTTTTTATAAACCTTAAACGTTAAGATATGAATAATAATAATAATAATAATAATAATAATAATAATAATAATAATAATAATAATAATAATAATATGATAATTAAACAATGGAAAGTATGAGGACTAGATTTGACAATTAGATAAAAGATAATGGTGACGGTTGTCACAGTCTCCCCTACTTTATAAAATTTCGTCTCGAAATTTCTTTCAAGTGGGGGTTTCAATGAGTCAAAAGGCGTTGTAGAAGTTAAGTAGGTTAACAGTATATATATATAAGTTATGATTTGACTGAAATTTAAAATAGTATCCAAGGTAAAAGTTTCAAAATTTTTGACAGTTAACCCAAAGTTGGAAAGTTGAGAGTTTAAATTAGAAAGACTTTGGGAATGTGTAACGGGTGAAGGCACAGACACTGATGAAGCAGTCTCCCCTACTTTAGAAAGGTTTCTGACTGGACGTTATTAGAGTATGCAACAAGAATCCAATTAATCGAGAGTGTAAGAGTATATAAGGTTTTTGTTTGTTGTGTGGGTGGTCAAGAGAAAGACTATAGGAAGTCGAATTGAAGCTCATGTAAAATGTTCTTATCGAAAATACTAGTTATTGGTCAATGTTCTAATGAAGAGATAGTAATGGGTAGGTTCTTGGTCAAACTCCTAGTCCGTTCCCGCAGTATCGTTTATGCTTATATATAGGGTGTACCGCAGCTGACCCACCACACTCCCGATACTTTGGACTCGTACTGATTGTCTACCAACAACCTAAATAGAATTACACACCACCCTCATGTACCTATAAACCCATGATTGCGTTCCGGACCGTAATCATCGATTTACCTTACACTAGGGTGTTATGCTTTTCCATAACACTAATAAGAAATAAATGCGTGCAACCAATATGTATTAAGTAATAGATACTGCTATGAAATAATGCTCAAACATGACATGGTTAGAGGTAATTCCCTTCCGGGTTTACCCTTTAACCGTAAATTTCTGTTCACATCGTTGAGCTCTAAACACCTATATTGATAAACTTCGAGATTTACACCGTTCCCCTCGGATTAAAGAAATTCTCTAATCCGAGTCGTACGTGGGCACTGGCTTAGATCTCATACGAGTTATCAATTAGTATGTTCATTGACCATGATGATGAACAAAATAATGTAAAGTATAACAGGGTTTTGCTCAAAACAGGAAACATATGCATACAAAATATGCGTTCATGTAAGTATATAAGTATAGCATAAAAGTTCGATTGAAAGAATAGTATAATATAAATCGAGTAAATCGCACAGTTGCTCAAAATGAAAATAAACTAGTTGAATTCTTGCAAATAAAATAATCACAAATAACGTGTTAAAAATAACTATGAATAAAGTGATGCAAGAATAAAATAATAGAATTTACGCAAATGAGAGTACGCAAAACAGACGTATAGTCTACTGACATAAGGGTTTAAATTTAGTTAGTTTTACATTTATGCATTATATGATAAAAGACAATCAGTAACATTCTGATAAGGATATGTCCAATATTTTGTTAGACCAAAAGTTTTGCGACTGAAAGAGTGCGAGTGTAATAGGA
Source organism: Ambrosia trifida (assembly GCA_028751855.1). NCBI lineage: Eukaryota > Viridiplantae > Streptophyta > Magnoliopsida > Asterales > Asteraceae > Ambrosia > Ambrosia trifida. The sequence continues at coordinate 87,280,437 of CM054130.1, read as the reverse complement.
TAAATTTTTCGTTTATCAAAAACGTGGTTTGCTCAAACTTTGTGATATAGTTGAAAGGATAGTAGTAATGCATGAAAATAACTTTTTAAAAATCGAAGTGTGTTTTAGATTCAAAACAAGTTTATTTGAAAAATCTGCGTAAATACACATTTTCATGTGTGAAGTCGAGTTTGAAAAATGTTGTAAGGCTTATTATTAGTTGCAAATTTCTCCCGAAAACATATATTGGATATGTCATATGAAAACAAAAGGTTTACATTTGACCTTTAAAATATGCAATACAAGTTTGTAAAAAAAACAAAGTGAAACCATTTCATGAAGTATTTGTAAATCTAATGTGTTTTAAAAGACCATGATTTAAAATGACGTGAATGATAAAAATCAACGTATGTAATACAAATAGATTACCAATATTTAAGAAAATTCATAATTTATCATTTGAGTCTTCAAATGATGAACAAAGCATGAATATTAATATTATAAAACATTGAGATTGTTTCCATAGGAAACTTTGACTAACTAAAGTAATTGAAATGTTATTAGTGACTTGTGGGGGGCGTACTTTAGCCTATAAGTGAATGCTCATCCCGAGAGTTCGCAGGTCGGCATACGGGTCCCTCGTCTGATTGGGATTTATGCGAAATGCCAGGCCTAGACAGAAAACTCAGGATACAGGCGCTCACCCTTCCAGATTGCACGTGCCCCATCACTAGTAAATTCCAAAACTTTAGCGAGATTAAAATGAGATGTAGAAATAGATCCTTGAGATGTGGATTTCACTCCTAACTCAAAGATGTATTTCAAAATTGAAAACGATTGTGGAATGGAACCAATCACTAAGTTAAGGATATCACTCCCAGCTTAGTGGTTAAATTTCTTTTTTAAGGAAATACTCCTTGAGGTGTGGATGTCACTCCTATCTCAAATATATATTTCTAATATAAATAACATATAGAGGAGTGAAACTAATCACCAAGGTATAGATATCACTCCTATCTTGGTGACATCGTTTCGTTTGTGAAATACGAGTATCTTCTACTCCAAGCAAAATATCAAAAGAATAACGAGAAAGAATCATAGCGAAAATATATTGACAGAAAATAATAGGATAAAGACAAATATACACGAGACGACTCGTGAATGTAAGCTAAGTTATAGACTAGGCTAAAAGGCATTCTAATAACCTAATTCCCTATAACCATGGCTCTGATACCAATCTGTAACACCCCAACCGATAGCGGAAACATCGAGGTGTCACGTAGTGACGATTGTTCAATAGCTCATGGACTAAAAGTGTAAATATTGATACATTGATTAAATAATTTATTACATTGAAATGAAATACAACGTTTTCTAAAAGTCAACTAAACTGAAATACAATGAATCCAAAATCTAAGTAAAAATTCCAAAGGCTTAAAAGTCATCTCATAAATAGCCTGAAACATGTATGAAAATAGTATATGTCAATACAAAAATGTATTGGTGAGCATACCCTGTTTGAATAAATATAGTAGGAAGAATGTTTAGCAATTCATGTGCGGCACCATTTGCAATTATGTAATAAGTAATATCCGTTCAAAACCAAACCTATGAATAATGACTAACACATGACTAACCAACTGAATAATGAATTAACAAGACAATGACCAAGATTCTCTCAACAAAGTCTCAAGGGGGTATACCATAGTACTATTCATTGAAATGCTAGGCCGCCCAGCGGTTAATGATTTTGACAAGTCATAGACACACCAATTAACATAAAGCAAACACACATGAAAATTGCATTTAGTAAAAGAAATAGAAACTTGATAGTAAGTACATGAGTCACCCCAAAATAGTAAAGCAGTAAAAAGGGGAAAGATATACTCACAGTTACTTTAACTAAATTAAAATAAATACAATAATCATAAATATATAAATAAATAATTTTGAGTTACACAATGATTTAACAAATGATAATAAAGACTTTTAATCATAAGAATATTTCTATTTTATAATATATGAAAAATATTTATAAAATAGATATTAAATAGTTTAAATAACTAAATGATTAATTATGTCTAATTAAACATAAATAAGACGAATAACACAAGTCATAATCTAAAAATGCTACTTTTATAGAAAATGGATGATTTATAATGTAAATTGATGAAAATAATTTTCTCCTAATTTATATAAACTTATTTATATTTAAAATCGATTTAACGAGATTAAATCATGTTTAAATGATTAAAAATAGGAAAATTAATAAAAATAAATGTTTTCTTGACCAATAATTTTTTATTTCAGTTCATAATCATTAGAAATAATTTATCAAAAATTTTGAGATTAAAATCATTAAAAATGAATTTTTAATCAATTAAATACGATTAAAACAAATAAATTCAATAAAATATAAAAATAATACATTTTCTAGAAAATAAAAGTGGGATAATTTTCTATGAGGTGTCACGAATCTACACCTAAATTTTCATAATTTTTGAGTAAAAATTCGATTTATTAAGAATATTTCAAGTTTAATGTGTTTATTTATTAATATATAGATTTACAAATCAAAACTTTAAAAAAATGAAATGGGACGCGGGCTGCTGGGAGTCGAACCCGTCCCTTTCTGTTTGCATAACACACATACCACTACACTAACATTTGTTTTGTTGAATTAATTTATGAAGAATAATATTTAACAAGTAATCCATAACTCATCTTCTTCCCCAATCTACACTAGCCAAACCCTAACCCTAGACCATTTTCAATTAACCCGATAACAACCAGATCATGCCTAAGATTATGGGGCTTTGATTCAGTAATGTTTGTAGACCAAAACGGCATCATAAAAAATGGACTTACATCGCGTTTTATGGATCGAAAAGAAGATGTGCAGGACTAAACTTGAAGAGCCGATTACTACGAATAAGAACGCGATTCTGCTGTTTATTTGATGGGTTTATGAAGTGTGATCATCCAAAAATAGTTTGGCAACATCAATTTATAGTCGTGTAATAAAAAAAAAACGTATTTGGGTTTGTTAAAATTTTCGATCGGTTACCTCCTAAATACCTTAAATGGTGAGTTTTAATCATTTGTAATGGTGTATTAATGGGTAATAACAGATATAAATGATGAAGAAACGTATCAACAGCATTAAAACGATTTAAAGTTGACCAAACGATCAAAATGTCACGACCGGAATAGTCGCCGGTGGATTCTTTTTGTTTTGCCGGAAAACAGACACAGGGAGGAGTTCCTTGTTTCAAAATTTTCATTATTTTCATTTTCAGTCCCTATCCTATGTTGTTATGTTCAAATTATAACAAAACTTAATGTTTCTTTTTAATTTACACATTACACTATAGAATTACATTAAAGAATGATTAAACTTATTTAGGATAATATGGTGTTTCCGATCAGTGTCTGAGGTGAGTTCTTGGATCTTGATGATTGCAGTTTATGAACTGAATCTGTGGAGAGCAGATGAAGGAAGATCTCAATCCTAAATCAGAAAAAATTGTTTTTTTCAATTTCAATTTTGCATTACCCTTGAGCCAATCTATCTCGACTAGATTTCAATTTTGCAGGTTATGTTTTTGAGAGAGAGAGAGACAGACAGACAGAGAGAGAGAGAGTGTGAAGAGACAGAGAGATATAGGGGTGGGGGTGGGTAACATTTTTTATTAAAATTTTAAATTATAGGTAAAAAGACAAAAATACCCCTGACACTAACGACCTTTTTTAACTGAGTTAGTGAAAAGGACGAATTTGGCAACAAAATCCAAACATCAGGGAAGGAATTGCAAAAAAATAAACTTTTGTACTGGAGTGGCAAACTGGCCCAAACCTCAGGGACGAAAATGGCTATTAACTCTAATAATAATACTATGATAATTAAACAATGGAAAGTATGAGGACTAGATTTGACAATTAGATAAAAGATAATGGTGACGGTTGTCACAAAAGGATTCCTACTTTAGACTTAGGTGGTCAAAAGTTGTAAGACCCTAACCCGTAAACCTGAGATTTGTCATTTAAACTTCCGAGTTTAGGCCTTAACTAAAATCACTCCCAATTAAAACTTTGGTAACTACAAAGAAACATAACTCAATGAATCCCACCAATTTTTGTTTTTATATTTTTATCTACTTAAACTTGTATTACAGTTTGTGTTTTAAATGGGACGGTCTATTGCGGAAGCTTTTTAAGTGTTCGGGTGTGCTTGGTTCTCTCGTGACTTGATCCTTGCTCCGGAACATCCAATGAATGTATACCTAGCACCATTACACAAAGAATGGTCAGTGAGATTGATAATAATGCATTTAGATCAGTTAATATGCTAATATGTGTCAAACGGAACCAATATGGTCAAACGACCAAACAAACAGGTTTAGAAGATGTCCCGCCGTGGGTCACGGCCATCAAGTCTCCCTTTCAGGTGTTCAAAGGCTTGTGTCGTTTTTCATCCAAATCTACTCAGAAGGCCTGAACGGCCATTCACTCCAGGTGAACGGTCGTTCACTGGGCCAAAACCCTTTTTGACAATTCTAAAAACATAAGAATTATATTGTCATCCATTGGACACTTATTTAACTGAAAACATAGTCCTGTTTGTCTCATTATGACCCGGTTCTCAGATTTAAATGTTTATGTCGATTTTACCCAAATCGACCCGTTAAGGTCATGGGTTATACAAAATGCTATTTGACCACACAAAAGCATAAGGGTCATATTGCCAACTCGTTAGACGCTTGTTTAACTAAAAACATTATCCGGATTGTTTCATTATGACCCGGTTTTTAGTTTTAACCTTTAGTAAATCTTTCAATTTAGCCATCCATGACGACACCACTTGATTCAAATCAATTGTTTTTGACTTAATAACTTATTTGAATGATTCTAAGCCCTCACGGACTTAGTTTTATTACAAACCCATAATTTAACTATGGCTTTAGCCATACTTGGCGCCAAGGCGCGCATTAAGCTTAGCTAGAATAATACTTACCGAATTGGCCTTCACACCTCATACGGGTTGTTTTTTAATTGAATTCACTTTTCCTGATGGCTTTTATCTACCTACAGACTTACCGGGTGGCATTGACCCATACCTTGCATTCATTGCGATTACTTAGCCATCGAGTGCCCAATTTCCAAGTATTCTCCTGCATACTTTCTAGATTGACCACATTAGTCTCTCGAGACTCAATGGTGATATATTTACCATTGGACCCGTTAGCCACGAGTTTACTAAAGCTTAGAATACCGGCTTTGAATGCCGGGTTCGATTGATAAGAAAGATCACCATTTGACCCATTAAGGCTCATGGTTTATAACACTTTGACATTCCAACCTTTAGCTATGGGGAAATGGCAATCACACTTGACCCATTTACATTTGCATAATTTCCTTATTCGAGTATTTTTATCAAAAATCTTAAGTTTAGACTCTTGCTTACCACTTAGTTTTATTTATTGACCAAATTGATTATTTCTATCAATTGATCAACATACTTTGATTCCTTTATTACCATCAATCCTGTTTTAACAAGAATTCGTATGATCTACCCGTTTAATAGGTTTCACCCCTTGGGGCCATACCTTTGTCTCACATCAAAGTTTAAGGACCAAAGTATACAACACTTAACCCATGCTCATAGTCTAAAAATGTAAGTAAACTTACCTTATATTTCACCTTCATTTCCTTGCACTTAAGGCTTGTATTCGCTTGACCCGTTTGCTTGTTGATTCATTCTTTCCAAGCTTGAATCTAGCTTGACAAGATCAACCTTCACTATACTCATAAGATTAATCAAGTTAGTCATCACGTCCAATAACTAACATATCTCATGAGTTATTCACACCATTTCATCTAAGTTTGAGTTTGGGTCAGTTTGACTCCTAAAAGTCAAATTGTCCATAAACATATCCACGTAAACTAGCTTAGGCAATGATGCACACAAGTAGTAAGCTTTCATTCCCTATACATAACAACATTTAGTGTTAAGTTCATAAAACACCTTATTTTCACTGCTGCACTTTTTGCGCAGCAGCTGTTCGGGTCACTTTTACCCCTTCTAAACCCCATAATTTGATTTAGACTTTCAAATAAGAAATGTTCTTCATTCAAAGACCTTTCCAGGCATATAAAGAACACCTCCTAACGATTTTTCTATGATTTTATATGAATATTTTAAGATCAGGTCAGAAACATATTATGTGCAGCGATTTGCTTTTCAGCTGCTGTAATTGACCATTTTGACCCATTTAAAGTCCGAACTAGTTGAACATGTTTAAAGATGGATCGTGCTTCGTTCAAAGACCTTTCCAGGCATATAAAGAACACCTCATAACGATTTTTCTATGATTTTATATGAATATTTTAAGATCAGGTCAGAAACATATTTTTAACCAAACAGCTTTGCTGTCAAAACAGAAATGTCAACTTTACATGCTGTTTTGACCCACTAAAACTCAGAATTAGCTTGTCATGACTAAATATGAAATGTAATATGTGCAACAAGCTTTTCAACGATATAAGGCTCGTCTTCTGACTCCTAATAACGAATGAGATATGGCCTTTACAAGGTGATCACCTAAGGCTGTCAAGAGTGACGAATTTTACACTATTTGACCCAATTCAAGTTCATGTAAGCATTTTATCAAACACTTCATGTGCACCCTTTTTGCAAGTGAATTCTAAGCCTTATGGACTTCTCAAACTCCACCATTTGTTTGATTAATCATCATTACAAGTTCAACTTATCAATTTGCACATCTATATGACAAGTTAACACATACTAGTACAAGGATTCTTCATATACATGTGTAGTTCAACATTTGGGTTAAAACCCACTACCTACACCTACAAGTATCATCCTAAGCCACATGAATCATACAATACATAACTTTCTATCATATTTTATGGTTTCTTTGATGTCTACAAACATATAGAAACTCATAGAAACCAAGAAATTCACGTTTTTACCAAAACCCTAGAATTTCACCATGATCATAAACGAATTATAACATCAAATTACACCAAATAAATGATACCTTTTTGTGTAATATGCTTGGATAATCCGGATTTTAGCTCATGCATCGAAACCCCTTTGATTTGGCTTGGATTTGAGCTTGAATTTGAGTGTTTAGGGTTTTGGTTGTTGGAGGAGATGATCTCCTGATCATCATACGACACACACACTTTGTGTGTGTTTTTATTGTTTTATTATTATTAATAAAATTCACTTTGTCATTTGGCAACAATGGTCCCTCAAGTTTTGGTCTCGGTTTGCTTTTAGATTATAACATTAACTAGATTAGTATCTTGTAGTAGGTTTTAGTCTCGTTTTTATCCGTTGACTAAAACATCCACCGCTAAATTCGCTTTCGATACTTTATCAATTACGCCTAATGGCGTATTTAGGTGAAACAAGATTTCGGGGTGTTACAAAAGTCTAACCGAGTGATCTACCCATCCAAAAAAAACAAACCAAGCACTTGTTTGGGAGGTATTTTAAAGTAAAAAAAGTATTTAGTTTATGGAATAATGGAAATAAATAATCCCAACTTTTGATTATTGGCTAATAACAGTCCCAACTACAAAAATTACCAATAGTGGTCCCAACTTTCGACATATTGGAATATAATGGACCCAAACTAACGGAGGTCTAACTCCGTTAGTGTGATGCTGATGTGGCATCCTAGGTGGCAAAATGATTCTACGTGGCATCCGACGTAGCATCCGACGTGGCATCCTAGGTGGCAAAATGATCCTACGTGGCATGCCATGTCAGCACCACACTAACGCCGCTAGTTTGGGTCCATTATATTCCAATATATCGAAAGTTGGGATCACTATTGGTAATTTTCCTAGTTGAGACTGTTATTGACCAATAGTCAATAGTTGAGATTATTTATTTCCATTATTCCTTAGTTTATTTACTACCATTTAATTATGAAATATTCTAACTAAAAAAGCAAATTAAATCTTAATAAATAAATTATTACTCACAAAAAAAAAAAAAAAAAAAATTGCTTGCGATAGTAATCCAATAGTATGACCGCTTTACCAATAGTTGAAACCCAATCGGAAGATGTTTCGGCTTATATTCTTGCGAATGTACGTAATTTCAATTACTGATGGGTAAATATTCTTATATGTGGATCTATTCAATGCTAGATTTCGACCCGCTATGTTAATGTATACGTGTGTGTTTATATTTATATATGTGTGTATGTATATATATACATACACATATGTTTAAAAATAAATATGTATAATTTGAATTTGAATATCGAATCGAATCAAATTTAAAATTGCAAATGCGTATTCGATTTACTAAACTCGTATTTGAATTCTTGATAATCGAATTCTGAAGACCCTATACTCGACTCTTCTTGTCTCATCTTGTTCACACCCTTAATTGTAAATGGGTTGGCATGTTGTATTAAATAGGTTAAACAGGTTGACAAATCAACTTGTTTAATCAAAGGGGTTAAGCTTAATTTACAAACCAGGCTAAACATCTGTCATATAAAGAACTTATTAAGAGCTAAAATAAATAATCTTTAGACATAACAAACCAAAACTTCATTATTTTTGCATCATGTTAAAGAGTTACCACCCTAGCTAACACATATACAACTTTCTTTATATATTATAATATTAAGTATACCAAATTGCATAAACTTATAAAGAATACTTTATTAATTAGATACTCAAATAAGAGTATAAGACAAGTTAGAGAATATTTTGAGTATTATAAGTTTATGTGAAAGGAGTTTTAGCTGCAACGTAAACCGTCACGGCGCATGAAAATGCAAGTCAACTAGTAGCCAAATCCATGGTTGGAAGCTAGCGGATTAGATGAACTATGTGAATGCTCCATTGGTACAGTGACATTTACCGTCTTCTCTCTTTCTCTTTTATGCAACAATAATTTATATTTGGTATAGTGACATTACAATCTTCCCCATTGGTTTGGAACCGAGTTGAAACCGATCAAACCAGAATCGAGAAATCGTATGTAATGAGATTGAATAGGGATGACAACCAAAATGAATATTTGGCCGTACAAAACAAAATGAACATTGGCAATTATTTTTGCATATGTAAATATTGACTAAATTAACCAACAAATATGAATCGAATGAGAAATCTGCTACTGGCACAAAATGAAAGTTAGGACCACTTAAAACAAGTCATACAGGTGTGTTGTGTACTCTCCTGCCAAAGTATTCAAAGCCGCCGGCTTAAGGAGAAGTATTTTAAAGCTATGGCTAGCCTCCAATCCAACAAGGCCCCCAAATTTTAATATATCTATGGTCTTCAAGTCTTTTTTTATTGTATTTAACATGTACCTGCAATTAGTGTTATCTTCACGTTTTATGCTAATTGCTTTAGATTTGAAAAAGGCCTCTATTTTAGTATTTTCTTTAGACCTCCACGAAGATTGAGCCGGCTCTGAAAGCATTGCACACTCTTTCATCGGCGTATAGTTCACTCTTTCACCTGCATATTCATTTTGTGCCGACAACGTTTATGCCTATATGGTGAGTTTTTTTTTCTTTCTAGAACGACGTTGGCAATTCTGGTTCAGTGGCCTGCCTCTTCATAGTCCACGTATGTTCATACCTCAGACAGGATTTCAATGGTCCATCATTAGTTTGACGCTCGAGAATGACACCAAACCATTCCATGAGGAAACCGAATAGGTTGTAAAACCCTTTGACTTGCCTATGCCAGAAGAGCTCATTATTGGCAACCCCTATTAAAGGCAACTAGATTTTTGTGCCGAAGTGAGTTCGAACTTATAACCTTAGGGTCACAAAACTTTTATCTACAAAGAGTGGTGTGAATGGAGCAAATGCCGACCCTATATGGTGTCTTTTAGTTTTAGAGGGTGTTTGGAAATGCAAAAGTGCTTTTGGTCAGAAGTGTTTATTGGCTTGTGACTTTTTGAAAAGAAGTTTTAAAAAAAGTGTTTGAATTAACTTTTGGGATGAGAAACGTTAAAATGTCAATAGACTGTTTTTTAAGTGTTTCGCTTAACTTATTGTGAATATTGGTTGTATGGGTGGTAGATTTGTAATTTTTTTCCAAAAGCCAAAAGCCAGGATTTCTAACTTCTTAAAAACAGTTTTTCCACACTTAAAAGCTAAAACCTAAAAGTTAAAACAGAAATTGCTTTTTTGTTACACAAACAACTTATTGACTTCTTGAAAAAGCTATTAAGTCAATAAATTGTTTTGAAACTCAATCCCAAAAACCATCTTTAAGTGGTGAAAGTTTATATTCTTTCGTCGGCACATTGTGCACTCGGTTCTCATATGAGCATGCCAGGTGTGTGTCAATATATGATTTATTTATTTAGTCAATATATAATTTGTTTATTTAGTCAACGTTTAAACATGAAAAATAAAAGGTCAATTCATTTTATTAATTACCAATCGTCAAGTGTTTATATTGATGATTTTCCGATGTAAACTGGTTTGGTAATGATTGAGTTTTGGTTTAAAATCTATACTGAGTTACAAATCATAACAAGATTCGAATACATGAAAATAATTTTAAAAAAATAACACACACCTAAAAACATGTTGGTTTAAAATAACAAATCAGCATCCCTTATTAGCTTAATGGTTCAGTACTTAATCATTCCATTCAGATGTTAAAACAAACAATCTGAATGCTGAATGATTCAGACCTGAATAGTTAAGAGGCTGATTAAGAGGCTACCAAACAGCCCCTAAATATATTAAATATATACCATCCTGGCTGAAAACCATGTTTAAAATAAAAATAGCGAGTTTCGATTCAGTTTAGAAATTAATAGCTAAGAACCGAACTATGGAGAAACCTTTTGTGGGTTCTCAAACCGGGGTTGATCTCGCAAGCTGACATGCGGCCACCCAGTCATTCTAAAAGTCGTCGTATAAAAAATGAACAACCAAACTATAAGGTTATTGTTTGGTGATAACGAGTTATTCTCAATGATTTTGAAAACCTTAACCATAGAAAAAAAAATCCAGTTATAGACTTATATCATTACTTTATGCAAGTATATTTACATTATAAGACTTCAGAGTTCGGTGTTACATTATAAGACTCTAGAGTTCGGTGTTTTAAGAACAAAAGTAGTACTAGTATAAGAAGCTTAACTCTTTCAATGAAGTAAAAATCATAACAAGAGCTTCTACATACATTAGTGATGCATTTAGCTTGTATTTATAAAATAAACGAATAAATATAATTAATACTGAATTATAGGAGAGATAATATACAACCGTACGTATATTATATACAAGTAACAAATATTAACAAAATACACAATATGTGATGACCAAATATATATACATACACACTCATAGATCACATGATAACCGGCATGTTGTAGCCATACTCGTATGTGCCCATGGGCATAAATGGTACATCATGGATACAAGCCGATGGATCGAAGTCTAGGAGCCATGACTCAATGTTCCTGAGCTCAATCTCACGATTCACATGGCCCATAATCGGATCTTCTGCCTCTGGCCACTGCAACCCTAACTCTTTAGCCGAAACATTACTATAATCAAACGACATGATCATGTCATCTAAACTTGGATCAGGGCTAAACTCAAGACTTGGATCAAGGCTATAATCAAGGCTAGGGTCAGGGCTATAATATTCGAGGCTAGGGTCAGGGCTATCCTGTCGATCATCAATATGGATCACATGACTTGGTTCGGATGATACAACATGCATAGTAGTAGGAGGGACCGAAGAGTGTGAACCGTTGCCCGTGAGCTCTTGAACCAAGGTCTTGAAGTTGGAAGAGGAAGTTATGAACACCTTTGGCTTTAAAACTTTTATGAGGGTGTTGAATTGATGGGTGGGTTGTTTCTTGGAGATTTTGAATGAGGATTGGGTGGTGAGTCTACTTTTGGCCATGTTTAGTTAGTTACTTTGGAAAGATCAAACAAATGTTGATAGTAACGAAGTATCCAAGGAGAGGTATTTGTATTAAGGTGGATTTGAATGGAGACAAATGAGAATATAATATATATATGAACAAGGGTTTTTTTAAAACATAAAGGTTTGAAGTTAGCATTCAATATTCATTGCTTTTTGGGTCAAACACATTCTTTTACTTTGAAAGAATATCACAATAACTCCCAAAAAGGTGGCATTTTCTTGGTAAAACAAATAGTTATGCGCAGTGGCGAAGCTTGACCCGAAGGTTCGGAGGTCGGAAGTCACCGGGGGTTCGGAAGTCACTGGTTTCGGGGGGTCGAAACCCTATATTTTCAAAATTTTCTATACGGATACTATATAATCGGAACTTCTGCGCGAAAATCCGGGGGGGGGGGGGGTCGGCCGCCCCTCCCCGCCCCTACAAACCTTCGCCACTGGTTATGCGGATGCCCTTCAAAAATCTCTAATGAAGATGTCATTTCACTAAAATAACTACCCAATATGGAAGTATTTACAATCGAATTGCAACTCAAATACATGACCGATGAAGGAAATTGCAATGAAAAGGAACAACTTATGAATCAGTTTTTTTTTACAAGTTACATCTAATGATTTATGAATGTGTATTTGAGTTGTAATTTAATTTTAAAATCAAGGTGTAATTTGATCTTTTACAAATCAGATAGTGAAGAGTGAAAGTCTATAAGGACAAAGGACCTTTCTCATTGGTGACACATTCTAACCCAACCTATTAATAAAAATATAAGTTCTCTCTTCCACCTATACAGCCCTACCGCTCCACGGAGCGTTAACTATTAGTTATCCATTTGGTTTGCAAAATTCATTAGAATTGCAATCTGAATCCAATATATAAAATGTTTAATTTGAATTCACATGAGATGGGTAGTATAAACGTTATTGTCCCAAGACTTTCTATCAGAAAACATGATTAAAAAAGTGACATATTAATGACAAAAATCTAAAGACCCATGAACTCAAGTCCCAAATCGACCAAATTGATTCAAACACAAACACGAAATTGGATGACTCCCAAACTCTTTATTAATAATCAAAAACATAACTTAAAACTTGAAAACCTACTCAGATGCATCATACATTTGATGCATGAATATGCTAACCTCGATGTTAGCTAACTAAGGGGTTGTTTGGTAGCGTAGCCTCTTAATGATTTCATTAAGATGTTACATATGAGCATTAATTGTCTTTGGTTCACTAAAATGATGTTGAATGAGAATTTTATCACTTTATCCATTCACATGTATCCATAACCCTTAGTCAGCCATTCACACACCACCTCCTTAACCCACCACCACCACAAACTAGCCGGATCTCTTATTGGTTCAGAGTCTCTCATCCAGTCAGAACTCTTAATGGCTCAATAGTTACTGGCAGAGAGGTTTTTGTTAAATAACCCTAAGACATTATCACAACAATTATAAAAGAACTTAACAAGGTTAAGCGTCATGTCAAATTCAATCCCCAAATTCACCAACTTGTAACTTGTTTAAACTTTAAACCCATCATCATCCACCATCTTATGATCCACACGACCCAACCCTAACCCTAACCGGTTTATTAGAGTCCAACACTTGTAGCCCAGTTGGTTTAGGGCCTAAGTTTCCTATGGGAGGCTTGGGTTCAATTCCCACTAGCTACATTTGGAGGACATTAATAGAAATGAGGGATGACTCCTCACCTATGGTCAGGAGTTCGAGTCCTGATCTCGCCCGGGTTTTACCGGTTCTCCACAGCGGGTCTTCGGACGGTGGGGGGATCGGGTTTTCCCCGGTTCGAAAACCTCGTGGGCAAGCCTAGCTACCATAACCAGCCCCTTGCATAGTCCTTGGGGGGTTCTTGGGTTCGCCAGTTTAAGGGTCCCATGGGTAGTCGGGCAGAAACGTTTCGTTAGCCGTTAAAAAAAAAAAAAAACCGGTTTATTAGAGTTCGGAATCAAGCCCAACACGAACTTCATGTAATAATCCTAGCCCAAAAAACTTACATTTCCAACTTTCAAAACTTAAACGCCAAAACTACAACTTAACACATACTCCAGGGTCCACTTCTGTAACTTTCATTTCAACAACACGTTTTATAATATTATTATCTTTGTAACGTATGAACAAATTAGGGCAAAATTACTTCAACACTTCTACACAGAGACACAATTTCATAACACAAAGATGGGATGGATCGGAGAACAAATCGATTCTTTGAAATCTATGCAGTTCAGACAACTAATCACTCAAGCCATTAGCCTTGGTTCGTAATTTCCCGTCCATACATTTATTATTATTATTATTATTATTATTATTATTATTATTATTATTCTCATTAGATGTTAAAGAATTTACTTTAGCCTACCGATCTGCTTTTATTCTGTAAATTTCTCATTTTTGTAGATCTTTATCAGTTTTTTAAACTTGGGTATGAATTTTTATAACTGAATTTTGAAGGGTTATAATCTTTTTTATATTATTTTGAAGTTTAAGTAGGATTTGTAATTAAATTTATGGATTAGTGTTGCAAGATGTACCCTTTTTTTTGCAGTCTTGATTATTATTAGTTCTTCTATAAGGATATGGTTTAATTTCATAGGGTTAGGATCAAATGCACAACGAAAAAAATAGGAAGTCTTAGGAAGGGTATCAAACGGACTACGATTGAACCCATTCAAGCCAAGCGGCTTTGGAACTGTCTCATCGAACTCTTCATTTTTAGATTTTAGATTTTCGCTTTTTTGGATTTTTAGCTTATAGTTTTAGAATTTGTGTTAGAACGTTGTGTCCTTTTATGTGGCAATGTGTCTCTTTATTTTCGGCATTGTGTCATTTTTGGGACTCGTTGTGTCTTTTTTCTCTGGGCATTGTGTTACATTTTGTGACCTGTTGTGTTTTATTTTGTGACCCATTGTGTTTTTTGTATCCTTCTCACCCTTTTCATTTATTTTACTGGATAACTTGACGCTAATTTCATATATCATTGTTTGTATCATTATCTGTACAGGTATGATTGTTACATCAGCGTTAATAATATGGAAAGGACTTATGTGTATTACTGGTAGTGAATCACCTGTCGTTGTTGTGCTTTCTGGAAGTATGGAGCCTGGGTTCAAAAGGGTATGTGGTCCTTTTTTATTAGTTTAAGGTAGAGGTGTACTTGAAGTTATAAGTTTTGGTATAATCGGAGTTGCATGGTGTTTTGTTAGAGCGTTTTTCGTTGAATCTGAATGATGGCTTGTTCTTGTTATTAGCTGCAAGTTTCCAGCTTGACCCTTGCAAAGAAGTTGTAACTTGTTGGTATGTAAATTTGCTTTTGGGTTCTAAGTCCTAACGCTTTTGAATGTCTTGTAGGGTGATATTCTGTTTCTGCATATGAGTAAGGAACCGATTCGTGCTGGAGAAATTGTGGTGTTTAATGTTGATGTAAGTTTCTTAATAAAATTTTATCTCTTGTTAGAATGCTTTTAGTAGATTATCTCTTTAATTACTGGCTCAGTAGCTTCTTGAATCCTTGTGAAAAATGCACGACTGCACGTATAGCATACATTTTTAACCTCGCTTAACTATAAAGATCGTGTTGTGTTAGATCAGTTATCATTTTCTTTGAATCTTTATGATTTATATGTTGCAATTCAAGGTTTAAAAAGGCTGAAACGGGCTTCGAGGCGTTGTCCGTTAGCCTCACGAGGCGTAAGCCTTGAGGCGGACTGAGGCGTAAGTCTCAAAACATTATTAAAAATAACAAAAAAAATATATATGTATATCATAAAAATACACTATAATATAAAACAAAACATCATGAATATTATAAAATCTAATTTAGTAATGAAACAAACATAATAAAATAGTTTTAATAGCATTTTAATCTTTAACTTAAGTTTGGAGACCAAATGTAAACTAGTGAACATTGAGGGGGTTAAATGTAAAAATACCAAAAGTTAATAAAAACCATAATGCCACCTCCTTTTATATACGATTTTTCTCTCCTCTCCCTCTGTTTTAATCCAACCAATTGAATTTAACAATTCATCATTTTGTGGTGACATAGCCTCGCCTGCCACCCTCTAGATGTCATCAATTGAGTGTAATTCGAATCAAAGTAAAGGGGCAGGTGTGTTTTGGTTGGATTTTGAGGTGGGAACTCGTTCCAAGTACAATTTGTGACCCGACGTGAACCAATTTTCACCAAAGTTTAAAAGAACGGAAACGCGCCTCGAGGCGTTTTCCCTTCGCCTCACGAGGCGTAAGCCTCGAGGCGAACCGAGGCGTAAGCCCGAGGCGGAATTAAAAAATTAAATAAATAATTATATATCTTTCAAAAAATAAAATGCTAACTAATTTCATCATCAAATTCATCAAAAACATCAAAAACACACATCAAAAAGACATAAAATGTCACAAAAAGTCGAAAACATAAAAAATACACCTAAAAACCCCCTGAGGCGCATCTGAGGCGCAACTTTTCATAACGCCTCAATCCTGTGAGGCGCATACCACTGTTCAAACACCTGAGGCGCCGCCTCAGAAGCGTTTTCAGACCAAATCGCCTTGAGGCGCGCCTCGAGGCGCACGCCTCAAGCGTTTTTTTAAACCATGATTTTCACCACCTAGACCCAATTTTGACTTAGGTGTTGAGGCTTAAGCCTCAACGCCTCGCCTCACAGCCTCACCGCCTTGGAAAGCCTCGGAAAGGTTTCGGAAAGCCTTAGATAGGCCGAGGCTTAGGTTTCAGTTGACCCCCATGAGGCTAAGCCTCTAAGGTGTTTTTTCATAGCCTCAGCCGAGGCGTAAGCCTCAAGGCGAGCCTCAGACAGCCTTTTTAAACCATGTTGCAATTTCTGCTCAGCTATTCTCTTTATTTATAATTTACAAGCTAGTATTAGTTTATTACAATATTTTGAAAATGCTTAAAAATCAGTACTTGACATTTGACAAAACTAACTTCCTTGATATATGTTCTGCTCGTGTATGTGTGCAGGGGCGTGAAATTCCAATTGTTCATCGTGTGATTAAGGTATGCGTTTTAACGATTATACTGGGAGATTTGTTTTCTTAGTAATCTAGTGAGTCTTGGTTTTGAAATGCGCCCATCGGGAGGGCATAATGTGTGCATCAAATGAGGGGCATGTGATGCGGCTGATGCTTTATGCTGTTAACCAGTATTTGAACCGATTTGCAATGGGTCTGAGTTTTTTTTTTTTTTTTAATTTTGTTTGAACAAAATGACTATCGACTGAGCAATGGATTTGAGTATTTTAACTAATTAGACAATCAATTGAACAAATCTGATCAGAGATTATTAGAGCATCTTATATTTTAGAGTGTAAGGGTTAACAAGTTAAAATGTTAACTATAAATAATTTTTAGTATTTTTATTTAAGAACGAATGCCTCGCATATGTGATGTGCGTGCCACGCATATGTGATGTGTGTGCCTCACACATTGCACATTGGCTTTTTGGATCAAATGCATCAAAGCGCCACACATTTTTTAAACTATTTGGATTAACTTTGGTTTTTGACTTTGTTGATTGGTACTCCAATGACGAATGATACCTCTCAAATTGTGATTTTTTTGCACAGTTACAAAAGCTGCATTCATCATCTGTACTGTTGACTTTCCGAGTATGATATCTAACTACTGTTAGGGTTTCTGCAGGTTCATGAGCATGAAGATGGAGAAGTCGATGTCCTTACTAAAGGTAATTTATATCCCATTCCTAAAATAGATTAAAAAGTTTTAAAATTGTAATTCAGTTCAGAATATATTGCACAACTATTAGTTTTAATTTAAAATGTCAAACAAAGTCAGCGGGAGATCAGCTGTTAAAAGAGAATAAGAGATTAGTTAATATTTTCAAAATATTAAGCCCTGGCTCAGTGACATTTTGGTCTTTTTGACAATAATCAATTAAAATGGCTGTCTATTAGAAATCTTTTGCTTTATTAAGTTAATTTAATTTAATTCTAATTTATGCATGTGATATGGGAATGTGGTATTTGATCAGATTGTCATTGTGATCTTCAGGTGACAACAATTTTGGAGACGACAGGCTTCTGTATGCTCAAGGCCAGATGTGGTTGCAACGACATCATATAATGGGGAGAGCTGTTGGGTAAATTAAACCTCAAACTGTTCGTTTATTCAACGCCAAATACTTAAATTTTATTTCCTTTATGTAAACACGCGCGTTTGGTAATTTCACAGGTTTCTGCCTTACGTTGGTTGGGTGACAATTATAATGACAGAACAGCCCATAATCAAGGTTTGATATCTAAACCAATTTTGTTTCTTTTCTATCACCTATTACAATCTATCACTTGTAGTATATAAGCATTTATGAAATTATCAAAGTGTCAAATACCAATTATATGAGAAACGGGTACTCAAAACATATGTCTTAGACAAATTGCAAGTTGAGCTATGAAACAACTAAACTTCATCTGTAACAGACCAAATGTATGTATCCTGTGGATAAAATCAACACACGTGACGATGATTATGGCAAATTGGTTTAGAATATAAACTTCTCCCAACAGGCTTGGTAACTGCAATGTGATTTTCAAATTTGCCGTTTTATTGAAAACCGAAAGTGGTATACCGTTGACAAAATCAATAAAATTTTATGAAAATAATTGACAAATGCCAAATGGACAGTTAGCCAGTTATAAAGCTTTCAAAAAAGGAATTCCTTAAATTGTTGTTTGCCTGTATCTTTCTTGTTGCCAATTGTATGATTCTTACTGTTTTCCAGATTTCGGTTCCTACAAATTCTGTAAACCAAACACCCCTTGATTGTTGCTGACATGTTTCTCTTGTTTTATGCAGTATATTCTAATAGGTGCTCTTGGACTGCTAGTTATAACTTCAAAAGAGTAGCATGCATCAATCCCTTAATGGAAAGGTTGTTTAATGAGTGTAGAACATTCCTGATTTTATTTTCCATTTTGTGGACCGATATAGCTTCAATATAAACTGTTTTGTGCCATCTGTATTTTCCTTTACTGATACCATCAGGATTCTGTTAAGTAACAAGAGCTAAAATTGCACAACAAAGCCTGAACGCCCCGAATGCAGCTTGTACATGATTGTGGATTCAACACTTGACTGACAAAATGTGCATGCAGGAGAAGGCCAAATGACATTAGGTTTATAGAGGATATATTCTTTGCCCTTCGCCCCTGACCATTTTTTTCGTTTTAGGCTAAAAAGTGATTGTATTGGTATGGATTTAAAGATTCACTTGAAGATACAATGCCATGAAAAACTCACTTGGGTAAGACTGGACGGAGTGGGGGCGGGAAAGGGGCAGGAAGGGGGGGAACACCACCGCCACCCTGGCGTGGAGAGGGCAGGAAGGAGGGGGGCGGGGAGAAGTTGCTTGGCGTGGGGGGCGGGGTGATGGTGATCTGGCACCATTTGATTGCCAGATTTTTTTTTTTTTAACTTTAACACAATATAATATTATTTCCTCCACAATCCCCCCCCCCCCCTCCCCTTTCTACTCCCCACAATCCCCCCCCCCCCCCCCCCCCCCCACACACACACACACCACTCCGAGTAGTCTAACAACAAACTAACCTATCGACATTAAAACACAAACACCTTGTTGCGATGACAGTTGTCTTAGTGTCATCTGAAGCCGACGCTGATAGCATACTCGATAATCAGGCCCTGTGAATCATAGTTTGACCGTGGTAAATTGTCTTTTCACATCGGTATTGCAAATTCAGCTATTTTTGAAGTGTCTGTAAAAACTTGTTCGTGTTCATCCCACGAACGCCTCCCAGCCCGTCATCATAAACGCCCTATGGATGTAGCTGTGTAGCGTGGCCGGCCTTTCCGTTCATAGCTGCGGGTTGTCTAAATAAATGTTACATTAAATATTGTCTACACTATGTCTTTCTATATTTTCTATTTTTCTTGAAAGGAAATATTAGAACTTTGACTTGATTCGGTGTGGTATGGGTTGACATATCATGTTTGCCACATAGAATCAACATAGATTTCATTGTCTCCACACATCCAACGGAATCACACTAGATGTCTATACAAGCATATTAATACTTGTTAATCTTTATATATAAAAGGTATTGTTATTTAAACCAAAAAGAGAGATCCAAAGAAGAATATAATAGAGAAAGAGATGGAATGTGAATAAAGATAAATGAGTTACTAATTTTCTTAACACTTTATTTGACTTTATTTTTAAGTTAATAGCGGTTATTTTTAGGTTCGGACCAGGAACTGTAGGCTTGGGAGGTCTGGTTCAGGGTATCAAAACTGTTTTTAGGGTGGCCAGTTGGTCAGGCCAAGAACCAGAGGTCGAATCAGAAATTGATTAAATTATTTCCATTTTACCCTATTTTTTACATAATATTTATAACGTTATCCGGTTTTAAAATCATATTTAACCAGAGGACCGGTAAAAAAAACCGATTGACGTATATTTGGGTCATGAAAAGATTGATAAAAACAAATTTAGATATTTTCCTTTAAACTTATACAAATCATTAATTGATCATGTAACCAAAGAATATAAAAATAAACACATCATCTTCATGTATTCATTCATGCCTATGAAAAATAAAATATGCATAAATCAACCTCTTTGCATCAATTCCTTATAAAAATAACCAACCCATTGAATCATTCAAGCTTTCAACAAAAACTTGATACAATCCTTCATACAATATTCTATTTCATCAGATATATTAAAATTTCTAATACCCAATGGTCTGAATCCAAACCCATTTCTGCATATTGCATAATAATATTATTATTATCCAAATGAATTCAACAGATTCTGCCACCACCATTTCCACCGTCACTCTCCCACCACCACCACCACCACCGCCACCACCACCACCGTCGTCTTCTGCACCGGGCCCTCTTACCCTTCATGCTTCATCCCAGGTTAACCCATGTTTTATTATCTTAACAAATTTAACATTATTACATATTCATTTTTTTATTTTTTATTTTATTTTTTTAATCTTTGGGTAGGTTTATTAAGGTTTCTTGTTGTAAGTTGATAAAGAACAAAGTTATGCAACAATAAATTAATAAAGTTAACATTTTTATTGTTTTTATAACAAGTTTTAGACCATTTTTAACTGTAAAGCATGACATTTGAAATATGTTAAAGAGTTGTATTGTGCTGCTTGCTTTAATCAACTTGTGATCTTCATCAGTCTCCTATAAATTGCTACTTGCATACATAATCTTGATTGCCCATATATTGTTTTTATGCATGAGCAGAATGAAGATTACCCGTATATTTGAATTCGAATATTTATTTTAATTATCTTGTTGCCCGCTTGCTATTGTGATGTAATTCTCGTAGTTGTGATTAATAAAATTATTACAATAGTAATTTAATTTTTTACAAAAAAAAAAAAAAATTATCTTATCGTTTAGCTCGTTTTTAGTCTGTTTGGTTTTTATCTTAGGTTCTAGTATAAATAGTGTTTTAGGGTGAACGTTTAAGTTATTTTTTAATTTAAAGGGGTGGCTGTGCAGCTTATCCGTCTGCGTGTGATTATGTAATTTGTTATTTTGTTTTTCAGTGAACTTTTAGTACAAATTTAGAATTGAAAATTAAAAAAAAAAAAAGTTATACGAACTTTGTTCTTGGAACATTTAGTTTGAATTAGAGACGTTGATTAATTAATCGTTCTTGAGCTATTTGTGTGCTTCCGTCTCGCATCAAATTTAATCCATGATGGTACTAATTCCTTCTCAGTTACCTGTATTTTTTACTTTTTATTTAATTGTCTATATGAATATTGACCTTTTGTAGGAAGATCAATATGTAGCATCCATAACAGAAGAACATGAGGTAACCTGTTGGGGCTGTGGATTAATCCTTGTTCTTTCACCATACACACCCATTTTCAAATGTGGTTGGTGTGGAGCTATAACCAATCATAACGCGGTTAAAGGTGACAATAGTTACTATTGGTGGAGACGTTTGCGAGACAGGTGTTTCGTTTGTGTTCTTCTACTATTTATGTTCTTCATTATAGGTAAAAGTTATTAACTACCCTTTAACTGATATAATTTACTGTTAGTTTCAACTTTTTATGCTCATGATCATGAGATCATCGCTATGCAGGTGGCGGTATATGGGCTATTTATCCTATTGTTTTCTCCATAAGCTATTTTTGTGGTGTGCTTCATATAACTATATCAGTTATGTTATCACTAACCACATTTTGCACTTACATCCTTTCGGCGTTTCGTTCTCCTGGCACACCACCACTCATACCCTGGGGTAGCTATCCAGCTGTCGGGAAAGGTGGTCTTCAAGGCTACACATTTTGTAACTACTGTTCAAAACCAAAATCATCTAATAGTCATCATTGTCGCTCGTGTGGCATGTGTGTGTTGGATATGGATCATCATTGCCCCTTTGTAAGCCTTCGCACTCTTCACCATTTGCGCACATGGTTATATAGATACATACATTACTTACATTTATACATATATGCAATGTATATGCAGATTGGGAATTGTGTTGGTGCTGCAAATCATCGCGTCTTTATCCTCTTCTTAATCTCAGCAGTGATAAGTAACTTATATGTTTCGATCATATCTTCATTCGCCGCATATCATATCTGGCCACCAATAAGAAGCCTTCCTATATCGATTTTGAGTGGGCCCACCGACTACATGTTGATATATGGATTCATGAAGGAAATTGCTTTTGCGTTCTTTGCATCCGTAGAGTATTTACCACTAAGAGGTTTTGTTCTTGTTTATCTATTTATCGCAAGCGTTTCAGTGGAAATCGGGTTATGTGTGCTTTTATGGCAGCAAATGTCTTACATATACGAAGGGAAAACATATCTAATTCATTTGAGTTCTCGTGGGACCAGCCGAAATAGCAAGAAAGATTGCCAAAATATAGTTCGATTCTTCGGGTGCCCTTATTCTGCAACTAGATGTCTGTTAGGGTATTGGAATTCTAGAAAGATCCACACAAAGTGAACCATATTGTTGCCAGTATTGTAATCAACATACACATTACCTCTATACTCATCTTACAACAGGTTAATTCAAGTCCATTTCAATTAACAAATCCAAATAGATTTTGGGTTAAATTTATTGAAATAATACTTAGATTTGACTTGCAATCAGACCAACATGTGTTAGACCATCCCCAATGTACCCTTCACATGTGAAACAAAACCAGATAGATATAAGGGTTAAAAAAAGGTTTAATTAATTTCAATATGTGCCGGCAAACTGTATAATGCACTTGTACATAACGCGTATAAGTAATCAAAAGCAATAGGAAGAGAAACAACTACATTGACATAATTATCTTATGTGTCACATTTAAAGTAATACATATAGTTCTTACGATTCTTAATATATTATCGGTTTCGAATCGAACAACCCATCTGTGCTAAATGATTTTTATACAAAGGATCAAAACTTGGGGTTGGGAAAAGTGCACGCTCAGGCTTTGCCTTTTTCCAAGCTGGCCTTACCAATGCCAGGGCCAGACTTTATGACTGCTTCCAGGCTAATACATGCTTAAGACCTAGTATCACTTCCTATCTACTTAGACCTGCTGACCATCACCCAGTCCGCCTTTTAAGGTCAAAGAAACATTTATAATTGGACCATTTTATTAGGGGGCTACTAGTACTAGACTATTAGTAGTGAACTAATGTCAGTGAGGTAGTGGTTGAGTAAAAGACTTGGTGTTCCTTGTGACCCAGGTTCGATCTCTACGCTTCCTATTATGTTTTGCAGCATCCAGGTGATACGGGTAACGCCGGCTCGACTTGGTTGGAAGGCAAGGTTATACCGATTATTCCACTGCCGTGCTTTTCGGGTAGGTGAAGGTCGGGTTTTCCCCGCATCCGGGAGAGCTAAGGGGCTGTCAACGGTCGAGTAGTTGGCCACAACGTCCGGTGTCACGGTGGTTGGCACGTCAAAAAAAAGTAGTGAACTAATAATGGTACTCCAAAAAGGATCTATTGAGTATTGACACCCTCTATACGACTCACATATTCGTATAGAACTATAGAAGTATACGAGTTGTATAGGGACATCTCATCCCACAAATACGGCCAGGTCCACATCAGTGTCTTTTTTTTCATGTATCAAGACGGAAGCCACCAGATAGCCTCTTGACATACCTTAACAAGATGTGAGTCGTATAAAACTATACGACTCGTATAGATGTCAAGGTGTCAAAAGATCCATTACTCAGGAACAGACCAGTTGTGGAAAGGTGCAGGGGACTCCATTTTTCTAATATCTGGTCAACCGCCAACACAGTTAAAAAACTGACTGGTATTTCTGATACTACAGAAACCAAATTATCTCAAGGTCCACATGAAAATTGAAATTAACACCTAAAATCAAACAACAGACACAAACCAACAACGACTAGAAGCCCATGATAACCTAAACAACGTATACATTCCCATCTTAAAGCCCGATAACCTATTCGGGCTGGTCCGCCTCAGCATAAGGAGTCTCCAACTGGGCTTTCTCAGCTTCCTGGACCTCCTTCTCAGTCTTCCTACCTTTCTTTGACTTGTAATACACACTCATAAAAGTTCCCACAGCTCCATACTTGTTCCTGCACTTCTCATAAAGCCCTGCATCAAACATCCTCCAGAACTTCTTCTCGTCGAGTTCAGAAACCGCGTATTGTGGCTGGAACCCGTGGTTCTCGATCAACCAAGTTTCCAATCGACGAACAGCATCAACCCCGTCAAATTCCTCACCCCTGAACACGGGCCCTGGTGTGTAGTAGACTCCGACGTCAGTGTACATTTGTGAGTAGGAAGTGTCACCTTGCCTGCGTTCTTGCTCAAATCCTTCCTCCGGGTATATCATTGTCTTGCATGGGAGCTTGTAAAGTCTATGTGGGCATAGCCATAAGGGATATATCTGTACAATGTAAGATAATAATCAGATAACAGTCATTTTCATACAATGAAAGGGTGTTTGGATGCATGTTTTGAAGACGATAGTGTTTTATTAGATAATCAGAAGCAGAATCTGTTTATCAGAACACAAATCCAAACACACAATTATTTTGTAACAAAATATGAAAGCGTGTTTTATGGTTTTACCTCCATTTCGCGATCAACCCACTCAAGGGCATCCGGGACCTTGTAAAGCGGGACAAGCATATCTTGAATAACATGCATCTCATGATAATAGTTTCTAATGGCTTCACCCTGTGTAGCCTTAAGCAGAGAAACCTTTGGTGGCATTAACCAACCAAACAGAAATCTAAACCACCATTGATCACCGAAAGGAAGGATAAGCTTCCCTTCCCAATACAAACACCGAGTGTGTCTATGATAATACTCTCTGGTTGGGATATACTCCACAAACTCGCCTTTTTTCAGAGCAGTTTCAGCATGTTGGTAAAACCATGGTTTGAACCACCAACCAACACTGTTGATTTTGTTCCCTTTCATTTTGGCCTCTTCTTTAGAGGCGTATTTTCCCGTCATGCAAACACCCTCATGAGGATTGTAAATCATTGTTTCGACAAAGTCGGGAACTTTTTCGTTGTTCTCGTCATCAAAATCAGGGGCAAAAGAGTCGATATATGCTTGTGCAAGATCTCTTACATTGCCTCTAACAGGTTTGTATGTCAGCTTCATGTATTCTTTGATGGGAATAAGTTTAATTTCAGCTGACATAAGCAAACCGAGCGTCCCTTGAGACCAAGGAATGGCGTAAAACAGATCAGAGTACTCATTGTCTTTAGTGGCTCGAACCACTTGACCATCTGCAAGAACGATCTCATAGGCCACAACGGTATCAGAGAAAAGACCATATAAATGGGAGCTTCCTTCGATTCCATAACCGTTAATGAGCCCACCAACAGTTAGATCATCAAGCTCAGCCACAACAGCTAAAGCCAGATTCAAGGGGACGGTGGCTCGTGTGATCTGACCCATATTGACCAACGGCTCACATTTGGCTATCATTCTTTCTTGGTCAATTTCAAGAATGTTGCGGAAAGCCGAAAGATCAACTTCAAAATGACGAGCTCGTTTATAGTCAACGTTCCTCATTCCAACCGCAATCCATGGCTTTCGGGCTGTACACACAAGCCCGTCTTTTGACGGGTTTCTTTCATTGAGACGCTTTTGAACCTTCTTGACGTTTTCTTCATGTTCTTTTTGGCGTTGCTCGTAGGATTTCCACTGGGATCTAACATCCCCCAGATATGTGAGGAAGTAGAGAGTAAAAGAGATTGGAAGCACTACAAAGATAACAAGAATCCATCTAAATTGGACAAAGTAATCAACCCACACCTTCTTCCTCTTCGGCCGAACTAATGGAGCCTCAAGATCCGCCATTTCTACAAGATTATGAAATATTTCAGTAAATTGATACAAGATACAATAAACAACACATCCAACTCATTCCTACTTCATAAAACTCAGATTCAAATAGCAATTATTTCAAATGGAACAATTAATATTATAAAGAAATATAACTTTTTTTTAAACTATATATATATATATATATATATATATATATATATATATATATATATATATATTACATTCAATATAACAAGTTGCACTGCTATCCCTTTTTGAAGGGCAAAGCCTATTCTACTAAATACAAACCCTTGGTTTCTCGGGCTCTGCGAGTCACTTATTTAAAAGTATTTTTCAGGGAGCAGGCCAATGGATCTTTATGGGATCCCTACTCATGGAGCCAAAAAGGCAAAAACAGTCAAACAAATGTTTGAATAATCATGGTGGATATCCTTACAATAAAATATTAAAATAACAGTAAATCTAGATTTATGAACCACATGGTGATGGGTAGGTAAGCTATTCATATTAAAGCTTAAAAGCAAGCTCAAAAGAATCTTTATTCCTCCCAAAAGCCACAGCAAGATAATTACAATCTACTGTAAAAAAACAAATCCTAAAGATTCTTATCCAACAAGATGCAATGGTTAAACAGGTTACACTAGTACACCTTATCCAAAGTTTAAAAGAATGGAATCGAGCCTCGAGGCGTTAAAGCGGAATTAAAAATAAATATAAAAGTTATACATCTTATGTAAAAGGTTCACTAACTTGCCTTGCCTTTTTTAAAACTATGACCTTATGTAAAAGGTTCACTAACTTACATTTGAACTAAGACCATACAATAAAGTGATTCAACACTCCAAAATACAGCAATCATAATGTGTATGAATACAGTAAAAACCCTAAAATAACGTTACGTCATTTTATGCCTTACATATTGACAAAATTACGAAATAACGTAAAACAAATCACTACAACGAAACCAGTTGGAATTACAATAGCAATTTAAAACGAATGCAAGCAAAATTAGATCCATAAACCCTATTAAAACATAACAATAGCAGATCATAATAGCATTATTATTATAGTGAATAAACAAGGGGGAAAAATACCTGAACGGAGAGAATGGGGCAGAAGATGACCCGAAAAAGAAACGGGTCGGATGTTATGGGGATGAGAGAGCTTTTCACTGCTAAAAGCAGCGAGTAAAGCAAGAGAGCGAGTTTGGAGAAGATGATGGATAGTATTTTATAGGAAAATGTGGACCGCTTTGCACGTGACTGAGAATATTAATATTAATTAAATCTATACACAATCTTTTTTTAAATTTATTTATTTTATATATTTTTTTTGAATGGCCAACGAATCAATTTTCGAACACTCTCGGTCACCCTTTTAGCGAATCAGGTACTCGAGATTACCCGGGCCACCAATTGCCACCAATTCTCGGAAAAACCCGACCACTCACCCGCCCGAAGGCACGATAGTGAAATAATCGGTAAAACCGGTCGGGATCATGACTCGAACCCAAGCCAATGGTCGGGTCATCCCTCATTTTCCATATACCAATGTTCTCCAAATGTAGCTAGTGGGAATTTAACCCAAGCCTCCCATAGAAAACTTTAAACCCTCAACCAACTGGGCTACAAGTGTTTGAACATTTATTTTATATTGTATGAATACTTTTGCACAAATTTGTGTAAATTGGATGTGAAAAAATAGTAATACTAGAAAAAAGTTGTAAAGCACACATTTTACATTTAAAATAACAAGGGTATTATTAAGGGATTACAAAAACTCTGATGTCTAAAGAGAGAGGGTGGTTGATCCGTATTCATGGGTCGTCCGTAGGAATGAAGGGCGAGTGATGTGAGAAGAGAAGAGAGAGAAAGCGGGTACAGTAAAGGTCTATGAATTGATACGGTTTTTAGAAAATTTCGAGGATAATGATTCGTGGCGCGCCGGCTGTTGCTGCTCCGTTCTCAAAATTTCTTTAAGCACCTCTTAATACAATACAAATAGCAAAAGAGATAATAACAACAATAGTAATAATAGAAGAAGAAGTTAATAAACATGTAATTTCTTTTTAAAAAAAAATAAGGACGAAAACCCCTATTTTTAAATAACAAAAATAAAAGTATGTTTTGAGATCATAAATGTATGCAACAATTTAATTTTTTTAATAATAAACATATATGAAATTGTAGATATACCGTGAATGATCCGACATATTTCAAATTTGTGACCGTAATTATCGATGATGTGTTTGAATTTTCTATACACTAAAAACAAAATAACTCAATCTCACAAAATAATAAATATTGGGATTTGGGGTCAAAATGACCTTTTATAATTGTCGTATTCTCTGTTTTTTTAAATATTCGTCTGTTTTAAAGATTTATTTGGATCTGTTTTTCTTAAGATTTAACTTTGTTCGGAATCTAATGTCTTAAGTAGAGTTATTTGTTGAATATAATTTTCTTAACGAATTTTTTTTTTTTTTTTACTTATTATCACCGCTTAAACACACTCGTTGTTTATTAAAAAAAATACAAAATTTTATCGGTTTATTTTATTTTTTAACGTAAAATGTTATTAAAATGTTATTAAAATTGATTAAAATGTTATTCCTACCCTATTTTACACTGTTCAAAATTGAACCCGAGACCTCTCCTCTAAATTTAATCGATTTATAATAAGGTCAAGTTTTATTTTGCATGTAGTCAAGTTTTTATTAGATGATTAAATAAATAAGAAAAATAAGTATAATAATAAGCTGGCTTAAGATCCCATCCGGCATCCAACCAAAGGGTTGCATGTCACGTTCTTGATACTTGGCTGGCTAATTATAATACTCCATTATATGTCTCACGATTTTAATTAAGTGATTGCTGATCCAGAGTTAAGTATATATTATTCTTTCTTAAATGTAATATAATCGATTCTATTACATTTATAAAAATAAATAAGTATAATACCTAAAATGATATATACACCAGTCTCTTAAAAGTTAAAACATAACGTTTCAACGTTATTATTCGTTATCAAGAAGCATGCCTAAATAATCGATTTTAGTAGTGTTTTAAATGCCAGGAAAACGATATAGTTTTGTATAGACTTTTACATATTGAAGAGGTATAAGCAATTATACCGCGGCAAAAAAAAGCTCATGCTTCGGTCATATCTAAGTCCAACAAGTTACAAATAACTTGAGGACTTGGGAGGACATGAAGAGGTATAAGCAATTATACCGCGACAAAAATAGCTCATGCTTCGGTCATATCTAAGTCCAACAAATTACAAATAACTTGAGGACTTGGGAGGACATGAAGAGGTATAAGTAATTATACCGCAGCTCAGTGACAAGACACGAACCAGTAACCCTAGACCGAAGCATGTCATCCCCACCGAAGGAAAGTACAACCTACCTTCGGAAGTCAAAAGCTTTTGAGAATAGTACAAGGGGGTCCAAAGTAAAGTACAACTTTGCTGACCACTATAAATACTCCCATCAAAGTACAATTAACACACGAATGCTTACACTCCGAACCTTACTTTCTCTCTCTACTTTCTCTCACTAAACAAATACGCATCCTCACGCCGGAGGGTGGTTACAGAGAGGCTCTCCCTCCTCCTCTGTAACGAACCTAACGGTCTTTTACCTTGTGCAGGTTTAAGCTTAGGTTCGGAACATTCGAGATCCAGTTCACACAGCCCTGTTATAGGCTCTATCTCAGGTTCGTCTACTTTTTGAATCTTCACATATAGTATAATTAGTCGTTTTATATATTTTTTTAACCGGTAGTTAGATATCATATTCATAAAATGTGGAGGTGTAGGTTCACGCAATGTCTTGGTTACTCTGTTGATCGGTGGAAAAAGATGACAACATCAGGCAACGTGGCAATATAAAATGGACTTAAGAACATATCTGGTTTTATTTTGGAGTAAATTACATAAACGGTTTTTGTTGTAGGTTCATATTGCATGTTTGGTGATATATATTCACCAATTAGACCATGTGTACTGCAGCGCGAAGTGGAGCGTGATGGCATTCATAGCGCCTCCAACATCGTTACAGAGGGTGCTATCTCCTCAAAACTGTAACATTCATGAATTTTCTGATAAAAAACTACAAATGTAAGGACCAAAAGTGACAAAAAAAACATGATTTTACTTTTATTGATCGAATTCTTAGTTATTAGTCTTATTATCCACTGCTATATAAAATAACGATTTACTTTGAAGCAAATTTCTAGAGATATAATACAAGACTAGGTAAAGTTTTGTATATTAAATTGAATCCCACAACATGTCCATACACTATGAATGTACTAATATTAGTAACGGTCGAAATTTATCATTATTCTTAATTAGTTATTTATATACCTCTTGTAATGTAACTGATGAATAATCAATTTAAATTTTAACGTAATTGATGGCTTGGGTTTAACTAAACCAAAACTTAAATCATTTTTTTCTAGAGATTCTATATATGGCTATATCTCTATGGAAGTCATACAAATCCCTTAACCTCACACCATAAATTATACCTTTGTGATTCTCTAAGACGATGTCTACAAAGAAGCGGTGATGCAAAACATAACACGCAACTATGAGGATTATTTCTTTCATTCGTGACTATCGCTCCATTTCCCTGTGTCACCTCCTACTCCTCCCTCTCAGCTCTCTGTTAAACTTCCGGCAATCTTCTTTCGGAACCTCTCAAACGAAGGCAACGCCGCAAAACTCGTAACCATTCTAAATTTGTTTTCATCTATTCGACTTCTGCAACTAAGGTAACCAAATCAAGCTTTAAATTTTTTTGTACATATATGCATGGGTAAAAACGTTGGTTGAAAACATTCACTAGATTACTATGATGGGACAAAGACAACCACCAATGCACTATTACTTAAATAGTGCTATTTATTATATCTTCATAATGTTTTAATCATTTTTACAAGCACTATTTTAATGAAATAAAACAATATATTATGTTTTTTCCCAAATTAAATCGATTTCCTTTTCTTTTATAATAAATAATTCAAATAGTCTTGTAGGAAATGGGTTAACAATAACAACTTAAGTACTTTGGTTTATTGGCTATATTTAGTGGTCTTTAATTTTTCATAAACCATAACTATCTTAACTTATATCTTAAAAAAAAACTATCTTAACTTATAACACAGATGATGTCCATATGTTTGATTTAACAAACATATATATATTTGCTAAATATGAATACAAGTGATCAACTCATTATAGTTTAGAGACTTGAATAAATTATACTTAAGTTTCTAAGAATTATAAAAGACTAAAACCTACTTTTAGATTATTAACTAAGTTGATGATTTTATATATATGCGCATAACCACTATAACTATAAAATAACAATAATAGACCTAAATCATCATCCTTAATTTACTTAGCTTCAAGCATAATGCACCGATTCTTGTTGTTGCTGGAAATTCGTTATCGCAATCCAAGTGAGTATACTTATCCCCTTTTTCATTTTTACACTTTTGGGGTAATTCATGTACACATATTAAACATACACGTGCACTTATTCATAAACGTTTTACATACAATTCATATACGTGTTATGCTTGAATTCTTGTGCTTTGTGATAAAACATAAACGTAGTATACTTGCAATCATTACAAAATCATTAACTTAGCTAGCCGACTTTAACAATGGATAGCGCTATTTGAATTGACAACTCGCCTAGTGGAAAGTACCTATGGTGGGGGAAGTCCTAGGTCATTGTTAATGCTTTAAACTTCGTCACATAAGAGGTTTGATTTTGGCCCGCGTTGTGTGTAACACCCCAACCGATGGCGGAAACATCGGGATGTCACGTATTGATGATTGATTCAGTAGCACATGGTATAAATTGAATTTTAAATAATTTATTCAAACATAAAATCCAAAATAAAGTGATGTCTAGGAATTCAAATACATGATATCAAATAACAATAACTTCAAATAATCTTCAAATAATAACTTCATGTTAAATCCTCATGCAATATCAAGCCTCAGCTTCATTGTTACCTGAAACATGTTAATTTTGAAAATATTTTTTTGGGTCAACAAAAGTTGGTGAGAATTACATAGGTTTTGATAATCGAATAAAACTGTTGTGCAATTCATGTGTCATGGCAAGTCTAGTCCATATGTGAAAACATACTAGAAGTAAATCGAGTGCATAATCAACCCTTGTGACTGTTATAATGTGGTACATCCCATACGCTCATGGTTCACTCGAATATGTTATGCGATAACAAACACCCACGCTACCTTTGTAGGAGGCACGTATCCGGGTGGGATTGTCAGTCCAATAGATCTATCAATGTATACCGTCGGCTGATCAATGTTAATGATTATGCTAGAATTGTGCTTACCCTAGTCATGTTCAAGACATAATGCAACATAGAAAAACACATAGACACATTGATTATTGAATTTCATATATGATGTTGTAACATGTTTCACCCCAAAAATGGTGATAAATAGAAAAGGGGCTATGTAAAACTCACCTTAGCAAAATGTTATACTTCTTGAAAAATTGAATAGTGGGGTTGCCCAAATTTGTCAAGTATCACCCTATAATAAGGTAATAAATATGTCTAAGTCTATCTAGTCTACAAATGTATATGTTCTAGGGCTTCGAATTGGGGATAAATGCTCGTATGATTAATAATAAAAATGTTTGATAATTGAGAGAAATTTAGTAAATAAATAAACAAAAATCTTTTTATAAAATTTGAATTTAAGATGGTCACAATAATGAGTTTAAAGTATAAAAATAATTTTTATAAAATTATTTTCTTTAAAATAGAATATTAATTCTATTTATTACAAATTATCAAAATTTAACTTTAATATTTAAAAATAATAAAATTAAAGAATTATTATATTAAAAATTACATTTCTGTTCCAAATAATCAGAAATAATTTATATAAATTTTTGGTGCAAAAATATTAAAAATTGGATTTATTATGATTTAATTATGATTAAAACTAATAAAAATTGATTAAAAATATTAAATAAATGATTTTTCAGAAATAAAAATCATTTCAGAAAAGTTTATTGTTATAAAAACTCAGAATAATTTTTGTGGAAATTTATAAAATTGTTTTGATATTTTTATAGAATTTTATAAATAATATAGAATAAACTTGATTTATTTATTATATATATTAAATAAATAAATTTTTGAAAACTAAAAATTGTAAGTTAAACTTTTTCATTAGATTAACTTAAAATAATTTTTGTAGAATTATTAAAAGAGTTTTAATATTTTAAAATGAATTTATAAAATATAAGTAATATATATAATTAAATTTGATTGTTTTTAATAAAAACAAAACAAAAAGGAAAAAGGGTGCAATGGCTGGGGATCGAACCCGCGTGGCCCGGTCAGAGGGCACCAGACACAACCACTTGGTCCAGACCAGTGGTTGTGTTTGGTTTCAGTTTATTTAAAATAAATAATATAAGTAAAATCGTGTTCTTCCCCAAATTATGCATTCGAGCCCTAGATTCTGCAATTGAGCAATTCACACAACATTAACCCAATTAACCTTAGGGTTAATGTTGTGTGGATGCCAATCAATAAAACCCACAACAAAAATCAGACTTACAAAGCTGAATCGGACACGAACGACTAGTCAAAGCTTCGAAGTCAAACACGATCAGAAATCCAAGAACAGAGGATTGTTAAGAGAAATTAGGGATTGAGAAAAGAAGATTGGCGAGTTGTGAAGGTCCAGAGGGGTTTAATTTATAGTGAGGTGGTCTAGGTGCTCGAGTTGGCATAGTTGACTTTGTCTTGAATGTTTGACGCGTCAATAATAAAAAATGGTAAGAATTGAATGGTAATTGGACGTGTAATGACTCGTGATAGGCCGGCAATCACGATCCCAATCAATCCCTGATCAATTACACGCTAATGGATTTGATTTTGGTAAGTTGTTGATCTCAATTGACTTTCCAAGTCAACTAAGATGATTTTGAATCCGTGATATAATTATAACGCGTTGGTTTTAAACCAACAAGGATGTGTAGAGCAGATGGTTGTGTTTGGTGTGTGTAATGAACCGGCTTGGGGCGTGGGTTCGAGTCCCGGCCCAAGCTTTTTATTATTTTGACATTTATCACTAATATATATATATATACATATATATATATATATAATTATCATAGTATTAGGGTTCCAAAAATGCCACAAAAATAATTAAATGCAAACAATAATACTGGGACTTGACGTTTTATTCGTATCGTACAATTTTTAAATGCGAAATGTTACATTGTGTACTTACGTGTTTTCCATATTTGCCTTGAATGAATCATGACACGTGAATTGTAAATCTTTTCTTTGAACTTATATTACGTATGCAAACCAAGTATGCTCACCAACATTATTTATGTTGACCAAATTATTTTCGTACATGTTTCAGGTTGATTATTGAGATGCTATACATTAGGCTCTTGGGACTTAGTAAAGACATTAATTCGGAAACGTGTTGATTTTATTTGTACTTTATCACAATTGTAAACTTGATACAAATTTATGGAATAAAATACACTTGAGTTCCATGAGCTTTTGAACAATCATCACTACGTGACACCTCGATGTTTCCGCCATCGGTTGGGGTGTTACAGATTGGTATCAGAGCCGTGGTTATAGAGAATTAGGTTATTAGTAAATGACCTAGACTATAACTAAGAACCTATACTTGACCTTAGTTGTGTTTATTTGCTCTACTAACCTTTCTTCTTTGTCACCTCTCATTCTTTCCCCTACCTCTATGCATTTCTTTCTTTCTTCATCATGGGCTTTGAGGATGACTTCACTTGGGAAAAGGTCTACATTTTGGAGCATGTTGGATATTCTTGGCTTAATTTCCTGACCTCGTTTTTCATTGATTTTTTAATCCCTTCAAAGTGTTGAACTCTACGTTAGAGAACATGTGCAATCTGGAAGGGTGGATGTCTGTACATAGGGTTTTCTGGCATAGGCAAAGCATAGTGCATAAATCCGAATCAACCGACGGATCTGTTGTGCTTACCTAGGGATTCCTAGAGTGAGTGTCCACTTATAGGCTATATTACGTCTTCATTAATCTTCAATTGAGTTCAATTCCTTGAACAGTCAAAATTTTTGTTGGGTCTTATGACTAGACATGAACAATCCAATGTTTTATGTTCCATCGTTAATCTCTAGTTTTCATAATGATCTACTTTATACATTATACCCCATGAGTTTCATGTTGCATTTTATAATTATATTTAAGTTCTAGTTTTCATAATAATGGAATGTATAAATTTCTTATTCCAAGT
Source organism: Ambrosia trifida (assembly GCA_028751855.1). Classification (NCBI taxonomy): domain Eukaryota; kingdom Viridiplantae; phylum Streptophyta; class Magnoliopsida; order Asterales; family Asteraceae; genus Ambrosia; species Ambrosia trifida. The sequence goes on along the minus strand of CM054130.1, from coordinate 87,244,804 downwards.
ATTTTTTGTAAACATATGATTCCTTTGTGTTAGATTCTTGAAAAATGTAATACCGACGTCCCAGAACCTTTGTCATTATTACTCCATGCTAGAATTTCCCTCCCATGATCATTCACGGTTGTTTGGTGATTTTTGTCACTATACTTGGTCAAACCAATTGTGAATCCAAAACTCGTGATTCTTTTATGATTACTTTCTGTGATGTTTTTCCACGACGACATAAAAATATACTTATTTGGTCTAGTGAATGTGCTAATACCCCTCAAGTGTATAGTAGTTTGTGATTTTCTTGTATTTTCAAATTCTTTTCATTGACTTTTTTTCGTCGGAGGCTTAGTTCATATCTTGAAGGAGTTAACCCATCACCATTAGTATACTAAACAGATTTCTACCAACATCCTTAACCTAGTGTCTTTTTTTTGATCGGCGAACAACTGTGTGGCAACCACCCTTACGGGGCGCCGTGCCCAAGAATCGGCTACTCGACCTCCAGCAGCCCCCGCCTTCTCCCGATGCGCGGAAACCCGAGCCCCACCCGCCCGAAGGCACGACAGTGTTATAGAACTCGGTAAAACCTCGCCGCCCGTCAGATTCGAACCGAAGCCACCCGTATTCGATATTCACCCGGATACCAAACCATAAATGTTGGAAGTGGGAATTGAACCCATGATCACCTAAGCGAACATCGGCGCCACCCTTAACCTAGTGTCTAACACATAAAGTTTTGGGATGTCCTGGTCAACCATTGCAAGGAAAACTAATCTACTTAACCAAAACTTATATACACTTACTTCCCATACTCAGTACATTTTATCACTATGATAACCCTTTATACAAACAACCCTCCATATCCCATTATCATATCCCAATGGCACAACACCTCGCTATCCAATATTGGAAGGATTTTCTCGTTTATCCAGTACACATTTTATGCAACCATAATACACTATATCTGACCTAATACCTTGTGTGGGGACACAGTCTGATCTCAAAAAGGATGCCTTGACAATTTCCATATTAGTCTTATCAAATACTTTATCAACTCATGGTTTCTTCAAACTACCCACCATTAACGATTAACGATTGGTGGTAATAAATGTTTTGAAATTACTCACGTCTAACTTGTAGTTTGGAATTCATCAAACATTTCGCATTTAAAGTAAATAAATAATAATTTTCAATAAATGAAATGGGGTTTACAAAACTAACAGAAAATTTAGATATACAAGAATTTTTTTAAAAATTTATCAGGGCAACCGGGAGCATCCTTAATATTATCCAAACAGCCACCGTACAGCACGTGCCAAGTAAAAGTCTGTAAGTGAACCAAAAAGCATGAGCCTTGTTGGTCAATTAGGCAGCAGCTTCGTCACCTTGATATCAACACGAAGTGATTTCATTTAACACATTCCTTTTATTTTTTCCAAAATATTTTTTTTTCTTTTTCTGTTGTATGGATTTTAATTCTGTATTTGATCTGTTTGAGTTTCAACTTTAATTTCAATAATATGTGTTAATCATGTGATTTCTTATAATTGATAGAAGTTGTAGCCCCGTGATATGTAATGCATGAGTCTCTTGTAACATGAATTTTTTTTCTAACGCTCCTCGAAATTTGAAATTCGAATTCAAAATAATTAACATGGTCATTATGATCAAGGAAGTTTCTTAAAACCTACAAATTTGATTTATTTTGTGATTTAGACATCCTCATAGAGACTTGGAAATTGGAACTTCACTTTAAATTCGATCTTCGATCATAACACTTTCCACACTACCTTATTTTTTAAAACTCAAAATCATTAGACAAGATCAACTTATACTATATGTACATAGAAGGAAATTCTTAACATGGTATTGTTTCATCATGATGTTATATAAGTGTTGACCTAGATTGCAAGTTGTTTGCTATCTTTGCACAAATTCTATATGCCTTAGTCTTCATGTCACAACTAAAACTTACGTGAATCTTGAATACACATAAACAATGTATATGTCTATTTGTGTTAGGATCTTCATATACATATAAATGAATGTTATAATTGGTTTGATACAATATTGTGCTACGTGGTTACATATGCCTTGTTGATACCCTATTTCCAAAATACATGATATGTGAACATTACTTATATGATTTACTTATGAGCAATCATAATACATGCATATTCTTGGATTCATATTTCATTAGCAAGATAGGTTATTCATACCCTTGAACTAAACATGTGTAAATTTCTCTTTGCGCAAAGATTTGGACTGTGGACACTTGATACACCAAATGACATAGAGAATCAATGAACTAAACTAGTGTTCATATTAGAGTTGAGGTGTGAAAGTATTTCTTTCACCCGTGACTTAATGAACAAAGTTAGTGTTTGTGCTCGTGTTGACGTGTTAAGTATTCTTTTAACATGGAAGCTTAAGAGGAAAACTAGTTCTCGGGTTGGAATGTGTTTCGACTTGAGGGAAACTAAGCATCTGCTTACTCTGTCATAGTGTGTGTCTAGTGTCTTGTAGTCTAACGCAGTGAATGGGTTAGCTTAGGAGGTGAACCTGGCGAAGGGAAGGACCTCATTATACCCTAGCTATGCGTAAAACATGACACCCCTCTTTTTGCATAGTCTTCAAATCTTCAGTCGTGTTAATGTGTTGAGTTAGTATCGTAGAAGGACATAGCACCCCAATGTAAGGTAAATTAGCGATTGCGGTCCGGAACGTAATCACGAATTTACAGGTATATTGAGGTGGTGTGGAATTCTATAAGGATTTTAGGAGAGATTTCCAGTACGTTTTCGAAGTATCAAAGGTGTGGTGGGTTAGCTGCGGTACACCCTATATATAAGCACTGATGGTGCATCGGGAATGATACTGGTAATCAAGCCAAGAAGAAACCCTAGTCAGTTTTTAATCTGGATTATTCGTTTCAAACCTAAATTTAAATATTGTGTTTGATTTCAATCTCTATTCTTTGAGTATGTTGACAATATCTGCGTAGTTCTTAACATTATTTCAAATCTTGAGTAATCTTAGTCAGTGACTCAATCGCAGTCATTCTCTCCTTGATCCAAACTTAATCATCGCACCTTTCTCAACCATCATCAATATAATTTAGTGCTACTAAGGTCTCGCGAAACACTTAATGTCTCTTAAACCTTGATCGCCCTGGTAGACTTTAAACAAAAATCAAACTTCTATCACCTTTCAAATCCAACATAGAACGCATGATACTTCCGTACTTCAAGTCCTTTGTTCTCCTTAAACATAACCACATAATATGTAACAATGTTTCAATTTTATCATATACCAACAAAGTCATTTAATCGTTTCCTGGTGTGTTTGAGTAAGGCTAATTAAAAATAAAAAAAACGCTTTCCAGACGATTTTTAAATTCTTCAAGCTTTGCGTTTTCCTATCCAAACATAAAATTTATAGCAATATCTAAATATTTTTCACTCAAACCATTATAATAGTTCCCTGTAAATAAATTTCGAAACGAAATTTTCTAAAGTATGGGAGATTATAACATTCATGAATTTTCTGATAAAAAACTACAAATGTAAGGACCAAAAGTGACAAAAAAAAACATGATTTTACTTTTATTGATCGAATTCTTAGTTATTAGTCTTATTATCCACTGCTATATAAAATAACGATTTACTTTGAAGCAAATTTCTAGAGATATAATACAAGACTAGATAAAGTTTTGTATATTAAATTGAATCCCATAACATGTCCATACACTATGAATGTACTAATATTAGTAACGGTCGAAACTTATCATTATTCTTAATTAGTTATTTATATACTTCTTGTAATGTAACCGATGAATAATCAATTTAAATTTTAACGTAATTGATGGCTTGGGTTTAACTAAACCAAAACTTAAATCATTTTTTTCTAGAGATTCTATATATGGCTATATCTCTATGGAAATCATACAAATCCCTTAACCTCACACCATAAATTATACCTTTGTGATTCTCTAAGACGATGTCTACAAAGAAGCGGTGATGCAAAACATAACACGCAACCATGAGGGTTATTTCTTTCATTCATGACTGTCGCTCCATTTCCCTGTGTCACCTCCTACTCCTCCCTCCCAGCTCTCTGTTAAACTTCCGGCAATCCTCTTTCGGAACCTCTCAAACGAAGGCAACGCCGCAAAACTCGTAACCATTCTAGATTTGTTTTCATCTATTCGACTTCTGCAACTAAGGTAACCAAATCAAGCTTTAAATTTTTTTGTACATATATGAATGGGTAAAAACGTTGGTTGAAAACATTCACTAGATTACTATGATGGAACAAAGACAACCACCAATGCACTATTACTTGAATAGTGCTATTTATTATATCTTCATAATGTTTTAATCATTTTTACAAGCACTATTTTAATGAAATAAAACAATATATTATGTGTTTTTCCCAAATTAAATCGATTTCCTTTTCTTTTATAATAAATAATTCAAATAGTCTTGTAGGAAATGGGTTAACAATAATAACTTACGTACTTTGGTTTATTGGCTATATTTAGTGGTCTTTGGTTTTTCATAAACCATAACTATCTTAACTTATACCTTTAAAAAAACTATCTTAACTTATAACACAGATAATGTCCATATGTTTGATTTAACAAACGTATATATATTTGCTAAATATGAATACAAGTGATCAACTCATTATAGTTTAGAGACTTGAATAAATTATACTTAAGTTTCTAAGAATTATAAAAGACTAAAACCTACTTTTAAATTATTAACTAAGTTGATGATTTTATATATATGCGCATAACCACTATAACTATAAAATAACAATAATAGACCTAAATCATCATCCTTAATATACTTAGCTTCAAGCATAATGCACCGATTCTCGTTGTTGCTGGAAAATTCGTTATCGCAATCCAAGTGAGTATACTTATCCCCTTTTTTTATTTTTACACTTTTGGGGTGATTCATGTACACATATTAAACATACACGTGCACTTATTCATAAACGTTTTACATATAATTCATATACGTGTTATGCTTGAATTCTTGTGCTTTGTGATAAAACATAAACGTAGTATACTTGCAATCATTACAAAATCATTAATTTAGCTAGCCGACTTTAACAATGGATAGCGCTATTTGAATTGACAACTCGCCTAGTGGAAAGTATCTATGGTGGTGGGAAGTCCTAGGTCATTGTTAATGCTTTAAACTTCGTCACATAAGAGGTTTGATTTTGGCCCGTGTTGTGTACTTACGTGTTTTCCATATTTTCCTTGAATGAATCATGACACATGAATTGTAAATCTTTTCTTTGAACTTATATTACGTATGCAAACCAAGTATACTCACCAACATTATTTATGTTGACCAAATTATTTTCGTACATGTTTCAGGTTGATTATTGAGATGTTATACATTAGGCTCTTGGGACTTAGTAAAGACATTAATTCGGAAACGTGTTGATTTTATTTGTACTTTATCACAATTGTAAACTTGATACAAATTTATGGAATAAAAATACACTTTTCCATGAGCTTTTGAACAATCGTCACTACGTGACACCTCGATGTTTCCGCCATCGGTTGGGGTGTTACAAAAACATCCCCAAGCGCCATAAACATAGCGCTATGAAACAAAATCAAAGCCTAATCATCTAATGCCACGTGGAGGGACGAACCTGTGGTGGAGTGGCAGCAGGTGGTGGTTTTGTGGTGGTGATGGTGGATCTCTGTTGATGGTGGTGCCGATGGGGTTTGTTTGTGAGATGATGAAGAAGAAGATGGTGGATCTTTGTGTGTTTGAGAGAAGAAGAAGGAAGGAAAGAAAGAAGAAGAAGAAGAAAGAAATGAGGAGGTGATGTGCAGAAGAAAAAGAAAGAATGAAAGGAAGAAGAAGGTGACGTGGCAGGTGAAAGGGTTTTTTTTAAAAATAAAATAATATTGGGCCCAATTTAGCGCATCTTCACTACACCCCATTTTGAATTAACGCCCTAAGCTGACTCAAATGCCACGTGGACTAATTATAGAGTGGGGTCTTAAATTTTTCCCCCCTCCACTACACATGGTCTTACACATTTGGTTATCATACCAAACCGTAATACGTTTGATCATTATCACTTACTAGTGTTAAAAAAAAATATATTAGAGGGTGTTTGGGATTGCGTTTTGAATCGGATTTTTAGATTATTGCATTTTGAAAACGCAAATAATCAGTTTTTAGTGTTTGGATTGTGTTTTGAAAACGCAAATAATCAGTTTTTTAGGCAACCAAAACGCAATAATCTATAAGCAGCTCCACCCCTGCTTTTCCAAAACGCATAATCTGTTTTGAATAATCAATCCCAAACAGCCCCTTAGTTTCATATGAAATGATCATTTTATCACTTGTTAAAAACTACAACTAACAGAAAAATAAAATAAAATTTCCAATCACCTAAGTCTGAGTGACATACACTTCTCTTCCACCCATATCACCCCCTTCGGTTTGGCTTTGATTTTTTTTGGGGTTCGTTTGAAAGTCCATCGTTGGTGTGTGTGTGAATTCATTTGTTTGTAGTTGTAGATTCGTGTGTATGTGTGAATTTAGCGTGGTTCATTTTTTATAGTGTGTGTGATAAGCTAAACTGTATAGGAATCAATGTTGTGTGGCTTGTTCGTAGATATCAGTCCCAATCTCGGGGTATCATATTAAGAGTTTATTACAATATTTTAATGTTTATTTTAGGCATACTTGGTGATTTTATCTAATATATTTTGAGTTATGGTGATCTTCCTATGATATGGAGCCATGGAGAGTAAGAAAGGTTTTCTCTACTAGTCGGGGGTAATAGAAGATTACTCTTCATACTTAAGGTAAAGAGTTTCATCAAGTATTGGGAGTTCAGGGATCAAAAGTGTCAAGTTGACAAATTTATATAAAAACCTAGCTAGTGAGAACTTGAAGGAGATGTGTATTTTGCTTTGTGTTAAAGTGTGAAGAACAACCTGAGAAGAGATTATTTGGGATAAAAATTAACAAACAAAGTTCACAATTTGGAGTACATCTTGACTAGGAAATCAAGTGGTTTAACATGATTAAACCATTTGCAAGGAAAGTGAATGCTTGGTAAGTAACTCTTCAACCAATAGGTTAATGGTTATTTATGAATTTTTAATGTTTTGTATGAAAGATAGCTCACGTTATAGGTGTATTGTAAGTAGTGTAAGGATGATGTTAATTTAAGTGAACAAGTTGTGATTTGGGTTCCTATGTCAAAAACTTGCATAATTGATTTGAGAGAAGTTTTCTATAAAGGGTCAACGAGATGTGAAAGAAGATCAAGAATATGAAGATCCTACGGGCAAAGTGAGATTACATGCCCATGAGTAGGCAAGTATATGTATGAACTATGTGTAATGTGATTTAATTTTGTTATAATGAGACATAGATTCTTACGTGTGTTTGGTTGAATCTCATAAGAATGATGTAAAAAAGTGTTGGATAAATGAAAATCCATTCTTGGATGTGTTGATTGAGTCTCATATGGGGACTATTAAATCACAATGTAGTATGTGATCACATATGGTCAAAGTGTGGTTATTTAGAATTGGCGAACTCACTAGTTTTAAGTGATTATATGGTGTAATAAGGGAATATTTTGGTCCATGATTGGATGAGAGTGTTCAAAAGCTCTTGCTTTAATGTTCTAGTTTGAACTTGTTTATAATGTGATGTATACATTATAAAATGTTGTACATTGACTAACCTTTATTTTAGGTAAATTGAAAAGATATTTGAAGGTAAATCAAATTCAAAATTGCCTATAAGTGTGGCTTGGGGGCTATATACCCAACGGGAGCTATTATACGTCAGATTTGGATTTGGAGGGTGTTTGGGATTGAGTTTCAAAACAACTTATTGACTTATTGGCTTTTCCAAAAAGCCAATAAGTCAATAAGCTGTTTGTGTAACCCAAAATCACTTTCTGTTTTGACTTTTGGCTTTTGGATTTTAAGGGTGGAAAAGTTGTTTTTGAAAAGTTAAAAATCCTGGCTTTTAGCTTTTGACTTTTGGGAAAAAAATTACAAATTTACCACCCATACAACCAATATTCACAATAAGTTAAGCGAAATACTTAAAAAAACAACAATTTATTGACTTTTTGACGTTGCTCATCCGAAAAGCTAATCCAAACACTTTTTTAAAAAGTCATAAGCCAATAAGCACTTTTGCATTTCCAAACTCAATCCCAAACACCCTCTTGCTAAGGAGCAACATAAGTTATTGAACAAATATGTTAAGATTAAATTAATCAAATAAAAGGTAGTTCGAGATCAAGTTTCAAAGTGGATCGCCAAATGAAGTAAGTTGCATATGGAATTATAGTACAATGTTTTAGAAAGTATATATAGGTGTTAAACTTTGCTAAATTTACAAGTTGTTATCACGATTTCGTGTGCATTTTATTTTTGAAAAAAAATGGTACTTATTTTTGCAATAAAACTCGTATGTCAATTTATGTATGATATAAAGTTTAAGTTTTCATTGACGAGTCTCTATGTAAGGTAATACAAATTGGACATAGATCTATGGGTGTCATGCCTGATGACGAGTCATAAAATCAGGCTATATTAATGTGTGTGATGAGTTATATTAGTGTATGAAGGATGTGCGAACGACGATGAAATATAAACTCACAATTATATATGCATTTTCGTGGGGTTTTTTTTAATCAGATAAACTTGTTTGTTTGTTTGTTGGACTATTGAATCCAAACAATGGTTGTTCCCTTAAACATTTGAGATGAAAAATTGACTAATAGAAGAAAATAGATACGATTGATTAAAGATTGTGATTATGTTGAAACAAATCGCTTTTGTTTTGAAGCAAAAACAGAGACTCAAGAATGATGGTGCGTGTAAACAAAACAAACTCAATCAAACGTGCGTTTAAACAAAACGCACTCAATTTGTTCAATCAATGCTCTGTTCTATTGTTAAGCATATTGTAACCAAAGTTAATGCTATGTACTTTTTTATGCTCTGTTTTTTATGATACAAGCTTGTGAGAGGATGAGTTAATGCTCTGCTTTGAACAGAGCTTTAATTTTGGTTCAAATAACAGTTTAATTTTCATAGTGTTTTATTTAAAATCTTTGTCAATCCTCAATTTCCTCCCTTCATCATTATTTGTTACTACTAACTTCTATAAAAAGATCAGTTTGTTTGAACTTTGAACTTCGTAGAATGTCTAAAAAAATTCACCAGTCACTTAATAAACAAACATAATAATAAAGTGCGTTTGAACAAAACAATAGAGTGCTTTTAAATACACATGAGTATTTACAATGCGCGTCTAAACATTGACAACGTGCGTCTAAACATCTTCAACGTGCATTTCAAGGCATGTACGTTTAAATTATACGTCAAAGGCGTCTAAACATTTACAATGTGCGTTCCAAATAATGAACGTGCGTTTAAAAGCCTCAGTTATCACCAACTTCATCTTCTTCGTCTGCAACTTCTTTTTTAGCCTAATTTTTATGTATAATCCTTCTTCTTGAAACAAAATCGAAAGTATTTGACAACTAATATGAGCGTTTATTCATAATCCTATGTTTTTCGTATGATTAATCGTTTCATTATAATCCTTTGTTTTTCTGATTTTTAGATTCAAATACTGATCTTACGTTTTCTTTCATTGTAATCGAATGTTTTTTGTTATATTGATTTTGTAATCATTCAGAACCTTTAATCGAATTGAAATGATGAAAAATCAGGTTTCGATTGATGTCTGTTGTTTCGATTTGAAAAAGTTTTGAACGTTTTTTTCCTAATTTATCCTTGGTTAGATTCTGCCAACCATGATTAGGGTTGTTAATTACCATCATGTCACCGCCTATAATCTAAGGGTTGAGAATGCTTCCTACGTTTCTCACGTTAAAAGGTTGATATGTACATTATCTCTGTTCCCAATGCAGATAGAACTTTGTATGAGTTGGTTTCCTATTTAAAATAATAATATGACTAAATGTATTTTAAGAAGGTCACGTGCGTCTATATTTAACTAAAACTTGGAGATTATTTTAGTCTTGTGATCCAGTCTAATGTTTTTAAAGATCGGTTTTTCTATTCTATATGGTTTAAATCCCATCATCCTAAGACCTAAAACATGAAATCATATTTTGTTTTCAGAAATGTAATTTAGTTAAAGTATTATTATTAATGTTATACTTTCTTACAGTTTAGAAAAAGTTCAAAAAATTATATAAAAATTTTCGTAGAAAATGTTTTATGTTTTATTTTTAACATCTTTCATTTAGGAAGACTATGGGACACTAGGACGTACCATTAAGATCGATGTGACCCTTAAATGTTAGGTTGGTTCATCTATACACAAATCCGGGTTGAGAAACCAACCCGATCCGAATCAGTTAATTACTTTAACCAAACGGTTTATGTAGTTCCCATAGTAGTGTTTGCCCCCCCCCCCCCCCCCCCGAACAACATTGCTTAGACTGTCTGTTGTGAGCCGGGAGCAAGGTTTCAGTCCGGTGCTCACCTCCAACCACAACAGCCCTGGCGCGAACACGCGAAGAGCCCCGGCGCGAACACGCGAAGAGCCCCGGCGTGAGCACATGTGATGGTGTTCACGTGCGTTAACGGGAGAAAGTGAGCACAGGTCGTGCCGGTGCTCACCCCTAGTCACAATGGGGTCAAGTGAGCACAGTCGATGAGGTTACTTGAGAGTGAAGTTGGTGGCTCGTGTTTGCTCGCTCGCGTCCCACAACGGATGATCTTATAATAGTTTAAATTGTTTAAAAAAGTAAATTACAAGTTGTATAATCTTTTTTCTTAGAAACATCTTTGAAGATACATTTATAATAAAATTTACAGAAAAACAAGGGCGATTGAATTGAAACAATTGCGATCATATAAATAATAATATTATTGCCTTAAAAAAACATAAATAATATTATAAAAGTGTTTATATGAAAACTAAAAATATAATTTCAGGTATATATGTATTGTTCAAAATGAATCATGGAATAGGTGCACTCTCTGGCATTCCTATTGCTAGACAACCCACGAGTCTAACGTATGGGCATAAGTTGGAAGATCGGATTATTTTTGAACATATTATATTTTTAAAAATATATTTAACTATTATTACTTTATATTTTTAAAACTTATCGAGTTATTAAGAATAGAGAGTAAATAAGCCGAATTGCTAGTCAGATGCTATAATTTGGTTCGCTAAAAACTCGGGATTGAACCAACTACAAAAGGGTTCAAGCTTATAACGGGGCTCATTTAATAGACGATCTTTAGTCCGAATGTCACATATTGACGTTGAATGGGCTCACGAGTCTAAGGGGTTGTTTGGTTGATTAAGTGATGAATTATTAAAATGTCGATTAAGTGCTGAATCTTAAGATGTCTGTAGGGCTGTAAACGAACCAAACGAACACGAACAAGGCCTTGTTCGTGTTCGTTTGTTAAGGAATTAATGTGTTTGCGAACGGTTCACGAACGCTTACCAAACGAGATTTTTTGTTCGTATTCATTTGTTAAGGAAATAACGTGTTCACGAACTGTTCTTGAACACTTATTGAACGAGATTTTTGTACTACTTGGACACGAATCATTGAGTTTGCTAAGTGATTTCCTTTTTCAAGTTGGAAATTGTCATGGCCATTCAAATGTTAAACAAACAATATTGAGTTACAAGAAGAGGCTGAGAAATCATGTTGAAAAGCTGCAATGGGATTCCAAGAAGTAGATCATGTTTGTGTTTAATTATGTTAACCAACGTTCTAGGTTTATGTTTCTGAATTTAAAACTACTTGCTATGTTGGTATGTTTTGTGAATTAAGAAAACTTTCGTTTTGTAGGTTTTTGGTATTATATTTAAACTTTTGTAGTAATGTTGGTGTGGTTGGTATAAATGTTGTCACACAGTTTTGTTCATACCAAGATTTTATATAATTTTTTTTATACAAAGCAAATAAATTAGTATTTTTTTCAATGGCTGATTTCATAAATAATATATATTAACAAAACTTTTAAAATTGATATACTTTAAGATTATATAGGGATTAGTTATCGACATTTGCTTACTCAAAATGATAACATCAACCCAAATATACTTTCACGCTTTCTAATCCCCGTTCGAAAACCCGTCCCAACGGACGGGTATCTCACTAGTTTTGAATTGCCGTAAACCTATTTCCATCGTATTAAGAAAGACTAGTTTAACATATAATTTAATTCTTTTAATAATATTGATTACAAATGTTCTGTTTATTTCTTTGTTCTAACGTAAAATTTATTATTAGCGAAAAAATCCCACTAGTTTGGTATAAAGGTTATGGGAAACCCTAATAGGAGAGGTGCCAACCAGCGTTCAAAAAACCCTACGGCTGACAGTGATGATCCAGCCACAAGAACTACTTTCTACGTTACAAATATATCGGATAGGGTTACGGGTTTGAAGCTTCGTGAAGCTTTCGGTCCTTTTGTTCGTGTGACGGATGCATGGGTTCCTAGGAAGCGTTCTGTAAAGGGTAGGGTCTTTGGGTTTGTGCGTTGTCAAAAAATCAAAGATCCGTACCCTATCTTGCAAACTCTTAATGATATTCATATTTTGGATTCCCGGATTTCTGTTTCGTTAGCCATGTTTGACAGGCAGCATAAGAAGATTCCTTACATCACTGATGAGCCGGTTAAGAAGGCCTGGGTGCCGCGTGAGAAATCCATTGTGGATGAGGATTTTCCTCCCATTAAATCAGTTTTCATTGGGACATCTGGATCAAAGAAGTCGTTGAATATTGATCTGGATGAGGCGGAGTACCCTTCGCATTGTAGAGGTAGGGCTGTGATAGGTGTTGCGGAAAATATTGCGAAACTTCATTCTGTGAAGGTGATGTTGGCGAAGGCAGGCTTTGTGGAGGCTGCGGTGTCTTACATTGGAGGGTTGTCTGTTATGATTACGTTCCGTGATAAAGACGAGATGGAGTATTTTTTGACCAGTTTTGAAAACGGTTGGAAGGAGGTTTTTGGTTCGGTGTCCCCTTGGATCGGTCAAAAGCTTCCTTTTGAACGTATCGCTGTGTTGAAGGTGGTGGGACTGCCGGTTTCGATACGGGATAGTGTGGTTTACGATAAGGTGGGAAATCTGTTTGGCAAGGTGGTATGGCCGTCGGATTTTTCATGGACGGAAGTTGATAATTCTGCTGGGTTTTCACATGTTATGACTCAGTCAGCATCTCGTATTGATGAAGAGATTCTTGTACATTGGAAAGGTTCTTCGTATAATGTTTGGGTGGTGGAGGAACACTCTGCTTGGGTCCCGGAGTTTGAAGAGGTTGATCATGCTCGTGATTTAGATGAGATGGAGGAGGGGGAAATCAGGGATGGTGTGCCGGAGACTCAAGGCGACGGTTCGGCCGGAGAAGAAGCCGTTACGAAATCTCAGCCGGAATTGTCGGGTGATGTTAATGCTCCTGTTGACTTTCCTTGTGGGAGAGAGAATGTTGTAGGCGCCAGTTTTTCAAACGGAGTGGGCCAGCCTGGTCCAAGTGATGTTGGGCCTCTTGGGATGGGTCATTTGTCTTGTTTTACCCCTAATGGGCTTTGTTTTAATCTGGGCCACTCTAAAGCGTTTAAGAGTAGGAAAAGATCCAGAGTAGTGTTCCAAAGCTCACCGGAGGATGTTACTCCCTGTCCGGTAGCTTCGGATCCAGCTTTACAAAAGGAGGGACAAGAAGTTCCAGATTTGAACACTCCGGGTGTGGATATGGAGGTAAACGATGGTAATCTTGAGTCAAGCCAGGTGGTGCAACCTATGTTTCAGGAGATGTTAATCTCAGGTAACCTTAATACTGTGCCGCCGGATAATGTTAACTTGCAAACTGAGGCGGAAATTATAAATAATGAAGTCGCTGATACTGTCTGTATCAATAATCTGGTTGGGGTGAATTTGAATAATTATGAAGGCTTAGTGGCTAGGGAGGTTATTTCGGAATTTGAGGCGGTGGTTGATCAATGAATCTATTAACTCTTAATGTTCGTGGGATAAGGAGTAGTGGCAAGGTTGGGTGGATTAAGGGGTTGAAATTAAACCATGGGGTTGACTTTCTGGCGGTTCAGGAGTCGAAAATTTCTGATCCGCCGGGTTGGTTACTCTCAAAGTGTTGGGGTAATTCTGCTTATAGTTTCGATTGTGTTGATTCTGATGGTGCCGCAGGTGGTCTAATCTGTTGGTGGGATCCTTCTGCGTTTGCTCATACGGGTAGTATTAAAGCACGTCATGTCCTAATTGTTTCCGGAGACATTATTAATGTAGGGGTACATGTCAATATTGCAAACGTTCACGCCCCAAATGATGTTGCTGAAAGAAGGAGGTTCTGGAATGATTTACTGTTTTTTAGAAGGTCTTTGACTGGGCTATGGTTTTTTTTGGGGGATTTTAACGAGGTGAGATCCATCAATGAAAGGGTAAATTCGGAATTTTTTATGCAAAATGCGATTCACTTCAATAATTTCATTGAGGAGGCGGATTTATTCGAGTATAATATGGGTGGTCATACGTTTACCTACATGTCAAGTGATGGGGTTAAGTTGAGTAAGTTGGATAGGTGTTTGGTGGATAATGATGTGATGACTAAGTGGCCTAACGCGGTTCTAACGGCTCTTCCCAGACACTTGTCTGACCATAGTCCGCTGATATTGGCGTTGAAGAGTTTGGATTATGGTCATTCGCCTTTCAGGTTTTATAATTCTTGGCTTCTAATCCCGGGTTTTGTGGAGTATGTTAGCTCCATTGTTGATTTGTTTGTGTTTGATGGCCCGGCGGATGTTGCTTTGGCAACTAAGCTCAAATGGCTTAAAGGTAGGATACGGGTTTGGGTTGATGCTGATCGTAGACGAAGGGAGGTTAGATATGTTCAAAGTAAGAATCGGGTCTTGGAATTAGAACGTCTTGCGGATACTAGATCGTTATCAGTAATGGAATTGAACTCTAGAGTGGAAGCGAGAAAGGTAGTGCTCGAAGAGGAGAGATTGAATGGATTGGATGCATAACAAAAGTCGAGAACAAGATGGGCTCTTGACGGGGATGAAAACTCCAAATATTTTCATGGTGTCATAAGGATGAATATGGCATCTAATAGAATTCATGGCGTTCGGTGTGATGGAGTGTGGTTCGATGACCCGGTTGTGGTAAAAGAAAAGATCGCTGATTTTTTCTCTAATAAATTTTCTTTTAATGCAGGTCCTAAGCCTCAGTTTATTATTCAGGATATTGTTCAGTTAACGGCTGAGGAGGTTCTTTCGCTAGACGCTCCTTTTTCGGTGGATGAAATCACTAATGCCGTTTTCGACTGTGATGGTGGAAAGGCGCCCGGTCCGGACGGATTCAATTTCACGTTTATCCGAAAATTCTGGTCGTTGCTGAAAACGGACTTCATAAAGATGTTTGAAGAGTTTTATGTGAATGGTTTTATCCGGGAGGGGTGCTTCTCGGCTTTTATTGCTTTGATACCAAAGGGTAGGGCCC
Source organism: Ambrosia trifida (assembly GCA_028751855.1). NCBI lineage: Eukaryota > Viridiplantae > Streptophyta > Magnoliopsida > Asterales > Asteraceae > Ambrosia > Ambrosia trifida. Next base: position 87,229,277 of record CM054130.1, on the reverse strand, counting down.
AAGCTACTTTGGCGGATTATCGGCCGATTAGTTTGGTGGGTATTCTCAACAAAGTAATATCTAAAGTCCTGGTGCATCGGCTTAAAGGTGTTATTCCAAGATTAATATCGGAGGAACAAACCGCTTTTATTTGTGAGAGAAATATTCTAGACGGGCCTCTAATTTTAAATGAAACGGTTGCTTGGTTGAGGAGGATGAAAAGAAAGGCCCTTTTCCTCAAAGTGGATATTGAGAAGGCTTATGATTCGGTTAGATGGGATTTTTTGGAAGACGTTTTGACACAGATGAATTTCTCTCCTAAATGGCTTGGTTGGATCATGTCTTTAGTTCGATGTTCTCGTGCCTCGGTGTTGGTGAATGGGTCTCCTACGGCGGAGTTTTCGTGCCAACGGGGACTTCGTCAAGGGGACCCGTTATCCCCTTTTTTATTTATTCTCGCAATGGAGCCTCTCAACCGTATTATGAAAAGAGCGAGTCATTTGGGGGTTTTCCACGGGATTAGAGTTGGTGGTAGTGGTCCTTTGATCTCTCATTTAGCTTATGCCGATGATGTGATTTTTTGTGGCGAATGGTCGATTATGAATGCAAAGAACTTAAGGCGTCTTTTAAGAGGCTTTTATCTCATCTCGGGTTTGAAAATCAGCTCTAAGAAGAGTCGAGTTTATGGGGTTGGGGTGGAAGGAAATGAGGTTGCTAGCATGGCCTCGATAATTCATTGTTCGCATGGTACTTTTCCCTTTACCCATCTAGGGATTCCGATAGCTATTAATATGAATCTTGTAAAGAGTTGGGACCCGGTTTTAGAGAAGGTGAAGAAGCGTCTATCAGCATGGAAAGCTAAATGCCTCTCATATGGTGGTCGTATTACCCTTTTAAAGTCGGTCTTGAGCGCCCTTCCTTTGTACTTTTTTTCGCTGTTTCGGGCACCTATTCAAGTGTTAGAAAATTTGGAGCGTATCCGTCGGAAGTTTTTTTGGGGAGGGTCGGACGAAGTTGATAAACTTAGCTGGATGGCTTTGGGAAAAAGTGGTGAAACCGGTTCATTATGGGGGTATTGGTTTGGGTGTGCTAAGAGACGCCAACTTAAGCCTTTTATCCAAATGGTGGTGGAGGTTCAAAACAAATCAAAATGACCTTTGGCGAAAGGTGATTTGGGCAATCCATGGTGGTGGCAGAGGATGGTATTGTATCCCAGTTAAGACGTCGTTTTCTGGACCGTGGAAACAGATTTCCTCTGTCCCAAAGCTGCTGGGAAACTTAAACTTGCAGCCGCATAAGATGATTAAAGCAAAGCTGGGTTGCGGGTCAAACATAAGCTTCTGGTCAGATTGGTGGATAGCCGATGATCTGCTGCAGAATTTGTTCCCGCTATTGTTCGTGCTTGAAAAAAATAAGTCTTGTGCAGTGGCGGACAGGGTGCGGACTGATTTGCAGGGTAATCAATTTGTTTGGGACTGGCGAAGGGCTACTCTTGCTGATGACGAACTGGTACAGCTGCAAGATTTGATTTTGCTGCTCGCTGACGTCCAGGTATCTGCTGCTGCTGATTCTTGGGCTGCACAAATGGATGGGTCAGGTAGATTTGAGGTCCGGCTGATAAAAAAGTGTATTGTCGAGTCGATAAATCAGGTTCCGGACGTTCGGTTTGAGTGGTGTAATTGGGTACCAACCAAAGTAAGCATAGTCGCATGGCGGGCGTTTCATGATCGATTACCGACTGCGGATGCGTTAGCTCATAGAAACATTTATGTTGATTCCCCTGTGTGCAAGATGTGTGATATTCACGTGGAGTCCGCGGAACATCTGTTTACTGGCTGTCCGGTGGCGTTGGAGGTGTGGCCGCGGATTTTTTCATGGTGCCAGGTTCCCAACTGCTTCGCTTTTCATGTTCGGGATCTCTTACTTTGTTTCAAAACGGCCAAGTCTACTCCTCGTGCTAGAAAGGCTTTTCACGGGGTTGTCCTTACCACGTTTTGGAGTTTATGGAAAGCAAGGAATGGGCTTATTCACAACCAAAAGCCGGTAGTGGTGCGGAATGTTCTTGACGAGATAAAAATTATGAGTTATCTATGGATCACAAATAGAGGGAAGATGCCGGGTATGTCATGGGAATCGTGGGGTAGTTTCGATACGACAAAGATGGGGTAATTGTGGGGTGCTTGTGTTAAGTTCTTGTTGTTTTTTGTAGTTGTCGGTTTATTTTTCGGTTGTAATCCCGGACTTTCTTGCTAGCACCTTGTTGGCGTTTTTAATAAAGTTTTGTTTGACCGTTCAAAAAAAAAAAAAAAAAAAAAAAAAAAAAAAAAAAAAACGTAAAATTTATTAAAAGTTGAGCTGTATTTAACATACAACAATCTTTTATATCTTGAAGGCAAAAACAAACCTATATAATAAGTACAAAGCAAATTTAAGAAAAAAACTATATTGGAATATAAAAACTGTATATTTAGTTTTTCAATAAATATTACAAGTTAAGAAAAAGGTTATGCAACAAAAGTTTAGTAACGTACAAAGTAAGATTTTAATAGTTTGCTTAATTTTGATTTTTTCCATAAGTAATAGAAATTGCTATAAGACGAAAAATAAAAGTTAAAAGAAGTTTGTTTGCATTTGTTCAAAAAAAAAAAGTTTGTTTGCATCAATATAGGGTTGGGTTATTCTACAAAGGCTACAAAAAATGAAAAGGGTGAGAAGTCACTAGAATATGACATGTGTCCAAAGGATTAACAAGTGGGAGGGGTAATTTTGTCAAAAACATATGCACATGCAAGTCACATGCCATTTCCACCTTCATTTTTAAATGGCCGTATCTTTTTTATATGTCATCCGTTTTTAAAAAAAATTATACCATAAAATTGAGCGTCTTTTTATCTTTAATATGAGTACCATATTGCTATACTTTTGAAAAAAAATTTCAAACCCCACTTGCGTAAGACACAATGGAATGTAAAACACAATGAACACCAATTAAATATAGGGTATAAAACACAATCAAGAGTCTAGTATAACACAATGAACGGCATACTAAAGATACAATGAATAGAAGACTAAAACACAATGAATACTTTTGAAAAAAAAAGTTGAAAACCAGTTGCATAAGACACAATGGATGACATACGAAAGACACAATGAACAAAAGACTAAAATACAATTAATACTTTTGAAAAAAAAGTTAAAAACCCAATTGTGTAAAACACAATGGATGACATAATAAAGACACAATGAACAGAAGATTAAAACACAATGAATACTTTTGTAAAAAAAGTTGAAAACCCAGTTGCGTAAGACACAATGGAGATAACGTAAAACACAATGAGTACAAATTAAATATGCAATGAACAATAGGGTATAAAACACAATGAACAGTCTAATAAAACACAATGAACGACATTCTAAAGACACAATGAACAGAAGACTAAAACACAATGAATAATAGACTTAAACACAATGAACAACATAATAAAACACAACGTACACCTAAATACAAAACTCATTTGCATAAAACACAATTGAAATCATACTAAAAACATAATGGACAAAGTTAAATCATGTGTAGACTAAAAAAACATAAATAACATATTTATAAAGCACACATGCATACTATAACACAATGAACGTGCAGAAGACACAACGGAGAAAAAAACCCATTTAGCACAAATTTTTTTTTTTCAATTTTAATGTAGCAATGTGGTACTCATATTAAAGATAAAAAACGCTCGTTAATATGGTGAAATTTTTTTGAAAAAAAAAATGTCGTATGAAAAAGTTTTAGACGTTTTAAAATGATGGGGGGAATTGACATGTGCATTGCATGTGGAGAGAGAAAGTCAACAAATGTTGTTTTCCTTTTATGCCCTTTCTCTAATTTATTATTTATTTTTTTCAAACAAACTAATCTCAACCCTTTAAATATATGATCAATGGATCACAATCCTTCTCACCCTTCTTAGAAAAAGTATCTTGTGTATTTGATCCTAACCCTCAATATAGAATCCGATTACCGACTTCGAAATTTGTTTTCATTCTCATCTATTATCTATATCTATATCTATATCTATATCTATATCTATATCTATATCTATATCTATATCTATATCTATATCTATATCTATATTAATTAATAGATATAATAAACCAAAGCCATTTTAATGACATGTCATTCAAAGATGCATTCTCTTCCTTGAGTGTGCCATGTGTCATCCCATGTGGCATTAAGATATTTTAGGAACAAAATAATTTAAAAAACAAAATTGGATTTTTCACTCTCATGTTTCCTCCCATAATTTTTAAAAGTTAATATCTTTAATATACGATATGTTTTAAAGAAAAAAATTACACCAAATTAACGAACGTTTTATTATCTTTCCAACGAGTACCATAGTGCTATATAAAAAACGGAGAAAAAAAATGACTAATTTTTGTAACCCGACAGGTATTGTGTCAGGTTTGGAATTAGTTTAAAAAAAATTGTGGGTTTGGGTCGGGCCTGGGATTAGGTGATCCCCGATCCAATTACCCTTTTTTTATATTAGAATTTTATATTAGAATATGATAACTTATGGCAGAGATTTGTTTATAATAATAAAAATAATAATAATAATAATAATAATAATAATCATTAATCATATATTGGTAGATGTCATTTTTATAGTTTAGATATTTCTAATTTTATTCACTTTATTTAGATTTCTCAACCCGGGACGCTCCCGGGGTATAAACTAGTATATAATAAACCAAAGCATTTTTAATGACATGTCATAATATTATGAAATCTCTCTTTTTAGAGATGCCACATAGGATGTGATGTGACAACTCTAGACCAATTAAAAAAAAGAATAAATATGATTTAACATAATCTATTAAATACCTAATCTACTAAATGTAAATATTAAAACTTTATTATTTTCTCTCACATGTTTCCTCTCATAACTTTTAAACGTTAATATCTTTTATATACAAGATTTTTTAAAGAAAATAATTACACCAAATTAACGAGCGTTTTATTATCTTTCCAACGAGTACCAAAGTGCTATATAAAAAACGGAGAAAAAAACGACTATTTTTTGTAATGGTATTGTGTCATGTTTGGAATTAGTTTAAAAAAAAAATTGTGGGTTTGGGTCGGGTTTGGGATTAGGTGATACCCGACCCAATTACCCTTTTTTTTATATTAGAACATGATAACTTATGGTAGAGATTTGTTTAAAAAAAATAATAATAATAATAATAATATTCATTAATCATATATTGGCAAGTCATTAATTATGTTGTCATATTAGATATTTTATTATGTCATATTAGATATTTCAACCCGGGACGCTCTCCAACAGGTAATTGCTATATAGATGTCATTCTTATAATTTAGATACTTCTAATTTTATTCACTTTACTTATATTTCTCAACCCGGGACGCTCCCGGGGTATAAGCTAGTTTTAAATATGCGGTTTTCATTCTCATTTTAAAACCGATTTCCCCCATTTTTTACACCTTTCTTTTACACCCTTATTATGAGGCCTTTTAAAGCGAACTTTACTCTTTTTGATTTTTTAAAATTTAAAAAGGTAACATATTAAAGTTGTGCAATTATTTTGGAGGAAAAAAAATATCTTTTATGGTAAGGGTGGAAGGCCCAAAAGTGAGGTATGGACCATGCGGATTTACGCACAAATAACATGCTGCTGGCCCTGCTAAACAATAATTGAACATTGATGTTTTATCCAACAAAATGTGTTTTTGTTTATTATATTCGTAGTTGCATGAAGGTGTTTATGAAGTTTTTATGGACAGTTAGGTTGAACATAGTGTTTTACTAATCTTCACTCTATCATCTACAGGTTTTGGATGCTTTATGATTGTGTTTTACCACACTCATATGAGTTTTTACATACCCACCTATATAATATAAATAAAATAATAAAAGCATATGTAAATAATTTTAAGTATATAAAAAATAATTAATAAATTACATAATAAACGAGCCAAGCAAGGCTCGAGCTTTAGATATAAACAGCTAGACTCGTTTACACCCCTATAACTAACCAATGTGGCTAAACTATATGCTCACAAACTATTTTATTCAACGGGTATCAATGAAAAAACTAGAAATACTTGTAAAAACATATGAAAAGATGAGTAGAGAAAAGTATTTAAATTTAACAACACAAAAGAACATTTTGATTAATGAGACCAAAATCACATAATTGTTTTCTTAAAGATTGCTATCATGTGCCAAAACACGAGTCGAACCCAAGAATTTAGTCACATTAAACCTACCTTGTTACAATGATTAGGTTCGAATTAGAGTTGCCAGTCAATAGGAGTCATCTTTGCTTCCTCCAAGATCCGATTGGTTCCAGAAAAATGCCTGCAAATCAATACTGGTAGTTTTACTTAGCAGTAACATTATACAAGTATGATTACATGCATCATTAAACTGAGATCAATAGCCATATACTTCCATTATAGTTCAAATGATAATAAAAATTGACATGGTTCGCAGACAACCTTCTGTTTAGGGGCAATTTCTTATATCCCCTCAAAGCTTGGTATAAAATAATGTTTACCCAACAAAAACCATAGTATCAAATACACTCATTTTCGAACTTATGACATTTATACCTTTCCCTTATGAACTTGCATCATGATATGAAAGTTGTAAGGAGAAAGAAAATGGTATGACGGTCATATTATGAATTGCATTTAATGAGATGGGTAAATACGATATTTTAAGTGTTTTGAATGTATATATGTATATATTTAATAACAACCTTGTAGCTGGGTAAGCATATGATATTATGCAAGTTTTCAGGGGCATATACAGTTTACCAAAGTAAACAAGTTATTGTATTGCAGTAAGTGGTTTTCTAAAAATTGACTTAAGAAAACAAAACCTGCAGCCAAAGAATCCCCTGTGAGCGGATAAACCAGAAGGATGTGCAGCCTTAAGAATATGGTGCTTGTTTTCATCAATTAACCTGTAAAATGTTTCCACAATTACATTCGCAACATTAATCAATATTATTTTCATAATAAAAGGGGCAAATAATAATATAATCATTATGCGCTTCTCCTCCTTATGCGTCAAACTCTAAAATAGTAAATACTCTAAGTACCTAGATTTTGCTTGTGCATAGTTTCCCCAAAGAAGAAAAACAATCCCCTTTTTCTTTGCAGAAATCGTCTCTATTACAGAATCAGTGAACTGTTCCCACCCTTTCTTCGCATGAGAATTTGCCTGATGCTGCCGAACTGAATACAATATCAAAAAAATAAAAATAAAAATACCGCAATTCATTTGCAAATGAGCACATCGCTCATTTATATAAAAACCAGATCATATTAGGTTATGTTCAATTGAATTCGTAATTATGGTATCTTACCGGTAAGAACAGCATTAAGCAACAAAACGCCCTGCATACAATAGTAGCATTGTCAGATAATACATGGCTTTCATATTTCAAACTTCTAACACCTAAACGAACAAAAAGATATGCAAATTTCACCTGTACGGCCCATCGTTCTAAATTCCCATGAGACGGAATTGAACACCCCAAATCTTGTTGAAGTTCTTTATATATGTTTAGCAAACTTGAAGGTAGTTTTATTCCTTGTGGAACAGAGAAAGAAAGGCCCATAGCTTGACCCGGTCCATGATATGGATCCTAATACAACAATGTTAGCATTCATACTCGATTGGAGTTCTACAAGTTATGTTTTTAGTTCTCCAATCGGTCAGTATTTATACGCAATGAATATTTATGGACATATTATCAAAAAATCATTCAAGATTGAAGCAAACACCTGACCGATGATGACAGCTTTGACCTGGTCAAATGGGGTCGAATTCAAAGCGTTAAAGATCAAATGCTGTGGAGGGTAAATTGGTACGGAGCTTCGTATTTCACTCTCAACGAATTCACTCAATTTCTTGGCATAGGGTTTCTGAAATTCACCAGGAACGGCTTCCAACCATGTTTCTTCCACCAACAGCTCTCCCAGTTTCAAATTCCCTAAGCCCTTACCTAAACATATAAATTTTATTATATAAATTATCAAAATTTGTGTTAAACAAAGTAATCATATAACCAACACAGTCACACAGAGTTTGTTCCCCTGTTCATATTGTCTTCTATACTTAAGAGATATGTGTTTCTAGGGTTTGGACTTTGGGTATAATGTAATCAGTTCTGATTATTTAGGGATGTTACTATAGATACACTTGTGATGCTACACAGACACAAGTGACGTAATCATATTGGCCGTATGACGGAGCAAAAAGAGTCATACGGATACAGGCATTATGACTATCAGTGGTTACGTCAATCATTTCTTTGTCAATGGACACGTCATACGGGCCATATCGCCTGTACCAAGTCACAAGACCCGCGTTGAAACATTATGGCCTGTACCCGTATGACCATTATCGCCCTGTCATTTTTGCCCATATCCGTATGATTCATAAAAACCGGTTTTTACACTGTACCAGGTTGGGCTCATAAACGGTTCAACCATTAGTATCTGGCAGTTCAACCGGGTGTACTGGACGGTTCAACTGGTTGTGGCGGCCTCTTTGAACCGGTTTTTTAAAACACTGCATTTGTTCAGCTTCCACCTTATTTAGGAATCACATAATCAGCAGCAAACCAATAAAATCACACACTTCCATGCTATCACTCAATGCAAAAAGCGCCCAAATTACAAAACCCACTCTTTAATTAACTAAAAAAATTATAAAAAACGAATAATAATAATAATAATAATAATAATAATAATAATAAAAGTAACCTGAAGTTGAACTCTGGACTCTTTCTGCACATACTCTGAGATTCCGTTTCGCCTTAGCTAGTGACTGATTGAACTGAGCCCTAAGTTTCTGTTCGGCAGTAAGATTCGACGGAGGCCCATCACCGTCAACCGATTCCGGTGGAGTGGAAGAACCGGCGCCGGTGGTGATGGTGGTGGGTTTATTGGGAACAGAAACGGAGGTTCTTTTGAGAGAAGGTTCGAAGGACGATGGTGCTGCTGCTAGTGGTCTAGAGCGTTTAGATGGTGAGAAGAAATCAGTGATGGGTTTAGAGGAAACCATTTTGTTGTGGGTAGGGTTTAGGCTTGAAGTTGTTAATAATAATAACACACACTGTTGTTGGTGGGGGTGGTGGTGGTGGTGTGGGTGGAATAATATTATGGCGGGAAATCTAACAAAGGGGTTGAAAGGGTAGGGGTGATGATTCAATGTTTTGATAAAGAGATTCATAGGACAAATGAGTGTCTTGGTTTAGGTTTTAAACTAGATTATACCCAGGAACGTCCCGGGGTTGATAAATCTAATATGACATATTAATTTTACATATTAAATCGAATGCTTCGCTTTACAGTTACATGCAAGAAAGCTTCGAGTAGCACCTAACCTAAGACAATTAAAAATGTATCTCCAATGTTAACGCCTAACCTTAAACAATGTATTACTCCAATGCTAACGCATGTTGAAAATAGAATTCATATTTACTTATTTGAACATAATTAGTGACTTGCCTATACATGATTAATGATTTACCTGAACACTTTGTGTTTTTTTTTTTCTGTATGAACAAAACCTCACAAAAAAAATAGTCTTTTTTTTCTCCGTTTTTTATATAGCACTATGGTACTTGTTGGAAAGATAATAAAACGCTCGTTAATTTGGTGTAATTTTTTTCTTTAAAAAATCTCGTATATAAAAGATATTAACGTTTAAAAATTATGGGAGAAAACATAATAGAGAAAAATCCAATTTTAGTTTTAAATTTTTTTCCTAAAATATCTCAATGTCACATGGGATGACACATGGCACACTCAAGAAGGAGAATGTCTCTTAGAGTGTCATATTGTGACACCCGGCATGTTTGGCTTAAACATATTAGTAACATCTAAGTTTACCTTAGCGAGAAACGTTTATAAACAGACTTAACTGGGTTAGTTGAGTCGGGTCAAGTTAGGATTGTCCAGGGTACAATGATCTGGAGGATCATTGGGGAGTCGTTTTGGTAATACACTAGTACCGGATTCCGTTGTTGGTGACATTACATGAACTAATTAAGTATATGTGTAGATTATGGATCGTGTGGTGGATTATATACATAGATGTGTTTAAATGATGTGTAAATGATTATCTATGCTTAAATATGTTAAATATAGACTAAGGATGCATGCTTATGTGTTAAGATGTGTTAGAATGCGTTAAACACGACAAACTGGAAAACTAGTTAAAAAGGGGTCTTGGTTCGACCACTTCGAGTGGTCGAAGGAAAGAAATTGTCTGGTTCGACCCTTTGTAGATGGGCGAACCAGGGAAGTGGAATTGAAGGAATTCCCTTCGACCAGAACAGGGCTCATTCGACCCTGTGTAAGGGTCGAAGGAGACCACCTTCGACCATTGAAATGGTGCGAAGGAGGATTAGTATAAATACCAACCTTTGTCATTTTTCATCATTTCACAAACCCTAACCGTCCCAAAACGCTCTCAAACGATCTAAAACACTAAGGGAGGAGTTTTTGCTCTTGTTTTTCATAATCTAACCTATCTACAACATCTAAACAAGAATCCAAGGTGTGTTCATAATCCTAAACCTTTTTAAAAGCATTTTAATTCGTTTTCATCTAACCCTAATTGTCCGGATCTGTTCTAAGGATGTTTTTATGATTAAAAACCTTTTAAACATCTTTCTAAATCAAAATATGATCATTTAACATAGGTTTTCATGATGAATAACATATGTAAATTGTGTATTATGTGGTGTTATGTGTTGTTCAATGATTTGCTGCTATATCTATGATAGAAACATGATATAGGATTGTTATTAATGTTGGAATATTGTTGTCTAGGGTTAGGATTGGATATGATGATATTTGGCGGTTTTATTGGATCAAAACTTGACGTATGATATTTATGATCAATAGAATGGATAAGAAAGATCGGATAATCGACAAACTGAGTATTTTAAGCTAAGCATGAATCGATTTCAAAAGTTTCCAAATTGGGTAAATTATTCATGCATGAAAGTGATGTTTCCATAATCTTTACCATTTTGGGAAAGGGCTGAAACGGACGTATTATCGGGGGAAATCGGTGGGGTTTTGTAGGGATAAGTTATCCATGCTTGACTGCTGTGTTTGATGATGTTTCGAGTCGTTTTGAATGTGTTTGAAGCGTTTTTAGGAAAAATTATACAACAGGGGCGAACCTGGCCTCCTTCGACCGATCGAAGGTGCGAAGGAGGAAAACCAGGGTCGAACCTGGGTTTTGTTGGGCGAATGTGGTTAAACGGGCGAAGGAGGCATCAAACGGTCGAACGAAGTGTAAAACGGACGAAGGAGACTTAAAACTGACTGGTTCGACCGTTCTGGTGCAGAAATGAGATTTTTGATACAAACTAAGTGTTTTATGCTTGAACCTTGTGTGTAATCTATGTGTACTTAATTAGTTAGGGTAATGGGTCACCAACGGGATGTCGGGTCGGTCTAGTGTGTCTGTTAAACATTTAAACACGTTTTAAAACATACTTGGTTACAATCTGGACAATCGGGGACTAGATAACCTTATGGTTATTAGTCGGAACACTTATGTGAACATTTTGATAGATCTTCGGTAGAGGGATTATCAAGGGCTAAACATCTTTACTTGTAATTGAAGAACGCTATCTAAGGTGAGTTCACGGCCCCACTTTTACTGCTTTAACTTTTGGGGGAGAAAACATGCGCTAAACTGTTTTGGTAACATATGTCATACTATGGCTTTTAACTTTATATTGCTATACGATCTTTGGAAAGTCCCGGGGGAAACCATGAATGTGCGGGAATGCACAACGGGGGAAATGTGGATAGATCTATTGGGCGTGACCTGCCCCACTCGTCGGCTTGGAGGGTCGGGCGGGTGCATATTGTCTCGAACAGGTACATTGGTATCATGCTGAACATACGGGCTGCTTAAACATGCTAAACATTGCTAAACGTGTCTAGTAATGGTTTCCAATCGTAGTAGTAATGAAACATATACCTAGCTAGCGTACTTGGTAACACTGATATAGTATGGACATGGTAACATTTTGGTAACATATTGAACAAACCTGTGAACTCACCAGCATTATATGTTGACATCTTTTTGGCATGTTTTTCTCAGGTCGCTAAGGTAGCAATGAACGGAACCAGGCGCACGGGTCTGCATTGGCGTCTAGGCATAGTTGCACGTTTTGTAATAAAAGTGTTTGAACAACTTTTGAGATGACAGCATAGCTGATTAAATGCTACTTAAACGCTTCCGCTTATTAAATTAATGGTTATGTCGATTTACGTTTTCATATAGAGTTGTTTATTGTGATCGTTGACTTGGATCCTGGTTTGTCATGCGCCTCGCGGTAAAACCCCGCAAGTGGAAATTTGAGGGTGTGACACATGTCATTAAAATGGCTTTGGTTTATTATATGTATAGATTAGTAAAATAAAAGATGGTACAAATGTTTCTACTTATGAGCATACTTGTCAAAATCGCGCATAGCCTTCGATCATTGGTTGGGGGTTACCGAGTATTCGAGTAAACACTCTTTAATCGCTAGTCACTGGTTGTCTAGCGATCTTAGCCAAATTTCAGCAAAAATCTGTAAATTTCGGTAAGATTCCAACCAAAACCTATAAATTCTTACGATCAATCCTATATATTTAAATAAATGAGTCGAAGAAGCGGTTAAACATGACTACTTAAAAAAAACTACATATAAAATGTAAATATCAGTTTTACTCAGGCAAATAACAAACGTTAATGAATTTGACTAATTCAATAGCTATTAGCAATTAGTCGTTGATAAAAATCTAGGTTGTAGCCCTCGATAACAATGTTTTAAAAACATGATAGCCATTAAACTTGTCACACTACTTACTATAGGTGCACAAATCGGGTTCAAACCTTAAATTGGTTCGTTTTGTCAGTTTGTTGAAAAGCTTGAAGCTTGAAGTTCCTAAAAGCTCCTTGTCAAACATACCCTTGATCAAATTTTTATTTGTTTTTTTGCCGGTTTGGTTCAAATTGTTTAATAAAAACAGAAAAGTACAAACCAGTCCCAAAGCTACGATTTCTATTGGTTCAATCTATATTGGATGTGCACATCAGCACATGTACTACTTGCTAAAAACAACCGAATGCAGTTATAAATAATTTAAAATCTTTAAATCAAACAAAAAACAAAACATGTCTAATCCACATGCCAAGCAAACCAGTTAGGCCGTCCGTTGCGGAGGCGCAAGCGAACGGATTTTAGCACCGGTGGTCACCCTTAGCCATAACAGCCTGACGCGAACCCGGCGTAAGTGAGCACAAGCGATGGTGGTCGCGTGGGTTAACGGGAGAAAGTGTACTTTGGTCACGCCGATGCTCACCTCTAGCCACAACAGGGTCAAGTGATCGATGGCTCGCGTCCGATCACTCGTGACTCCACAACAGTTAGTCTTAAGGGTTCGGTTCTTGGGCAGGATTTAGCAACATCGTTTATAACTAGATCGACAAAATGTAGAAGTTCAATGATTGCACGAAATTCATTTGGATTAAGACGTTATTACCCACTAAAAATTAAACTAATATCCTTCACACCAAAAAACAGATAACATGTCTTGGGGACCTATTTCTATCATCGATCGTAAGTTACTCGAGATCAACTTATTGAAAACTTGAACTCTGTAAATTGAAGCTCAATGAACAAACAAGCTTGAGCGGGCCTGAGCTCGAGTATAAATTGAAGCCCAGCTGAATAAATGAGCTTGACCCAAAGTTTGGCTAGGCTCACGAGCCCAAACAAACCGATCGTTTATATAAATATAGTATTTTTATTCAATCCAAATCATCATTTCTAAATCCAAAACATGATGCCTATATATCAATTTTTAATCATTCTCACACCTCTCACAAAATACTATGACCTTTTCACACGAATCTATATATATTTCTATTATGTATGTAAAGAAAATAATTAAAAATAATATACTAGCTTAACTCGAGTTTGAAAAATCACTCACGAGCCGAACTTGAACTCAACTTCGGTCGTTGAACACCTACACCTATTGGGGAGGAAGTTCAAATGCACATGAGAGGTTTATGGTGGAACCGAAAAAAAAAAGATATTGAAGTAACTAAACATGCCCTTAACAAGCCAAATGGGTAAAATAGTGGGTCGAAAATCAAATTGACTCCTAGCTTTGGAAGACAAAAACATATCCGTCGAGATAACTTTGCAGCTGGAGAATGGCTTAAAGGTAATGCAAAAGCCATACCGTGATAACCAAACGTATACAACACAAAAAAAATCAAATAATTTAAAACTTTGACAGAAACTTTGATGGTTTTTTAAAAACTTTGACAAAACATATACAGCACAAAAAAACCGTTTTTCAAGGCATAAACTAGTTGGTTACCTTTATACAAAAGTAAATTCACATAGCATAAAGTTTCATTAATAGCATATAAAGTAAAAATACATTATAAATGTGAAATAGAGATTATATAATCTTTATTTATATGACCATGACACATTGACACGTACACTCTATTCCAGAGTTTCATTAAAGGATAAAAGAGAAAGGATCTCCATTCTCTTCCTTTCTCTCCAATTTCTTCCAAATTGGAAATATTAAAAATCACCATAAAAACCTCTTTATTATCTCTCTCATTCCCCCCTTTCCCTTCTATAAAAAACTCTTGAACACATTTTTTCCTCACTTCCTTCCCAATCCTTTATCTTCCATCCTTTAATGAAACTCTGGAACGGAGTGATGGTCACACGACTAGGAGAGTAGGAGATAAGTGATAAGCAACCCAAACTTGTGACGCCTTATACCAATTTTCAACTAACAAATACAAATTTCACAAGCCAAATCAACAAAAGACGTCAATTAAGCAGGGACCGTGAATTTATACGAAGCATATGATAAAGAAGAGCAAGCCCAACTATGGTGGATAGGTTGAGCTTTAGAATTCGCACCCCCAGCGCCCATCGCAACATGCAATGGGTATAAATGGTCTGGCGTCGGGTGTGCTAAGGTAGCATGTGGAGCCTTCTCCTTGTACTCATTTACATCTTCATACCTTCCATCAATTAATGCCTCCTTGAGCCATGTATCAAACTCTTGTGCCCAAGGTTCAACCAAAGTGGTGTGGCGTATCTGTTCCAGGTTGTGGACAGTCGTACCTGAACCAACAATAAGCACCCCTTCTTCTTTAAGGGGTGCCAATGCCTTACCAATGTTGTAATGGTAAGTGGCATCTCTATCTATCTGGATGGACAACTCACAAACTGGAACATCAGCCTCTGGATACATAAGCCTTAGTGGGACCCATGCACCATGGTCAAGCCCCCGATCCTTCTCCTCGTCAACCCTCTCAAAACCGAAGGATATGAGCAATTCCTTGACTCTCTTTGCCAATTTTGGAGCTCCTGGTGCTGGATACTTGAGCTAGTACATTTTGAAATACATAATTTTTATCAGATTACACAAATTATTATATTAACACTCAAAGACATACTTGGTGGATTGGTTATGATCATTACATTCGTTTACTATAGTGATAGTCACTAGAATTTTTTTCATGGGTGTCATAAATTTTCAATGTGCGCTATTTATATCAACTTGATTGCGTATTTTCGGTTCAAGTTGGGCCGGGTTAGAGTAAATCTATGAAACAAAATCTTTTTTAGCATTACTTTGTAAAAGGGTAGATTAATAATATTTACACACATAAGAAATCATGAACTAATTTGAAATTTCGCAAGTGTATAAAATAATACATAAAATCTAATGAAAGACAGATTCATTAACCACAACATATTGGCACTTGGTTTTTGCAAGCCCAAATATTTTTTTTCATAGGTGTGACCACGTCCCATAAGGGTGGGTGCACACATGTTTAACTAACTAGTTACCTGGTACAAGATTTCGGGAAAACCATCGAAATCGTATATGGTGTCTAAAGGGCCGTCAGAGACACCATTAATCGTCGGATACAAAGTTTCCCAGTGGCCGGAGATAAGGAGGATGGAAGAAGGGCGATGAGGGTACACATTTTGCTGAAAGGATTGGAGGAAATGCTTCAAGGAGATACATAATTTTTCTATGGATAAAGAAGGAGGTCCATGGGATATGTAAAACGTGTCTTCAATCTTGTTCATCTTAATGAACTCTTGATTACTAGAACAAATCTTGACTACCAGAACAAACGATAATGATCATGGAAGTCAACTGGATAGGAAGATTTGTATAGAAAATGTTGGTTTGTTTCACTAACCGGACCCACACTTCAATCATAGTAGGTTAGGTAAAATCATTTTATTATTTTTAATATCTACAACAAATCTTTTTATTAATAGTTTATGTATTTATGTATTCCAGCCAATCATCTACTACTTTAGTAACCAATTTTCTTTTTATTCACCATAGAAGTTTCAAATATTTCAATAGAAGGTACTTGCAAAGATAGACGGTTTTTATGTGACTCATCCTCATCCATAATACATTAGCGCCACATCTGAAAATGTCTCTAGTATATGCTCGTGTAAAGAAACTTTACATTCAGTATATAAATCCAATTTCAGCTTTAGTTGTGTATATGTTTTGATTGAGCAATTACTGGGGTAGCCAAAATGTTAAATGTAGTACAACTATTTTGTCTAGCCAGCATACATTGTAAATGCATTACATTCAACATTCAGTGAATTTGGTTTTACTATCTATGATCATGCAACACGTATGAAATAGAAATGCCAAGACCTTTACTAAGAGAGCAATACCAATCTATGTACGCGCAAATCAAGCAAAAAAAATACAAGCCTTAAAGTAAAAATACACTTTGAATTGGCTCATTAATATGTAAATGAGTCAGATTTGCTATATCCTTAATTTACTGAATACGTATATGAGTTTAGTCCATAGTCATTATTTAAGTTCCAGGTCTCATGTGAAAAGAGATGTTAGAAAGTACAACTCTATGATCATTACACATTGTAACAGGTTTTTAGGTGTTCCAGTAAAAGGTGTCTCATTTCTTTGAATATAACTTGTGACGTTATCTGCAGTAAGCATCGAAAAATAAAAATCAAAGAAAGTTGGCAAAGTCAAGACATAAAGTGGGTAATCTATACCCAAAAAATATCATCACCCAGAAAAAAGTATAACCCGTAGAACTCGACCATTAAACATTTTGATAAACAAACATATGACTAAACTAACAGTCAACTTGATACCTACATATTATCTAACCAGGTTAACGGGGTTAATTCTTTGGATTAGGAATTTTGTATAGGTTGAGTTTTATTCAGTTCAATTAAAAGCCACATGTGCTTATATTATCATAAAACAAGATTTAGGAATTTCAGGGTGTTAAAAAGTATCAGCTACTCTATCAAATATCAAAATATATTTAAAAGGCTACAGCTACCAGTTTTCAGCCACCAGCTTCCCGCTATAAGCCACTAGCTAGTTTTACCAAAAATACTTTATATCGATTAATTAAAAAAATTAAAAAAAATCACAAAAAACTAAATTTTATACATTATCTTCCAAATCAACACTCACGACAATTCACTAAAAACCTAAAATAATAATAATAATAATAATAATTGCACATAAAAATATACAAACACTTCATCACTACCCCGATCACCACCGATCACCACCATGGCCGGCGTATCCATCGCCGCCGAGTGGCAACTCCTCGGCGACAAATACTACCGCAAACCCGAAATCTACACCCTCCATTGGAAAAACATCGATCTTTCTCGAAACAAAGTCGCCTGCGCCCCATTCGGTGGTCCAATCGCAATAATCCGTGACGATTCCAAAATTGTCCAACTTTATTCCGAATCTGCCCTCCGTAAACTCCGAATTTTCTCCTCCTCTGGCCACGTCATCTCCGAAACCGTTTGGAGGAATCCAGGTGGCCGATTGATCGGTTTATCATGGACCGTTGATCAAATATTAATATGTGTCACACAAGACGGAACTGTTTATCGGTATAATATTCATTCGAAGTTAATTGAACCTAATATTAGTTTAGGTGTTGAATGTTTTGAACATAGTGTTGTTGAGTGTGTGTTTTGGGGGAATGGTGTTGTGTGTATTAATGAGGCTTTTCAGTTGTTTTGTATACCTGATTTGGGAATGGGAAACCCTAAGGTTAGTAAGTTGGCGGATGCCGGGTTGGAGGAGTTTCCGCTTTGTATGGCGGTTATTGAACCGGAGTATACGATGTCCGGGAATGTGGAGGTGTTGGTTGCGGTTGGGGATCATGTGTTGGTTGTTGAGGAGGATGGGGTTCAGACGGTTGGGGATGGGTTGGGACCGTTGCAGAAGATGGTTGTTTCGAGTAATGGGAAGTTGTTGGCGGCGTTTACGCATGACGGGCAGCTTCTTGTTATGCCGACGGATTTTTCGAGTATTATTTTCGAGTATGCTTGTGAGGTTTGTTGTTAACTTATTACTTGTTGAAACTTGAAACTCCTATTTGTTTAATGAGGATTACATAGAATGCGGTGAATAATGTGTGTGTGTATTGTATAGTCTGCGCTTGCTCCGGAGCAACTTGTTTGGTGTGGGATGGATAGCGTGTTGTTGTATTGGGATGATATGCTTTTGATGGTGGGTCCGTATGGAGATCCGGTTCGTTATCTTTATGATGACCCGATTATTCTTATTCCGGAGTGTGATGGAGCGAGGATATTGTCTAACTCGAACATGGAGTTTCTGCAACGGGTGCCAGTTTCAACTGAATCGATATTTAAGATTGGGAGCACAGAACCTGCAGCTTTGTTGTATGATGCTTTGGATCATTTTGACCGACGTAGTGCGAAGGTAGGAAACTTGTGAATTGATAATGTATGTTACCTATGATTATGATTGAAATCTGATGTTAATGTATTGCAGGCTGATGAAAATTTGAGATTGATACGCTCATCACTGCCTGAAGCTGTTGAAGCCTGTGTTGATGCTGCAGGTCATGAATTTGATCCTTTGCTGCAGCAGACACTACTTAGAGCTGCAAGCTATGGCCAAGCTTTTTGTAGGTTAGTTTTGATGGTAATATATTGGGATTTTATATATGGCATGATATGAAATTCATAGCAAATAGGTGTAGAAAGCAGCAAATGATTAGTGTAGAAAACTTAACTGAAGACTATAATTTGCTGTAGAATTTGAATAATTATTAGTAACTAGTAACTACCCAACAAAATAAGAAGCAACAGTCCATTAAACCAGTGATACTAGCCAGAGTTGTGAGCTAAGCAGAGAGGTAATTAAGTATAAATCCCGATGATTAAGCCGTTGATAATGCTCTATACAGTCTGCAGCTACTACTACAAATCCGCAATAATAGGATTGCTGCCAACATATGTTAACATGTTACACGCTCCCGATCCAATTTCCAGTGTTACCTTAGGTTTTTTGAACTAGAGAACCTTATATAAACAGGGTCACCTGTTAACTAACCGACTCCTGTAATAGATTGTAAGTTTTTTTTTTTCTAATTTTTGTTTACGGTAGTGATATCCAGTTGGCTTTGGCAGCCAATTTCAACGTGCAAGCATTCAGGAAATGAGCAAAACATTGCGGGTTTTAAATGCTGTACGCAGCCCAGAGATTGGCATTCCACTCAGCATACATCAATACAAGGTTGTTAACTACCTTAACATGATTCAGGTCATTCAGCTACATGATTGATCATGAATATCTTTAACGAAGTTAATACATTTTCTGCTTTTAGATGCTTACACCATCAGTTTTGATTGGTCGATTGGTTAATGCTCACCAACATTTGTTGGCACTCAGGATATCAGATTACCTTGGATTAAATCAAGTAAGTTCGGTTTTTTCAAGTTTCACTATGATAGGATTAAATGTTATTTATTCAACCAATAAAATTAATTTCTTTCGAGTTTTATGCAGGAAGTGGTTATTATGCACTGGGCTTGTTCAAAGCTATCGCTATCATCAGCAATTCCTGATGCTACCCTCCTTGAAATTTTACTTGATAAGGTATGCAAACTGCAAAGTTTTATAAACAGTTAAACACAGTCCTAATTATGCTGATTTAAATGTATATCCAACTGTTTGGGAATTTCAGTTAAAATTGTCTAGAAGCATTTCGTATGCTGCAGTTGCTGCTCATGCAGATCAGATTGGTCGCCGGAAATTAGCTGCTATGCTTGTTGAACATGAGCCTCTTTCCTCAAAGCAGGTAATCTACTTTTGTTTGTTTTTATTTAAAATAGTGTTTACAGTATATACACGTATGTTTCACGAGATAATGTGGTCGACTTTGCAGGTCCCTCTGCTACTCGGTATAGGGGAAGAAGATACAGCTTTAACAAAGGCAACTGAAAGTGGTGATACTGATCTTGTTTATCTTGTTCTGTTTCACATATGGCAGAAGGTATTACTTCTTAATACAATTCCGTTGGCTTAATTCTTTAGTTTGAATTAATAAAGTTAAAATATTATAAGTTCACATAATGTTGCTTTGTCACTGTTTAATATTATTTGTCATATACAGAGGCCAGCATTGGAGTTATTTGGAATGATACAAGCTAGATCTCTTGCACGTGACTTATTTATATGTTATGCACGGTGAGTCTGGATACCTTACGATTTTCATGTTTCACTTTATTCCAACGTTATATTAGATGAAAATGTGAACACATCTTTATTTAGCGCAGATGCTATAAGCATGAGTTTTTGAAGGATTTCTTTCTTTCTACTGGTCAGCTTCATGTAAGCCTGCATTTATATATAAACTTGATTCCTCTCTCATTTTTTTCCCTATCTTCTGCAAACATATAACACATTGTACCACTATCTACGGTCGCATAATGGGTTTATGTTTAATCTTATAGGAGGTTGCTTTTTTATTGTGGAAAGAATCATGGGAAATAGCCAAGAATCCAATGGCAAGTAGAGGATCTCCACTCCATGGCCCACGTGTAAAACTTATTGAGAAAGCCCAAAATCTTTTTGCTGAAACAAAGGAACATGTTTTCGAGTCAAAGGCCGCCGAAGAGCATGCAAAATTATTAAAGTATGAATTGTTTTAAAAGATTAAGAAGCATGTAACTATTTACTTTATATGAAAGACATAATTATGTTTGTGATTTATATATTCATTCATACATCTTGGGTGATTATTTTTTTCAATTAATGCAGGATGCAGCATGAGTTGGAGGTAAGTACAAAGCAGCCTATATTTGTTGATTCAAGTATCAGTGATACAATTCGGACATGCATAGTATTGGGCAATCATCGGGCTGCTCTGAAAGTTAAAACAGAATTCAAGGTAAGAGATCGCTATCTGAATTGCAGGACTGTTTGAATCAATTCGGGGTTGTACAAATCTCTTTGAGGCTCATACATTCAAATTATATTATTTTAGACAGCTTTTTATTTATGTTCCCTATCTCTTGATGTTGTAACATACTTTTGATGGTATTTTTCAATACTTGAATCAGGTTTCCGAGAAGCGATGGTACTGGCTCAAAGTTTTTGCCTTGGTAACAATTAGGGACTGGGATGCCTTGGAGAAGTTTTCAAAGGAGAAAAGGCCTCCTACTGGTATGGTTTTTTACTTCATTTAGAATCCCTTTTTTTTTTCATATTTAAATAAAGAAAGAAGAATAATTAAAAGTAAAGTAAATGTTTATTTATTTCTGGCGTGCAAATGTATAGGTTTTAAGCCATTTGTGGAGGCATGCATTGATGCTGATGAAAAAAGTGAAGCCGTGAAGTATATTTCAAAGCTTGCAGATCCTCGTGAAAAAGCAGAGGTATTTTTATTTTTGGAATACATGCATGTCGTTAGACTTGATGCTAGAACATATCTGTAGCAAAATGGTCAGGCTATGTTGGTTGGGTATCGGGTCAAAATGGGTATTTTTAGCCCAAGGCATGTCTGATTGGGTTGGCCGTTGGGGCAAACAACAAATAGCTTGATATGCTTTGTTTTGAATTTTACACCATTTTATGAAACTTCGTTGTCATTTTGTTTTAATTAATTAAGCAGTTTAAAAGGTTTTATGCATTTCGGTGACTTCAACCCATTTGAGTAACTTGTTTAACCCATTACCCGATTGACCCCTTTACTAGAAGAGTAAGCATAAAAAGTTCATGTGAAACAGGCGTTTGCACGAATAGGCATGGCAAAAGAAGCAGCAGAAGCTGCATCACAGAGCAAAGACGGAGAGTTGTTGGAGCGCCTTAAAAACACTTTACAACAAAACACGACCGCTTCATCAATTTTTGACACTTTGAGGGACCGACTCTCATTTCCAAGTGTTTCTTAGTTTTCACGCCACGCAACGTGCGTTTTGATATTTATTTACGGATGATTAAATCGTGAATAAAAGTTGCTCTTTGTGTAAAGGTTTGTTGTATAAACAAATTATTGATTCGGAAAATTTTCTGCTTCTGAATTGGTGTGTGTGTGTCTAATTTATATTTTGGCTTGTAACTTGTTTAGCAGAATGAATAAGTTTTGGAGTGCAGTTTTTAGTTTCCTGTTCAAAGGTTTAAACTCTTGAAAAGTTTGTATTGAATGAAGATGTTGAATTTTATCTTGTTACAATGGGTCTTTACCTCTCACTACTTTGGCTTTGAATGATTTTGCTAGCCACATAAACGGCAGATCTATATTCGACATGAATTTAAAAATCTTGTCTTGACGCAAACATGCACTGGTTTATAAACGAACCGACTGTGTTTTTGTATAATATAATCACAAAAAGCTATAAACCTCTCAATTTTCTAATATACTTGATACATACGAACACTATTAAGTTACAAATATAAACGAGAAAAACAAGTGTGTAAAACAATCTAAGGTGTGACATTTTTTCAAGTTATAAACCGGCTAAACGACTCAGCAGTCAGCATGCAACCCAAACCCAGCCCATTTAACTAGACATAGTTACAGGTTCAGCTTGAAAACGACCCAATCAAACACATGCCGTCAAAATTCATGTTAGAAGTTCACAATACCAATAAAGGAGCCAGATTGCGAGCCCAAGTATAGAGATGTAAGGGGAGCAAAACAGCATAGTTCCTCACTTATTCTACCAATAATTCTTACAAATAAAAACGGCATGAAACCTGCTTTTTACCCCTTAAATTCACTCGGGTTTTACTCAGGACCCTTCTCAACAGCATCAGTGACCAAAGTCATCGGTCTCTCATCTATGACTTCATCTATGATACCAAACTCTTTAGCCTCTTGTGGGGTCATAAAATAGTCTCTATCCATATTCTTCTGAATTACATCAATAGGCTGTCCTGTATGCTTTGCATACAATGCATTCAATGAATCCCATACCCGAATAATCTGCTTTGTGTGAATAGTCATGTCTTTAGCCTGCCCGCTGTATCCGCCTGATGGTTGGTGGATCATGATGGTGGCATTCGGAAGAGACCGCCTTTCACCCTTGGCACCAGCCGCCAATAGCAGAGAAGCCATTGACGCAGCTTGACCTAAACATATTGTATTGATTGGTGAACGAATATACTGCATTGTATCATATATTGCAAGACCTGCAAAAAGAAGAATCAACCACATTATGATTTGTATCACATATTGATAACAAACAGCTTCTGTGTGGTCAATTGGTATATAATTTGCTATATAAGATTCAGCCGTTCAGGTTGAAACAGTCAAATATTATGGGATAGGCCAAAACAGGCTGGGTTGGGTAATGAACGAATATTATGAATGTATTAATTATGAATACAAAAATGAGATATAAACGAGTTTAACAAAAAACGAGCATAGCCACTTGGTAATATTGTTGGAAGATTAAATCAATATGTTAGATGGACAATGAAATCAGAACCCTAACTCCAAAAGAATAAACGTACTCAGCATTCTACAAACCTCTCTTTAGCAGCACTAAAACACTAAATGATGATAGGATGACCGAATAGAAGTAGGTAAGTATAGTAAAGGGCCAAGTCCCGTAATAGAAAGCTACTTTTGACTTTTGTCCCAAGGTGGTACATCATACATGTACCCATTTTAATAGAAGACAGCACCTAAACTTTCAACTTCTGTTTCATTATGGTACATCTGGTGCCAGTAATAATCTATAATGTTGATTTTTTTCTGCCACCTCACGCTTCCCTTTCTCCTTGTGGTTACCTTTTCTCCCTCCCTCAACCTTCGTCTTCTAGCCTTAAACCATATCCTGAATATAATTCTCAGGCCATGGCCATGACCACCATTTGTCGGTTTCCCTTCTCCAGCCACTACCACAATTACAAGGATTTCCTTCTCCAGCCACTACCATCACACTCGGACGTCCCTTTCAAGCTGATGCTCTCCTTGCAAAACCACCATTGTCACCACTTTGCACACACATCCCCCTAACAAGCTCTAACTGCTAGCTTCTGTTGACAGCCTAGACAAATCCTAAATCAAGGCAGGGGACACACATTTTTTCTTTAAAAATTTTCAAAAAAGTCTGGTGACAGGTAAGCAAAAAAAAAATCAGATAGGCAGTTAGGCACCATGAGTACGCCACGCCATAAGGTTTATAAGCCATAGGTCCAAAAAAAAGAATTATGTCCATAGCAGCACACAATCACAAACTTCATCAGCAAGTTTTTCTTTTGAAAAGGGTACATGTACAACCATGCTGATAGTTCTTATAATCCTAATCCTTTTCAAGATGTAATAAATTGGGATACTAAAATCCTAAATCTACTAAAATTCCTCATGAATAAACATATTCAACTGCCATAGTGCCATGAACTCATTTGTCTTCCCAACAGTTTTGTGGTTGAACTTTCTGTAATTAATAGTTTGATGAAAAAAATACATGCTACAAGATTGAAGACAGATTTCAGATTTGTGGTCATACAAGATTTTCTGGGATACAAATTTTGAGAAGAATAAGTAAGCTTTTTAGAAAGAAGAGCATTACACTAAAGTATACTGTGCCTGCTTTAATGTTAATAAGCTTCAAGTGTTAGCGCTGTAAAATAATAAGGTTTAATAATTCAACAGTTGCAGACTTTTAGCTGTGTTATATCAAATTTGTGTCTTACTAGACTCAGACACTCAGTGAAAAACATCTAGGGACATCAAACTTCAGAATCTGCAAAATCTGATATGAAATCATGTCCAAACTCAATCTCTTGGGAAGAAGAGTAGCTGTAGTTCAAAACAGTTCATTTTTTTAACCAGTATCGCATGTTAAAAGTAAAAATGCTATATACCAAGAGGATCATTTTATCCATAATTCCATATACACATTCAAGTACACTGTACATCAAAAGAATTTTTTTTGAAACCATGCTAACACCAACTTAAGCTAACACGTTCCACATGGATATCTATTATTCAAAAACTGTACAATTACTATCCTTGTAAACCTATATGCCTCTCCAAACACTACACTATAAGTCTATAACATGATATTACATCCAGAAAAGTATTTAATTCTTGAAAACCCAATGAAAGGGACAATCTGCTAAATCTAGTACGCGTGTTGAAACTTTTTTCTGGAAACCATAATGCATAATCCAGATATCATCAAACTGAAAGCTAGAAAAAGTTCTGAGATATAACAAATTCAAGGATAATATATAGAAAAACTTATAATTTCACTACTATAATAAACCAATTTTACACAAAATGAACTTTTGTTTGTTCTTCTACTTAATATTAATAAATATAAAATTTTCCTAATATACACCCACAATATAGTCCGTTTTGATGTTTTTCCTCTCTATGCTTCCAACTATAAGCTCAGCTACAATTCTATAATGCATTTTGAATACATTATCGAAAGGAATGTCACAACATTTTTTATACTAAGATTAGTGAATATCTCAACTACTCTGTAATATCAATTGAAATACAATTGAGGAATTCCTAACATTTGTGTTTTAAGCAGATTGGTCCTTCAAATGATTACACAATCATGCCTTGATGGTCTTAAAAGGATTTTAAAGTCAATAACTAAAATCAAACCTTGTACTCCCCAAAAAAGATTACTCATTCATACACTACCTTCAAGAGTGTCATACCTAGTACTTTCCAAAACCCAAAATCAAGATAAATTTCATGCACATTTAACACCAAAATACTAAACCGGTCCGATAGCATGTGTAAACTATAATGCCGTCAACAATTTATTCGTACATGAGCTAATAACACAACCCCAACAACAAAAACTTAAAAACCTGCTTGTGGAGCAACAAAAATCTTCAAACCACATGCCTACAAACATCAATTTTGTTGGGCTGGTGTAGCCTTCGGCCGAATGGCGTTGGCGATAATGAGCCTAGTTTGTTAACTCACTTAATTGTCTTGTTTAGCAAGTAAGCAAAGGAATAAACCCTAATTATATAGCCTATAAATATATCCCATGACCTATGTACTAGTAATTTATTATCACTCAATAATAGGAAAACCCAAATTTCCACCGTGCACACCGCGACCGAACCATGTATAATCTCTCGTGTTCTTTTACTGTTTTCTGTTCCGTCTGTGTTCGTGTGTTACTCATCCTAACACACAGAACTGCCAATAGCCCCAATTTGCATAATAACAATAATAGTAAATA
Organism: Ambrosia trifida; assembly: GCA_028751855.1. Classification (NCBI taxonomy): domain Eukaryota; kingdom Viridiplantae; phylum Streptophyta; class Magnoliopsida; order Asterales; family Asteraceae; genus Ambrosia; species Ambrosia trifida. The sequence continues at coordinate 87,202,661 of CM054130.1, read as the reverse complement.
ATAAAAATGATAAAGATAATGAAATAATAATAATAATAATAATACTAAAGATACAAAACTATCAGAATGAACAAACCTGCAGTAACAGCACCACCAGGGGAATTAAGATACATATTAATAGGCTTCGAAGGGTTCTCCGATTCAAGGAACAGAAGCTGAGCAACGACAACGTGTGACGTGTCATCGGAAATGGGACCGTTGATAACAACAATCCGTTCTTTGAGGAGACGAGAGAAGATGTCGTAGGCTCTCTCTCCACGTGACGATTGCTCGATTACCATTGGGATTAGACTGTACGGACGGCATTGGTTGGTTAAAATGGGCTGTCTTCTTGTTGTTGATGTTGATGCAAGTTTAAAAAGGTTGCTGATACTACGACTGATTGGGTTCTGCATTGTTTGTTTGTTTTAGGGTTTGAAGGAATGTAGTGGTGGTGTTGTTTATGGGATTGTGTGATCTGTGGTCCAAGAGAGTGTTTGGGATTCAGTACAAAAACAGGTTTATTGGTTTTTTTTTTTTTTTTCTAGGGGTGGAAACGAGCTGAGTTGAGCCTGAGTGTGATTGGGTTTGAGCTCGGCTCATCATGTTTTTTATGAAAGCTTGAGTTTAAGCTCGGCTCGGTTCGAGCTTAATACTTTGAGCTCGAGCTCGACTTGAATGTAAAACCCAAGAGCTTAAGCTTGGCTCGACTCGAAATAATTTTGAAACAATTTTAAATGAGTTAAAAGCTCGGTTTGCCAATGAATAATGATAATATAAAATTTGTTTGGGCTCGTTTAGACTCGCGAGCCTAAACGGTCTTTATATGAAAAGCTCAAGCTCGGTCTTGGTAACTAAACGAGTCATTTTTCAAGCTCGAGCTCGGGCTCGTTAAGGCTCGGCTCGTTCGAGCTTTTTACCGATCCGATCCTGAGTAGCTCTCGAGCCGTTGCGTATCATTTACACCCCTAGTTTTTTTCAAAAAGCCATTAAGTTGTTTGGCTACAATATAAACATTTTTAGATTTGGATTTAGTCACAAATTCTAATTTTTGAATTTTCGAATAAAAATTATAAATATACCCACTCATACAATCAATCTTCACAATAAGCTAAGGCAAACACTTGTTAAAAAACAACTTATTGACTTTTTCCAGCACAAAAACTAATCCACATACTTTTTTAAAAACTCCAAACACTTTTGAAAAAAAAAAAATGGAGTTAAATAGTCAATCCCAAACACCCTCTAATTGGTTCTAGAATTAGCATACTGGCTCATGCTCATGTCATTATTTTTAAAATTTTTAGTGCAAATTTAAGGGTGTTCTTTGAGTTTTGAGTTTTTTGAGTCAAGGCGTAGCTCATGTCATGTTTTTTCCACAACTTATCATTAAACTTTATCATGTTGTAACAATTACTCACTTTCTGACATTTTTGAACATTTTCCCACCACCCATAACTCAACCATGTTCCTATCATTCTCCTACAAATAGATTTATTAAATGATATTAGTTTTGTTAAACTTAACCATCTTTTTTAATAACCAATTAGTTGAACCATTTGTAACGGAAACCAATCGGTTATGAAAATCCATATACTAAAACATTGGTTATATACTCAATTTTCACTCGTAACCGGTGAGCTTGGTGCAATTCGATCGGTTAGTTATGTTCTTTTACAATTTGGTTCTAGTACGGGTTAAATGGGTTGAAAGTTCGAGTAAAATATATGAACTTAGATAACAATGAGACTACTTGAATGTGTTCCATTGCTTTCTACCACCAAAGCCGAACATTTGAAAGAAATCAAATACCCTTTTAACAAAATAGTTTTTACAACTATATGAATTTTACATCAATATATAGAACTTAAAGTTCATTGTCATTTTGTTTTAATTAAGCGGTTTAAAAGGTTTTATGCATTCCGGTGACTTTCAACTCATTTGACTTGCTTGTTCAACCCGTTAACCAATTGTCACCTTTATTAGAATAGTAGGCTTAAAAAGTATGTGTGAAACAGGCATATATGCGAATGGGCATGGCAAAAGAAGCTGCAGAAGCTGAATCACAGAGCAAAGACGGAGGGTTGTTCGAGCGCCTTAAAAACACTTTACAACAAAACACAACTGCTTCATCAATGTTTGATACTTTGAGGGACCAACTCTCATTTCCGGATGTTTCTTAGTTTTCACGCCAAACAACATAAACCGGTTAATGTGGTTACAGGTTCAGCCTGAAAATGACCCAATCAAACACTATCAAAATTCATGTTAGAAGATAGCAATACCAAGTACAGGTTAAGCCTGAAAACGACCCAATCAAACACAGCATAGTTCCTCACTTATTCTAACAGTAACTCCTACAAATAAAAACGACATGAAATCTGATTTTTACGCCTTAAATTCACTCAGGACCCTTCCCAACAGCATCAGTGACCAAAGTCATTGGTCTCTCATCGATGACTTCATCTATGATGCCAAACTCTTTAGCCTCTTGTGGGGTCATAAAATAGTCTCTATCCATATTCTTCTGAATTACATCAATAGGCTGTCCTGTATGCTTTGCATACAATGCATTCAATGATTCCCATATCCGATTAATCTGCTTTGTGTGAATAGTGATGTCTTTAGCCTGCCCGCTATATCCGCCTGACGGTTGGTGGATCATGATGGTGGCATTAGGAAGAGACCGCCTTTCACCCTTGGCACCAGCTGCCAATAGCAGCGAAGCCATTGATGCAGCTTGACCTAAACATATTGTATTGATTGGAGAACGGATATATTGCATTGTATCATATATTGCAAGACCTACAAAAAGAATAATCAACCACATTATGATTTGTATCACAAATAGATGGCAAATAGCTTCTGTGTGGTAACTTGGTATATAATTTGCTAAATAAGGTTCAGGTTGAAACAGCCAAACAGGTCACTTTTTTTTGGTATGGCCGTAACAGGCTAGGTTGGGTAGGTCCGCTAACACTTTTGTTCATTTAACTTTTTAGATGTAATGAATATTATGAATGTGATAATTACGAATACAAAAATGATATATAACGACAGTCTCGACAATAATATAAATCTAAGAACAAAGTGATCGTATGCATTTAAAGTAGGCCACGGGCGACCTTCAATCTGACCTACTTTTTACCTTTTGAGATAAAACACATCCTAAACGCTTGCATCCATGGGAAACCAAAATCAGTTCACAAAAAATTGTGTATGATTTGTTTCGTTTTTCGGGGGTTCCTTGTGAGGGGTGGGGTGGGGGCATCAAGCGTTCCCATGGACCAACATTTGACTTAAACGTAAACCGTGTAAAATGGAGCCAGAATTTGATATTTTCAATGTCTCATGTTTAGACTTTAGACAAAGTAGTATAAACCAATAATAAAATTAACTTTTTTATTTTCATTCATGTTCCAAACCAGTAAAGAAAATACATGTTCATCTCCATCATACTTGTTTAGATTTTGCAATCAAAAGAAAAGGGACACAGAACACTTTTAGCAATAGCTTGTTATAAAACAAGTTTAGCAAAAAGCGAGCATAACCACCTGGTTACATTGTTGGAAGTTAAAAGATTAAATCAATATATAAGATACGACAACAAAATCAGAATCCTAAATATCCTAAATCCAAATCTAAAGAATAAACGTACTCCATATTCTAGAAATCTCTCTTTAGCAGAACTATAATACAAAATGACAATGAGATAGTCGAATAGAAGTAGGTAAGTATTCTAAAGGGCCAAGTCCTGAAATAGAAAGCTAGTTTCACTTTTGTCCCAACGTGGTACATGTACCCATTTTAATAGGAGACGTTACATGAACTTTCAACTTCTGTTTCAACATGCTACATCGGGTGTCAGCAATATTCTAAAATGTTGCATTTTTCCGTCACCTCACACTTTCCTTTCTCTTTGTCGTTACCTATTATCCCTCCCTCGACCTTCGTTTTCTAGCCTTGAACCATCTCAGGAATATACTTCTCCGTCCATGGCCATGACCACCATTCATGGTTTTCCCTTCTCCAGCCACAACCACAATCGTCTTCTCCCTCCATCACTCGGCCGCCACTTTCAAGCTGATGTTCTCCTTGCAACAACCATCTTCATCCTTGCAGATTTAGATGATACTCTCAGTGCAGCAACCATCTCCATCCTTTCAGAGTTGGATGATTATCTCCTCAGTCCTCGCAAGACCACAACAACCGCCATCTTTCACCACCTTGCACAGCCATCTCCCTAACAAGCCCTAACTGCTAGCTTATGTCGATAGCCTAGAAAAATCCTAAATCAAGGCAAGAGACACACATATTTTATCTTTTACAATATGAACTCAAAAACCTTGGTGACATACTGACATGTAATCAGGAAAAACAAGATAGGCACCACGAGTATGACACGGCCAACACCATAAGGTTTATGTTCATAGTAGCCCGTAATCTCAAACTTCATGTGTTAACTCTTCTTTTGGGGCACATGTAATGTAATACCATACTAATAGTTCTTATAACCCTAATTCTTCTCAAGATGTAATAATTTGGGATAGTAACACACATAAAACATTTCCTGAACTAAAACACATAAAAACAGTCAATAACAAACCCTAATCCACATAACAATAATAATATTATTATTATTGATACTCAATACACAAACCATCAAAACAAGTAAAAATCAGAATCCACAAACCTGCAGTAACAGCACCACCAGGGGAATTAAGATACATATTAATAGGCTTCGAAGGGTTCTCCGATTCAAGGAACAGAAGCTGAGCAACCACAACGTGTGACGTGTCATCGGAAATGGGACCGTTGATAACAACAATCCGTTCTTTGAGGAGACGAGAGAAGATGTCGTAGGCTCTCTCTCCACGTGACGAGTGCTCGATTACCATTGGGATTAGACTGTACGGACGGCATTGGTTGGTTAAAATGGGCCGCCTTCTTGTTGTGGTTGTTGATGCAAGTTTAAAAAGGTTGCTGATACTACGACTGATTGGGTTCTGCATTGTTTGTTTGTTTTAGGGTTTGAAGGGATGTGGTGTTGGTGGTTATGGGATGGTCTAACTGCTTCTGGAATTATTTTGGAACTGGAAATTTGTAGTTAGAAATTAGGGGGATGTGGGTTTTGAGTTTTTAGTAGGGCTGTAAACGAACCAAACGAACACGAACAAGGCCTTGTTCGTGTTCGTTTGTTAAGAAATTAACGTGTTCACGAACTGTTCACGAACACTTACCGAATGAGATGTTTTGTTCGTGTTCGTTTGTTAAGAAAATAATGTGTTCACGAACTGTTCATGAACACTTACCGAACGAGTTTTTTGTTCGTGTTCGCTTGTATATATTTGCTGAATTTAGGTGTCAGACAAAAAACGAACACAAACAAACATAAATTATGAATGTAAACGAACACAAATAGGCATTACTGAACAAAATCGAGCACAAACTAACACATTAAATTCCGAAAATTCGCATTTTTCATCGCTAAAATTGTCCGCCTAGAATATAGTAATCCAATTACTCAAATATACGTGACGTAATCTTGATCACATAATGTCTTATAAAAACACAGAGGTATCATATTAAACTTGAAATCCTAGTTTAATCCACCAAAAATAACAGTTAATCAAAATAGTTAAAGTAATATTAACATGTGATACACTAATATATGTTAAATAATCTACCACTGGGAAATTTGAAATACTTATATTAAATATAAAAAATTAAAAACCCAAATGAACTATCGATCAAAAACAAACATACACGAACACGTTACCAAACGTTCACGAACATAAACGAACGAACGCGGCCTCTGTTCATGTTCGTTTGTTAAGCTAAACGAACGGAATTTTTTGTTTGTGTTCGTTCATTTATTAAACGAACGAACACAAACGAACCTCCCGCCGAACAGTTCACAAACTGTTCACCGAACGTTTGGTTTGTTTACAGCCCTAGTTTTTAGGATTAATCCGGTTTGGATTATTTGGGTTAACATCTATTTTGGGTCGAGTTATTGAGTTTTCGGGTTTAGATGTAAAACGAAAAACAAAGTTTTTTTCACAGCATAAATTCATCGAATTGCTAAAGAAATATCATCGAAATTCAAACATCATTTGACGGTATGAATTATGATGTGATAATGTCAAAAAAATACCATAACTTAAAAATCTAAATACTAAATACTTTTTTTTTAAACGACAAACACTTTATAGCTATATATAAAGAGCCAGCAAGCTGCTGGAAAAACTAAATACTAAATACTATAAATCAAAATGCATCTGCAAAGACAATAAATGTTTGGGTTTTTTTTATAAATTTCTGGTTTTTTGGTCAGGTTGTGTGGTTTTTTATTGTTTGAGAAAAAGTGACCCGACTGACCAATTCAAGGTTTGGGTTTTTCTGGTTCGGATTTTTTAGGTATTCCCTAATTCAGATTAAGGTTAGGTTTCGAGTGAAAAAGACAGTTTTAGTTGAAATAGCTTGAAGCTTGCTTAAAACTTTTTACTCGAATTGTATGCAGGGCAAAGCTAGCTTGGTTTGCAAACGTGTTGAGCTTGAGCCGGTGTTGGTTTGTTCAATAGCTGTAAACGCGTTAGCTTCCAATTATTCTCCTACAAATAGATTTCTTTGTTGATACTAGTTTTGTTAAACCTAACCATCTTTTTTAATAACCGAGTTAGTTGAACCATTTGTAACGAAACCAATCGATTATGAAGATCCATATACCAACGCATTCGTTATACATTCGGAAGCATTGGTTATATATTCAGTTTTCACCCATAACCGATAAGCCGAATAGAAGTAAATATTACTACAAAATACAAACGAAATAAAACTCCAAATTTTGCATAAAATGATCCGAATAATACAATTGCAATAAAGAATATGATCTTTATAAACATTTTGGTTTAAAAATAATTTAGGAAATTGAATAGGAACATATAGACATTATTTATCTCTCCATTTCTCAACACACAATCCTAAACATCTAATACACAATAACCAATTTTTCTATCTAAATGTATACTTTTAGCCCAAAAATTTAAATCATCATATCAATGGCTTCCTTTATTTCTATTTTTCTCTATTACCATTTCTTTCTATTTCCTGTCCCAATAATTCAATTGTTTGAAAGACCATATGTACTAATCAATAGCCGCTTTGTTCTTCCGGCCACTCGTCGGCTTCGGCAACCCATCAAATATCGGTCTCGTGATGGCGGCAGTAGACAAAGCTTGAAGATCAACTGTCAAGTTCAACATGGAAGTTGGCCAAATCGATGATATTGATGTACCATTGTTACCGTTACTGTTACCATTACCATTATTATTATACGAGTCGTAAAAGCTTGGCGAGCTAGAAGACTTTTTCACTCCAGAAGTGTCTGAAATCGATGAACCCCCTAATTTTAAAGGTGGCGGCATGTTCTGCATACCATCGGAATCATTGGCAATCCGGCCGGCGGCTTTTGGTCTCAAGGCTAAGCCTTTTCCGGCAGCTGCTGAAAATGCACTAGCGGTGTTGGTGGTGTCGGGTTTAAGCAACTTTTCTGGGGTGTGAGTTCGTAGGTCGATTTCTGATAGACGCCTTCTCATTAATTTGTCATACCATGTAGCGGAATCAGGTTTTTTCCCATTTGCAACGAGCCCGCCGCCATTTGTGGCAGCACCTTTTTCTGACATACCGTTCGCTAAGCTTTTACATTTTCTGTGAAGACCAACCGGCGGATGTGAACCTTGGGGGGTTTCTGGTCCGTGTTCTACGCTTAAAGAACCTGCTTTTGGATAAGCACCGAGCCCAAAGCTTTCACTGTTACCATTTTGATTGGTTGGTTTGAGACCATAATAGTCTCGTAAAGCTTCCATGGATGGTGAAACGGTTTGTGGAGAAGAAGATGATAATCTTAGGGATTTTATCGAGTCAAACAAATCAGAACGTCTACGGTTGGGTGACAACGTCTCAGACTTTCTTGGCCTGCAAGACAACAACCCCAAGTTAAGCGATTGGTTCATAACACTAACGGATAAATAAAAGACAATGCCAGCTCAATTATCGTAAAAAGTCAAAACGCGTTAGAAGTCAACCAAAGTGTATTTCCAATGCATAAAACCTCTTAAATCATATTATTCTAAATAAAATAATATAGTATTTGAATGACTTTATTTATTGAGAACAAATTACAAATCATAATTGTGGCATATATGTTTTTCGGTATGTTAAGTAACATTGCTTGTCCAGTTGTCCCTATTGTCGAAACTTGTAACACGAACAGTCGTTAAAATGGACCATTTGTTAAAAGGATATTAAATTTTATACAATAACAATTTGATCCGATGGTCACGGCCCACCCATTCAGCCACATCTGTCGTGTATAACTACTGGTTTAATACCGTTTAAGTATGACCCAAAACTTCACCTACTTCCCTAACAGCATATATTGTTAAAAGTATGGACCTATTGTCAAGTGGCATAACATATGCATACATGTATATTGAGGTGTATGTATGATCTAGTCATTCACTATATTCCAATATAAGATGAGATCCCCTTATGATTGAAATATTGAATGGTACGTAGGAACCAACCGGTCAATAGTCAAACACACACCAACCTATCTATTAAAAAAAAATCATTTTTATCTCAATTTTTAGTTTTGGTCATCTCATCACCTATTTTAATAACTAAATATAACTGTTAGCTATTACATAACTATCAATGTGAAACTAAAATATGACTTTGGGGCGATGTCCTATAACTTCAGTAGAATAATTCTATAATTTGATTAGGCATAAACGTCTGCATTCTTTTACAGATACATCATACATGTATATTATTATGTACTCACAAAAATCTGCACGTTTTTACAAATATTCTATTAAAATGGGATCTTAAGACGTAGAACTATGCATCATTGAGATAAAAACGGTGAAACAGTGATTGAGTAGTGTACTAAACGAAAAAATGGCACTTTTGTCGACTATATCTATAATTCTATATATGCTATCATTGTACCAATTGATAAACTAAAAACAAGATTCATCAGATTCAGACATAACTACCGAATGCTTAAAACAAATTAGTAGACATGAAGAGATGTATAATTACCCTTGAACATCATATCCATTTGACATGATGGGAGAAGGCGGGTGTCTTCCTGGTAGAGGTATTTGAAGCGTCTTGCGAGCAAACATTTGTAGATCGGTTGTCAGCCCGTTCATCCTTTTTATGTCAGCCACCTGACAAGTACAATGCAACTTTAAATACAGAAAGAAACTAAAATATCCAAGTTTTCTTCATCTAATTCCTACCTAGTGTCATTCAGATAAATACATAAATAAACATCCCTATGACTTCACAAAGTCTAATAATTACCAATTTATTAGTTTTAGAGAAAGATTTGTTATTTTCCTAACCACATTTTTGTGACAAGTATGGAAAAAATAAAATAAAATAAAACTTTGATGCAAATTAGTACATCCAATTTAGTTGATGTCATACTCATCATCACTGAAAACCAAATAACCTCACAATTTGTCCTTGTCCAAAATATAGCTAACAATAGCCAAACTTCAGTTAGTTTGATGTCCTAACTCCTAACAAACTACTCATATATCTATAAAAAGATTTGATAACTCATTTTCTTGATTTCTATTTTCTAGTAAAATTTGAGACTACTAAAAACTCCTTCAAAAAACATCTTTTCCTAGTCATAAATTACAAACTTGACAATACTAAATTTGGCACAAAAAAATTCAATATTCAATATGTATGTATAACTTTACCCAAACATTTTTCCCTTTAAAAATAAAAATTTATCAGCAAAATTACAGAATTATCAAGGTTTTGCCACAGATTTATTTAACCTTTCTTTCTGCCCATAAATCACATAAACACATTTTAAACATTGTGATTAACACTATTAACATAAAATCAAATGTAAAACAACCAAACAAGTACCGGCAAAACAACAACGATTAACACTAGTAACAAACATGAATACAACACGTAAAACGACTTTATATCTCACATCTATAACATAGTTTCAATGCTTCATGTACCAAGAAGTAAAAATAATAAAGCCCATCATCCCAATTTTAATTAATTAAAAAAAATCATAAAACCACATACCGTACTGTTTATTAAAAAGGTTTTATCGTATCTTAAAACAGTTAGTATGTTTTATGTACCAACAGGTAAAATAATAAAGCCCATCATCCAAATTTTAATTCTTTCTATAAAAAAAAAAACAGTAATTATATAGATATTTTTTAACGGGTAACAAATCAAACCCGACCCTCTAGGGGCATCCTTTCGACAAATTCAAGTACTTCGAGAGTACCCGAGTTGTCAAACACCAATTCCAGAAAAACCCGGTAACCCACCCGCAGGTAAAACCCGTCTGGCTCAAGAATAGAACCCAGGATCCCCCAGTCTTCTATCATTGCCGACAAATATCTCTACCACTACTCTTGTGCAATGGTATTGACCATACAGTAAATTTATTAAACATGTTTTATCGTGTCAGAAACAATTAAAAAAGAATTACCTCAACGCCATATTTTATGGCGACACCGGCAAGCGTATCGAATTTCGTAACCGTATGTTCAATATATCCCAATCCACCACCATCACCGACACTCAAACAACCACCACCATCACCATTAGATGAAACAGGTTGATGCATAAATTTAGAAGGTGGTGGGGATTCCATAAAGAACCCCCAATTGGATTGCAGGTTCCAATAATTATTATCCACACCGTTTAATCGCCTCTGCATCTCCATACCCTCCAACAAACATTATCGAAAACCCAACAATATTAATAATAATAATAATAATCAAAATAGTTACGATGAAAGGATGAATAATGTTTGTAGATCTGGTGGGTTGATGGTATTTTCTTTTTTGGGGGGTATGAAAGCGTGTTTGGAGAAAAGGTTTTATTGAATGAGAGAGAGAGAATGGTTATTACTTATTATGATGATGATGATGTTCAGACGCTGCTTTGCCTCCAATTAAGGAACGTTATATGTAAGTAAGTGAATACATATTTGTAGTGTTTTTTTTTTTTTTTTTTTTTTTAACGATCAACTAAAGTATTGCCGGGTACTCTGTATGCGGTCTTCAATGATTGAAAGAGGCTCCAGACGGCCTCTAGTCCGTACGGATAGAGCCATTCGGCCATCCCGTCTCCTGTTCCAGGGAAAACCTGGCCCACAAACCCGTCCGAAGGCACGACGGTAGTGAACCGGTAAAACCTGGAGGGATCAGGAGTCGAACCCATGACCACAAGGGTCAAGGGTCTCTTCATCACTTCCCAACCACCTACCCCACCACAAGGGTGGGGGTATCCATCACATGCCTCCCGTGGGAATCGAACCCAGCTCCCCCAAAGAGAGAACCGACCATTTTACCACTAGGCCACATGATTCAGGATCTTTTTGACCCGTCAAGGGCGTGAATTTGTTTTTAATAGATTAGGATTTTCTATATGGTAGGAGATGGCGGCGTAGTTTGTTTTCCGTCTACCTAAGGATGAGCTCGGGACGGTATCGGTACCAACCGATACCGATCCTGAAAACTCCCAAACCCCAATACCGATATAAAAACATACGGTACGGTATCGATTCGGTATCGGTATTTTACCTTAAAATACCGATACCATACCGATCGAAAACTTCTAAATGTGAGTACCGATACTGATACCGAACACCCTCGGTTCGGTACGTGATCGGTAAGGTACCGGTTTGGAATCGATATCAGTTCAGTATTTGGTGATGTATGCTCATGCCTACGCTTACCTGTTATCTTATGTAATTTGCCTTTGGAATGAATGTTTAGTGCAAATAAATAAATAAATAAATAAATAATGAAATGAAAGTAACTTTAGGGTCAAAAATTGGTTTTGTCTTCTAATCATTTATATGCAAAACAATGAGTTTTTCAGTTCGATTTTTGGATAAGATGGATAAGGTTATCAAATTTTTGTAAGAATTTTTTTTTTTTTTCTGAAAATTGTTGATATTTTTTACGGTTATAATAATTGATATTGGATTTTGTAATATAGGAAAAGGAATATGAAAATGATATTTTTTAATATGAAATTTAATAAATGTCGTATTCTTATATAAAGTTTATAAAAGTAGTATTTAATTTCATAAAGTTTGCATTTAATTCAATAAAGTATTTTTTTATGAGATATCAAAGTTAGTTAATCGGTGAGCTAAAGGTTGACAACCGAGTTGGATGATTTTTTTTTAACATCTTAAATTACATTAATTTCGTCTTTGACGAGGTTTGAATCATTGACGTCAAAGAAGGAACTCTTTAACTTCAATAGCCTTGCCAACACAATCACGCTTGCAATTGGTTTTATAGAATGTGGTGTGTTTCTTAATATGTTTTCAAGCAATTGGTTTTATAGAAAATCCTAATTATAAAAATGTACAAAAATATCTCATTTGATCAAATAACATATTGAAAAACGATATTTTGGTTATTTCTTTAAAACATGTGCATAACCATGTGAACACAGTTTGGTATTTGTTTTGGTTATAATATATTAATTGTTCTTATATTAAAACTCAAGTCTTATGTGTGTAATCAAAACATTTAAGTCAAATTCAAAGGGAAAATTTGTGTAATAAGTTAAAGGAAAAGTTCAAAGATATATTTTATACAACTTATACACTTCATTTAATTTGATTTATTTCTTTATTTTTTTTAATAATTAACTAGTTGGTGATACAAAGTCTACGTACTATTACATTATTGACATATATCATATCATATAAGCTCATGGTCCTACTCTGTCGGTGGCTCCCTATCTTGGCCCACCCACGAGTTTTCTTCTCCATTGTCCTCTTATATATGAGGTTGAGACATGCTGTTTTTTCTTATATATATTATGTTTAGTATATTGTAAAGTAAAAGTTCAGTATAAGTTTTTGATGCATGCAAAAATTAGTAAACAAATAAGCGAGACAACACCACCAAGTCATTGACCTTCTTAATAGCTCATCATATATATACATAGGAGGTGTTTTATAGGAAAGTTAAGAAGAAATTGTGACCATTAGATTAGATTAATGTTGCTACAACAAGGAAAATGACCGGGATTAGGTTGCGAGATGTTCAGGTTAAAGGGTTAGTGGTATATTAGGTTTAAGTTATGGTTTAGGGGATCCTCTGGCTCCTGGAATGGACCTGCACAAGGTAACAGACACCGTTAGCCTTAACGCAGGAGGGGGTCTCCTGCGTTTGGACTCCGGCGTGAGAATAAGTATGTATTCTTTTGGAGTTAATAATGTAGAGAGTATGAGAGTAAGGGAAGAAGTGAGAAGTGTCTGGAATGCAATCCCAAGGGTCTTCTTATATAGGCAACAGAAATCTGCCCAGGAGCTCCCTTAGGGTAGCATCCTTACTATACCTGGCCATGGTTGACTCTCTTTCAGCTGCCTGCAGTGAGACTTTACCCTTTTGGTGCATATTCAGCTTTTTCTATTTCCTAGGTGGGCATGGAGCTGTGTGATGTTTTGTTTTATGCCAATAGTCAAAAGCTGAAGCACCTTTTTATATTTCCAACATTTTCTACTGTTCACTTTCTGCTGCACAGCTACCGTATGGCAGCCGTGCTGCCTTATGTTAGCGTTTCAGCTCCAGGAAGTTCTACAAACCTTAATATCTTTTTTACTTTGCTTTATTTTCTTGACAAGGGTTTTAGACGTGGTCGTTTTAGGACCCACGTCATCAGCCCCCCAGTCATAAGCATTTGTAAAGAAGTTATAAGTGCTTGTGACTTGTAAATTGTGTCGTTCCTCGGTAGCAGCGTTGGTGAAACGGACCTGCGTGCCGAGGAGTTTAACGGATCCCAAGCTCCCTTATGGGAGCTGTAAAAATTGTGTCATGTCCTTGCTAATATTTTATTCTAACTCTTGTCCCTTTATTTAATTTTGTAATTAAATACTGCTTGCCATCATTACTTTTTTGGCGGCAGACCAATGTCCCATCAGCTGCTGCTTCGGCTGCTGATTTGATGGGCCATGCAGGCTGACGTCATCCTATGGGGTAGATGGATGATTTTTGCCTTGGTAACCGTTTGTAGGTTATTTATTTTCAAATTTTTTGGACTTTAAAAGGGGAAAAACCCCTTAATCCCTCATTTCATTCCCTTTTTGGTAAAACCACCTTCTCTTTCCCACGATTTCCACTCTCGCCGGCGTCCTTATTTCTCCTATAAAACCGGTAAGTGCCTCCTTTCCTTGTGCACTCTTGTTTCCGGTCGTTATGGCTAAAAGTGATCTTCTTTCTCAATTTACCCGTTTATCTAAGTCTGATGCTGAACAGTTTTGTTCGGAAATTGGTGTACCGTTGTCTTTTGAACCCTCCGTTCCGAAGGGTAAGACTCCGGTGACCTCTGTTCCTTCCGGTAAACTAGCCGTGTATACGCGTCAGTTTGAGCAGGGTAATCTTCGATACCCTTTTTCTAGGTTTTTCTTAAATGTTTTGGAATATCACCAACTGGGTCTTGATCAATTGTGTCCGTCCGGTGTAGCCCGTATCATCCATTTTGAAGTAGTGTGTCGTTGTCTCGGACATGAGCCTTCTTTGCCAATGTATTGTCGGTTTTTTAGGTTAGCCAAAAATGGGAATTGGTTTACCATTGAGAAGACTCAATGTGAACCAGCCCTAATTTCCAGTGTCATTGGTCTTGTGTCTACTTGGAAGGATAAATTTTTCTTCCTGAACTCTGATTTCCTTCCATTCACTGCTCCAAGGAGGTCTCCTGATACTCCTCTTAATGAAAAAGAGCCTGAGTCTGACACCCTTGATCAGGAGTTATTGGAGAAGCTTCGAACCTGTCCTACCCGTCTCCGTACTTTCCCTGAAGATTTTCTGGTTATGATGGGTCTTAGTGTTAACTGGGATGACCCGGAGACAGAACCCGTGATTTATCACGGTGGGGAGGGTATGTGTTGTTGAGGTTTATTTTCTTTTGTCTCCTTTTTGTCCCTTTGTTATGTCTAATTCTTTGTTTTTCCTTTTTTGCAGAAATGAGTACTCTTGACTTCCTCGTCTTGGATGACATTGCCGATGTTAAGTTCAAAGTTCGGACCTCTGCTAAGGGGAAGAATGTGGTGGTTAGGACCGAACATGTCCGTTTCCAGGGGGAGTATACCAGCATTACCTCCTCTCCGTCTGCTGTTGCGGAGCCATCAGTGAAGAGGTCCATCAGTCTCCGTCGCTCCAGCAAGCGACTTCAAGGTGTTTCCTCTGGGCCAGGGAACGTTCCTGCCATTCCTCTTGTTATTGAGGAGGAGGATGAAGATTCCTCACTGATTGCGTCTGCTATGGGAGGTATACCTGCCACCGGGAAGGGTAAGTTGACTTTGTCTTCTCTTAAAAAAGATGATGTTGCGTTTAAAAAGCCTAAGGATGTGGTAGTCAAGAGTGGGGACCAGAAGTTGTTGCTGTCAGGAGGCGAAGGAGGGGAGAGTTCAAGATCGGTTGCTGGTGCTAGTGCTGATGCTCCTGTCCCACAGGGCCAAAGTGAGGAGGTATATGTTCCAAAGTGGGGCATTAAGAGTTCTGACTTGTTGAAGAGGCCTTCTGTCTGTAGAGATTTGATTGATCACTGTGTCCCTGATGCCGAAAGGGCTGCGCATCGGGAGTGGACGGACAAGGACTTGATGAAGAAGATGTATTTTCATTTCGGACAGTTCCTATCATTGTTTCCTGATGGTATGGCTAGGTGGGGTAGTTTATTGGTTCGGAGTGAGCAAGTGGAGGGAGCCTACGAGAAGCATGAAGGGGAATTGCAAAAGGTGAAGGAGGAGTTAACTAAATATGTTGCTCGGGAGAAGGACTTGGTTCATGAGTTGGCGGTGGCCAGGACTCAGCTCGGTTTGGAGAAAGAGAAGTTTGATAAGATGTTTCGGGGTCTGAATGATGAGAAGGTGAAGGTAGCTGAAGAAAGGGAGGGTCTTGCTAAGGCCAGGGAGGCTGTTAGGCAAGAACTGGCTGGTGTGGAGAAGGTTGGTGTGGAGTTGAGGGCTCAGGTGGATCGTCTAACCGAGGAGAGGGATTGGCTGGTTTCTAGGGGAGTTCCCCGTTTTGTGACTAACTTGCTTCATTCCCAGGAGTTTAATGCTCCATTGGCTGACATTTATGCCAAAGCTATCGCTTTCGGACGTCATGGGGGAATACAAGCTGGTTTTAAAGCAGCCGCTGAGGGTCAGAAGATCGAGGAGCTTCCTGCCTTTAAACCTTCTTCAGGTGATGAATTTGTGAGTGCAGTGAAGGCGATGGAGGTCTCCACATATCCTTATATTGCAAACATTGCCAAGGCTTCCCATCAGCCTCTCTCCTCCCTGCAAGGACTGGAGCCTGAAGGTTTGAAGAAGGAGGTTGCCGACGAAGTCTTTAATGCCTATGTGTCTAAGAGGCCCCTTCGGATCATGTTGGGGGGTGCTGATGGTGGGGAGGGTAGCTCGAAGCGTTTAAAACCTGCTGGTACGTCTGATGTTTCTTGTTTGGAGCAGGTATTTGAAAACCCCTCCCCTATTCAAGCTTTGAAGATTGACCCCGTCCCTCCTGCTGGTGAGGATGACCCGTTTGCAGGCCTTGACACCGAGGATCTTTATAAAGATGTCGGGAACCGAGTTCTGTCCTTCACTGGTGAAGATGATGCCGCGGATGAAACTAAAGACTCTATTACTCCATGACTTCATTATGTTTTAATCTTTCTATGTTATGTTTTGGGAAGCTGATGTAGTGAAAAAACTCTTTTATGTTTTAGGCCTACGAGCTTTTTATGTTAATGGAAGTGCTCCCCCTTTAGGGGTGATGCTTTTAGTATTTAATTCCTGGTTGTGTTGAATATTTGTGCTTGCCGTTTATAGTGTTTGCAATGTCTTTAACCTTTTGCCATGAGGTGGATGCTGCAGTCACCCATCCCAGGCTACTGAGCCAAGGAACCGATGCAATGCTTATCCTATCAGCTTTTTAACCTTTCTTATAGGTTATAAAATGTTCGTTTTAATCCCAGGTTTTTTAAGTTGAAGAACCGGGTCAATGTTTAGCCTAGTAGGTTACTTGTAACCTGTTATGAACATGTTCGAGCTGTCTTGGTGTGAGGAGCTCACCCTCTTTCATGGGTTTAGGTATTCCAACTAAAGGACTTGTCCCATGGAGTTGTGGATTGTATTAGGAACTCACCCTGTATACAGGGAGGTCATTACCCTCATTACCTGTTGAGCAGTTGTGGCCTAGGAGCTCATCCCCGTTTCATGGGTAGGTATAGCGCCGGATCCCATGGAGCCTGGTTAGGAGGAGCTCACCCTTTGATAAGATAAGTGACAAGTGAACTATGATTTTTAAAAGAAAGTTCATTCATTCATTAGCTGTTTCATGTGGGTTACATCGTAGCATTACAACCATTTAAACATAGAATCGTTTCAAATGCTTATCACTCCAGTGTCTCGGGACCATGTTGCCGTTTGGGTCAGCTAGCTTGTAGGATCCTCCCTTGTGGGCTTCCTTGACGACGTAGGGACCCTCCCATCGGGGACCTAGCTTCCCTACGCTCTGCTGTCTGCTGGCTTCATTACACCTTAAAACGAGGTCCCCTGGTTTGAAGACTTCCTTTCTAACCCTTGTATTGTAGTAGGCTTCGAGCTTTTTCTTGTATCTAGCTTCTCTGATGGAGGCTTGATCTCTTGACTCCTCCAGGAGGTCTAGGTTGAGTAAGACCTCCCTTTCGTTGTACTGTGCACCTTGCCTTGTGCTTCTTCCTGAGCTTACCCCGCTTTCAGCTGGTATGACGGCCTCGCTTCCGAAGACTAGGCTGTAGGGTGTTTTCTGGTGACTTGTCTTCTCCAAGGTTCGGATAGCCCAGAGAACACTTGGGAGCTCGTCCACCCATTTCTTGCCGTACCTCCCCAGCCTTGCTTTTATGCCTTCCACGATGCTCCTGTTCATACGTTCAACTTGTCCGTTGGACTGGGGGTAAGCTACTGAGCTGAAAACCTGTTTGATGCCCAGCTCGACGCACCAGCTGCTGAACGGCTTGTTGGCAAACTGCTTCCCGTTGTCGGTTACGATCTCACCTGGTAGGCCATACCTGCAGATTATCTGCTCCCATACGAAATTCATCACATGTTTCCCCGAGATGGTGGCTAGTGGTTTGACTTCCGGCCACTTAGTGAAATAATCAACTGCTACTAAGAGGAACTTTAGTCTTCCAGGAGCCAGTGGGAAGGGTCCCACTATGTCCATCCCCCACTTGTAGAAGGGCCAGGCAGAAATGATGGGCACAAGATCATGTTTTGGGCTGGTCTTCACCGGCGTTTGCAGTTGACAGGCTTCACATCTTCTGATTGTCTCGAAGGCATCCTTATGCATGGTTGGCCAATAATATCCGAGGTTCATGAGCTTAGATACCACGGAGCGAGGCCCGGCATGCATTCCACATATCCCTTCATGTACCTCCCTGATGAGGTAATCGCTTTGATTGGGCCCAACACACCTGAGCAGGGGTGCCAAGTATCCTTTCTTGTAAAGCTTGCCCTCCTCGATCGTGTATTGCCTTGACTTGATGACCAGCCGTTTTGCTTCTTGTTCGTTATCTGGCAGCTTTCCTTCTTGAAGGTAGGACACTATTGGGGTCATCCATGTGGATCCCGTTTCGGTGACTATATCTTGGACTTCTTCGTCATTGATGGAGGGTCCTTTAAGTACTTCGACCAGAACTTTCTTCGTTAAGTGAGCAAACGTTAGGGAGGCCAGCTTGCTTAGGGCATCTGCCTGCTTGTTCTTAGTTCTCGATACTTGCTCTAGTGTAAAGGTCTTGAATTGTTGAATCAGTTCTTTGACCTTATCCTTGTACTTGATCATCGAAGGTTCTTTAGCGGTGTACCCCCCATTCACTTGTTTGACTACCAGGTTCGAGTCAACAAATACCGTTAGTTCTTGAACGTTCATGCTTCTTGCCAATCTCAAGCCGGCCAGCAGGGCTTCATATTCAGCAACATTATTGGTGCAGGGGAAGTCCAGACGGAGGGCATAAGTGTATTCAGTTCCGTGAGGGTCTTTAATGACGAGACCAGCCCCGGAACCCTCTACACTTGAGGCTCCATCAGTGAAAAGGCACCACTTCCCCTGGAGGTTAGGCTGCTCTTCCTCAACCTCATTCATCCCCTCTTCTGTCTGCAGGATGGGTAGCTCGGTTAAAAAATCGGCGAATACCTGCCCTTTGTAAGCCCTTCTTGGCACATACTCTATCTTGTGTTCCCCAAGGCCGACAGCCCATTTTGCCATCCTCCCCGAATCTTCCGGCTTTTCGAGGATGGATCGTAGGGGTTGATCAGTGATCACCTTCATTGGGTGAGCTTGGAAATACCGCCTTAGCCTTTTGGCGGTGTGTACTAGTGTCAACACAAGCTTCTCCATGGGAGCATAATTGATTTCAGCGTCTTTGAGGGCTCGGCTGACAAAGTAAACAGGTATCTGCTCTTTTCCCCTATCAACAAGGAGGACTGAGCTTACTGCTTCAGATCCTGCGGACAAATAAACTGTTATGACTTCCCCCTTTTTAGGAGCTGCCATTTCAGGCAGGGAAGCTATGTGTTTCTTGAGCTCCAGGAAGGCAGCCTCTGCCTCCTTGGTCCAACGGAAATCCTTCTTGTCAATACAATTTTTGAGCGTTTTAAAGAAAGGTAAGGATTTTTCCGCGGACTTAGGTAGGAAACGTTTTAAGGCAGCAATCTTACCGTTGAGGCTCTGCACTTCCTTCTTTGTGGAGGGTGACTTCATTTCGAGGACAGCTTGGATCTTGCTTGGGTTCGCCTTGATGCTTTGCTTCCCAACTATGTGGCCAAGGAATTTTCCTTCCTCAAACCCGAAGGAGCATTTTACGGGATTAAGCTTCATGTTTATGGCCCTGAGGTTGTCAAATGTTTCTCGGATGTCTTCGATCATTGCCTTCCCAGACTCGCTTTTAATGACCAAGTCGTCTACATAGGCTTCCATATTTCTCCCAATCTGTTTCGAGAAGGCCTGATCCACCAGCCTTTGATAGGTTGCCCCTGCATTCTTCAAGCCAAAGGGCATCTTTCGGTAGCAAAAGATCCCCTTATTAGAGTGGAAGGCAGTCTTCTCTTCATCTTCCTGCTTCATTTGGATCTGGTGGTACCCCTTATAGGCGTCCAGGAAGCACTTGTATTGGAAACCGGTGAGAGAGTCTACTTTGCAATCGATTTCGGGCAGCGGGTAGCAGTCTTTGGGACAGGCTTTGTTTAGATCCTTGAAATCCACACACATCCTCCAGGAACCATCTTGTTTAGCTACCATGACTGGATTAGCCACCCACGAGTGGTACTGTACCTCCCTTAAAATCCCTGCTTCTACTAATTTTTCGACCTCTTGGCAGGCAGCCTGGCTCCGGACAGGTGCCAGGCTCCTTTTCTTCTGGACGACAGGCTTGTAAGAGGGAGCTATGTTGAGGGAGTGTTCTGCCAACCTTCTGGGAACCCCAGTCATGTCTCCTGGACACCAAGCAAATACGTCTCTGCTGTCCTGCAAAAGATTAATTAGTTCAAACATAACCTCATCAGGGAGCAGGTTGTTCACTTTCACAGCCTGCTCCGGATAGGCAGGGTTTACGCTAACGTCCCGGACGGGATCACTGGTTGGTGCTTTCATCTTCCTGGGAGCTTGCATTTCTTCCACGGAAGCTATTGGAAGAGCTTCCTCCGTCGGTTTTAGAGTTGCAATCCCATTGGGTGTTGGGAGCTTCATGAGACCATGTGTTGTCGAAACCACTGCTCCGAAGGTCGCAATGCCCATCCTCCCAATTAGGACGTTATAGCTGGAAGGGTACCTGATAACAGAGAAGGTCAACTCTTCTGTCCTTGACAGTGAAAAGATGACGATGTTACTTGAAAGGTACCTGATGACAGAGAAGGTCAGCTCTTCTGTCCTTGACAAGTCTCCGTCCCGGAAACAGACGCTAAGTGTGAGCTTCCCTAGGGGGTGTACCCGTTCCCCTGAAAAACCCACCAAGGAGGCGTCGGACGGTTTGAGCTTGGACTTGATCTCTGGACTCAGTGATTCGAAGCATCTTTCGTACATAACCTTAGACGAGGCACCGCAGTCCATGTATACCCTGTCTATAGGGAAGCCATCTAGTTCTGCTTCCACTATTACAGGGGTGATGATCAATTCGTCTGGTGCTTGAGGGAGGCAAATGTACTGCTTGTTCCAAGGCTCGGTTCGAGCTCTCTTGATCTGCTGAGGTCCCTCGTGCCTAACCATGTTGACCTCCTTGTCCTTCCTCCCCTCATCTTTCCTTCCCTTGATGTCCTTAATCAGGTGGGCCAATTCCCCGGACTTGACTGCCTCTTCTATTCTCTTTTTCAGTTGATAGCAATCATTCGTGTGGTGTCCAGTGTCGTTGTGGAAAGCACAATGCTTGCTGGTATCCCTCTTGCTAGCCGGTTTAGATAGAGGTCGGGGAGGTCGGAACGTGTATTTGACTTCTTCGGTGGAGAGTATCTCTTGAGGGGTCTTGGTTAGGACGGTGAACACGTGCCTTTCTTTCTCTTGATGCCTTCCAGGTCTGGGAGACCGTCGCCTTTCTTCATTTCTTCTTGGTTCGAAAGGCCTTCCAGATCGCCTCTCGTTGTAGGGTTGGAAGTTGGTTCTTCGGGAGCTTGTTGAGCCGTCTCTCCAACTTCCACGATCCCGTTTTCTGTTATCCTGCCGAGTGAGAGCCTCCTCCCCCCGAAGGAAGGCTTCGGCTCTCTCGAAAGCTTCTTCCATGGTTTGAGGAACGTCTTCATGAAACCTTCTTAATAACTTTTTATGGCGGATGGCCCCCATGAATCCCGAGACTCGAATCTTTTCGGTGGCTCCACTATATTGCAAACCTTCTCTCTTGTATCTTTCTATGAAGCTTCGGAGGTCCTCATGCTCCCCCTGCTGGATTTGGTACAGTATGGCAGCGTCTTTGGTGCACTTTCTTAAGGGATTAAAGTTGGAGGTGAAGCTCCTCCGTAGGTCATCAAAGGATGAGATGCTGCGAGCAGGGAGACCACAAAACCACAAGCGGGCCGGACCTACCAACGTTTGCATAAACATGTGGCAACACTCGGCATTATTCCACTTTTCTACAGTGGCTGCCCCAGAAAACACATTCAGATGGTCGTCAGGATCCTCGGTTCCGTCGTACGTCTTTACGTTGGCCGGCATTTTGATCTTGTTAGGAAAGTCAAAATGTGCTATGTGTTCGGCGAAGCATTCTAGTGACTTGGGACGGTATGGCTCGGAGGGTATAGCCCCGGTTCGGGTGTCGATTGTGGAGGCTTGGATTTGAGGCTGGGGTATGCCTCCACCTTGACCCCCCGGGAGAGCCGTTGCCGGTATTTGGTTTAGAGGAAGTGGATACTGCCACGGGTATCCCCCGGGCCATGTGGGAAAACATGGTGGCATATAAGGTGCGGGCTGAGGCTGGGAGTAATTGAGGTACATCGCCGCTGAAGATGCAGCCAGCCCTCCAACATAGCCTCCGGCTCCTGCCAAGGAGGCAGCCACGGCACTACTAGCTAAAGGTAGGGACCTTAGAGCTTCTGCAAAGGATAGGGGTGTTGAGGATGACAGGGATACTTGTGTGGCTTCCATCACCTGTTCTGCTGTGTACTCTTGGACCCCGGGAGAGAATACGGTTCTGCTAGGACCCTCCCCTGAAAGAAGACCTCCTTGACTGTTTAAATAAGGGTGAGGGCTTGTTTCAATACGTTGAGTTGTAGGGGAGGTAGTGGTTCCCCACAACGGAGGTGAAGGTGAGAGGGTAACTGTAGGTTCTTCATCATAGGACAGCCTGACCTTTACACCTCTGGACCTTTCTTCCCGTACATAACCGTTTAAGAGGTCTCGGAGTTGCAAGAAGTTTCTTCGTACTCCCTCCGGGGTGATATCCATCCGTTCAACGGGTAATAACACGTCATTTCTAGGAGATGCATAAGCAGCCCTCGAGGCCGGTGGAGTTTGATAGTTTAGCATATCTCCTAGAGACGGTTCGACGCATGGTCCGTCCGTTCCAGGTGTTCCGAGGCCAGCAGCGTCACCGGAGGTGTGGCTACTGGCCGGAGTTTCTTGAGGACCCCCGTCTTGGCGGTTATCTCCGCCGGTCATCACAAAAAGAGGTTACTTAGGAACAAATGGGACTGAAGGACTTTCAACAGCTTTGTTCAAAGTAGCGACAGCCCCACGGTGGGCGCCACTTGTTGCTACAACAAGGAAAATGACCGGGATTAGGTTGTGAGATGTTCAGGTTAAAGGGTTAGTGGTATATTAGGTTTAAGTTATGGTTTAGGGGATCCTCTGGCTCCTGGAATGGACCTGCACAAGGTAACAGACACCGTTAGCCTTAACGCAGGACGGGGTCTCCTGCGTTTGGACTCCGGCGTGAGAATAAGTAAGTATTCTTTTGGAGTTAATAATGTAGAGAGTATGAGAGTAAGGGAAGAAGTGAGAAGTGTCTGGAATGCAATCCCAAGGGTCTCCTTATATAGGCAACAGAAATCTGCCCAGGAGCTCCCTTAGGGTAGCATCCTTACTATACCTGGCCATGGTTGACTCTCTTTCAGCTGCCTGCAGTGAGACTTTACCCTTTTGGTGCATATTCAGCTTTTTCTATTTCCTAGGTGGGCATGGAGCTGTGTGATGTTTTGTTTTATGCCAATAGTCAAAAGCTGAAGCACCTTTTTATATTTCCAACATTTTCTACTGTTCACTTTCTGTTGCACAACTACCGTATGGCAGCCGTGCTGCCTTATGTTAGCGTTTCAGCTCCAGGAAGTTCTACAAACCTTAATATCTTTTTTACTTTGCTTTATTTTCTTGACAAGGGTTTTAGACGTGGTCGTTTTAGGACCCACGTCATCAATTAATCTGTGGTAACACTACTAGAAAAACATCATTTCTTGACATGCAAATTATGACATACAGGTATTTAATTACATAAAAAGTGTATATCATAAAAAAAAGTGTCATCTTTGATAAAAACTAATAAATTCTTGACGTTTTTTTTTGCGTGTCAATAATTTTCCGTCAAAAACTAAAAAGCATGAAGGTAAAAACGTGTGTGTCATAGTTTTGTGTCACAAAAATTTTAAATTCCTCACACTGCACACCTCTCAATAAACCCTCCCCCTATCTCTCTCTCTCTCTCTCTCTCTCTCTCTCTCTCTCATAACAAAACACAAACTCAGATCTTTCAATCGATTCCCTCATCTCTCACCTCTCATCTCTCTCACAACAAAACCCAACATCTGCAGCATTTGAGGGGAAAGATTTGTGTTTTGGCTAAAGATCAACATGGGTGTAGAATATCATCATCAATCTATTAAAAACCCATGGTTGTGTCACACCCTCAAATTTCCACGTGCGGGGTTTTACCGCGAGGCGCGTGACACACCAGGATCCAAGTCAACGGTCACAATAAACAACACTATATGATACGTAAAAATGACATAATCAAACCATTAAGTTTTCATAAATGATCCAACGCTGCGGAAGCGTAAAACTTTATTACAACGTGAAATCAAAAGTACGAAAGTCTGAAAATACTAAATGAGATGCACATGAATCCTAGACGCCGTGAGACTCCGTGCGCCTATCGACAGCTGCTACCTTAGCGACCTGAGACAAACATGCTAAATACGTCAGCAAATAATGCCGGTGAGTTCACAGGTTTTTAATGAATACCGACTCTAAATGTATACCAACTCCAAGTGAAAATTGATCGCGTGTCGAAGTGCTAATCAAAAAATATTTTAAAAACTACTCCTTAGCTACAACTGACTGCAGTATAGGAAGTAGGGTTGTCGAACCACGAGGAGTATGTGGTTAGTGTTAATAGCAATTTTTAACTATAATAATAGAAAAAAAACTAATAAAATTATGAAGATTAAATTAAAGTGCTGCTTTGCTTGCAAGAAAGGATTGATTAAAGTTTGATTAAAAACAATAATATAAAGAAAAACGGTCACTCCGGGTTTCTGATTCGGTAATTATCAACTGAATTATGTTAATACCCTACTTAGGAAATCACATAGACATGACTTTGTTTAAGTTGTTCAACCCAATTCAGCTATCATAACATTAATTGCAAAGTTAAATTAATCCTAGTGCAAGAAAACCAAGATACGATAACATAATGCAATAATACTAATCAACCAAACTGTCTAGATCAGTCAAACATACAATTAGACGCAAAGACCGTTAAGGTGTTCACAAAATCTAATCCAAATAATAAGTATCAAACATAAAAACAATTGATAAAATACCAAATCTTTCACCCGGAGAAACCGCAAGATGATTAGCCTTGCATCTTCATGATTTTCGCTTCAAGAATTGTTCTTAATCGTACAAGCATTAACCGGGATGAATGGATCTCTTCAAAATACTCAAAACCCTCCTTTGAAGCTCTAAAAATCGTTCCTCTTGTTGCCTCCACGAATTAGGGTTTGTATTGTGTGTTCTCCCCTTGAAAAATGCCAAAAATCTAATAAAAACTCAAATTTTTCGTCAGACAAGTCCCCCACGCCCCCTGGGGAGATCCCCCAGGGTGCTCGGCGCGTGTTTTTTCAGCATATGGGCTTCATCTTTGGGCTTGGCCTATTTCTTTCACTTGGGCTTCATTTTCCTTAGTCCATTCAACTTAATTCCTCAACTAATAATTGTTCTTGGCCCAATTCTTCATAGCTCTTCAAAATAAACTTCTTTTATCTTCAACGCTCGAGCTCGGATGTTCGGTTTCTGATATTATTTCTTCAAGTCACGTCCTTTTTCGCCGAACATCTAAAATCAATAAAAATTACATAAATAATAACTAAAAATACTAAAAATATATACAACCTATAAAATTACCAAATACTCAAAACCATGCTATAAACTCCCTAAAATACTAAATAAATGACTCGAAAAACTATTAAAATGCTAAGGAAAAATGCATGTGTTTTACAACACATCAAACTCCCCACACTTACCTTTTGCTTGCCCTCAAGCAAATCTGCTCAAAACGTTACCACGAACAAGTAACAAATACCTCAAACGCCCCCGCCATGCACTAGTTAGGGTCCAAAGTCATACCCCATTCATAGATCATCATTAGATGTGTTAATTCAACAGGCAACCATGATGCACAATTTTTGAAAACAGAATTCACCCAACTACGTCTAACATGCTTTCGGTTCTTATTCTCATGCAACACACCCCTCACAATTTTTCACTCCACTCGGTTAAATATCTGGACTAGCATGTAATGCGCTAGTATTATTCACTCAAAACCAAACATGTAACTCTGTTATCATAGGCTTGTATAACAATCACACCTTAACTATAGACAATGCACATATCTAAAGGACTTACGGGTTTTGGGCTTCGGGTAAAGGTAGGATAGATTTGGCTAAAAAGTGGCTCAAAATAAAGGTTTCAACACGCTTGAATGATCATCCTTATTCACTAAACACCATAATACAATAATCACACAACTTTGGGCATATTTGACCCATAACACATACTTCTATTTTTTTTTCTTTTTTTTTTCACTCTTTTTTTTTTCACTCTTTTTTTTTTTCACGAGTTAAACATATCACAATCACTTGAACAAAACATAAACACAATGGATGTCATCAATTTATTACACAAAGGTAAACAGGTCAATTTGGGTAATAGGTTTAATCAAATGAAAGGGTATAGGCTCAACATGGGCTACTAAGGGTGATTTAAGGTAAACGGTTAACACATAACAAATAAATGGGTATCAAAAGAAAAGGGAAAACCTAAATTGCCTTTATCATCTATGTGCATATCTAGTCTACAACCTCGGCATGTATCAAATCACACAAGTTCTGCAACAGAGAAACATCTGGCCTACACTCAACAAATGAAAATATATATGTATCAATCTATCATCTAGTAGGCTCAAGATCTCACCAAAGTGTGGAAATGGGTTACCGATGTGTGCATGTATTTATTACCGACAGCTCGTTACACCTACTCGGGTAAATTCTAAACATTTTTTCTAAAACACCTGCTGAAAACGGTTCATATGTCTGTTCTAAAGAATTAGACCATGATTAAGGACCCACACACCACAAGCAGAGACAGAATGAAAGCATTGAAACAGTCGCTTTCATGCCCGATCAGACCGCTTTTAGGACTCTTTTTTTTTATATATATATATATGACTCGACTACAAAATCAAAACTTCGACTAACTTCCCCCCCACACTTGAATTTCACATTGTCCTCAATGGGAGAAAGTAAAAACTAAGACGCACTTAACGAACACAAAACAACTAAAAAAAAAAATAATAATAATAGAACTAAAATAAGAAAAAGAACACAAAGTTGGAACAGACTCCCCTGATAGAATACGCGTAAACTCCTCGAATAATCCTGTTCCAAAAGCCTTCCATTCGTCCGTATAGCATTTCATTCGCGGCCGATAAACAAACCTGAAAACTAAGACTCAAAAGAAAAATAAAATCCTAAAATTCTAAGATGCCTTATACACCGATAGTGTACAGATCTATCCCGCTTGAATGGAGATTGAGTACAGGCGAGGTTATTTGTTTACAACGTTAAACTCCAAGCATTCCCAGAAAAAAAAAAACAGACTCAAAATACAACTAAAAATAAAAGAAAAAAATAAAAAAATATATATATAAATATACAAAATGTACAAGAATCATACCTGATGTTCATTCATGGTGGTCTCAAAGAACATTTGCCTACCGAATTCCCAATGTATGTTCGGTAGTTGACATGTCGAATCTTTATCTTCTTCCTTATCTTTGACATGTTTGTAAGATCACTGCTGGGCCACTTCTCTAGATTTTGTCCAATGTCTTCAATGCTCACCTTCCTCTTTTTCCCACTCAAGCCATCATCTTCAACTTTGTCTATTTTGATCATAAATATAGAAGGATGGTTAGGGTACACCAAGGTTACTCGGTTCACTGGTTCTTCAGCAAGTGTGTCTACAAGTGGTTGTACGCACGAAGTCACGTCTACTTTAAAGCTTGTAGCTTCCTCTTCTAAGGCTTCCTCCATCACAACCTGGTCCACATGTGCCTCTTCAACTTTTTCAGCCACATCAACGTTAACCATATCCGGTTCAACAATCAAATCTTCAAGTTCCAAATCTGCTGCCAATTGACCAACTTGCTTAAACAATGCCTCAACGGTGTGGTCCCGAACTTCATTATCCTTCTGAATTCTCTTAAAATCTTCCCGGATCGCCTTTACATCTTCATGGACAGCCTTTATGGCCTCTAAGACCTCACTCAACTGATCATTGCTTCCCTCTTCATTGTTTTGTTGCTGTTGATAACCGTAGTCAACACTCTGGCCTCCATGAACAATCGGATCAGTATTCATGTAGTAATCTGTAGTTTGTTCCCTAGATTGATAAATGTTTGGCTTGTAGTATCTTTGCTGACAGTTCTGATATTGTGGCCAATAATAAGAGGATGATAAGTATGAGTCTTCATCTTTTTCTAGCCCAAAGATAATACGATCTTTACGTGCATTATATGCTTTAACTCTCTGACGGGCAATTGGACAATCCTGCATCACATGATATGGGCTCTCGCAACACCCACATGCATCATAATCCACCCAGTTCATCCTTAATTCATTTTGCCTGCAAAACTAACATACCAAGTGTAATACTGAACAAAATAGAGAAAAATACATGACAAGAAAAAAAGTTAAATTTTTTTTTTTTTGGTTCTTTTTTTTAAGTTGAAAAAAAATAATAAAACTAAAAACACTAAGCGCACGAACTCCCCGGCAACGGCGCCATTTTGATCGCGTGTCGAAGTGCTAATCAAAAAATATTTTAAAAACTACTCCTTAGCTACAACTGACTGCAGTATAGGAAGTAGGGTTGTCGAACCACGAGGAGTATGTGGTTAGTGTTAATAGCAATTTTTAACTATAATAATAGAAAAAAAACTAATAAAATTATGAAGATTAAATTAAAGTGCTGCTTTGCTTGCAAGAAAGGATTGATTAAAGTTTGATTAAAAACAATAATATAAAGAAAAACGGTCACTCCGGGTTTCTGATTCGGTAATTATCAACTGAATTATGTTAATACCCTACTTAGGAAATCACATAGACATGACTTTGTTTAAGTTGTTCAACCCAATTCAGCTATCATAACATTAATTGCAAAGTTAAATTAATCCTAGTGCAAGAAAACCAAGATACGATAACATAATGCAATAATACTAATCAACCAAACTGTCTAGATCAGTCAAACATACAATTAGACGCAAAGACCGTTAAGGTGTTCACAAAATCTAATCCAAATAATAAGTATCAAACATAAAAACAATTGATAAAATACCAAATCTTTCACCCGGAGAAACCGCAAGATGATTAGCCTTGCATCTTCATGATTTTCGCTTCAAGAATTGTTCTTAATCGTACAAGCATTAACCGGGATGAATGGATCTCTTCAAAATACTCAAAACCCTCCTTTGAAGCTCTAAAAATCGTTCCTCTTGTTGCCTCCACGAATTAGGGTTTGTATTGTGTGTTCTCCCCTTGAAAAATGCCAAAAATCTAATAAAAACTCAAATTTTTCGTCAGACAAGTCCCCCACGCCCCCTGGGGAGATCCCCCAGGGTGCTCGGCGCGTGTTTTTTCAGCATATGGGCTTCATCTTTGGGCTTGGCCTATTTCTTTCACTTGGGCTTCATTTTCCTTAGTCCATTCAACTTAATTCCTCAACTAATAATTGTTCTTGGCCCAATTCTTCATAGCTCTTCAAAATAAACTTCTTTTATCTTCAACGCTCGAGCTCGGATGTTCGGTTTCTGATATTATTTCTTCAAGTCACGTCCTTTTTCGCCGAACATCTAAAATCAATAAAAATTACATAAATAATAACTAAAAATACTAAAAATATATACAACCTATAAAATTACCAAATACTCAAAACCATGCTATAAACTCCCTAAAATACTAAATAAATGACTCGAAAAACTATTAAAATGCTAAGGAAAAATGCATGTGTTTTACAACACATCAAACTCCCCACACTTACCTTTTGCTTGCCCTCAAGCAAATCTGCTCAAAACGTTACCACGAACAAGTAACAAATACCTCAAACGCCCCCGCCATGCACTAGTTAGGGTCCAAAGTCATACCCCATTCATAGATCATCATTAGATGTGTTAATTCAACAGGCAACCATGATGCACAATTTTTGAAAACAGAATTCACCCAACTACGTCTAACATGCTTTCGGTTCTTATTCTCATGCAACACACCCCTCACAATTTTTCACTCCACTCGGTTAAATATCTGGACTAGCATGTAATGCGCTAGTATTATTCACTCAAAACCAAACATGTAACTCTGTTATCATAGGCTTGTATAACAATCACACCTTAACTATAGACAATGCACATATCTAAAGGACTTACGGGTTTTGGGCTTCGGGTAAAGGTAGGATAGATTTGGCTAAAAAGTGGCTCAAAATAAAGGTTTCAACACGCTTGAATGATCATCCTTATTCACTAAACACCATAATACAATAATCACACAACTTTGGGCATATTTGACCCATAACACATACTTCTATTTTTTTTTCTTTTTTTTTTCACTCTTTTTTTTTTCACTCTTTTTTTTTTTCACGAGTTAAACATATCACAATCACTTGAACAAAACATAAACACAATGGATGTCATCAATTTATTACACAAAGGTAAACAGGTCAATTTGGGTAATAGGTTTAATCAAATGAAAGGGTATAGGCTCAACATGGGCTACTAAGGGTGATTTAAGGTAAACGGTTAACACATAACAAATAAATGGGTATCAAAAGAAAAGGGAAAACCTAAATTGCCTTTATCATCTATGTGCATATCTAGTCTACAACCTCGGCATGTATCAAATCACACAAGTTCTGCAACAGAGAAACATCTGGCCTACACTCAACAAATGAAAATATATATGTATCAATCTATCATCTAGTAGGCTCAAGATCTCACCAAAGTGTGGAAATGGGTTACCGATGTGTGCATGTATTTATTACCGACAGCTCGTTACACCTACTCGGGTAAATTCTAAACATTTTTTCTAAAACACCTGCTGAAAACGGTTCATATGTCTGTTCTAAAGAATTAGACCATGATTAAGGACCCACACACCACAAGCAGAGACAGAATGAAAGCATTGAAACAGTCGCTTTCATGCCCGATCAGACCGCTTTTAGGACTCTTTTTTTTTATATATATATATATGACTCGACTACAAAATCAAAACTTCGACTAACTTCCCCCCCACACTTGAATTTCACATTGTCCTCAATGGGAGAAAGTAAAAACTAAGACGCACTTAACGAACACAAAACAACTAAAAAAAAAAATAATAATAATAGAACTAAAATAAGAAAAAGAACACAAAGTTGGAACAGACTCCCCTGATAGAATACGCGTAAACTCCTCGAATAATCCTGTTCCAAAAGCCTTCCATTCGTCCGTATAGCATTTCATTCGCGGCCGATAAACAAACCTGAAAACTAAGACTCAAAAGAAAAATAAAATCCTAAAATTCTAAGATGCCTTATACACCGATAGTGTACAGATCTATCCCGCTTGAATGGAGATTGAGTACAGGCGAGGTTATTTGTTTACAACGTTAAACTCCAAGCATTCCCAGAAAAAAAAAAACAGACTCAAAATACAACTAAAAATAAAAGAAAAAAATAAAAAAAAATATATATAAATATACAAAATGTACAAGAATCATACCTGATGTTCATTCATGGTGGTCTCAAAGAACATTTGCCTACCGAATTCCCAATGTATGTTCGGTAGTTGACATGTCGAATCTTTATCTTCTTCCTTATCTTTGACATGTTTGTAAGATCACTGCTGGGCCACTTCTCTAGATTTTGTCCAATGTCTTCAATGCTCACCTTCCTCTTTTTCCCACTCAAGCCATCATCTTCAACTTTGTCTATTTTGATCATAAATATAGAAGGATGGTTAGGGTACACCAAGGTTACTCGGTTCACTGGTTCTTCAGCAAGTGTGTCTACAAGTGGTTGTACGCACGAAGTCACGTCTACTTTAAAGCTTGTAGCTTCCTCTTCTAAGGCTTCCTCCATCACAACCTGGTCCACATGTGCCTCTTCAACTTTTTCAGCCACATCAACGTTAACCATATCCGGTTCAACAATCAAATCTTCAAGTTCCAAATCTGCTGCCAATTGACCAACTTGCTTAAACAATGCCTCAACGGTGTGGTCCCGAACTTCATTATCCTTCTGAATTCTCTTAAAATCTTCCCGGATCGCCTTTACATCTTCATGGACAGCCTTTATGGCCTCTAAGACCTCACTCAACTGATCATTGCTTCCCTCTTCATTGTTTTGTTGCTGTTGATAACCGTAGTCAACACTCTGGCCTCCATGAACAATCGGATCAGTATTCATGTAGTAATCTGTAGTTTGTTCCCTAGATTGATAAATGTTTGGCTTGTAGTATCTTTGCTGACAGTTCTGATATTGTGGCCAATAATAAGAGGATGATAAGTATGAGTCTTCATCTTTTTCTAGCCCAAAGATAATACGATCTTTACGTGCATTATATGCTTTAACTCTCTGACGGGCAATTGGACAATCCTGCATCACATGATATGGGCTCTCGCAACACCCACATGCATCATAATCCACCCAGTTCATCCTTAATTCATTTTGCCTGCAAAACTAACATACCAAGTGTAATACTGAACAAAATAGAGAAAAATACATGACAAGAAAAAAAGTTAAATTTTTTTTTTTTTTTGGTTCTTTTTTTTAAGTTGAAAAAAAATAATAAAACTAAAAACACTAAGCGCACGAACTCCCCGGCAACGGCGCCATTTTGATCGCGTGTCGAAGTGCTAATCAAAAAATATTTTAAAAACTACTCCTTAGCTACAACTGACTGCAGTATAGGAAGTAGGGTTGTCGAACCACGAGGAGTATGTGGTTAGTGTTAATAGCAATTTTTAACTATAATAATAGAAAAAAAACTAATAAAATTATGAAGATTAAATTAAAGTGCTGCTTTGCTTGCAAGAAAGGATTGATTAAAGTTTGATTAAAAACAATAATATAAAGAAAAACGGTCACTCCGGGTTTCTGATTCGGTAATTATCAACTGAATTATGTTAATACCCTACTTAGGAAATCACATAGACATGACTTTGTTTAAGTTGTTCAACCCAATTCAGCTATCATAACATTAATTGCAAAGTTAAATTAATCCTAGTGCAAGAAAACCAAGATACGATAACATAATGCAATAATACTAATCAACCAAACTGTCTAGATCAGTCAAACATACAATTAGACGCAAAGACCGTTAAGGTGTTCACAAAATCTAATCCAAATAATAAGTATCAAACATAAAAACAATTGATAAAATACCAAATCTTTCACCCGGAGAAACCGCAAGATGATTAGCCTTGCATCTTCATGATTTTCGCTTCAAGAATTGTTCTTAATCGTACAAGCATTAACCGGGATGAATGGATCTCTTCAAAATACTCAAAACCCTCCTTTGAAGCTCTAAAAATCGTTCCTCTTGTTGCCTCCACGAATTAGGGTTTGTATTGTGTGTTCTCCCCTTGAAAAATGCCAAAAATCTAATAAAAACTCAAATTTTTCGTCAGACAAGTCCCCCACGCCCCCTGGGGAGATCCCCCAGGGTGCTCGGCGCGTGTTTTTTCAGCATATGGGCTTCATCTTTGGGCTTGGCCTATTTCTTTCACTTGGGCTTCATTTTCCTTAGTCCATTCAACTTAATTCCTCAACTAATAATTGTTCTTGGCCCAATTCTTCATAGCTCTTCAAAATAAACTTCTTTTATCTTCAACGCTCGAGCTCGGATGTTCGGTTTCTGATATTATTTCTTCAAGTCACGTCCTTTTTCGCCGAACATCTAAAATCAATAAAAATTACATAAATAATAACTAAAAATACTAAAAATATATACAACCTATAAAATTACCAAATACTCAAAACCATGCTATAAACTCCCTAAAATACTAAATAAATGACTCGAAAAACTATTAAAATGCTAAGGAAAAATGCATGTGTTTTACAACACATCAAAAATCGACTCCAACTGAATACCCATGGTCAATCCAGACCACATGCATGCAAAACATATGAATACCTTACTACTGCGATTGGAAAACCATTACTGAACTCGAATACTGTGAATACTGAATACGTGCCCGAATGAATACTGAATACTGTATACTGAATACTGAATACCTAAGAGACAATATGCACCCGCCCGGCCCTCCAAGCCGTCGAGTGGGGCGGGTCAAGCCCAAATAGCGCTATCCACATTTCCCCCGTTGTGCATCCCCGCACATTCATGGTTTCCCCCGGGACTTCCAAAGATCGCATAGTAATATAATGAATACTCCAAAACATAATGAATACGTGAAAACATAATGAATACTCCAAACCCAATGAATTCATGAACACCAAAACATAGTTGAAACACCTTTTTATGAAAACATAGTTGACACACGTTTAAAGGACACAGCATGTTTTCTCCCCCGAAAATGTAAAACCAGTAAAAGAGTGGGGCCGTGAAACTCACCTTAGAGTGCGTCTTCTGATAACTAGAATTCCAACACGTGTATGGTAATCCCAACTAATGACAACCTATCAATGAGTTTACATAAGTGTGATGACTATTAACCCGAAGGCTAACTAGTCCCCGATTGTCCAGATCTTGACTACGTATGTTAAAAAGTGTGTTTAAACGTTAACCGGACATCCCGGACCGACCCGACATCCCGTTGGTGACCCTATTACATCAATTAGTCATGCACATAAGTTTACCACATAAGTTTCAAGCATAAAACACTTAGTTTGCATCAAAAATCTCATTTTAGAAATCGTAGGGTCGAATGTAGCTTCGAGTGGTCGAATGAGGCTTTAAACGGTCGAATGTGGCTACCTTCGCCCCTTTTCTCCCTCCTTCGCCCATTTGTAATACGTTCGACCATTTAGTAACCAGGTTCGACCCTGGAGTCCCTCCTTCGCACCATCGACCGGTCGAAGGAGGCCAGGTTCGCCCCTGTTGTGCAATTTTCCTTAAAAACGCTTCAAACACATTCAAAACGACTCGAAACATCATCAAACACAGCAGTCAAGCATGGATAACTTATCCCTACAAAACCCTACCGATTTTACACCAAAATCTAGTCGTTTTACAAGTTTCCCAAAATAGTAAATTATGGAGATGTCACATCATCATGCATGCAATCTTTACCCAAATAGGAAACTTTATGAAATCAATCAATAATCAACTTAATATGCTCAGATTACCATGAACAATAAACCCCCCAATCATATCCTTATCACTATCATCATGAACAAGCCCTAGATCTAACCCAAAACCCCCCAAAATGGATAAAACATCATCAATAATCAATTGTAACCTATCTCAATCATAAAACATCATCAATAACAGTCCTAGATCATTGTTATAACATCTATACAGCAATCAATCGTCAAACAATGCATAACATCACATAAAACACCATTAACACATGTTATTTTGTATGAAAACTCATTGTTTATGTATAGGTTTTGTTTAGAAAGATATTAGGAAGGTTTTTATTCATGAAAACATGTTTGAATCAGATCTGGACTCTTGGGGTTTAATGAAAACGAATTGAAATGCTTTAAAAATGATTTAGAATGAAGAACACACCTTAGATCTTTGTGTAGAAGATGTTTGTAGGTTAGATTATAGAAAACAAGGGCAAAAACTCCTTCCCCAATGTTTAAGGTTGCTAGAGAGTGTTTTGAGACGGTTAGGGTTTGTGAAATGGTGAAAAATGACAAAGTGTGGTATTTATACTATGTCCACATTCGCCCCTTCTCAATGGGCGAATGAGCCCTCCTTCGACCCTTCTCAGGGTCGAATGAGTCCTTCTGTGGTCGAAGGAAATCCTTTCCATCCCAGTTCCCAGGTTCGCCCCTTTACAAGGGTCGAACCAAATCAATTTATCTCCTTCGACCATTCGAAGTGGTCGAACCAGAGTCCCTTTTTAACTAGTTTTCCAGTTTGTCGTGTTTAACGCATTCTAACACATCTTAACACATAAGCGTGCAACCTTAGTCTATGTTTATCATATTTAAGCATGGATAATTATCTACACATCATTTAAACACACCTATGTATATAATCCACCACACGACCCATAATCTTCATACATACTCAATCGGTTTATGTAATTCACCAACAACGGGACTCGTATCGTGTGTGTGTGTGACTAACCCAATGATCTCCCGAATCATTGTACCTTGGACAATACGGACTGTGTTCCGACTCTACTGACCCTGTCAAGTATGTTTAATAAACGTTTTTTGCTAAGGTAGACTTATGTGTTTATAAAGTGTTGACCCAAACGTGTCGGGTGTCACAGGTTGGGAATAGTGGCAGGCAGCAGCTTGTCATCATCTTATTGGACCACCAATCTTAGCCACGTCTCCGGCTTCTTAGTAATTCTCTCTTTTCGGTCACCACGCGTTGGGTTCTCTAACTGTATAGTCATCAGTACAGCACGTGGAAAGCCAATCGTCAATCCTTTTAACCCAGAAAACAGAAGATAAAGAAAGGAAAGAAGGTAGAGAGAGTAAGGTCATCAGGAAAGAGAGAGAGAGTGGCGGAGGTGGACGACGACGAGAGCGCTGCCATGATTACAGCGGCGACGGTATGGTAGCTCGAACGGTGATGGTGTGGTAGCTCGACTTTGAAACAAATACGACGAAAGGTAGCCGGTAAAGACGGTGACGACTCAGGTGTTTATAGGTGGTTCCCTTGTGACAACAGTCAACGATCCAGGTCAACATCCGTACATATTTCATCTATTATTGTCATTATATGTGCATATTTGCACATTTTGCATACACCATACCCCCTAGTCTAGTGAAGCATGAGTTGTTCAGGAAACTCAACAAAGAACACCTGTTTAGTCATACAACACCCTGACAAGTCATCAGAAAATAATTCATAAGATTATCACACCCAACACATGGTAATAACACATGTGAACAAGCTATGGTGATACCCCCCCCCCCATGATGACTTTCCAACACTTGTGAACTTATTAACAAGTAACTATCTTATGGCTCACAACATACATGTTGATATCGTCATCAGATGACATAGAACATATCCGACTCTAGACATTATGAACCCCGGATAGATATTCCTATATCAAAAGATAACTAGAGGCTATCCAACAAATTAACTAGACAATGTGCAATCATGATATCACTAACATGGGTATATGTCGATTAACTCACGAGACTTCACACATATAATAAGTTTTGGATCACAACAAAGCTATTTATCATGGAACCTCACAAACCATACTTATATGTGCATACATATACACGGCACACAAGTACACAACCATACATACATGAACACATACATAACATGACTTGGTTTTACAAAAGAGGAACCTATCCCCTTGCTTCCATACTCGGCCGGTCATAGAGCCCAAGAAAGGTGATCACAAGTTCCAACATTTCACTAAAAGGGATAAGTCAACTCCTTATTAACACATAACCAACAATCATCACTTCCTCATTTAGATAACTAACAAAACTACCTTTCCCTCTTCCTTTCCTATCACTCGGCTGAAAACCAAGAGCCACCACAACCTCACAAGTCCCTAGAACCCATACCCAAAATAGTGTGACAACTTTCTAGCAACACATTCACACATGGGTAGATTACCTTACATGAAAGACAAACATTCCACCCTTTTCCTTACACTTTTCGCCCGCAACATACACACATCCACATACATGTCCTTTTCAAAGATGTGCACATCTCCTTACACCAATTAGACTTAAAACAACAAGGGTAACCACCTTGCATAGAGTCAAACATTGCTTCTTATAGGCACTACAATACAATCGGCCATGTGGACCCTTTTGACACCCCACGATTTCAACAAGGGACAAGGAAGACCTAAGTCCTATGAAACATCACTATCAAACAATGCCACCAAGTTTGCACCAAAATAGAACCAAGTTCCTTCCACCATGGTTCTTACAAGAAGTGGGTTGCCAAAAATAATCCATCTAGAGCTACAAGTAATCGGCTATGCCTTGGGAATACATGAATTGATGACAACCTAGGATGTTATATGGATTAAGAAGCTATCCTCTAACTAGCCCCTCCTAATCAATGACACACACCTTATAAATCGGCCTATATAAGGAGCTTCATGACCATCAAGTTTCTTGAACTAACACCTCATAACACTCTCATACTTTCACTCATACCTCTCGGCTCTAAGGAAGCCACAACCGAAGGCAAGCACGGTTCAAGAGGAGGATCAAGCACTCAATCAACCTCACATTTGCTTCTAATAGGTAAAACTCTTGGCAATTCTATCCTTTTATCATCTCATACCCTTTGGCCCTAAAACTCTACACTCGACCCATTGCTCTTTAACCATAAATCGACCCTCACAACAAACTCACCAAGCACAAGTATGATCCATACTTAATTGTTCGATTATACTAAGTTTTATCATCCAATTTCATTTAGTAACTAATGTTAATCGGCACTACCCAAACGTTTGTCAATTAAATGATGTTTTGAGGCTAAATCATGATATAAATAACGATGTTATGGATCGGTTTTATAAACAAACTAGTGTTAACACACTCTTGAAACTAAAGGTTCCTTTTTAGTGTAAAAACAATCGAGTTCCATCTAAAACAACCCCAAGCCGATTGCAAAACATCAAGGGTCCTTCTATGAACATAGATCGGCCTAGTAGAACCATTAAAGAGTCAATTCCGAGGCCCATGTTATTAAACGATTTCGGCTATCAACCATTGACATGTGCTAGGATATGCCGAAACATGTGTTAGACCTACATTAGATCTAAAAGGGTTTTAAACATGTGATGAACTATGTTTTCCTTCAAAAACCAACCACATATGATAAATTAGTGTCAAACTATGGTTCATAACAAGAAGAGAAATCCATCCCAAATGGATCCTATCTTTCAAACACACGTCAAAGTTTCTAATTTCACACAAAACATGGCCCATGTACACTTCACAAAGGCCCATGAAAGTTGGGTGAGCAACTTGTATGATAAACAACGAAACCAGACAACTTATCATGTCCATAATAATCATAGGGCATCATTTTTCAAGATAGTGACTATCTACGACTTCACTAGACCACACGTGACACTATCATGTGAGTTTTCACGGCCCCATTTTACTATTTTACATTTCGGGGGATAAACATGCTTCAAACTCTAGTATCATTTACAAGTGTGTGTGTGTGTGTGTGTGTACATTATATCGTGACTGTCATGTGGAACATGAGACATTCGGTTCATGAGCTCACTAGTCCTCGTACAACATTTACTGTAACCATTAGCTATCGAAAGCCATGGAACACTTTAATATATCTATTGGGTTGACACCCCCACTCTTGGTTAGTCACTCTAACCGGTTACATACAAAAGAGTGTTAGTATTCTACTATACATACATTGTCTTTAGTGTACAATGCGCGAGGCACAACAGTCAAGAGGTTTGGTTACGGGACTCATGGTTTGCACAGAAAATCATTCGCTTAGCTAGCCTATGATTGGTCATACACGAATTACACAATTGTTTTACTTGTTACACTCAAACTGTGAACTCACCAACATTATTGTTGACAAATCTTTCATGCATGTTTTTCAGGTAACTAATGGAGGGCAGCAGGGATTTGAGAGAGGGGTCCAAGCAGGCACTGGGTGGTATCACCATGGGTTGGATTTTTACTATTCCGTAATATTGTGGTTTATGGTTATTCAGACAATGTACTAGTCTCTAAACAATGTTTCTCAACTTTTATTAAATTTTATAATAATAATCATCCTATGGTGATATCTTTTAAATAACATTATTTGTGTTTCTTGTACCTTGTGCTTAAAACCTTTTCGAGGTTGCATTCCCATGTTTCCGCCTTGGCGGGGTGTGACATCCATTCCTTTCATAGTTGTTGACTCTTTTTTCATCTCATTGCTTTTAGTTTTACGGAGAGGATAACAAATTTAATTGTCGCTTACCCGCAGACTTTTTTCCTTATAGATTTTGTTCATACAGGCTGTTTGTGCGGAATTAGGGGTTACGGCCTCTCGCTCGCGTTATTTGACGGTATGCCTGTTAGGTTATTTTATTTGATATCTTCTTTGGCTTTTTATGTGGATATATGGCTACTGCTTAATTGAGGAATCCGGTCTGCTAGGCTCTTTTATTCTCACGATTGTTTTAGTCAATGAAAATTTGGTGTTCAATTATGATTTTGTGACTGATTACAGTTACATGCTTAATGCCATGTTTTTTTTGCCTTCTTACATGTTGTGTAATTGTGTAGCCATTTTTAGTTTTCTACAACTATGACCTGACCTTTTAAACTCGGAATTCGCTTCCAGTTTCATTCGTCTTTAGGTGCATTTCTATTTATTGTTTTCTCAATTATTGTTGCATGGTTGTTGTTT
The DNA here is from genome assembly GCA_028751855.1 of Ambrosia trifida. Lineage (NCBI taxonomy): Eukaryota > Viridiplantae > Streptophyta > Magnoliopsida > Asterales > Asteraceae > Ambrosia > Ambrosia trifida. The sequence continues at coordinate 87,162,047 of CM054130.1, read as the reverse complement.
GTTTATGTTTAAATTTAAGCTGCTTGAGGATTTTATTGATGTTTGATGCATTTGTCATTGTGTCTGCCGACATACCTGCTTATCGAATACGGTCAGTTGTTTCGATTCCATTCGCCTTAAGGTGTGTTCTGCCAACCAGTTTGCTGCTCTATCCAAATTGATTTCTCATTCGATTCCTAATATAAGACTGCCTCACTTCGCCTTATTGGTTATAATTAGTATTAAGATTATACTCTGAATGAAAAGTCATCCATGATTATTGTCTCAATTTTGTTTTTTATACCGGTACATTCCAAAAGTCTCAAGTGTAATCTCTAAATTTTTACCCCATTTCTTCCATTTATACCCTCGTATACAACCTTTAATGCCAATAGTATAATTGTCTTATACACAATTTCTACCCCTTTAAATATGTAACCCTCATTATAAAGACCCAATTCAATACTACAAATCCCTTCCATTCCCTCATTTTAATTCCCAATTCAATAGTATAAAAGTCTTATTATTTAATTATTTTATTGATCCGGACGTAATAGTTTTAGCCATAAAGAATTTGTTAAATAAACTAAGATTAAAGAGATATAATGGGAATCATAGGTTCATATGTCATATTTAAAAGGTTTAAAGAGTATGCAATTTTTTTTTTCATTTTCCAGGGATATCTCATTTGGAGACTGAAATTAAGGTAGGGGCGAAGAGTGAAAATGCAGGCATAGTCTTGAAGCCAAAACAATAAGTTATTACTAAATCCGCAGCTCAAATCATTCATGATAGAATGGAAATCAATTGGGTTCAATATACCAACTTGAATAATTAGAATCATAAATATATGGTTAAACTAACATTTGGTTAGACAATAATGAATAATCTTAACAATTAGTTTCAATAAAGTGTTGGATTTGATTGGTCATATTGACTTGTAGTGACTTCAAGTTTTAATACTAACTTAAAGAGTACATCCAAGCATCTATATATGTTGTACGTATCAAAAATGTATTTTTTATTGTTTTAGTATAATTCCTATTTTCTTATACAACTTTTACACATTTTTAAAGAGAATTTCTGCTTCCTTCGTTTAGTGTAACTAAAGACCCATCCACATATTTTTTTTGTGTCAATATGTATATAGAACGTAACATGGTATCATGTAACTATGCTAATTAATGTTGAAACTTCCCTACCGTTAAGCGCGAGTGCTTTTATATATAAATATATACAACTTACATATGATTTTTGTTATCGTTTTAAGGTTTGAATTATGTTCCCGCCTTGTATTGTCGACCCCGCCGCAACGCGCAGGTTCCATACTAGTACCATATTATATACTGAAGATTCCTTATACTTTCATGTCTGCGTTGGTCATATGGATTTAATCACTACTTTGATCAATGATTTGGGGCTGCACTTGCACTATTACCTTTAAATGGAAGGTATATAAGTAGTGCTTCTATTTGCATACCCATTCATAAACAAAAACTCTTATGTGCTGATTTTCTCACAATTTACTATCATTTTGTTATCCAGAGCAAATGTACAACAACCAAAACTTTTTGTGGGAATGATTCTTATTCTCATGTTTGCTAAAGCTTTGGCATTGTATGGTCTAATTGTGGGTATAATCTTGTCGTACCGTGCTGGTCAGTCCAGAGCAGATTAAGATGACAGAACCTTGTCATGTATCGGTACGTAGTTATTCTGAAAAATGAAGATTTATTCCATTTTCATGCTCAGTCTCCACTTAATCTGGTAGCTTTTAAACATCACTTAATTGCTTTCCTCGAAGTTTTCTTGGTAGCATTTCTGGTCTCATTTGCAATCTTTTCTAACTGTGGAATAAGAGTTGAAAACGTGTGTAGTGTTGTACTATTAAGTCATGCTTTATTCGTTCTAACTTTCTAAACCAAACAAAATCATATAGGTTTATCAAAAAACAAAAGGAAATGTTGAATTGCATTCTCGGTTTGAATTTCAAGGGTGGACCATTTGTATCAGCTTCAACTTACGCGGACATCAAAGGTTGTCGAAGAAATTTCAAATTTAAGCTTTCGGAATAAACACCCTCTCAAGGTATTTAAGGCGCCCTTAATTTAAGCTTTTTGTTTAATTTATGTGACAAGTTTGTCGGTAGTTTATGCTATCTGTAGGAGTTGTAGAAAACACATTTCCAAATCGTGAAACGTGCGGTCGTCAAAACACCTAGTTAAGGTTAAAGAAATTGGTGGCTTTTGCTTTAATAGGTGAAAACCATGTAGAGTTAGTTATATCTTTATGTTTTTAATTAGTGATGCATTCAGTGCAGGTGACTGATGGTTCATGCGTTTCAAACATGCGGTGTATGCTTGACTCAGATGCTGAAGGTTATGATCAGGTAACCGCTTGATTAACAGATCCACTATGCAAGTTTATTTTACACAATTCTTAGCGTCATAAGAACATTTGGGTTTTGCTTTGTAGGCTTGGAGAAATGGCAAGGGGAAAAACCACATGCCTAAGAACAGGTTTGGTTTTCAACTTTACTGAAGTCACCATAGCATGTATCTACCAATCAAACTACTCATAAGTAGCAATGTAAATTAAGGCAAAATAAACGTAGCGATGTCCTATGATTTATGTAAAATAATTGGTCGGCCTCGACTAATGTATTAATTTTATTGTTGTCTCAGGTTGGGGGAGGAGTGGATTATTATGCGGATGAGGATATAAACGTCATTCGCAAAGAATGGTCAAGCTATGCCGCGACGTTTACTTTCAAGTGATCGAAACTGGTTTTAAGGCAATGTATTGTCGATACAATATTTTTGTAAACGTTAAATGTTGCCTTGGATTGGTTTTTAATTTGATAAATATGTATTATATAATGAAATGATGATTTTGTTATTAGCTAGCTAATAATTCTGCATATAATAAAATGGGTACAAATCCAAGAGGGTAAATTTGTAATTTTACAGGAATTTTTTTAGATTAATAAATTTTGACACACAAAATAAACGTCATAAATTTATGTCATAAGATGTGTCGTTAAAATGTCAATAAAAACTGTCATAAAAATGTTTGCCAAGAAAAAGTGTCATAACGCGTGTCAACAAATACTGTAATAAACAGATGACACGCCAAAATGTGTCATGTTAAATTTATGACACCGCCTTCCTTGACATTCTTTTTCTTGTCACCAGACCCCTTTCTTGACACGCAATGCGTGTCAAGAAAGGCCTTTTATCTAGTAGTGTAAAGATTAAATGGATGACAATTTTGTAATTTGTCTTTTATTTTAATGATTGATTAGTTGTTTGGAGGGTATAATGGTAAAAACACACCTTACATTTAAGAAGCAAAGCATATACCATCCACAACTTCTTTCATTCACTCGCCTTCCAAATCCAAAACCCCATAATTTCAGTAACGACAATCACGAAAAATCATGGATTCTGATGATCAAAGATATGTTATAACATACAAACATAAGTTCTACATTGCTAGCCATTGTGTTTAACAACAATAATCAAGGGTGGTTTAATTCGAGTTATTAAAACTAGGGTTTTTTTCGATAGTTTTCATTTAGGGGTGTTTTATATTATCAATGCTAAGCTGATCACATAATTACAGAATGTTTTATGTTTATGATTGCAATGAGTGTATATTGTAGTGTGCTGCATCTAGTGGCTATACTTTTGTGTTTTGTACTCAACATGTTATATGTTTGTTAGTTCTGTTGTGTTTTATGATCATCTATGTTGTTTTATGAATATAAAACACTTACAATTGTCTCTGAATGTGTTTTTAAATGTTAAATATAGTTAACAAACACAATGTCATGTGCATTTGAACACCATTATATAACACTCCTATAAAACACCATGTTATGTGCACAACTGGTATATCATCCATCTAAAACACCATGCTAACAATAGGCTTATATAACACCTCTATATACCATCCCGGTAAAACACCACGATAACACATCATGTATAACAGACAATGATAACCTAACATGTAATGTGCACTATGAGATACTATCCTGATATGGCAAAAAAATTACTAATGTAAATTGCACCTCTAATTTAACACCTTTAATCCTTATTGATTTTGGATATACATTAAAAGTGGTAGAATTGAAAAAAAAACACATCCTTTAAGAAGTTCAAAAACACAATAGAATAGAACACCCGCTGACTATAGATGACTTCGGTGATTATATAACAGTTCTCAAATGACTCTGATGATGAACACCAAAAACAAAAAAACGAGTAAGAGGTTTGAATTTTTTTTCCCTTAGAAACAATGTGATCATAATACATATTAGGGTTGAGAAGAAAATCCCTTAATTTACGCGAAATTGGTAAATGCATGGTACTTTCCATATTTTTGAATTGCCTCCAAATTACATTTATGACCACCGAATTAAAATTCAACTGTGCCGCAGGTCGGCACCACGTTCCTTCTTACATTTCTCACGAAAGTCCCCCTTTGTACAGGAAATTCTACCTATATATATACCGTAGTATGGAGTATGGTTGTTTTATAACTTCTTATATCACGATTAGCTTGTAGGACTAGACTCCCTAGCTTCCATAGCCAAGATATCGATTTTGATAAAGTTATTTATGTCAATAACTGTTGGGAATCATGGTATCGTATACGCAGCGGAAGCGGTTTATATATTTATCAAAAACGGATTATATATACTGTATATATAATGGCCGATTAATATGTATAAATATATATTTAATTTTATTAATCCGATTAATAAAATATTCCCAATCAGGATCTCAGTTAAACGCGTATAAACAAATAAATAATAAAACAACCATAGGGGGTTTAGTAATCAACCTTTGACGGCTACACCGGAATTGTAACACACGGGTTACAACGAATCCTCGCTAGTAGGAAGTTCACACCGAGCACGAACCAACTGAGAAAAAACACTTGCAAGAGGAAGGCGGCGGTTGATGGTGGTTCTTGGCCGGCCGAACCAAAACAAAAGGCGGCAGCCTTCTTTTCTTTGGTGGCGGCCGCAAGAAGCCAAGAAGAGGAGGCAAGGGTTTGTTGTTTTATCAAAAGTGTGCATTAGGGTTTACTCCTTAACCCTCCTTTTATAAGACAACAACTTGCAATAAACCTCCTTGCTAAATATCTTAATACTCCTTAATATTAATCTTATTAATATTAAGTCCCTCAAGATACTCCTTAATATTAATCTTATTAATATTAAATCCCTCAAGACTAAAACAATTATTATTTCATAAATAATAATCCACCAACACGTGAACTTATCTGATTCGTGTACCAACGTGTAACTCTTCGGATCGTACCGGGTCGGGTTACGTTGATCTCGACTTTTAATTACATCGGACATCCTATATATCCAACAATCTCCCACTTGGACGATTTTAATGAAATGAGTCAACGTGCGCAGAGTTGGACGCCTAGCTGCATCGCATTGCACCCAAACCAGTATGACACTTTACAGTCGTCAACTAGTTCTTTGAGTTCAAGTAACGCTTTACTTAACCAAATACTATAGCCCTGATAATTATATCAATAAGTCCCTTCTGTATAGACTTCCGTTGATCATAAGACATGGATCATTCATTCTTATATAGTGATCAACCATTCTCTATTCTCGTCTCTAATTCAAAGTGGTCTAACGAACTACCTTAGTCCGAGCGTGGCCACACGTTTATACCAGTTTGAGTTTTACGAGGGCGCCATAATGTCTAGGCTTCTAATCCCATAGAAGTACAGAATTCCGTCAGCGTCATACAACTCCCACTTAATCTCGAATTTCTCCCAACGCTACCCTTATAGCTACCCATGTTTCAGGATAGTGTAAGATAACATCAAAGATAGTCCTTGATCAATGCAGTTTAATATGTGCCTTAGGAAAAAGGACAGATTGAACATATCAATATCAAAACATCTCATGACATAGATCCATGGAGATCGTTTTGAAGCGAGTTACATCCAATATCATTCCCTAATGATATCTGTGAATTATGATTCTCAAACCCTTGAGTTATTCATCTCATGAATACAATCATCTTAATTCACAATAGTCTTACATTCAAATTCATTCCCATGTAATTTGATCGACTACGGATATTTAGAATACTCTTATTCAAGGATTTAAACATACAAATAATGAACACGGTCACAAAATATTTAAATTTGCATTTAACCCATTAAATCAAATAAATATTCAATGTAATTGTTATAGTTCAAAATAAAACAACAATACTAACTACAGATCATGCCCACTGTCTAGCAACTCTAAGCCCTATCTTTCCAGCATGCTCCTCATGTTTAACTTGAGGTAAAGGCTTAGTAAAGGGGTCAGCCAGATTCAGATCTGTATGAACTTTGTTTAATACAATGTCTCCACGTCCTATTATCTCTCTAATATAGTGGAATTTCTTGAGTATATGCCTTGTGGTCTGATGTGACCTTGGTTCCTTTGCAAGAGCAATGGCACCAGTGTTGTCACACAGTACCTCGTTTGGTTTCTTTATGCTAGGCATAACATCGAGATCACCAATGAACTTCTTCATCCAGGCAGCCTCTTTTGCAGCATCCGATGCAGCATTGTATTCTGATTCACAGGTGGATTAAGCAACCACACTTTGCTTAGAGCTGTTCCAAGTAACAGCCCCACCATTCAGAATGAAAACATATCCCGTCTGTGACCTTGAATCATCACGATCAGTCTGGAAGCTTGCATCAGTATAACACTTAACTGACAGCTCCTCGTCCAGTCATCCATATATTAAGAACATGTCTTTAGTCCTTCTCAAGTACTTAAAAATGTTCTTCACTGCAGCCCAGTGACTCTCTCCTAGGTTCTGTTGATATCTACTCGTCATGCTAAGAGCATACGAGACATCAGGTCTAGTACATAACATGGCATACATGATAGAACCAATCGCAGAAGCGTATGGAACACCTTCCATTTTCTTCTTTTCCTCTTCAATGTTTGCACACTGCTTGTTATTAAGAATGGTTCCATGTGCCATGGGCAAGAGCCCCCTTTTTTAGTCTTGTATTGAGAAGCGTCGTAAGACCTTATCAATATATGTACTTTGACTCAAACCCAATAACCGCTTTGATCTATCTCTATAAATCTTTATTCCCAGAATATAAGCGGCTTCACCAAGATCTTTCATTGCGAAACATTTACCCAACCAGGTCTTAACATCTTTAAGTATAGGGATATTGTTTCCAATGATTAGTATGTCATCTACATACAGTATAAGAAAAGTAATATAGCTCCCACTAGACTTCTTGTAAACACACGGTTCATCTTCGTTCTTGATAAAACCAAACTCTTTGATTTTCTGATCAAAACGGAGATTCCAGCTGCGAGATGCTTGCTTTAATCCATAGATGGATTTATTCAGCTTGCACACCTTATTAGGATTCTTTGGATCGACAAAACCTTCAGGTTGAACCATATAGACATCTTCCACTAAGTGTCCATTAAGGAACGCGATTTTGACATCCATCTGCCATATCTCATAGTCATAATATGCAGCAATGGCAAGTAGAATTCTAATAGACTTAAGCATGGCTACCGGCGAGAAAGTTTCCTCATAGTCAATTCCTTGAGTCTGAGTAAAACCTTTCGCTACAAGCCTTGCTTTGTAGGTTTGCACATTCCCATCCATGTCAGTCTTCTTCTTGAAGATCCACTTGTTTCCCACAGTCCGACATTCGGTAGGAAGATCAACCAAATCCCAGACTTGGTTATCATACATGTATTGCATCTCTGCATTCATGGATTCTTGCCATTTATTGGATTCTGAATCCAAGATTGCAGCTTTGTAAGTAGTAGGCTCAGCTTCATTAATCATGAAGATATCGTCATACCTTACCGGTGCACGACGATCCCTAATACTTTTCCGAACACTTGGTGTTTCTGTTGTTTCTTGAGTCCTCTCAGGCTCAACTTCAACAACTGGATCAGTTACATCTGGTTCTGTCTGAACAGCTGGTTCAGTCACTTGTGATTCTCGAATTTCTTCAAGATCCACATGGTTATCTCCAATCCCTCGCGCCAGAAGCTCTTCCTCTAAGAAAGTGCCTCTGCGTTTGGTGAAAATCTTATTTTCAGTGGGGTGGTAGAACAGGTAACCGATCTTCTTACCGTATCCAACGAAAACCACCTTTTCGCCTCTGGGATCTAGTTTATCCGAAGATTCTAGAGTGACATAAGCATTACATCCCCAGACTTTAAGGTAGGATACATGAGGTTTCTTTCCATGCCATATCTCATAAGGCGTTTTAGTAACCCTTTTCGTTGGAGCTATATTCACAAGTCTTGCGGCGGTCTCCAAGCATAACTCCAAAAGGATTTTGGAAGGTTTGTTCGACACGTCATTGATCGAATCATATCTAATAGAGTTCGATTTCTCCGCTCAGACACACCATTATGTTGCGGTGTTCCAGGTGGAGTGAGTTGTGAAACTATTCCACAATCCTTTAGATGGTCGATGAATTCCTGACTAAGATATTCACCGCCTCGATCTGATCGAAGCATTTTAATAGTTCTATTTAGCTGATTTTCTACTTCGTTTTGGTACTCCTTGAACTTTTCAAGAGTTTCATGTTTATGCTTCATAAGATAAACATAACTATATCTACTGAAATCATCAGTAAATGTAACAAAGTATCTTTCTCCATGTCTTGACATTGTTCTGAATGGACCACATACATCTGTATGTACAAGTCCTAACAGATCATTAGCTCTTTCTCCAACATTTGAAAAAGGTGCTTTCGTTAACTTTCCACTTAAGCATGATTCGCATTTTCCAAATGACTCTAAACCCTTGGAATCCAGGATTCCTGCGGTTTTGAGTTGTTTAACACGATTCTCACTTATGTGACCAAGCCTACAATGCCACATATACGTATCATTAAAGTCCAACTTATTACGTTTATGGGAGATATTGCATAATATGTTATTGTTTTGGATTTCTATCTCATAGATCCATTGTTGGGTTTTGCATCAAAGTAAAATACATCGTTAAAATAAGCAGAAATAAATTCCCCATTGAAACGATAATTAAAACCTTGTCCTCGCAAAGCCGAAACTGAAACAATATTTCTAGTCACACTAGGAATGTAATAAACATTGTTCAAAACAAGTTCTAAACCAGAAGGAAGCAAGAGAACACATTCTCCTATAGCCTTCACAACAACTCTTTGTCCATTGCCAACATGGACCTCCAAGTCGCCTTGTTTCAGCTTTCTAATCTTTCTTAGTCCTTGCAAAACATTACAAATGTGGAAACCACATCCTGTGTCAAACACCCATGTTTTGCTAGGAAAAGCAAAGATTTCAATAACATATATACTTGAGGACTCTCCTCCTGAAGCCTTAGCTTGCTTCAGCTCAGCTAAATACTTAGCACAGTTCTTCTTCCAGTGCCTAGTATCATCACTATGAAAACACTTGGCATCTTTCCGAGGTTTCTTATTGGCAACAGATTTGCCTTTGCCCTTCCCTTTGCCCTGATTGCCCATTTTCTTGGTGTTAGGTTTCTTAACTTGTCCCTCCTTGATCACTAGCACTGGTGCAGTCTTGCTAGGTATGTTCACCTTAGCAGATTTGAGCATCTGATGCAGTTCTGCAAGTGTCTTTTCCATCCCGTTCATATTGTAGTTCATAATGAACTGGTCATATGACTTAGGCAATGAGCTTAGGATAATATCCCCAGCTAACTCATCGCTCAAGGGGTATTCCAGACAAGCCAAGTGATCAAGATATGCCTTCATTTTTAGCACACGAGTGCTAACTGGCGTTTCTAGAACATACAACTTGTTCTCCGCCTTGAGAACAATTTTCAAGTTGCGGTGCTAGTCCATGAAGTTGGAGTAGTTAAGTTTGTCCTTCTCTAAGATGGACTTGAGCGAGATCTGAGAGGCGAAATTGTTTTCAGTTGACATCTACAAAGTTCAAAATCTAATGTATTAGTATTTCATGTTTTAAGTATCCTAATTATTTTATGACCCAAAAAGCAAAATTAATTAGGATGAGATCCCGATTCATCAATACACAATGAACTGGCTTAGCACTGTCCACTGGTATGATTAGGTAGGTAAACAACGATTGTTAATTGTGTCCACTACACAACTCTCCTTTTGGGGTTATCGCTAAAAGCGATGTATGTTTAACCCCAACTATGCCCACTTGTCAAACAAGCGATGTTTGGTCCTTTACTGTTAACTGTAACACCGGCCTATGTTACACAGGAACCGCGATGATTACCTTCACTCATGATCAACGCCCAGATGCAGGGTCAGCACTAACATTTGGGTTCGATATAGAATGAAGTGTTAACTCGTTAAGGGTGGCATGAAACATCAATTTAAAATTGGGATTTAATTTTAATATTTACCATAAATATATTGAATGACTCGTTAGCATGATGTGAGTCACACAACAGTTTATAAAATCCAATTTTATATTGTTCGTGATAATTGAAACTTCTTTCAACACTCGACACGGTATAGTTTTAAATACCCTATTTAAACTACGTTGGTCGTATTATCGCGAATGGACTTGTTTTAATATTAATAAAACTCCTTTTATTAAATATGCTTTTCGGTTTTTATAAAACTTGTTTTAATAAAACCGTTGTCATGATTGTGAAAATTTTATTTATTTTGGGTTATCTAAATTATTTACAATAAATAAACCACAACCACAAAACATAATAATAAAATTAAACGAATCGAGCCCCTAATAGGTCGTCCGTTTCGTTTTAGCCAGAAACGAAACGAACTAGTCAAAAGGGTTTCAAAACAATTTTGATATAGCTCCCACTTGACCCGAGATCTCTATCTTCATGGAACCTGTTCGTCCTTTATATCTTCGTCTTGATCTTGTACTTGTAGGATTACAACAATAAATTTGAAAATACAATAAAATCAAATCTATTCTAATCCTATCTATTACACCGGATCCAATATTCGTAATAAAAAAAATACAAATCAATAAAGAAATAAAACCATCACAAACACAACCATGACATGGGTCAAATACCTAGGGCTCGATTCACATCACAATCCATGAACAACTAAAAGCTTTTGATCTTTTGTCAAAATAAACAATTTTTGACAAATAAAACATAGATCAAAATTATAACTTTACCATCTATACGCGCGTAACCGTGGCTCTGATACCACTGTTGGGAATCATGGTATCGTATACGCAACGGAAGCGGTTTATATATTTATCAAAAACGGATTATATATACTATATATATAATGGCCGATTAATATGTATAAATATATATTTAATTTTATTAATCCGATTAATAAAATATTCTCAATCAGGATCTCAGTTAAACGCGTATAAACAAATAAATAATAAAACAACCATAGGGGGTTTAGTAATCAACCTTTGACGACTACACCGGAATTGTAACACGCGGGTTACAACGAATCCTCGCTAGTAGGAAGTTCACACCGAGCACGAACCAACCGGGAAACAACACTTGCAAGAGGAAGGCGGCGGTTGATGGTGGTTCTTGGCCGGCCGAACCAAAACAAAAGGCGGCAGCCTTCTTTTCTTTGGTGGCGGCCGCAAGAAGCCAAGAAGAGGAGGCAAGGGTTTGTTGTTTTATCAAAAGTGTGCATTAGGGTTTACTCCTTAACCCTCCTTTTATAAGACAACAACTTGCAATAAACCCCCTTGCTAAATATCTTAATACTCCTTAATATTAATCTTATTAATATTAAGTCCCTCAAGATACTCCTTAATATTAATCTTATTAATATTAAATCCCTCAAGACTAAAACAATTATTATTTCATAAATAATAATCCACCAACACGTGAACTTATCTGATTCGTGTACCAACGTGTAACTCTTCGGATCGTACCGGGTCGGGTTACGTTGATCTCGACTTTTAATTACATCGGACATCCTATATATCCAACAATAACAAGTTCATTGTGTGTTAGAAAAAAAAATGTGGCAAACATGAGAGAACAAAAAAAATAGATGCATATGTTTTTCTTATATGCTACTCGTAACGAGGGTTTAATGGCATGATAAATGGTAGCCCTAGACTTATCCATGTTATACAAGTTATGGAATTGCAAGTTTTTGTTATTTTTATGTTTTTTTTAAGTGCTAAAAGGCCAAATACAAATTGTCCATACATGATTTTCGTAAGAGATGATAGACGAGAAGGCATAAATATACACTCAATTTGTTAGCATAAACAACGAAAACACCAAACTCAAACTCAAACTCAAGAGCATGCAATCACATCTACACATTCACAAAGCAAGCATGCATATATTGTTAGTATGGATAAATTAGTTAACATGTTATATGAAACTCTTAAACACTTCGTCATAAACCTCATTTTTAGATATAGAAATATTATATCGCAACAATAAGCCTATTTTGTTTTCCCTTTTGTATATTTTGTTTTACTTATTTGCAGATTATGTGCATGACTCAAATACATCCTATAAATATAAAAAGGCTCTTGTTAAAATTGTTACATGCAAAACAAGCTTAGATGGATTAAAGTAATCCCTTAAATTTGCAATTGAAAATGATTCACCCTCGCATCTTTGAAGATGACAATTAAGGGTTACTATATGTCGTTATTTGGTTTTACTAAACTTTCATGTCAAAATGAGGAGCCTGAGTTATCACTAAAAGCAATCAGTCTATCCCTTGAGATAAAGGAAAAATTTTCTTCGTCTCACCCTTCCCATATTCCAATAGTAACTTTGGCTATGAGTCATGTTTTATAGAGTATGTTCATTTACTTGTGATGTTGTAGAACATAATACGATGTTGCTCCAAAATATATTTGGATGTTAAACATTCAAAGCAGTTATGGTAGAGAATTGTGATGAAAGGCTATTTTTTTATTATTTGATATATGGGGTAATAACTTACTTGTTTGTTTATGAAAGACGCAAAACATTACAACAATGTGTAGATGTCATACATGGGTCAATATAGTTTCACAAGACGCCATAACTCCCTTTGATTGATGGAAGTTGTGTTTGATTTAGTGTATGTCTAGCTTCTATCTCTTTAATTGATAGAAGTTGTCTTTAATTTAGTATAACAAGTTGCCATCGATTTGATGTCCTTGACTTCTTGTTTACTTTTAATTTTTTTTCTTTTTTGTTAATAATAATAATTTTTATTTTATAACTAACAAATTACATTAAGATAACAAACATTTCTTTATTTTGGAACACAAACGTAGAGTGAGTGGGTAAAAAATAAGGTTTGTTTTTATGTATAATAATATTTTATTATAATATAAAAATGTATTTTAAAAAAGAGACACAGTTATTTAAAAGATGAAATTTGATAGGTTCATATTTAAAAGACGAAATTTGGTAGGTTCTTAATACAAATTTCGTAAGAACAATCATTCGTATGAATTTGCCATACATCATTGATGGGACCAAAACCGATAATGATGTTAATTAGCTTTGGTATATATTCTCATCTGAATGAGTTCTAAATTACATTTATGTCCTTTAGGCACATGACTTCATAAGTAGCATCGATATAAATATAAAAAAGTATGTCATAATAAATTTTTAATTTTATTTTCTTGAAAATCGAAGACCCCCATACTTGATCAGTTGATTGTGTTTAATCCAAAATCAAATATATAAAAAAAAACCTACAAGTAGTGAAGAATTGCATAAAACATATGTATACTAAGGTACGGAAAAGATAGTGAGATGGTTAGAGAGTTGAAGGCGCGAATCGAATTGGAATTGGTTTTTTGAGACGTTATACATCAAATATATCCTCTCGACGGAATATTGTTTTGAAGCTTCTGATCTAGATTAGGGGGCAACTGAGGGGTAGTGATAACATAGCAATTGTGTTTTCGTGATTGATCAGGCGCCCCATCTTGCAAGGGTTGCAGGCTGTTGTCATGTGACCTAGCGGTCTCCAAGAGACCCTCTATTTACCCTTAAAAGAAAAAGATCAATAGTGTGAAGAAGGTCGTAAAAGAAGATAAAGAAAATACTATTATCATCAAACTTATTTTAGAATATTCTATTTATTCCATTTACACCCAAGTTAACATGTTTAACTTTTTATTTGTTTTTTTTTATTTTTTATAAAGACAATTCGTCTTATAAACTTCAAATAAGTTTATTAAAAGCCTAGTTATTTTAAATATAAAGATATTTATGATTTGACAACACTTTTATTTTTGTATCAGACAAGGATATGGAAATTTTCTAGATATGGGTTTACTTTAGAGTGAGTGGGCTGGTCATTACCACTGTGTTCTAGAGTTTAATAATGGAAGGAAAGGAAAGGAAGCGGTAAGAAAGGAGAATAACTTTGTGTTCCAGAGTTTCATTAAAGGAAAGAAGTGGAGAGAAGAGGAAGGAAAATTATCCCAAATAACAATCCTTCCAAATTGGAAGGAAGCGAAAGGAAGGGAGAGTAAAATTTTTTTAAAGTATATCATTTACCAATATATCCTCTCATTTAACATATAATAAAATCTTACAAGGGTATAATTGTAAAATATACGTTTCTTTTCTCTTCCTTTCAACTCGGGAACACATAAAATCTTTAGTTTCTTTTCTTTTCAACTCGGGAACACGAAATAAAATTATATATTTCCTTTCTTTTCTCTCTTAATATCTCTTTCTCTTCTTTTCTTTTATTTAGTAAACTCCGAAACACGTTGTTCTTGGAGCGGAAGAGTGATTCATTTACCGAATGATTTCGGGTGTTCGGTTCTTTGATGTTCAAAAAACAAAAATTAAAAATAAGAATATACTTTTCATTCTTAGTTTTTTTAATAGAACTTAAAGGGTTCTGATGCTGAATATATATTATAATGAATACACTCAAATATGTAATAAGAAAACCTAAAAATCATATAGTATATTTAAATTTGGATTTATATAGAAAAATATATGTTAAATTAGAGAACATTCAAATAGCATATTAAATGGAAAATAAAAGATGCCTTATTCTCTTAGGCTATAGCATATTCCTTTAGGTGGTGTGGGGGGTGGGTGGCAATGTGAGAGGTTGCACGATGGCGTGGTGATCGTGGATCACCACTGCCGCCACCTTCGTCACGGTGGTGATGGTTTGGATTGTGGTGGGTATCACACTCATGGAAAGTTTGATGGTGCAAGGAGGAATGAGGTGGTGTGTGATGATTTGTTGGTTTTTTTGTAGGTGAGTTTGATGGTTTAAGGGGGAATGAGATGGCATGTTGTGAATGTTTTTTTATTATTATTATTCTTTTTTAAGTCATTTAGTGATGAATTTGATTGGTGGAGCAAGTGATTTGATAATGATGTGATAGAATTGACTGAAATGAGATGAAAATTTGCGTTTGGTTAATTTTTGTGATTATTCCCATACCAGATTACTAGTGTTAGACACCGTGTAATACACGAGGTAAATACATGATACAATGCGAAATAAAAAAGATGTTAAATATAATTCATAAATCTATAAAAAAAATTATTTGTATATAACATGTGATGTTTTATATGTAAGTTTTTCATCTCTATCTAAGACTAAAAGTTTAATATGTATCCGATTTTAGCTCTAGAAAATACCACATACAATCGACCACAAGTGAAAACTGGTTGTTTAAATGACTGTTTGGTAGTCTCTAAATGATTCCATTAAGAGGTTACATTTGAATAAGTTAACATTAAGCGTGTTTGTTCACTAGAAGGACACTTCTTAATCAGGCCGCAAGTCTGTTACCTATTAAATTTAAAAATAAAGTTGGATGAAAAATTTACCCATTTGTCCCTTTCCTGGTAACTTTTTGTTGTTTGCAAACAGACATTTCACTTAAAGGGTTGAGGACTTGAATGAAAAACTAGATAAATAAGTGGAGATATCAAAGTCAACTAAAAGCGAGGTACATACTTATATGGTACGTTGATTGATTGAATTCAACAAGCAGTATATATCCTAAATATTGCTACCCTAGCCATATATTATATGGCAAAATCATTCCATTTGAAAGGTTTCTTATCTACATGAAAAATCCAAGTAAGAAAATAAGACGAACACAAGATAATCTTCCATACAAATAAACGTGTCTTGTGTTCAGACAAACCGCGCATTTTGGTTCATACATACCAAAGGTTGGTAGACATGCCATTCAGAAAGAATATACAAAGTAAGCTTGCACACACGATATCGTGATTACGACTCACATAAAGGAAGATAAGGTCGAATTTAAAAACGTTCACGAGGAGCAAAGGAGGTCTTGTTATAGTGTTATACGCCATGTACCCAACTAAAGATGAAAATGTATGAGAATTAATAGTAAGTCAATTCAAGCATAACTACTTACTAAATATAACATCATCAATGACACTGAAATACAAGCTTAAAAGGTGGGTCAACAACTTAGATAAATTATTATCTACGTGTAAAAAAAATAACAATAGCCATACATAAAGAAAGTAGTATTTTAATCTTTTTATTATATTTAATACAAATAAATCAAACACTACATATGTCATAAAATATGTAAATTTATACACCAATGGAGCTGGCGGTCCATTAACCTAGACAAAACCTATAACAAAACCTATAAAAACGGCTTTAAAAATATTTAAATTTACACACTTAGTGAAGAGATATGGTCTCAGACCCTTGCGGGCCCGGGTAAAACCCATGTCACAGCTCAAAATCATGACAACTGGCAAAACAATCAATCGCGCGGGGCTCACACGCCATGTCAGATATACCAGTACAACAAAGAGACAAACAAGACGATGACAAAGCAACGTGTGGGCAATCAAATGTCAAGAAACCTTGCATCCCGTTTTCTCCACTAGCAGTTATCATAAAGGAGATAAAAAGGATAAATGATAGCAACATCCAACAAATCAACATACGACGCGGATTCACATCCTCCTCTGATACCACTAATGGTCATCGGGAGGGAGACCAAGATGATATTATGACAGTGACGTCTCGCCCAATCAATTCTCACTATCTCGGCTATAAATATATACTACACTTCATCAAGGTAAGACACATACGATTCTCTTCATCATCTGTTACAATTTACTCTCAACGATAAAATACCTATTCTCACGCTGAAGGATGATTACAAGAAAAAGCCCCACCTCTCCTCCTCGTGACGAATTTCACGATGTTTGTTAGTGTTTGCAAATTTATTCCCGATTGAAAAAAAAAAAAATTGGATCACACTCCCTGTCAAACATTGTCTAACCATACTAAGACCATGGGTAGTGGGGACCGTGAGGGTGCTCGTGAGAAACTAGTTTGAGGTTTTTTTATTATTTTTTAATTACATATATCAACAGGCGCTTGAACGTTTAAATGTCTATCTCCCGGACTTTGATATTGGCGGTTTTTCTAACAAGGACACCGCCCCCTCAAAGCCACAAAAAACTTTGGCGAATGCTCTTTTTAGCAAAACTGCTCAGAGCCTGGGAGAAGTTTTTGAGTTGTCCACTCGCCAGAAGGCGGTGATTGAATGCCTAAAGGGCCCTCATGCTCAGGATTTTTTGACCGTTATCTCGATTGAGGGTTTTGGTCAATGCATGTCTGCAGTAGAGTACAGGGCTATACTCAAGTACCGATTGATGAACTATGTACCTGGAAGATGAAACATGCCCCATCTGCTGTAAAACATGCATGGATAAATACGGGGAGCATGCAATTCATTGCAAGGAGCTCCCTGGTTTCAAATATCGGCATGACTGGGTGGGGACGTTTTGTGGGATATCTTGAGAAGAGCTGAGATCTCTGCCAAAAAGGAGGCCCTGTAAACTTCCTCACAGACCCCATGGAAGGGAGATCCACTCTGCGACCAGCAGACTAGTTTGTCTTTGGTTGGGAGAGGGGGAAACATGCATGTGTGGACCTCACCAGGGTATCTTCGCTGGTTGGGTTACGGGAAACAGGGGTCGTAGCTGGGCAAGCATCAAGAAAGGCGGAATCAAAGAAAATAGATAAACACGCTAAAGCTTGTGCAGATAACCAACGTGTCTTTATCCCTCTAGCTTTCGACACCTTTGGCTCTATGGCGCCAGAAGCTATTCGTTTCTTGACCAGGGTCCAACGGGTCGTCCACAGCAATGTTTCATCCCCAGGGGGCAAGGTTTTGTCTTTAGAAGACTAGGGTTTGCAATTCAAAAAGGGGTGGCGGCGCAACTTGTTGCCCGTCTACCTGCTATTATGATGTAACTTTCGTATTTTATTTTAATGAAAATAGACTGATGGTTTCTCTAAAAAAAATTACATATATATATATATATATATATATATATATATATGTGTGTGTGTGTGTGTGTGTGTGTGTGCGCACACACACACACACGCAAGAGCGTGCGCGCGCTTATGTGTTTGTGAGTGGGTCATAAAATAATTGAGGTTGAGGTAATAATGACAGCCATGTGATACAACTATTCCATTTTTATCATATAAGTAGTTACGTGACGAAGGGCCCCACCCATTATGGTGTGGTGACAAAGGTGTCGGAGTTTTAAATAGGAGTTTAAGAGTTCAAGGTGTAAGAAGGGATGTAAAAAATGAAAGAGTAAATTAGCCGTTTAGAAATTGTAGGGGTTGACTAATGTTCTTCACTTGGTAAACATAAAATTGACTAATTAAATAATTCAAGTAACACTAAAATAATTATTAACCCCAAAACAAGTTACCATTATTTAAATAGTCACTTATATTTTATTATTATTTATTAATAAAATAAAATAAAATATATTGCCACGATGATTTCTTTTGTGATACATATCGTTAGGTTACGAAATGATTGCGTTCAGACCTTTGATTCCACCACTGCAACAACAAATGCAGTCGGAAAACTACATCTAAATTAATATTATTCATAATAATAATAATAATAATAATAATAATAATAATAATAATAATAATAATAATAATAATAATAATAATAATATTATTATTATTATCCACCTCCTACACAAACCCAATTCCATACCCATTCAATTCATTCCATCTTTCTATTCATCAATTCATCTCTCTTCTCAATGGAGAGATCCGTTAGTAAAGACTTCAGTACCATCCATATGGGTTCCGGTTCCGGTTCAGGCTCCGGCTCAGGGTCGGGTTCGGGTTTGGGTTTGGTCTCAGGTGATTTTCTTTTCTGGGTTTTATTTTATTTTTTTTATTTTGTTGTTTCAAGAATTTGATATATGTTTTTTTTTTTGGTTTGATGGGCAGATGATAAAGTGTTTGATGCTTCACAATATGCTTTCTTTGGTAGACATGGGGATAAGGTTGAGTTGGGGTGTTTGGAAGAAGATGGGTATAATATTAATAATATTAATAATAATAATAATAATATTTTAGCTGGGATTGGTGATGAGGAATATCATTTGTTTGATCCAGATGAGGTAAAGTTTTGTGCTTGTGGAATCTTTATTATGTTTGTTTTTCATAGGCTGTGATTAGTTTTTTATTGATGATATCTTTTTTAGTTTTTTTTTTTTTTTTTTTTTTTAATAAAGTTTGTTGTAATATGTGAATTGAGCTGGCATGACTTGATTTGTATTATGAATATAGCTTGAATTTGAAGTTTTAGACTGAACTTAAGTTGTAGGTTTTTGTAATGTGTATTACATCTTACAAGTTATTGATGGATAAATGATCCCGGATGGCCGTATCACACTCCACTTTGCTAATAATAATTGCAACCATAGATGTCAATAGCGAAAGCTACTGATATGCTACGTAGCGATAGTGATGAAATAGCTGGTGCTATTTCATGTCAGCGATACACTAGAAGAAAATTTTAGAGATATTTTGAGTGTATATTTTACCAAAAAAAGTATGCTATATGTATATATAAAAATTATAAAAAAACTTGCTATTTCCCGCTATTTGTCGCTATTAACCATATGGTGACACATGAGCGCTATGCTACGCTGTAGCAGGCGCTACGATTGCCATTAACAACTATGATCGCAATTGACCAATACTCAGCATTTTGACACTGAACTTCAGTTTCTCAAATTCTGGTGTGTGTGTATTCTAGCATTATAAGGATGATATAAGTAGCAATTGTTTTATGATATAATAAAAACAATCACATTTTGTAAATGTTTTGTCTGTTTTTTTTACAGGAACCAGGTGTAGGATCCCTGTCAGATTTAGACGATCTGTCAACTATATTTTCAAAGGTCAGCTTCCTTCTACACACTATGATTGTTTGCAGTAACTTTTAGATTGGGTCCAACTCTTAACCGAGACTTCGTTTTATTACTATTTACCCTACCAGTTTCATTCAACATTCTTAATGTATGCACATGTGCGTGTTTAATTGATTGTGTGTTACAAATGTTTGATTTGCAGTTGAACAGATCAGTTAGCGGACCTAGACATCCTGGAGTTATTGGTGATCGAGGGTCAGGATCTATTTCAAGAGAAAGTGAGTACACATCTAACCTCTTTATTTATTATCATAGGTGTCGAAGAAAAACTTGTTTAGCTTCATATATTAACCGCCTTTTTACAGGTTCATCTGCGTCTGACTGGGTACAAGACAGAGATTTACCCGAGTGGTTAGATCAACATATCTCTGACACGGAAAGCAGTCAGGTCAGCAGGAGATGGTCTTCACAATCACATCTCACAGATCCTAAGCCATTGTACCGAGCGTCATCTTACCCTCATGAAAAACACCAATTTTTCACTGAGCCCGTATTGGCACCCAGCTCATCGCTGCCTTCATTTTCTCCTGGCGGCCATAATAATCTACCTTCGCCACGTCAACATTCACATCTAAACCGTTCATCTGGCCTCGGTAGTCCCCAGATGTCATTTCCGGAGCCAAATCTTTCACCTTTAGGTGGGCTCCCTCTTTCATCTCGTTTTAGTGGAAACCGAACTCAATTGGTCCATCCGGGCTTAACCCAATACACTCAAGCTCAAAACCAATGGGCTAACCATACATTACATGTGGATCCAGCCGGACTACTGAATAATACTATTCAACAAAAGTTGCTTCAAAACGGGCTCTTGTCACCCCATTTTATGTCACCACATTCTCTGCGGTTGAACCCGTTTGCACTACAGCCGTACTTATATGACACCCTCCCATCTCACCCGTTACATGTAAACAAGTATAGGTCGCCTGATACACGGGATCCGAGAAGTAAACAAAAGAATAAACACGGGTCACGTATCTCCCGTCAGGGCTCTGATAACGGCAGTCAGAAGAGTGATAATAAATGTCGAATACAATTCAGTTCCAAATACATGACGTCTGAAGAGATTGAAAGCATTCTTAACGTGCAGCATGCCGCAACACACAGCAATGATCCGTATATCAATGATTATTATCACCAAGCCCGCCTTGCCAAGAATTCTTCCAAAAACCGATTCCACCCGGCCCACCTTAAAGATTCATCACAACGGGGCCGTAATGGTTCAGATTCACAGCCTCATATTAGTGTCGATTCACATGGAAGAGTTTCATTCTCTTTAGTTAGAAGACCACAGCCGCTTCTTGAAGTGGACCCGTCATCCGGTTCGGGTGATAACAGGTCTGAACCGAAAGGATCCGAGAAACCGTTGGAACGAGAACCCATGCTTGCAGCTAGAATCATGATTGAAGACGGTCTTTGTGTGCTTCTTGATGTAGATGACATTGACCGTCTCCTGCAGTCAACTCAGCCACAAGATGGCGGTTCTCAGGCGAGGCAGAGGCGGCAGATTCTTCTTGAAGGCTTGGCGGCAGCCCTTCAGCTAGTAGACCCACTTGGTGTAAGTTCAAAAACGTCTTCTGGACTGGCCCCTAAAGATGATATTGTGTTCTTACGGGTCGTATCTCTTCCCAAGGGTCGAAAACTTATTTCTAAATATCTCCAGCTTCTATCACCAAGTAGTGAGCTGGCACGAATAGTATGCATGACGATTTTCCGCCACCTAAGGTTTTTATTTGGTGCACTTCCGTCCGAACAGGAAGCATCTGAAACCGTTACTTCACTAGTAAAGATAGTGAAAACGTGTGTAAGTGCAATGGATCTTAATTCATTAAGTGCTTGTCTTGCTGCTGTGGTGTGTTCTCCAGAACAACCACCACTCCGCCCGCTTGGAAGTCCAGCTGGCGATGGTGCTTCCGTTATCCTAAAATCAGTCCTAGAACGAGCCACACAGCTGTTAACCGGTGCGCATTCCAGTTTGCAGAATCCAACACTTTGGCAGGCTTCATTTGATGCGTTTTTCGGGTTGTTAACTAAATATTGTTTAAGTAAATATGACAGTTTGGTGCAAGCTATGTATGCACAGGTGTCGCCGAGCACAGAGATAGTGTTATCAGAGGCTGCAAAGGCGATCAGTAGAGAGATGCCTGTGGAACTTCTAAGGGCTAGTCTGCCACATACAGATGATAATCAGAGGAAGATGTTGGTTGACTTTTCTCAAAGGTCAATGCATGTCGGTGGATTCAGTGGTCATAAAGGCGGTGGTGGTCAAGTTGCCCCTGAATCAGTAAGAGGATGACGGTGAATCAGTAATAGGACAGTTGTGTGGTACTGTGGTTGCTGTTGATCTACGTCTTCATCTGCCAGCCGATGGTGGGTTTTTAAGGCCTATGGTGGCTGAAGTTTGTTCATGGATGGTTTATAAACTTTAAGTTATAAATACTGAGAACGAGCACTTGTTTCCCAGTATGTCCTGGTCGGGTCGGGTCTGGTCGGGTTGGGTTGGGATTTGGTGGGGGAAATGGATGGGTTTGTATGTACAGTTTCTGCAAGTTTGTATGGATTTAGTTGACACCGTTGCTTGTCTTCATCTTTTTTTTTTTTTTTTTTTTTTTTTCTGCATTTGTTTTAGTAAGGAGACACCGAATAGGGGGTAGTTCGGATCATCCCTGTACCCCGATCCGATCTCTCCTTTGTCCCGGTTGCTACATCGATCCCCTCCGTCCCGATCTGTAAAATTATTCTTTCCTATGTGGATATTGTAAAAAAGTAGCAATAAAATTTGAAAAATGTTACTTTTTAATGCAACTGTGTTTTTAAGTAAACCATGTTCTATCCATTGTCTGCTTATGTTTGTCAATACCCAAGATCAGCTTTCTAAAAGGATGAATCAAGCCAAACTTAAAAAAACTCAGATTCTATATTGAAGCTCGATGAACGAGCCCCGTGTTTCATATACCGAGCTTGGTTATGCTCACGAGCCTAAATGAGTGGGCAAAGGTAGAAATTGACAATGTTCGATTTGGGTTTGTCATTTAAAAAGGGGTGGCAGCGTAGCTTGTTGCCCGCCTGCCTGTTATCTTGATGTAATTTTCTCAGTAATGAAATGAAAATTATTTAAAAAAATAAAAAATCTTCCCAATAGTTACCATTATGTATAACAACTAATTGTTAGTTGCTACAATCAGACCTTCTACTTTCATTTACTACGAGCCACCCCTCACTATTTTATATGTAACATTTTTGATCTCGAACTACCTCAAAGAAGAACGAGATCAAAAGTAGCATTGATATGTTTGAAGCGGCCAACAATTTGCAAGGTTGCTCGGACGTTTTGAAGTAAGAGATGGCGGATCGTAGGAGAGGCGAGGAGTCTAAGGGGCCGTACACCATGATGATCTAATACATGAAAGATTATATAATGGCTTTTGTGAAACATTAACTAAATACAGATTTTTAAAATTAGAATTATTAGTTATTATATATTAGTTTTTACTTTTTACCAGCAACAAAACACAGAAATACATTAATTAACAGATAAAAAACAAAGCGACTAGAGAGCAGAGTACAGTGCTTAAACAAACATAAATTTACTCCGCTCATTCCAATCTAACCGATGAAAGTTCGCTCTCTCCAAAGAAATGCATATGTCCTAATGTCGTCGAACACTTTATCCAGATTCCATTTAACGTTGTCGAAGAGATTATCGTTCCTCGCTCTCCAAATGAACCACAAAGTAGGCAATAGGATAAGGTTGCATCATTTTCTTGTAGTTTTTTTTTATCCCATTTAGCGAATAGGAAGCTTGCAATGCCTTAACCGAATTCCCAAATGAAGCAAATTTTTAACACCACACATTGATCTTGCCCCAGATAACTTTTGCATCGCTGCAGATATGAACGTCATCTGCTTATTCCATTGGGACTCCACAGACAGTTTGTGTCCAACATCTGCACAGATCTTCTAACTTTTTTTTTTTTTTTTTTTTTTTTTTTTTTTTTTTTTTTGTAGATTTTAGGACAAAGTGTTACAGAAAGTTGTTTTGACAGTGGGAAACCAAGACTAGAACATGCATTAAACAAACTATATCAACACATAATAATAAAAGATGATTCTGTCATAGCCAAAAATTGTAGTCTTACAATATGATTCAAAACATAAACAAAAGAACTAAAAACATTGAGATATAAAGTCTTGTAGAAGAACTTCTGTGTCATCTAGGACCAGACAGAACAAAAGGCGTCAACTGAGTCATACCATTCTGATCTCTAACTGCTGTGTTTTGCAGTCTTGGATCTATAAAGTTATAATCCAAGTCCGATTCAACATCCATTCCTCCTTCCAACACCATAACCACCGATGACATCGAAGGCCTTCTCCTATGATTAGTTTGCAAACACCACGAAGCCAGTTCCATCAGGTCCATAACTTCTGAACTGTGCGTCTGCATATCTGCACTATACTTGTCAGCAATCTCTAACACCGTCCCTTGTTCCCAACATTTTTGAAAGACTTGAAGCAAGTTCTGACTTTCTTCAGGCTCAGATATGTCAAACTTCTTCCTCCCGCACAAGATCTCTAACATAACGACCCCAAAGCTATACACGTCAACTTTTTCAGTTATGACCGAGCTTAACCATTCGGGAGCCATATATCCTGGGGTCCCTCTCATTCTCGTCATCACCTGGCTTTGATTTCTGTCGATGAGCTTCGACAATCCAAAATCAGCTACTCTGGCATTAAAATCTTTGTCTAGGAGTATGTTCTGAGGTTTGATATCTAGGTGGATGATCTTTTGCACACACTCTTCATGAAGATACGCCAGACCTTTGGCGATATCAAGAATTATTTTCTTTCTGCACTGCCATTCGAGTATGTGCTCTCGATTTCCATGGTAGATCCACCTAGATAATGATCCGTTAGTCATGAAATCGTAGACAAGAAACCGTTGTGATTTCCAAGCACAAAATCCCCTCATTCTGACCAGATTCACATGGTGAATCCTTCCAATGGATTCAACCTCAGCCAGGAATGATTTGTTACCATGCCCACGACCATCAAGGCGTTTCACTGCAATCTTTGAGCCATCTTTTAGATTCCCTTCAAAAACTGATCCGAATCCGCCTTGACCAAGCTTCTTACTAAAATTCTCGGTGGCGGTTTTCAGATCTTCATAAGTAAACCGAGTGGGAAGTCCTCGTACCACATCTATGCACTCTTCATCCCTTTGAGCGTCCGATCTTCGCTTGTGACTAAAGAAAGTAATAACAACTACAGCGACAAGCAGAACCAGAACCGAAGAACCTCCAATGATGGAAGCTATAAGTACTGCAATTGGCCTACGACTTTTTTTCTTTGGTGTAGCGGGAGGAGTTGATTTTACATTCTGGACTTTTATGAAAGTTAAAGAAGTCGTACGAATACCAAACCTATCTTTATCAACACTGATCATTGTAAAGAGCTCAGAAGGTAAGGAACATTTCCCGTATAAAGAATCTGACTCGGGACCAGGCTTAAATACAGCTGCTTTGCAGGAGCAATCGTCGAGACACGCCTTTTTGCAAGTCTCCAGAGTGACATCCTCCAGGTCTGTGGGGGAATTCGTGTAAAGAGACACCTTTTTAAGTTCAATAAAAACATGATCTTGGGTCGCATTACATGTGAGAGGAGTAATCTCAGAGCAGCCCTGGTTCGGTTTCCTATCGTTCACCACTCTGAAATAATCTGTTTTGGGACAGCTACACTGTTGGTTATACGAACAAATGGCGTTTCTCCCGCAAGCGAGAGGATAAGTACACTCTCCATAGCCTTCATCGGTAAGTAGATCAGCCGCCTCGGACCAGGCTCCTAGTTGCCGTTCAAACACTTTCAAATGTCCATCAGGCATGAATTTCATAAACTGAAACGTTGACGGGTCAGCGAGCAAGAAAGACAAGCTCCCATTCAAGAACCTAAAGTATTTCATTTCTTTACTTGTATAGTTAATCTGTATCGGTGTTTTTTCGTAATAGACTTGAGGTTGGTTTGATCCAACAAAAGCACGCAGTCCTTGATCAGTAAGTTGAAGAGAATACAAACCTTTTTGAGCCGTCCAATCGGTATCCGAAACACTAGGAATGAGTTGCTGTCCTGGAAGCAGTCTTTGGCCAGGTAACAAAGTGTCTGTTGGGTAATCAAAAGATTGCCAAACCACAGAGCCATTGACATCAAACAACACCAAGTTTCCAGAATCAGTTAAGTTCATACCAGAAACAGATTTCCCGCTCGTGTTGGTTGTCCAAACAGTGCTGCCATCAACATCGTGAAGGGCCAGATCTCCTGTTGCTGTGAAATTCAGCATCGCACCAATACTAACGGGAGAGTCCCGGTTTGCAGACCACACGACTTGAGGGAGGGCTGCAGGTTCAAGAGCGAAGACAGCAAAGAGGTAAGAGGTGCAGGGTCCATTGCAGTAGAAACCGCAGGCGAATGAGGTAGCAAAGAGGATGGGTAGAATCTTTGGGTAAGGACCGAAATATTCAAGAGGATTAGTGTTGTTCCATGTGGTGGAAAGAGTTGCAGTATGCTCAGCCTGGGCATTGACTGAGACGCCATTAAAGATGAAAAACAAGGCAAAAAAACAAGAGATTATTATGCTTTGTGCCATAATAATAATAATAATTTTAATTGTAATTAAAAGAATGATTTGTCATTAAACATAATAATGCCAATTATATAGTTACAATGGATCTGGTAATTATGGACACAGATCATAGTAAAAAAATACATAATATTGTTACCAAATATAAGAGAAGTAAATCTTTAGAAAAGTTTGTCTACGTACCAAATATATTATCCAACTGCTGATTTTTAGGCTGCCCGCCATATGTATCTTCTTATATTTCGTATCGACTATCGATTAATGGTCAGGCGCCAACTGTCGCAGAGTACAACATACATATATATAGAATCAGTCACCACCTTAATCAACTATAACTAACTAACTAACTTTAACAAACAACATTAATTTAACCCTCGATCTGTGCACATACACTTTAACAGTAAACTGTTGGATTGATTACGGGTCAAGTGTTAACGGGATAAGACCTTACGGAGACGTTGCGGGAAGGGTTAGCAGTCCAAGTGAGTTGTATACGGATTTGTGTTGCGGAATGTTTGTTGAGGTGTCAAAGTGCAGCTTCACTCACGTGAGTTGCATGGCTGGAATTAGTTTATTTGTAGTGTTTCTGTTAAGTCTATATATAATTTTTCAATACATAAACTTTCTTGTTGTTCAATATTTTGGCCGGGGTTGGTTTTTGGAAAGACAAATGGGTTGGGAATTATAATTTGAAAGATGCTTTTTTCCCTGATTTGTATGTATGTATCGGTTGGCTAGAGATAAATTAAGGGATAATAACTATGGGGTGGGGTACTCACTCGGTAAAGCAAGTGAGGCAGGATATTGAGAAGTCGAGCCACGGGAATGAGCTTGCTGAACCGTTTCGCTGGAACTCTTGGGTTTGATGGAAGCTTTGTATAATGAGCCGGCTAGTAAGCGGTGGAAGAAAGTGGTTGGTATGATAGCTATGGCGACTTCGTGGAAAATTTGGCAAGCTAGGAACGCGATGGTTTTCGACAACAAGTTCATTCCGGTTCGTGTTTCAGTGGAGTCGATTAAAGATGCATCTTTTGTTTGGATTCGGCAAAGAGCTAAAGCTTCGGATTTAACTTGGGAGGAGTGGTCTTCATTCGATGTGACCAAGTTTATTTAGTTTGTTTGCGTGGTCTGTTTTTGCGCTTTTGGCCTGTGTTTGGCAGCGCTTTTCTTTGTTCCTTTGTTTGTTTTGCTCCTCCAGTTTCTTGCTGGGCTCTTTATATATATAAAGAAGTTTTGCCATTCAAAAAAAAAAAAAAACTTTCTTCTTCAACAAATATTGTGTTCATCCTTCTGCACATATACATACGAGAGAGTTTAGTGTGTTTAGGTGGGGCCTGTGGTATCAGAGTGGGCGGTTTGAGAGTCGAGTATAACGGAAACAAACTTGACAATCTGTGTAGACGTGGGAAAGCACAACTAAAAGAATACGCATCCAACAAAATTTGAGACCAGTTATAAATGTTTGTTCGTAACTGTGTAGGACAAATGAGTACTTATCTGCAGTATTTAAATCATGAAGCGACTATATATTATGTATACATATAGGTAATTTTGTTTTTACAATTTTCATCCCATTCTGCTAGTGATTTTTTTTTTAAACTATCAAGTGAAGTATTTGTACATTTGCTTGGTGATTGATAATGGTTACATATGATAAGTATTTATACATTTGCTAATGACGGTTGCGTTGGAAGTATTTATACTAAATTAACACACTAGTTGAGTTTATAATGTCTAATAAGTTTGCCATACCTCGAATGGCAGGCTATATGTCACAGTGGTGAGAGTCGCATGATGATCCAGACATAAAGATCATGAGGCCCGCAAATTCTGTTTCCCTAAAAATATTATAGGTGGCAATTGACCCATTAACTTTCGAAGCTGGTCGATTTGGGCAATGGTATAACTAAACATGATGAGTTCAAATGGCCACCCAACCTGTACTAAAGAAAAACCCATTATGACATGAACGCGTTTTCACCCATTACCCAGAGGAAGGACCCACTAATCAGAGGCGAAGCTTGGTTTTTGAATCGGGAGGGGCCGGACTCAATTTTTTTCGATCGGTAGTGGCAAATCGGCGGGGGCCGGGATCAACCCTGACTCAATTTACCTACGAAAATCGCAAATTTATACCACCGCGCCAAAAAACAGGGGGGCCAGGGCCACCCCTGGCCCAACATAACCCTCGCCACTGCCACTAGTTCTGCCACCTGTCTATAATATACCATGAAGTGAGTGTATATTATGTATACAAATATATTGATCAGTATTGGCTGATCATCTTGTGTGTTGGTTAATTACTATGATGGCACCATGGATCAAATGTTATTGTTTTGCCTACTGCTCAACCACTGCCAAGCCGCATATCTACCACGGTGCAAATCTCTCCACCACATGGACCAACACTAATGATTCATTCGTCACTGAACCTTTTTTCTATGAAGGTTCACTTAGGGGAAAATCTTTGCTGCAATTCGGCTGTGGTTTCTACTGCAATGGAGCATGCACATCTTTCCTCTTTGCTGTCTTCTTTGTGCAGCGTATTAGCGGCCATGCTGGTACTGGTTTGCTGTTGGGACAAAGACTTTTGCAAGGACAACAATTGATACCTAGTGTCTCGTCAACCAACTGGACGGCGCAAAAAGGTTTGTATTCATTTCAAGTAACCGATAATAGTTTGGTTGCTTATGTGGGATCAAACCCACCTCAAGTCTATTACGACCTCGCACAAAGAAAGAAAATACGTTAGGTTTGTGAATGGGAGCTTGTCGTTTTTCATTTTTTTTTTTTTCGTCGATCCAGGTCATCCTGACGATGGTATTGTTATACCTAAAGCATTATCTACTGAATATATGAAGTTGATGGCTGATGGGCATTTAAAAGTGTTTGAAGACACATTAGAAGGATGGTCTCAGGTCAGGTGGCTGATCTACTTACACATTAGAGGAAGAGCATACACAGTTAGTTAACTCAGTTAGATAATACAGTTAACTCAGTTGCAAGTTAAGGGACCAATAGTGTCAAACTTTGAAACCCTCATTCCCTCCTACAGGCTACAACCAGAACCTTTCCGCCAGTTTTCAGTTTCCGGCCGATGAGTTTTTCCGGCGAATCAATAAAACTCGTTTTTATGAATCTTAACGGTTTAAACTCTCAAATTTCATATCATAGTTCGCGGCCCTGTAACTTCGATTTCGATCACTCCATGTGTTTCTATGTACCTTTTGACATGCTGTTTTGTTCATCAATCCTTTCTAAGTAAAAGCCCTATATAATCGGTGTCTAAATGTTTATGTATCGTGTGATTAAAATTTGGGGTTAGGCTTAGACCACTGGGTGTGGTGCCGGGCCGGCAAAGAAGAAGGGCCGCCAGCTCAACCCAACCCACCAATCACAAGCACAAGGCACGGCATAAACGGCAAGGGGAAGCCGGTCATGCCGTTGCCGCGCCAGGGGGGCGGTGTAGCCCGGCCCGGCTTGGCGATGCCGCTCCCTTGCCGGTGCCCATACCCACTGGTCTTAGGGTTTGGTCATTATTGGGGGTAGAAGATGAAGTTTTTTATATAATATAGAGTAAATTGCCAAAAATGGTCCCTCAGGTTTGGCCGAAATTGCTTGTTTGGTCACTTTTTAGAATTTTCTGTCAAAAGCACCCCTCACAGATCAAAAATTGCCAAAATGTTCCATATTTAACTGAGTTTTTAACTGAGATTTGAAAGCCAGTTAAGTCACAGGGGCAATTTCATCATTTAATCTGTAAACGTTTTAAAACCCCTTTTAACCCCATCTGAACTTCATCTTCTCCAACAACCCTTCAAAGCATAAAACCGAAAAACAGATGCCCACTAACATATCCCATCCAATCTCGATCAGACTCCACTAACATCCTTTTTCAATTATGAAGGACCAAGAAACTTGAATCCTCAAGAACAGTGACGAACAATGGATGAACACATATACATACCCTCTGCTCAAACATAATAACCAACATCCACATACAATCAATCCCATCTCACCATAACTCTGTCCGGCTAACAATAAGGTTATCGAGTACTGACCAGTAAGGATTATACAAAGCTTACCTAAGCAGTTAATGCGGAAAAATATCGGTTACCGGTCAAGGACCGATATTTGATATATCGGTTTTCGCGGTGAGATATCGGTTATAAATAATATATATAATTTTTTAATTTTTTAAAGATATGGAATTAATATGTTAAAAACATTAATTTTTTATACCTACACTAAACTAGTTTTAGGTTAAATATGATAGTATTTAAAGTTTAAGGGCCATTTTGTAAGTTTCTTGAAAATAAAGAGGTATATGTCTAATTGTTATCTCTACTTTATCTTTTATCAAACCCTATTTTTTTCCCTGTGCCTCCATCTTCTATACTTCATCAGAAACCCTATTTTTTTTTTTTTGCGCCTCCATCTTTTCTACTCCTAACAATCTTTCCTAGCTGCCAAGGACTCCCCAATCGCTACTCAAGGTATGTGTTCTTCATCCACATCCCATATAATCAGCCTAAAACCTTCTTCTACATCTGAAATGTGTTTAGAAAAAAGAAACCGATATTTTCGGTGATATGGGCGATATTTTTGAAATCAATATCGGCCGATATATCGTCGGTATCGACCGATATTATCGGAAACGAGATAAGCACCGATATTTGTGACCGATATAGACCCTTATGGCCGATAACCGATATATCGGCCGAGATAGCGGTTGTCTCGGCCGAGATTAACTGCTTAGAAGCTTACGACAGTCACCATAACTTGGTGACTGTCCGGCTAACAACAGAGGTGGTTTCCGGGTTTGTTTCAAATCAGTGGATAATAACAAAACGGGGTGTTGTCGGTTACTCGGTGGTCACAGACGACAGTCACCAGACCGGTGACTGCCTTGGTTCTGATATTTAGAAACAGAAGAATGGTTCGGGTTATAGATTTGGTGACAGCCACCGGGTTAGGTTTAAAACAGGGACAGACGAGGAGAGAAGGTTTGCTATGCTTACCGGAGAGAAGGAAAGGAGACGGCGGCCGAAGATGGTGGTGGCGGCTGTCCGGTCATCGAAGGTTGTCTCCGGTCAAAAGCTCATCTCACACACATAAAGGGTGTGTCGTGAGTTTGTGTGCAGAGAAGGAAGTGAGAACCAGGGTGTTGTTGATTATGATTATGTTTGGGAATAAAGCCTCGTCCAGAGGAAGCAACAGGGTAAGTTATTCTTGAATTAGTGGAGTGTAATTGTTGTTGGTGGTGTTGAGGGGTGTACAGGGATTGGTAGATGGAGGGGTTGGTGTGTTTTCTGGGACGTTGACGGGTATGTGATAAAAGGAAGTCTGATGTGGTGGCGGTGGCGGTGGTGGTGGTGGCGGTGGTGGTGGTGGTAGGGTTGGGTGGTGGAGGAGATGACATTGGTGGAGGGTAATAAGGTTTGGAGGACAGGTTTTGTTTTGAACTAAATTAGAGATTGAGGAGGCTTTTTATAGAGTTAATTGCCAAAATGATGAAATTACCCCTGTGACTTAACTGACTTTCAAATCTCAGTTAAAAACTCAGTTAAATATGAACCATTTTGGCAATTTTCGATCTGTGAGGGGTGCTTTTGACAGAAAATTCAAAAAAGTGACCAAACAAGCAATTTGGGCCAAACATGAGGGGCCATTTTGGCAATTTACTCTATAATATAAATATGTTTTAAGTTAAGTTTCTTAACAACTAGTGGTGTGGTCAATGTTTTAAAAACCGGTTTTTTAATCATACCGGATTGGACCTAAAAATGGTTTAACCAGTTGTACCGGGTTATATCGGATGGTTTAACCGGATTGACTAGTTAACCCTACAATTTTATAAATACAACTTTAACTCAAAAATAATCTAATAGTATATGATTTCATAGTAAAAAAATAATAATTTAAAAGTGAGTCCATAATTAAAAAAATATCAAAGCTCTCAATTTTGAACAAAGTTGTTTTTATATAAAAGGGTATAATTGGTTTATGTCATTAGAGTGTTGAATCATAAAAACATCAAGTTCATGATCACTTAAAAGATAAAATTTGTTATCGTCGTCATCCTCATTAATAAAAGTATAACTATTTTCATTTTTCACATTCTTTAATAAGACGTTTTAGTTACCAATAATCAAAATATACTAAAATTACGTAAGATAAGTAACATATATACTAAGTAGCCTTATCTTTGAGAAACCGGTTCATGTTGTTTCTCACTTAACATGACATCTATATCATCATTATAGGCCGATAAAGTCCAAAATTTAGCCTTGTACCGGTACCGGTATAATGGTATAAACCGCTATACCGGAATTTACCGGCGGTTCAAATCCTTTACCGTTTCCCCATATTACCGGACTGATTCGTGCCGGCCAAGACACCGATAAGCGGTATAAGCGGCCGGTATAAACTAGTTTTTAAAACACTGGGTGTGGCCAAATTACTATATATCAATTATCAACTATTCCACCGACTGTTGATAATTAATATATATAGTAATGTAAGGCTAATGGTACTGTGTGCTTTTTGCGACAAAGGCCACCCGGGTTATAACCTAGGCACCTACCCTTTTTTTCTTTTTTTTTTATTTTTTATTTTCTTATTTATTATTTTCTTAAACTATAAATAATTATTGATTCATATAAATTTAGAATATTCATATTAAATTCATTTTTGATCAAAAATTTATGAAAATTTAGGTGTAACATCTTGACATCCAAAATAAAATTATCACATTTTTATTTTCTAAAAAATAAACTATTTTATAACGCGTTAATAAATTTAATGATATAGGAGTTTGTATGCATTAAAATATCGTTTGCGTCTTTGTTTAAGCGTTGACCTTCAGCAATGTTGAGAATGGCCGAGTATAATGGTTTACATGTTCTCATAGTTCATGTATTTGATTATTTTGTAATGTTAGCAATAATTAATATGTACGATCAAGTTCATGTTGAACTATTGTCTTAATATGTATTGTGCATATTCGTTTTACATTGGGTCGATTGTACTTCATGCCCGTCAATAATTTTTTAGTAACTATGACATATTTTGAACTTTATACTTTCACATTGAGAAAACTATAAAAACAAATACGATACCGATATTAAAACAATATTGGTTTGGTTCTCCATAATAAAAAAAATATTACTTTTGGTACCGGTTCGATACAAGTACCCAACACCAAATGCCCATCTCTAAAAAAACAACATTACCAGATACCATAAGTATGCCATAGAAATTTAATATTTTAGTTTGTTAATTATCTAAAATAAAACGTTATATAACTTTCAAATATAAATTTAATTTGATTTACTTTACTAATATAGCGGCATTCATTATTTAGTAAAATTAAAAGCCTATATTTAACTTTGATTCCTTATAATCATCACTTAGGCAAGAAAGCCCAAGACTATTTAAGTTAAGTTAAAGACTGGGCCTGCTTAGATGGTCCTAATCAATAAATCGTGGTACAATTTGAAAGTGGCCAAAAATAAATAAACAAATAAATCCACACATAAATGAAAATTTATATCCATATTATGAAGCAGAGTTCCAAGTCTCCAACGAGTGGTTCTCAACTATAGTCTATATAGCATTGACTTAACGTATTGACTTATAAGAAACTGGGTATTTTTATTTTGAATCATGTATTAATTCTTCATACAAATGCTCATCATCAGTCATGAATTTTAATTCTAGTTTATTCTTAGCCTTTTTCCTTGTCATGTTTTATTGCTTCTCATCATCCAGTGCTCAGCCTTTTGAATCTTATGCTACTGCAAATCTTTCCACTACATGGTCGATCCCTGATTCCACTCCAATTATCTTCAACACTCGATTCTCCTTGGACTTTTCCTGTGTCGAGACAGAATTTTGTTACTCAGGAAGATACGTCTTATCCATAGGCATTCACGGCGGGAACCGGGTCACAGTTTGGTCTGCCAACCGAGAGCATCCCGTCGAGTATGCGGGGATACTGAATTTCACTGCAGCTGGAGAATTGGTCTTGATGGATGGAGATGGAAGCATAGTATGGACCACCAACACAGCTGGAAAATCAGTTGCTGGTATGAATCTAACTGATACTGGAAATTTGGTGTTGTTTGATGAACATAACTCTGTAGTTTGGCAATCTTTTGATTACCCAACAGACTGCTTGTTACCTGGCCAAACGCTGTCTCAAGGTCAGAAACTGAAATCTAGCGTTTCTTTAACCAATTTATCAGAAGGTATGTATTCTCTTCAAGTCACAGATAAAGGTCTGTTTGCTTATGTTGAATCAGACCCACCTCAATCCTATTTCAGAATCTTTGCCAACGGTAACCATGAAAATCACAAAAGAAAATACATTAAGTTCTTGAATGGGAGTTTGTCAATATTCATAGGTGATTTTAATGGTACGATTAACATGCCTCTAGCATCATCAGCTCAGTATATGAAACTGTTGCCAGATGGGCATTTGAAAGTGTTTGATTTAAACTTTGACAATTCAGAATGGATAGTGGTAACTGATGTTACTGCAGGTTTTGTTTACGAGTGTAGCTATCCATTGATGTGTGGAAGAAATTCCATTTGCTCGACTAATCAACAGTGTGTTTGCCACAGTTCCGAATATTTTAGACCGGTGAATGATCGCCAACTCAACCTGGGATGCTCTGAAATTACTCCTCTCTCATGTAATTCTACACAAGATCTAGGTTTTATCAAAATCGAGAACGTCAAGTACTTTACCCCTGCCGACATGGAGGGTGTGAATATGGAGACTTGCAAACAAGCATGTCTAAACAATTGTTCATGCAAAGCAGCTTTTTTTCAGTATGATTCAAATGCTTCAGATGGTAAATGTTTTTTGCCTTCGGAGATATTTACAATGCAGACTGCTGATGCAATCAATAATGCTTCAGCTTTCATAAAAGTTCAGAATGTTGCATCACATCGTTTGTCTCATCAAGTTGCAAGAGTTGCAGGCGCTACGATTGGAAGTTTAATGTTGCTGCTTGTTGTGGCCATAGGGTTTATTATGTACAGAGTCCACAAGCGAAAAAGGTATGCCGAAATGGAGGAAGAGCATCTAGATCAAGTTCCAGGAATGCCGAACAGGTTTTCGTATGAAGAACTGAAAACTGCCACAGAAAATTTTAGTAAAAAGCTTGGCGAAGGAGGATTTGGATCAGTTTTTGAAGGGAGTCTCAAAGATGAATCAAAGATTGCAGTAAAATGCCTAGAAGGCCTCACACACATTAAGAAATCATTCCTGGCTGAGGTTCAATCTATTGGTAGCATTCATCATGTTAATCTGGTTAGACTTAGAGGATTTTGTACATGGAAATCGAGAAGATTTCTAGTGTATGACTTCATGAGTAATGGGTCATTAGATAAGTGGATCTACCATGGAATTAGGGAGCAAATACTTGAATGGGGATGCAGAAAGAAAATCAGTCTTGACATAGCCAAAGGTTTAGCATATCTCCATGAAGATTGTAGACAAAAGATTGTGCATCTCGATATTAAACCTCAAAACATACTTCTAGACAGTGATTTCAATGCCAAAGTATCCGATTTTGGGTTATCTAAGCTCATTGACAAAACTCAAGCCGAAGTGATGACTACCATAAAAGGAACACCAGGCTATATCGCTCCAGAATGGTGGAGCTCCATTATCACTGAAAAGGTGGATGTTTACAGCTTTGGAATCGTTCTCTTGGAGATCTTATGTGGGAGGAAAGTTTTCGATAGATCTCAGCCGGAAGAAAGCTGGCACTTGCTGTTTGTCTTTCAGAAATGTTGGGAGGAAGGAACGTTGTTAGATATGGTTGACGAACACAGTGAAGATTTGCAGGTACACAAAACTGAAGTCGTGGAGATGATGAAAGTGGCTGCCTGGTGTCTACAAAGAAATTTTAAGAGAAGTCCTTCAATGTCGTCGGTGGTTAAGGTGTTGGAAGGTGGAATGAATGTTGAATCGAACTTGAATTACAACTTCACAGATATAAGAATTCAGGAACCAGCAGTTGGTGACGAGAAAGATTTCACATTATTGACGTCATCTCTTCTCTCGGGGCCAAGATAAGCAGCTATGAATTTCTTGTGGATCATTTCTATGCAGTTTCCGTTCCAATATCAACTAAATGTCAGTTCTTGTGGATCATTTCTAGTGACATGTTGGTTATAGATAACTTTTATATAGACATGTGTGTATCCATCTCTTGTCCCATGTTTTTTTTTGTATTCCAATATTAACTAAAGTGGAAGAAACAACTGACATTTCTCCCTCTTTATCATCAATTTCATATGTATCTTTCAAAGTATTAATATTATCTTTGTTTTTGTGACTTTTTAGAGAATGTGAAAGATATAGATTCACTTCCTCTACTGCTAACAAAAAAATCTTCCATTTCCTGGAACCCAAAAGATAACAGATCCAATCCAACAAAACCGACTAAACTAATTTACCCACTCTCCATCTCCCTCTCTATTCCCATTATCTGCAATCACCCTCAATTCAAAACAAAGTTCTCATCTTTAATAGGTATGCACCTTCACAAAAATACGTAAGTTTAAAAATAAAAATACATTAATAAACAATAAAACAATACTTTTTTTACGAAGAATTTACCATTCAAGATAGATTTACCATCTAAATCTACCAAGCAAGTGGATGAACACTTTGTCAAACTTAAAGATAATGTTCCATGTTACTAGTCAATCCAAATAGTTAAACTTGTCTACCAAATAGTTAATCTTTTTGTAGTATAAATACTAGCTCAAGGAAGATGAGAGTATGCACCTCATGTATACACTATCATAAGTTATACATTTCTCTACTTCTTCATCTTACAATATTTCTGAAGTTCTTAAGTTTTAACACTAATCTTGTGTTAATTCTTGTTATATTATAACACGTAATCAGCACGAGTCGCTTACATCCTATTCAAGAAAGGCTTTAAGCACAAAGACATCCGTATAAGCACTGTAAGCAGTTCATTAATTTTCTAATATACATTGACAAAAAAGACTAGGTATAGAAACAATTTATAATAGACATTTGATAACTACGAGACTACTAACACTCTAACTTTTATTTACGCATCTAACTTTTAATTATGCATCTAACTTTTACTTTTATCGCAACTAACCTTTATTTATATATGCACGCTAACATTTCATTTAAAGCTTACGTTTATTTTTGTGTACTAACATTTTTATTCTTATTATTATGCATACTAATCTTATATCTTATAAAATAACCTTTATTAACAACTCATTAATTATCTTATTTACAAACCCACACACGTGTATATATATAGGGGGAAGATAAATTGAAAACCCTCTTGAGTTAAGAAAACCCATGAAAACTCAAGTTACAAAAGGTTTTTGATTTTGAAAAAATTACACAATGTAGCAAACATAAGCATTTCGAGAAAAAAATAAAAAAAATGTATATATATGTACTATACATGGATGACACTTGTACTTACATCAAATGGGAATACAACTACACATCACACACTCCATGTTCAAGCTCACCTTTTTTTTTTTATCCTTGTGCCAATCGATCCAAGAATAAGAGGAGGTGATCACTTTGTCTTGATCCACACTTACACTAGAATAGGCTAATGGACAACTTCATGGCACCACTTCCCACAAAACTAACCATTCCTTAACTAGGTTAACTAACAAGCATTCCTCTTTCCTTCAACACCTTCGGCCGAAAGGGACAAGGCATGGAACCATGATTAACAACTAACCTTTCCCCATTATAGAACCTACACCTATGATAAACTACTTCCAAAGTATGATCCTACACCCAAACTAGTAAGATTTGCCCCATTTGTCTTCTAATCGGCTCGTATATACACACACCAACACACATGTCCTTTTCAACCATGTGACAACCTTCTTACACCAATTAAACTCAAGACAACTAAGGTGATCATCCTAAATAGAGTCAAACATTACTTCTTATAGACACTACAAGATAATCGGCTACGTGATCACCCTTCACACCCCACGATTTCAACTAGGAAAGGACAAGGAAGATCCATGTTTCATGAAGCATCACTATCAACCTATGCCACCAAGTTTGCACCAAAATAGGGCCTAGTCTTTTTCCATCATAATTCTTACAAGAAGTGGCTTACCATAATGATCAATCCAAAGCTTCAACTAATCGGCTCTTTATTGGAATGCATGAATCGATGACAACTTTGAGTGTTATATGAATTAGGAAACTATCCTCTAACTAGTCCTCCCAAAATCAATGACAAACCACCATATGATCGGCCTATAAAAGGAGCTTCATAACCATCAAGGTTTCTTGCACCAACACCCCATAACACTCCTCTCCTTCCTCATTCTCATCAGCCAAAACAACAAAACACCAATGAAAGCTCAAGAAGAAGATCAAGACTCAAGTTCCATCGGCCCTACATTGTTTCAACTAGGTATGGTGTCTAACTACTATGTTTCTTTGTGAACATTAATCTCTTGGCCCATTTAACACCCGAGCCCATTTGATAATCGAAACTTGATCCCTTGAAACAATGTCTTGATAATTGAATTTATGTTATAATAACTTGTTTTCCAAAGTTAAACTCATGTTGACACACACATACACATACACAGGAATACACGATCGCACCAAGCTACTCAAACACCTTCGAAGCACGAATCAGCTTAGATAGTACACCCACAACTTGAGTTGATGCTTTGAAAACAACATACGACTTTATAATAGAACAAGGAATCGATTTTTATAACTAAACATGTACCTAATACATAGCCGAAGCTAATCCACCTTTCGTGGAAGATTATAATCGATTCCCATCAAAAACTCACTAAAACATATTGCATAGTTTCGATTGTACCTTAAAAAGCATAGACCAACCAATTTTGATTCACTAAACCATCAAATTCGAGACCTATGTCTTGTGATATTTTTGGCAACACTATTCAAACACATGTTAAATGAGTTGAAACATATGTTAATGCTATTTTGGACATTAAAAGGGTATAAACTTATGTTAAAATGCTCATTTTTCCAAAAACCAATCACACATGACGAATTGGTGTCAATTTACAAACCATGACGGCATGTGGGGTCCACTTTGTTTACAATAAGAATCATCTTACAAAACACCCGGGATTTCCGGAGTCGTACCCTTTACAAGTACAAAAAATCAATTATAAATCGTCACATGTACGAAAACATGGCCCACCTACACTAAAACCAGGGCCCACAAATGTCGGGTGAACAACTTGTATGATAAACATGTAACATCCCAAATTTTTATACCCTAATATTATTATTTTTTCAATTAACTAAATGTGCTTGCATGCCACGAGATAGTGCGTAGTTTTAGACGCGATGACTTCGTTGGATGGAACTTGAGGGTGGCTTTATGTATATAATAAAAAAAATAGAGTCATAACTTTGGGAACACGTTAAAGTTTATTTGAACTTCAAAGGGGTTAAGTGTAACTTGTCCAATATTAATCTTGACTAAAACCCTAACGTGGACAACCTATATATGGAGCCGCATCACCCATGCGTTTAAGGGAAAACAAGGGCCACTAAGGATATGATCGTTCTTCTCAATCTATATAAAGATGTTTAACAGTCGCCGTGCAACCAGAGAAGACAAAACTTAAAAAGATCGAACACCAAACTTCCAAGGTTCACGAACATCACTCAGATCGTTCGTAGCGCTCAGTATCGCGGTTGAAACAGTCAGCCGATCCAGGTACATAATCTTACTAGAACACACAGTCTTGTCAGGTTGTGGTTGAGTGGCGTTCGGTGGTGGTCATTTAGGATTCTTATAGATTCCGTGACGGTGAGGATGATGGTGGGTGTCGGTAACTGTGATGGTTCGTGGCTGTGAAGATGGCGGGGGCGACTGAGAACCAAAACAAAAAAAAAAAAAAACAGAGACGAGGAAGAGGTTGTTCGGTGGTGGCTGTCAAAGTAACGATGGAGATGTTGATTTTTTTTACAAGTTTAGCATGAAACATATTGTTGGTGGATTGTGGGTTTCTCATGGGTTGGATGTAGGTTATGTGAGTTTTGTTGAATTTTGATAGTGTAAGATGTTACTGGTTGTAATTCTTGAATGAAGGAGATGATACATATGCATGAGAAATCAACCTTGGTTTTAATGGCCAAGGTTGGATATAAGGTCTAATATGTGAAGTTGGTGTTTTATCATGGATTCATGGGATTTTGGTGTTTAGTGGGACCTCACATAAACGTCACCAGGAAAATAGGATTTGGTCTAGGTTTATGTTGTTGACCATTTGGTGAATTGAAGGCTAATATTGCAATTATGTAATTAAGTTGGGTTGAATGTTTGGAGTTATTTATTCATCAACCTAGCAATATGTAACTAATTCACTGAGTAGAGTTATGCATGGATATTCATTTGATATTTGTGTAAGTTGATGAAGAGCCAACATGTAAACTCAGGATGTTTGTAACTTAGTTAAAGGTTTCGTACGGTGTGATTCGAGTTGAGACGGTTTAGCTTATGGATATGGAAGCTTAGCAACCGGTGAGTTCTTGCGCCCACTCTTTTAGTTATTATTTTTCTAAATATTTTTGGGCTAACGTGCATGCTAAACTAGCAAGGTTATTTTATGACGTCACAAAATATTTCTTTAATGAGTTATAAATATTTTGTGTACGAAGGAAATCCATATTTACTGATATATATCATTTTGGCATGAAACGTAAGTGGGCGGAATGCGCCTAATGTGTCATTATATGGTTTGAGTTATATGTGTTATTAGAAGTGGGATAGGCCTACTCTGATTTATTGTATAGTTTTGTCATGGTTTTCATAGTTTATGTCTTATGTGTTATTAGAAGTGGGATAGGCCTACTCTGATCTATGGTATAGTTTTTGTTATGGAAGTACAAAATATATTTATGATATATAAATATTTTAGTGTACGAATGAAATCCATATTAACTCATACAAATATTGTTTTAGCATGAAACGTAAGTGGGCGGAATGCGCCTAATGTCTTATTATATGGTTTGAGTTATAGGTGTTATTATATATTTGTACATAAACTGTGTTTGGCGAGTACATGACCTTATAAACTGGGCTATGACAGAAGTGGGATATGCCTGTTCTGATCTACGGTATTGGTTTTGTGTCATGATTATTGCTTAGTTTATGTTAAAATATAATAAGCTATGTTTGATGGCTACCTGATATGTCGAACTAGGCTATGACGGAAGTTGGATATGCCTGCTCTGATCTCTGGTCTTGGTTTTGAGTCAGAGTTATTACATAGTTTATTCTTATGTGTATTTTTATAAACTAAGCTATGACAGAAGTGGGATATGCCTACTTTAAATCGCTAGCTTTGGTTTGGCGTGGATAGATTTGTACTTTGTGTTTATAGGCGGTATGCGCTTATTATATTTGTTATTTGAAGTTTTGAGACAAATAGGCAGATTGCCCTTATCTTAGACTTTGATTGTTGCTTTGGGAAAACAAATTAGCGGAGAGGAGTTTGAGCATGCACCAAGTGGTACCATTATGGATCGGGTTTTGTCAGTTCCACGTTAGTTCCGTATTTGAGTCATGAGTTCTAGACAATTTACTATTTTCTCAAACAATGTGATGCTTATGAAATAAATTTATGACATCATCCATCCTTAGATGGTGTCTATTTAAATAAATTGTGTGTTGCTTGAACCTTGTGCTTGAAAACCTTTCGAGGTCGCATTTTCATGTTTCCGCCTTGGCGGGGTGTGACAGATTGGTATCGGAGCATAAGGTTATAGCGAACTAAGATTCTTTGAGTCAACTATAACCCAAGACATTTTTGAAACGTTTTCACAAAGTACCACGTTGTCTTGCCTTGCACCTCTCAAGTCCCAAGCTGCTCTACGATGACACATGGGTATAGTAGTTTATACATTTACATACATGTTCATTTATATATATATATATATATATATATATATATATATATGCATGCGTATGACATGATTAGGGGTGTTCAAAAAAATCCGAATCCGAATTCAAATCCGAAAAATCCGATAATCCGAATCCGAAAAATCCGATAATCCAAATCCGAATTATCCAAAATTTTGGATAATCCGATTTTCGGATATCCGAAAATTGGATAATCCGAAATTTCGGATTCGGATTCGGATCCTGATTTTGAAATTTTTTGGATAATCGGATTATCCGAATCCGAATATTAAAAAAAATATATATATATAAATATATAATATTATATACACTACATAACACAATACACAATCCTAAATCCCTAATCCTTGTAACCCAAAGTCCATACTCTTCCAATCCATAGCAGTCGCTCTCTCTTCTCTTCTCTATAACAGCCCCCGTCCACCTCGTCTCCGACCTCCATAGCCCCCGTTCACCAAACGGTAACTTTTATTTTTACATTTTTTTGTTCCAATTTCGTTTATCTAACTTCGATTTTTGTTTTTTTAACAGGTTCACGTATTAGACATAAAAAAGAACGTTTTTTTTTTATTTTTTTTTATTTTTTTTATTATTTTTTATTATTTTTTTAAGTTTCGGATCATCCGTTGGCTGATCCGAATCCGAAATTTGGATAATCCGAAATTCGGATAATCCGAATTTCGGATTCGGATCCCAATATTGACTATCCAAAATTTCGGATTATCCGAAAATCGGATATCCGAAATTCGGATTATCCGAATTTGAACACCCCTAGACATGATATAAGTTTCATTCTCCCTCAAGCTCCTAACATGTCAAAACCTTCATTATAGCAAGGCAAAGTACATATATGTAGCAGTAAGCAAGGGTACAGAGGCATGTATGGTATATACAAAGGGGTCACAGTCAAACAGTATATCACAATACAAAGCAATAAAGTTTTTTTTAATTAGGTCTGGCGTAGTGAGTATCTTCTCCAAAACTATATGATCAAAAAATATTGGAAAGTAAATGTAAATCTTTCTGAAATTAACCAAAGATCTACATATATTATAATTGAAAGCCATTTTGATGACATGGCATTCAAGGAGGCATTCTCCCCCTTGAGTGTGCCATGTGGCATCCCATGGCTATTATTATACAATCATCCAAACCACTTCCACCAATGATACATAATCTGCAGCAGTTAGTCTTCATATGTTGGTGTGTATCGATGCTAATCGACTGTTATTGGTTTCATCAATGGCTGAAGTGGTGGAAAAAAGATGAACCAGCGGTGGCGATTGGGTTTTCTTGGTGGCAGCGGCAGTGTATCGATGCTAATCGGCTGTTATTGGTTTCCTCAATGGCTGAAGTGGTTGTAAAAGATGAACTAGCGGTGGCGATTGGGTTTTCTTGGTGGCGGCGGCAGTGGTTTCAAGGCTATAGTTATTATTGGTGGTCTTCGGGTCAAATCCTTCTTCCGCCGTCT
The DNA here is from genome assembly GCA_028751855.1 of Ambrosia trifida. NCBI lineage: Eukaryota > Viridiplantae > Streptophyta > Magnoliopsida > Asterales > Asteraceae > Ambrosia > Ambrosia trifida. The sequence goes on along the minus strand of CM054130.1, from coordinate 87,117,746 downwards.
ACGGTCCACCACGAATCGGTGGGTAAGTTCTAGGTAAGACAAGTACCCCCTGCGTTTCCAGTTTGTAGGTCTTCTTTTATCTTTATGTTGGCTGCTTCTGATTGTCCTAAACAGATTAAAGTAAAGAGGGATAATATTTCTCAGATTTTGTTTTCTTGTAGATTCATTAAGTGTTCTGTTTGTGATAAAGAGGATCATGGGGATGGTGATGAGCATGGGGTAGTTAAAGATAGCAGTAAAGTGATTAGTTGTTCTAGAAATAATGATATTGATGATAATGAAGTGGATTATGATAATCATGATGTGAAGCTTAATGAAACTAAGCTTCAAGTTAGCAATTGAAGTTAGAATGCTGCAGAAGCTCTGACCGATGAAATCGAACAAGAATCGGAGACTTTTGGTAGCACATCCTCATCTGAAATTCATAACGGTCAGCAGAGGAGGGACCAAAAAGAATATGTTGAAAGTGATGTCTCGGTCAGTCAGCACGGGGAGTTTCCACTATAAATACCCCATGCTCCTAGTGGAGAAGGGTCGGATCTTTACGCACACAAACACCTATACTTACTCGTGAAGATTAATGAAAACCTTGGTTGATTACAACTTACAACGAAAGTAGGTCGGTGCAATTAAACTCTATAGTTGATTTAAAAAAAAATTGAAATTCAAAGTCATCGATCATTTAAAGTTAAATGTACTTTCTTTTGGTTGAAGTTTGAATTTGCAATTGAAATGTGTGTTATTTAGGTTTGATCCAAAAGGGACGGCTGGGACAATTGCGGGGAAGTTCACATATCACGCATTTTACCTCCCCACTCATAACTCCACCTTTTTCTTCACCCAGCTTTGTTTCTTTTTTTTTTTTTTGAAAGGCGACCCAGCTTTGTTTCTTGACTTCAAACTTTGCTTGCTTCCCTTTTATATCTCAATATATATATATATATATATATATATATGATTGTAATCATATGAGAATTATTTTAAGTTGCGAGAACTCGACGTAAAATGTGATATTTGAGTTTTTCTTGTGCAAATCATATATTTAAGATTTTATTACAATATATTAGATATTTCAACTCGGGACGCTCCCGGAGTAAAAGCTAGTACTACATATGTGAAATAATGCCAATGAGTAATATTCTAAAAATTATCAAGGTATACTTAATCTTGAACCATAAGCGTTTTCACAAAACCACACCATAGCAAACACAAACACCAGGCATAATCATTGTATCTGTCACGAATAGGAGAAACAGCCATTAGAAACCATAAAAGAGAATATCGAACAATGGGTTCTTCGTAAATTTTGATACCATGTGTGCCGAGTAATGGTTTCCCCATCATCCCATAAGTATTTATAGCATTACCAGGTCCACCAATTAAAGGATGGTTAGGATCCCTTCTTTGTAGTTGACTATTTTGATGTTGTATTGGATTCATTTGCGGCTTTTGAATTTGTTAATAGAAATAAATAATAAAAAAAGTAAATTCGATGAAGCATAATAAAAAACCTCGATTGCCTCATAGTGTTTCTCGTTAATCCTTGCAATAATAATGTCCCAGAAGACCACCATTCAAACAAAAATCCACCCAGACCATCAATTGATGCCATTGATCGAAAACAAGGTATCAATAAAAATTCACACAAAGAATTCATGAATCCACCTGACTCATATATATTCCAATATCAACATACATGCAATCAATTTGATAACACCCCAATCATCAATGGAACCATGTCAACATACCCATAATCATCGTTGTCACCGTGTTTGTAGATTGTTGCAACTTACGTTTCACACTGTCACCCACGTTCCCTTTTCCATCTATTTCGAAAAATAGAACAGATATAAGTAATAGTTAGTTTAATCAAACAAAAACATACCTTAAAAATTTGAATACCTTTACATCGAGTTTAGATGCATCCTGTTTATGAGAAGAATATGAACGCTGACAAACATAATGAAGAAACACCAATATAACAATATATAAATATGAGCACAGTAAAGAGATATTTCTTATTAATGATTTTTGGACAGTACAAGGACTCAAGATACAGATTATTAAAGCATTTCAACTATAATCTATCTTTCTCAACTATAACTGAATTCTCTAGGGATTTCTCTTTCAAGGAATGAATGATCCTTTCTCCTTGGGGAGTAGGGGTATTTATAGGCCCTTAAGACATTCTGTGATTGGTCGAGGTGAGAATGACAGCTGGCTTTACGATTGCAGACCGTTGATAATGTTGGCGCTGTCCTTCTGTGATTGGTTCACGTGTCCTGCGGCTGTCCTTTCTGTCCTTTTTCTGTACCTCGTACCTGCAGGTGATCATGGAGCAGGGAATAATAGCCTCCGATTGGCTGCACGTCCCTTTTGTTGTCGGATTACAGCCGGCACGTACGAGGTTACATGCGCAGGCTTCTAGAAGTCTACATCAACGCAGTGTGCTGACGTGTGTGGAGATGTGGGGTCGTGCGCACGCGTGGGTACATAACTCTTCAAGTCCCCCTAGTCTAGTGTTCTGTATGCGTAGCATGCGGGACACTGGACTCAGAGAAGAAAGAATTTTATTGCGGGGGTGATTTGTGCTCTTTGTTTGGTTTGTGCGCGACTTGCGCAGCGCAGAAGCAAGTGGGAAGGTGACGCACGCCAGTAATTAATGCTCACATCAGAACTGTCAGAGCACGTGGGTGAAAGAAATGGTTGGTAGCCGAAAAGTCTCCGGAGGTTGTACTGTGTCTGAGGCGTGGTGGGTCCGAGCTATCGTTTCGTTCGACACAGTTTCTCTCTCTCTCTGTGACGTGTCACGTCTTGATTGGGCAGACGTGCAACACGATTGTACACTCGCCGAGACAGATGGCTTCTTCCTATTTAAACCTTTCAATTCTTCCTTATTCACCACACTTGTTCAAAATTTCCAAAACTTTTAAACTTCCTCCTTCAACCAAAAAATCTCTTCTGCTTTTTATCTTGCAACTCTTTTCCTTTCATCCACTGTGGTTTTCGATTTAAAGATGGAGGGTCCATCCAATATACCTAAGAAGAAGAGAAGATGTGGGAAAAAAGGTGATGACGGTTCCAAGAACGGGCCGCCGCTTGCCGGAGAAGTTATGGCGTCTTGATCCAAGGGGGAATTTAGAAAATTTTGTAAAGATTATGGGATTCCCTCTGCTTATGGGGCTGAAGAGCCGGTTGAGGGGTAAACTATCCTCCAACCAGCCATTGGGAAGATATGTGTTTATGCCACATTTTTTAAAGACTGCAACTTCAGGCTTCCCATGAGCAAACTGTTGGAAACTTTTCTCCAAACCACAAGCATCCACCTAAGCCAGGTGCACCCGAGACTGATGTCTAGGTTTATGATTTTTGAGTTTTGTTGCCGAGATTAGGATCTGGAGCCTGACGTTGATATCTTTTATGTTTTTTATACTCTCTCTCTTTGTGGAGAGTTGGGTGTCTTGCCACCCACGTCATGGCGTGTCGCCATGCGCGAGGGCTGGTGTCTAGAGTTTCCGGGAGTGGAAACCAAAATTTTTTTGGATTTTGGAGGATGTGGTGCCGTTCAAGATGCACCAGAGGGATGTTAGGGAGGAGTTTGATAAATTTGAGCTTATCCCGTATGAGGATAAAGCATGGTTCAAGACATTGACTGAGCACCCTGTTAATGTTTGCAATGTTCCTGAGACTGCTCTGGTGATGGCTGGGATGAGCATGAAGTACAATATTGAGGGGCGTAACCCTCATCTGGCGGAAGATGGTAAAGGTGAGTAGTAATCTGCGCCAATTTTGTTTTTTAGTGCTAAACTTTTGCCTTAACTCACTCGTTGTGTTGCTTTGCAGAGGTGGAGAGTTTGTATCATGTTCTGGTGGGTGGCGATAATATGGGTTTCGCCTTTAAGGAATTGGCAGACAACGAGTTGTATATTCTAGAGAAGGCGTGGGATACTTTGCTACGCCCCAAGATTGGTGCTCCTGTGCAAACCAAGGAGGCACCTCAGCTACTTATAACAAAAGCAGGTGCGTCCTCTCCGCCTTTTATTGATGTGTCCCCCGTAAACATGTTTATGCGTACGGGGCACCCCTTTGTTATAATATCGAGTGATGAGTCGTCTGGCTCGTGCGGATCCTCATCTCCGCATGTTTTGTCCACAGGAGGCAGTGTCGCCTATGTTCACAGTGGAGGATAACGGCAAGGAGACTGAGGTAGATAATATTTTTGTGAAGATGTGACAACGGTCAACGTAACAGGTCAATGACCGTACATGTTTCATTTATTACGTCATTTTATGTGCATTTTTAGACAATTTGCATACACTATACCCCCCAGGCTAGTAGAGCATGAGTTAATCAGAAAACTCAACACAGTACACCTGTCTAGTCATACAACACCCAGACATGCCATCAAACAAGCATTACAAGAGGTTGTTGCCCCCTAACACATGATAATGCACCTCTAACACACGTTTGTGAACACAAAGATCATCATGGGATATCATGAAACAAACCCATGACACATATGAAACAAAATACATGTTAATGTCGTCATCAAGAGGCATGGAACATAACTAGCTCCTACCCTTGTGAAACCGGATGATATTCCTATATCAAAGGTGTACGAGAAACTATATAATGGACACAATATACAAACACAGCACTACTAACATAAGTAGGCCGATTCATTAACACAATAAACAAATTCTTGAATCATAGCTAAGCCATTTATCATGAAACCTCACTCACCTACATATATATATATATATATATATATATATATATATATATATATATATACACGCATGATTACATATTAATGGATAGAGGTTTCCTTACACTAACATGAAGTCTTACACCTTATACCTCCCACTAGCTCATGGGAAAACCTTACCCCTTTTGTCTAACCAATCACTAGAGACCATACTCTATTCTAGGACTCTTCTTTCCCTTGTTTATACACGCGGCCAAAGAACAAGACACAAGGAGGCATGCATGAGTTACCTTTACCAAGTTTCACCAAAATAGCAATAAACACTCACCTACAATACAAGTCAACCTACCCTATACACTAGAAACAAACATTCCCTTCCCCTTTTCCCATAAATTTGCGGCCAATAGTAACCCTACAAGGCCACATCCCTAGCAAACATGACAACAAGTAGATCTTGGAACTATCACCCTCTAAAACATAAGGACTAGGAATGTTGCAAGGACAAGTCATTATCAAATCCACACACTTATGCTAGGGGCGGCCGAAACATTCCCAACGAAGTGAGATAGTGATGGATCATAAAAACCTTGAGTCTACATATGATGGGGATCGACTAGGATGATAAGGAAACTTAGAACTTGCACACAAATGGATAAAAGCCAAAACTAACTTAATCTCCTACCAAGTAAACCCTTTCCCCTTTCTTGATTAGCTTTTTCCAACTATTAGGCCTCATGTGGGACAACTATAGGCTTGAAGCATGAAGGATCCTCCTTGATCCTTGATTCAGCCGAACACCAAAAACACAAGAAGCTCAAGTCCCTTTCACCTCATGTCAACTCTTTATACTAGATTAGAATGTACTTGCAAGATGCAAAGATCAAGAGAAAGGACTTACCATGAATTGCACTATAAAAGGAGGTCATGAGTAAGCTTAATCCTTGAACCATTCTTCACTCACAACTCTCACTTACTATCATCTCGGCTCCAAGGAAGCCCCAACCGAAGACAAAGAAACTCGAAGGAAGGATCAAGATCCAAACACTCAATCAACCTCACATTGCTTCTACTAGGTAAGACTCTTGGCCATTCTAACCTTTGATAAACCCACCCTATTCGGCCCTTGATGTTACACCCGACCCCTAGTTCTTTTGATCTTGTTCTACTCGACTTAACCATTTCTATACGATAAACATATCATCGACCTAAGTCACTACTTCTTAAAGCTATCACTTTAATATGCAAAGTTTTAGAAAGAAGTTCAAGTGTAAGTTACACCTCTTTATAATACTAATAGGCTAGGATGAAACATCCCTAAATTTAAACAAAGCTTTAACATCGAACACAACATGATTAACGACACTATGAACCGGTTTTTGTTTAACAAAACTTATGGTTTAGAACACGTGGGAACTAAAGTATTTATGAAGGAAACTATAATCGGATTTCGACTAAACATACACTTCTGAACATTGAAAGGCTTCGGCCATGTTTATCAAACTAAGATTAGTCGATTTTGATCCATCAAGTGGGTAACTTTGAAGCTATGGTACAAGTTAGCTTCGGCTATTATGAGATAACACATGTTAGAGTTGAAACAAACACATGTTAACAAACTCTGGTGTGCTATTATGGATAAAACATATATTCAAGCACTTATTATCTCACAAGTTGATCACACATGATCCATTAGGAGCCACTTGGACCCGTGACAATACAAGGGGCCCATTTTGGCTACAATCGGTGCTAAATACGGGCTTATCCAACTCAAAACACTAAGAATCACCACATACACAAAGTCCCGGCCCACACACTTGGGTCTACCATTGTCGAGTGAACAATTTGTATGATAAACAACCTCTGGGTGACTTACCATGTCCATAATGATATCATTTGTCAGGACGGTGATCATCTACTAGCTCACTAGACCACACACGACTCAAACATGTGAGTTTTCTATGGCCCCATTTTACTATTTTACATTTTGGCGGAAATACATGCATCAATACTTCTTGTGTATAAACTTATGTTAAAATGCTTATTTTTCCAAAAACCAACCACACATGACGAATTGGTGTCAATTTACAAACCATGGCGGCATGTGGGGTCCACTTTGTTTACAATAAGAATCATCTTACAAAACACCCGGAATTTCCGGAGTCGTACCCTTTACAAGTACAAAAAATCAATTATAAATCGTCACATGTACGAAAACATGGCCCACCTACACTAAAACCAGGGCCCACAAATGTCGGGTGAACAACTTGTATGATAAACAACAAGAATGTACAATTTACCGTGCTCTTGATAATCATAGGGCAACCAGTGTCTGGATAGTAGTTGCTTCATGTTTCAGCCTCACTATACCGCACATACCATTATCAGGTGAGTTTCACGGACCCATTTTACTAATTTTACATTTTTGGGGGACAAGCATGCTACAATTCTAGTACAAATTACAATTGTGTGTTAATTCTATCATGACTGCCATGTGGAACATGAGACATTTGGTTCGTGAGCTCAATAGTCCTCGTACTACGTTTTACTGTAACCATTAGCTATCAAAAGCCATGGAACACTTTAATAGATCTATTGGGTTGACACCCACACTCTTGGTTAGTCGCTCTAACCAGTTACATACAAAAGTGTGTTAGTATTCTACTATACCTACATTGTCTTTAATGTATAATGCGCGAGGCACAACAGTCAAGAGGTTTGGTTATGACTCTCATGGTTTGCACATTGATCATTTGCTTAGCTAGCTTATGATTGGTCAAACACGAATTACACAAGCACTTTACTTAGTACATTCAAACCTGTGAACTCACCGATATTATTGTTGAAAAATCTCTTATACATGTTTTTCAGGTAATTGACCATGAGACGCGGTGACCTGGGAGAGGGGTTTGAGCATGCACCAAGTGGTACCATTATGGATCGGGTTTTGTCAGTTCCACGTTATTTCCGTATTTGAGTCATGAATTCTAGACAATTTACTATTTTCTCAAACAATGTGATGCTTATTGAATAAATTTATGACATCATCCATCCTTAGATGGTGTCTATTTAAATAAATTGTGTGTTGCTTGAACCTTGTGCTTGAAAACCTTTCAAGGTCGCATTTTCGTGTTTCTGCCTTGGCGGGGTGTGACAGATTGGTATTGGAGCATAAGGTTATAGCGAACTAAGATTCTTTTTGAGTCAACTATAACCCAAGACATTTTTGAAACGTTTTCACAAAGTTCCACGTTGTCTTGCCTTGCACCTCTCAAGTCCCAAGCTTCTCTACGATGACACATGGGTATACTAGTTTATACATTTACATACATGTTCATTTACATATATATATATATATATATGCATGCGTATGACATGATATAATATGTCATGATATAAGTTTCATTCTCCCTCAAGCTCCTAACATGTCAAAACCTTCATTGTAGTAAGGCAAAGTACATATATGTAGCAGTAAGCAAGGGCACAAAGGCATGTACGGTATATACAAAGGGGTCACAGTCAAGCAGTATATCACAATACAAAGCAATAAAGTTTTTTTTAATTAGGTCTGGCGTAGTGAGTATCTTCTCCAAAACTATAAGAAAAAAATATTAGAAAGTAAATGTAAACCTTTCTGAAATTAACCAAAGATCTATATATATTATAATTGAAAACCATTTTGATGACATGGCACTCAAGGAGGCATTCTCCCCCTTGAGTGTGCCATGTGGCAGGTGGTATTTAAACAATTAAAAATCAATGAAAACCTAAAGCCTAAACAAAACAAAACACATGCCTCCCCATCTCTCTTCTTCTTCTTCCATGGCTATTATTCTACAATCATCCAAACCACTTCCACCAATGCTACATAATCTGCAGCAGTTAGTCTTCATATGTTGGTGTGTATCGATGCTAATTGGCTGTTATTGGTTTCATCAATGGCTGAAGTCGTGGTAAAAAGATGAACCAGCAGTGGCGATTGGGTTTTCTTGGTGGCAGCGGCAGTGTATCGATGCTAATCGGCTGTTATTGGTTTCATCAATGGCTGAAGTGGTGGTAAAAGATGAACTAACGGTGGAGATAGGGTTTTCTTGGTGGCGGCCGCAGTGGTTTCAAGGCTATGGTTATTATTGGTGGTCTTCGGGTCAAATCCGTCTTCCGGCGTCTATGGTCCACCACGAATCAGTGGGCAAGTTCTAGGTAAGACAAGTACCCCCTGCGTTTCCACTTTGCAGGTCTTCTTTTATCTTTATGTTGGCTGCTTCTGATTGTCCTAAACAGATTAAAGTAAAGAGGGATAATATTGCTCAGATTTTGTTTTCTTGTAGATTCATTAAGTGTTCTGGTTGTGATAAAGAGGACCATGGGGATGGTGATGAGCATGGGGCAGTTAAAGATAGCAGTAAAGTGATTAGTTGTTCTAGAAATAATGATATTGATGATGAAGTGGATTATGATAATAATGATGTGAAGCTTAATGAAACTAAGCTTCAAGTTAGCAATTATAGATAGAATGTTGCAGAAGCTCTGACCGATGAAATCGAACAAGAATCGGAGACTTTTGGTAGCACATCCTCATCTGAAATTCATAACGGTCGGCAGAGGAAGGACCAAAAAGAATATGTTGAAAGCGATGTCTCGGCCAGTCAGCACGGGGACTTTCCACTATAAATACCCCATGCTCCTAGTGGAGAAGGGTCAGCTCTTTACGCACACAAACACTTATACTTACTTGTGAAGATTAATGAAAACCTTGGTTGATTACAACTTACAACGAAACTAGGCCGGTGCAATTAAACTCTAGAGTTGATTTAAAAAAAATTGAAATTCAAAGTCATCGATCATTTAAAGTAAAATGTATTTTCTTTTGGTTGAAGTTTGAATTTGCAATTGAAATGTGTGTTATTTAGGTTTGATCCAAAAGGGACGGCTGGGACACTTGCGGGGAAATTCACATATCACGCGTTTTACCTCCCCACTCATAACTCTACCTTTTTCTTCACCCAGCTTTGTTTCTTTTTTTTTTGAAAGGCGACCCACCTTTGTTTCTTGACTTCAAACTTTGCTTGCCTTCCTTTTATATCTCAATATATATATATATATATATATATATATATATATATGTGTGATTGTAATCATATGAGAATTCTTTTAAGTTGCGAGAACTCGACGTAAAATGTGATATTTGAGTTTTTCTTGTGCAAATCATATATTTAAGATTTTATTACAATATATTAGATATTTCAACCCGGGACGCTCCCGGGGTAAAAGCTAGTACTACATATGTGAAATAATGCCAATGAGTAATATTCTAAAAATTATCAAGGTATACTTAATCTTGAACCATAAGCGTTTTCACAAAACCACACCATAGCAAACACAAACACCAGGTATAATCATTGTATCTGTCACGGATAGGAGAAACGGCCATTAGAAACCATAAAAGAGAATATCGAACAATGGGTTCTTCATACATTTTGATACCATGTGTGCCGAGTAATGGTTTCCCCATCATCCCATAAGTATTTATAGCATTATAAGTATTTATAGCATTACCAGGTCCACCAATTAAAAGATGGTTAGGATCCCTTCTTTGTAGTTGACTATTTTGATGTTGTATTGGATGCATTTGCGGCTTTTGAATTTGTTGGGAGAAATAAATAATAAAAAAAGTAAATTCGATGAAGCATAATAAAAAAACCTCGATTGCCTCAAAGTGTTTCTCGTTAATCCATACAATAAGAATGTCCCAAAAGACCACCATTCAAACAAAAATCCACCCAGACCATTAATTGATGCCATTGATCGAAAACAGGGTATCAATAAAAATTCACACAAAGAATTCATGAATCCACCTGACTCATATATATTCCAATATCAACATACATGCAATCAATTTGATAACACCCCAATCGTCAATGGAACCATGTCAACATACCCACAATCATCGTTGTCACCGTGTTTGTAGATTGTTGCAACTTACGTTTCACACTGTCACCCATGTTCCCTTTTCCATCTATTTCGAAAAATAGAACAGATATAAGTAATAGTTAGTTTAATCAAACAAAAACATACCTTAAAAATTTGAATACCTTTACATCGAGTTTAGATGCATCCTGTTTATGAGAAGAATATGAATGCTGACAAACATAATGAAGAAACACCAATATAGCAATATATAAATATGAGCACAGTAAAGAGATATTTCTTATTAATGATTGATGGACAGTACAAGGACTCAAGATACAGATTATTAAAGCATTTCAACTATAATCTATCTTCCTCAACTATAACTGAATTCTCTAGGGATTTCTCTTTCAAGGAATAAATGATCCTTTCTCCTTGGGGAGTAGGGGTATTTATAGGCCCTTGAGACATTCTGTGATTGGTCGAGGTGAGAATGACAGGTGGCTATACGATTGTAGACCGTTGACATTGTTGGCGCTGTCCTTCTGTGATTGGTTCACGTGTCCTGCGGCTGTCCTTTCTGTCCTTTTCTTTACCTCGTACCTGCAGGTGATCATGGAGCAGGGTATAATAGCCTCCGATTGGCTGCACGTCCCTTTTGTTGTCGGATTACAGCTGTCACGTACGAGGTTCCGTGCGCAGGCTTCTAGAAATCTACATCAGCGCAGTGTGCTGACGTGTGTGGAGATGTGGGGTCGTGCGCACGCGTGGGTACATAACTCTTCAAATCCCCCTAGTCTAGTGTTCTGTATGCGTAGCATACGGGACACTGGACTCAGAGAAGATAGAATTATATTGCGGGGGTGATTTGTGCTCTTTGTTTGGTTTGTGCGCGACTTGCGCAGTGCGGAAGCAAGTGGGAAGGTGACGCACGCCAGTAATTCTTGGACTCTTCTTTCCCTTGTTTATACACGCGGCCAAAGAACAAGACACAAGGAGGCATGCATGAGTTACCTTTACCAAGTTTCACCAAAATAGCAATAAACACTCACCTACAATACAAGTCAACCTACCCTATACACTAGAAACAAACATTCCCTTCCCCTTTTCCCATAAATTTGCGGCCAATAGTAACCCTTCAAGGCCACATACCTAGCAAACATGACAACAAGTAGATCTTGGAACTATCACCCTCTAAAACATAAGGACTAGGAATGTTCCAAGGATAAGTCACTATCAAATCCACACACTTATGCTAGGGGGCGGCCGAAACATTCCCAAGGAAGTGAGATAGTGATGGATCATAAAAACCTTGAGTCTACATATGATGGGGATCGACTAGGATGATAAGGAAACTTAGAACTTGCACACAAATGGATAAAAGCCAAAACTAACTTAATCTCCTACCAAGTAAACCCTTTCCCCTTTCTTGATTAGCTTTTTCCAACTATTAGGCCTCATGTGGGACAACTATAGGCTTGAAGCATGAAGGATCCTCCTTGATCCTTGATTCGGCCGAACACCACAAACACAAGAAGCTCAAGTCCCTTTCACCTCATGTCAACTCTTTATACTAGATTAGAATGTACTTGCAAGATGCAAAGATCAAGAGAAAGGACTTACCATGAATTGCACTATAAAAGGAGGTCATGAGTAAGCTTAATCCTTGAACCATTCTTCACTCACAACTCTCACTCTCACTTACTATCATCTCGGCTCCAAGGAAGCCCCAACCGAAGACAAAGGAGCTCGAAGGAAGGATCAAGATCCAAACACTCAATCAACCTCACATTGCTTCTACTAGGTAAGACTCTTGGCCATTCTAACCTTTGATAAACCCACCCTATTCGGCCCTAGATGTTACACCCGACCCCTAGTTCTTTTGATCTTGTTTTACTCGGCTTAACCATTTCTATCCGATAAACATATCATCGACCTAAGTCACTACTTCTTAAAGCTATCACTTTAATATGCAAAGTATTAGAAACAAGTTCAAGTGTAAGTTACACCTCTTTATAATACTAATCGGCTAGGATGAAACATCCCTAAACTTAAACGAAGCTTTAACATCGAACACAACATGATTAACGACACTTATGAACCGGTTTTTGTTTAACAAAACTTATGGTTTAGAACACGTGGGAACTAAAGTATTTATGAAGGAAACTATAATCGGATTTCGACTAAACATACACTTCTGAAGATTGAAAGGCTTCGGCCATGTTTATCAAACTAAGATTAGTCGATTTCGATCCATCAAGTGGGTAACTTTGTGTAACACCCCAAAATCATCCATTACGCTTATTTACGCCATTAGGTGTGATTGGCAAAATAATAAAATGAGGCTAAACTCATTACTAGAGACTAATCTAGTTAATTTAACAATCTAGAAACCAACTCGAGACTAAACTTGAGGGACCAAAGTTGCCAATATGATAAGTGGGTTTTAATAATGAAAATAAAACAATAAAAAACACACACAAAGTGTGTGTGTGCGTGTATGAATCAGGAGATTCATCTCCTCCTTCACAAACCAAACCCTAAACCTCAAGAACAAGCTCAATCCAAGCCAAATCAAGGGGTTTTTCAATGCATTAGCAAGAAAGGGATCATCTAAGGCCTAATGAACATCAAGGTACCTTTAATTCGTGTTGAATTTGATGTTAAACTCGTTTTTAATTTGGGTCAAAATCTAGGGTTTTGACAAAAACGTGAATTTATGAGTTGTTAGAGGTTTCTCTAGCTTTAGGGAGCCTCAACTAGGTATAATTCGGGTATGAATCACATTCTACATGTGCATTTGATTTTGACTATATGATTATGTGAATATGTAAGAATTGGGGTTTAACTTCTAGGTTGAAACCCCACATGATTAGTAGTTTTGGGTGACTCTTAGGAGTTGACATAATGATCAAATTAGATGAAATGCCTAAATATCATGTTATGTTGATAATTAGATACGTGGGTATATTTTGGTTAAAGTTAGATTCTTGAAATCAAGTATTTTGGGTGGATGCACACCAAGTGTTTGATGAAATGCCTCAATAGTCTTGTTTGCAAATTGAGGTGATAACTTGATTTGGGTAATCATGGAATTACCCGTATATAAAACGTGAAACGCATGTTTAAAATATGAATCACACCATACATGAAAAGTTTAGCCAAATGATATTTGGGAAAACGAAATAATGGTGTGAATAAACTCATGAGATGTGTTAGTTATTGGATATGATGACTAACTTAACTAATCTTATGAGTATAGTGAAGGTTGATCTTGTCAAGCTAGGTGCAAGCTTGAATGGAATGGATCAAAGAACAAGACGGGTCAAGCGGATATGAGCCTAAAGTGCAAGTAAATGGGAATGAATACAAGTAAGTTTTACTTACGCCAATGTACTATAACATAGCTTAATTGTTATAAATATTAGTTTTAAATCTTGAGTGCGAGATAAAGATAAACCCTAAGGGGTAGAATCTATTAAGTGGGTCGCCTTATGTGCACTCAATACAAAATGCGGTTTATGACCTTAATCGAGATAATGAGTTATGACCAAATGGAGAAATCCATCAAACGGGTCAACTAATAAAGATATGTGAGAAATGATGTTTTAATCCAATTAAATCAATTGAATGAAGTTGTTAAGCATGTTGTTAAATGGGTCAAGTTTGTGACACTTGAACCATATATAAAAACTTGGATAACTTAGTATTATGAACGACGTGTCTAAACGGATCAAATGGTGATATCCTCACCATGTGAGTCCAATACTTGATGCTTGTATTTCAAGCAATAAGATTCATGAGGTTAAACGGCTCAAATGGCAAGGTATTACCATTTGAGTTTCGAGGAATTAATGTGTATATTTAGAAAGCACGCAGGTAGATGCATTTGCGCATGCACGCTTGATGCTAAGAATCGTGGAGGATACGCACAAAGTATGAGAATGGGTCAACACCACCCGGTACGTCCGTAGTCGAATAAACGCCTTCGGGCGAAGCAACATAGGTGATAAAAGTACTCGCATGAGGTGTGGGTGCCAATCAAGTAAGTTATTTTCATAACTGTGGCAAATGCGCGCTAATGCGCTTAGAATTGACTAAACAAGTGAAAATTTGAGAAAGGATGAAACTCTAAGTCCGGAAGGACTTAGAGGTTTTTAAACAAGTCATTGAGTAAAAAACATTGGATTTGAAACAAGAAGTTTCGCCACGAATGGCTAAATTGAAAGATTTGGTCATGAGGAGCATTTTGGGGATTTAAAGGATTAATAAAGGTTGATTCTAAGAATCTAAGTCGTAATGAAACAAATCGGACAAACGCTTTTGTTGATCAAGTGTCTAATGACTTGACAACTCAAACGGTATGCAATTTAAGTGGTCAAAAGTGCCTTGTTTGATTTAAGGCCTTAATGGGTCAAATTGGGTAAAAGTCGCCATAAACATTCAAAACTAAGAACCGGATCATGGCGACATAAACCGGACCATAATTTCAGTCAAACAAAGGTTTATTTAGTCGGCAAGTCATTACTTAGGCTTCGGGAATCATCAAATGCGGTTGCGACATGATTCCCACGCTTAAAAGCCACCAAAATTACATCAGAAGCTTCGAGCGGCCGCGCGAATAAACCGACCGGCCGCGCGAATAGACCTGCATGTCAGCACGATCTTTAAAATTGCATATAAAATCGTAGAAAAATCGTTAGGAGGCGTTCTTTATATGCCTGGAAAGCTCTCGGCGCGTAGAACAATTCTCATTTGAAAGTCGAAGTCGGATTTTGGGTTTTAGAAGGGGTAAAAGCGATCCGAACAGCTGCTGCGCATAAGTTGCAGCAGTTTGTTCTCCTGATAAAGGGCCGTTTGGCCGGGTTCGTTCCGTTTCGACGTGTAACGACTATCGTACTAGTTAAATGTTTCATTTGATCACTCACTAACCATTCTTTGTGTAATGGTGCTAGGTAAACATGTGATGGAAGTCCCGGAGCAAGGATCTAGTCGCGATAAGAGCCGAACACACCCGATCACCCATACAAGCTTCCGCACTAGAATCTAAGGAACTCCCATTAAAACGCAACATCTTAAAATATGTTTTAACTATTAAAATGTAAAAATTTGTGTGAACCAAACATGTATTTGATCTTAATGGGTTGACTTATAAAGAAAATTTCAAAGTTTTAAATCGGGAGTGGTTTAAGTAAGGTCCAAACCCGTATGATTTGGGCGTTGATCGCGTGATTACGGGTTAGGGTCTTACACTTTGAAGCTATGGTACAAGTTAGCTTCGGCTATTATGAGATAACACATGTTAGAGTTGAAACAAACACATGTTAACAAACTCTAGTGTGCTATGATGGATAAAACATATATTCAAGCACTTATTATCTCACAAGTTGATCACACATGATCCCTTAGGAGCCACTTGGACCCGTGACAATACAAGGGGCCCATTTTGGCTACAATTGGTGCTAAATACGGGCTTGTCCAACACAAAACACTAAGAATCACCACATACACAAAGTCCTGGCCCACACACTTGGGTCTACCATTGTCGGGTGAACAATTTGTATGATAAACAACCTCCTGGTAACTTACCATGTCCAAGGTCTTGGTTGTGTTCTTATGCAACGAGGCAAGTTATTGCTTATGCGTCTAGACAGCTCAAGATCCACGAAAAGAATTATACCACCCATGAACTGGAATTTGGTGCAGTCGTCTTTGCTCTCAAGATTTGGAGACACTACCTTTATGGCACCAAATGTGTGGTTTTCACAGACCACAAAAGTCTCCAACATATCTTCAACCAGAAAGATCTTAACATGAGGCAACGTTGTTGTGTTGAGTTACTTAACGACTATGATTGCAAGATTCGCTACCAGCCTGGAAAAGCAAACGTTGTGGCAGATGCACTCAATCGTAAAGAGTGCATCAACCTTCATTGTGCAAGGGTTCATACTGATCTTCAAGATCGTATCCTCCAGGCTCAACATACCTCAGTCACCCAAGGTAACATGTATGATGAAATGTCTTGTGGTGCTGAGACACAACTTGAAACCAAACCTGATGGTCTACTCTATTTTCTTAATCGACTTTGGATTCCTGACCGCGATGATCTTCGTACCTTCCTTATGAACGAGGCTTATAAGAGTCGTTATTCTATCCATCCTGGTGCTGACAAAATGTACTAAGATCTCTGTTATTCGTATTGGTGGCCTGGTATGAAGAAAGATATTGCTCTTTTTGTTGCAAAATGTCTCACTTGTTCAAAGGTCAAGGCTGAACATCAACGACCTTCTGGTATGCTTGAACAACCAGAGATTCCTGTATGGAAATGGGAGAGCATAGCAATGGACTTGATCACTAAACTCCCTCGAACACCCAAAGGTTATGACAGCATTTGGGTAATCGTTGATCGTTTAACCAAGTCAGCCCATTTCTTACCAATTCATGAGAAATATTCTGTAGAAAGGTTGGCAAAGATGTATGTGAGTGAAATCATATGTCGCCATGGTATACCTTTGGACATCATCTCTGATCGTGATGGGCATTTCACCTCTCACTTTTGGGATTCTTTACAAGACCCATTGGGTACCAAGTTAAACCTGAGCACTGCTTATCACCCTCAAACAGATGGTCAGACTGAACGAAGCATCCAGAAACTTGAGGATATGCTCAGGGCATGTGTCATTGATTTTGGTGGCGCATGGGATTCTCATCTTCCATTGGTTGAGTTTTCATACAACAACAGTTATCATGCCAGCATTAACATGGCTCCTTTTGAGGGACTTTATGGTCGTAAGTGTCGTTCACCTGTCTGTTGGACTGAGGTTGGTGAAGCCCAGATCACTGGACCTGAACTGATCCAGGAAACCACGGATAAGATTCAACTGATACAGGATAATCTTCTCAAGGCTTGAAGTCGACAGAAGAGTTATGCTGATAAACGTCGAAAGCCCTTGGAATTTCAAGTCGGGGACTTTGTACTTCTTAAGGTATCTCCTTGGAAGGGAGTGATTCGCTTCGGGAGAAAGGGAAAACTGGCTCCTCGTTACGTGGGTCAATTCAAAGTGCTTGACAGGATTGGAAAAGTGGCTTACAAACTCGATCTTCCACCTGAGCTAAGCAATGTTCACCCAACTTTTCACGTTTCAAATCTCAAGAAATGCTTAGCAGATGAGAACCTCCATGTCCCTCTTGTAGATGTGCAAATCGATGAAACTATGCACATTATTGAGAAACCTGTTGAGATCGTGGACATTGGAATCAAGAGACTCAAGCGCAGTCGCATCCCGATCGTTAAGGTTCGTTGGGAATCTAAACAAGGTCCAAAGTTCACTTGGGAACGCAAAGACCAGATGAAGTCTAAACACCCACACCTTTTCCCAGCAGACTCTCCAACTCCAACTTCGGGACAAAGTTCCTAAAATTAGGGGAGACTGTAACATTTTGTATTTTCTAATATGTACGTTTATTATTCAATCAATAAAAACGTCGCATTTTTATCATTCTGGTACATTTTAAAAATATTATGTGACATATTCGGGCTTATATATCACATTATATACATATAACAATAATATAATTATGTTTTTATCACCAAAAAATAAAAGGCATGGGCCGGGACTCGAACCCGCGCCCATGGCTGGCCTCTTGTGCAACAACATTCCAACCAGCTGAGCTACAACTTGTTTGGTGTCAAATACCAGATCTAACCCAACATAAACTTACCTTGATTAATGCTCAGTTGACTCGTGAAGGTCAACAGCGAGTTCAACCTTCCAAAAATCAACAATCAATCCGCGTTTGATTTCGATTTAATTATAGTATGATTAGACCAACTTACCCTGCTTGTTATACACGCCAATTAGTCATAAAAACTTCCCTAATCGAGCTCTTATACGCATCCACCTTTTAATGTGGGTCAAAATTTCTAAATTTATGATTTCGAGTGGATTAGTATAAATTGAACCCACCCTCACGAGCTAAAACCACCGATAATCAAACCCCCACATCCAAATTATCCTTAAAACCCTCCAAATCTACAAATTTTGATTCGTTTGACTTGTTCGTTGACCCGTTTGTTCGCACCTCTAAACACATTGTGAGTATCATTTTTTAGTGGTTTTGTTCTTCTTATTAAATCGATCAATAGCCCTAACATCACTGTGGGTATTGATCGTTAATTACTACAATTAGAAAAACTAGGGTTCTATACAATCGAATTGGGGATGATGTGATTCTACAGTAATCCTTTATGTTTAATTCAAAACAGAATCTTACACCAACTGATCCACAGATCAGTTGGTAACACCCGTTGCTAATAAAAACATGAACCGACCATCGGCCTAGGTTCGATTCCGGCCACAACCCCTTTATTTTTTATAATTATTCCGATTTAACCTAAACAACCTATATAATTAATACAATCCAAACTAAATCGCTCTCAGGGTCCAGACCATCTGGTCTGGGCTTGTGATTTAAAACCCCAACCCGGGTTTGACGCGGGTTTGACCCTTACAAACAACAACATTTTTTTAACCCTTTTTATTTATATATTTAACCTATAAATCTTTCAAAATAGTTTTTAAATACTAAAAGTGTCTTAAAAATTCTATAAAAATTATTTTATTCTTTGGGTTTTTCCCCAATATTACCTTGATAATTATAATTATAAAACTATTATATTATCCCTACTTTTTAAATAACTAGGGTTTTTGTTAACCCGCCACAAAGCGGCCGGGCAGGTTTGTTGGGCAGAAGTTTTTAGTAGCACTATGGGCAACGATTTTCCTGCATTCTTTCGCGTAATTTTGAACGGTTTCGTGGACATAAAAGATAATATATTAAGTGACTGTTATTGTCGCGTGGACTTCAAAAAAAATACTCGCGGCTAAAAGCTAAAACTTTGGTGGTCAAAGTTTGAAATCCTAAAGTTAAAAGTTTGGTGGTCAAATTGGAAGAAAAGAAAGTACATAAGTTAGTAAGAAAGTTAATGGCCAAAGTTGGGTGGTCAAAGTTTGAAATCCTAAAACCTAAAAGTTTGGTGGTAAAAGTTTGAAATCCTAAAAGCCAAAAGTTTGGCGGTCAAAGTTTGGTGGTCAAACTGGAAGAAAATAAAGTACATAAGTTAGTAAGAAAGTTAGTGCTAAAGTTGGGTGGTCAAAGTTTGAAATCCTAAAAACTAAAAGTTTTGTGGTCAAAGTTTGAAATCCTAAAAGTTAAAAGTTTGATAATCAAATTGAAAGAAAATAAAGTTAACCTAAATGTTAGTGGCAGAAAATAAAGTTAACTTAAAAGTTAATTGTCAATATATATATTAAAAGAAAGATACTGTTAGAGTGTCCTTCATATAGAGAATAGTGGTGTTTATCGTCAGACGTTGCGAAAGTACAATAGTGGTTTTGCTCGTCAATTATAATATCATAATGTCGTGTACGCGTCCAACACTTGTAGCTTAATTGGTTGAGAGCCTAAAGTTTCCTATGGGAGGCTTGGGTTCAATTCCCACTAGCTACATTTGGAGGACATTGATGGAGGGGGAAATGAGGGATGACCCAAGCCATTGGCTTGGGTTCGAGTCCTGATCCCGACCGGTTTTACCGATTATTTCACTGTCGTGCCTTTGGGCGGGTGAGTGGTCGGGTTTTCCCGGGAATTGGTGGCGCGAGTACTCTCGAATACCTGATTCGCCAAAAGGGTGCCCGAGAGTGCTCGGAAATTGATTCGTTGGCCGTTCAAAAAAAAAATGTCGTGTACGCGTATTTTTAATAACCACAAAACGGAGACTCGAGCCTGAAAAATCATCGAGTTTATCCTTATTTTAACTTAGAAATGAAATAGGTAATATTGATTTAAGTTTTATAATTAAATGAAAAATCATTTTCATAAATATGCACCGACAAAAACTTAACGAGAAAATTCCTGCCCCAACTATTAGTTGGTCCAACACGATAGCTGTAATTAGTTGATTATAGCATTGACTCATTGACTTAACTTGTTTAAACCGTAGACAAAGGATGTAGAGACGTGATAAACTTGAGACCTCCGCATTACCCCGAATGTTCTTGTTTTGCTAAGTCATCGTCACGAGGATGCAACATGATTCATTACTTCAGTCTTCATAACATGTCATCATGATCTTCATTTTTGTTTATATATTTTCTAACATTTATAATTACGGCTTGTCAAGTATCAGTGAATTAAAACAATTTTTTTAGTTGTGCTTGTCTAAATAATTATGAGTTTATATGATTATGTATACCACAAGAGTTAACTTGTTGACCATTAATCAATAAATATTAAGTTTGATAATTGTATAGGGTTGATAATTGTATAGGGTTGACCGGTAAAATTGGTAGACTCTAAAACGAGACATATTTATTTATAGGAATAATTGAAATAAATAATCTCAACTATTGACTATTGGCCAATAACAGTTTCAACTATGAAAATTACCAACAGTGGTCCCACCTTTTGACATATTGGAATATAATGGACCCAAACTAACGGAGGTCTAACTTCGTTAGTGTGATGCTGACGTGGCATCCTAGGTGGCAAAATGATCCTACGTGGCATCTGACGTGGCATCCTAGGTGGCAAAATGATCCTACGTGGCATCTGACGTGGCATCCTAGGTGGCAAAATGATCATACGTGGCACCCTACATGGCATCCTACGTGGCATGCCACGTCAGCACCACACTAACGCCGTTAGTTTGGGTCTATTATATTCCAATATGTCGAAAGTTAGGACCACTATTGGTAATTTTCGTAATTGGGACTGTTATTAGCCAATAGTCAATAGTTAGGATTATTTATTTCCATTATTCCTTATTTATATGTATCAGAGAAATTGTTGCTACAAGGATCCTTAATGGCCATCAGCAGGATCATCACATCAGCTAAGGAGATGGACGAGCCACACTTCGTCGCCTCCGTCTTATATTGAGGTTGTACAACATCATGAAAGACTTGTTGGAATGGATACGTCCAAGGCCGAAGCCTAGAGACTGCACTATATATTGACGGTCAAGTCACTGTAGGATTCATCATAATGGATATGTACATGAATATAAGAGTAATCGATAAGCTAAAAACTAACGAGTATAAAGGAGTCGATATATCTCCTGATAGGAGTGGTTAATTAGGTAATGAACTAATGATCATTCACAATGGGGGCTTATAAGGGATATATGGGCTACGATGTTATGGATCAATATGGATTAGGCACAAATCTGTTAAGTCAAGTATAATTAGGGGTATCCTCAATGAAAAATCAACCATAAATCGTACAAACTTAAAGGCAAGTAACATCTGCATTACGTTGGAATAATGTTTGTATATTTATCGATAGCCATTATAATTATTTATATAATGTTTTGATCAATTATTAATATTATCCTAAGCCCAATAACATATATGTTTTCGATGAATGGACTTATCATTAGATGGATCTTATTAGGGTGTCCCCTAGGTATGTATAAATATAGAGAGCTTATTATGAGATTAGGGTTAGACACAATCATAACACCATAATGACTATTAGCTGTCCCCTATTACTCTCATCTCTCTCAATGTGTTCATAACTTAAGAACACATAAATCATCATAACTGCATACCCTACAGGGAACCCGACCATACTGACAAGGATGTTGTCTTTCAATACGCTTACATCATCAGTCACAGGTATCACCAATTTGTTAGGTATCATTATTATTATTTTTCCCATTATATACAGTCAAAACTGATCAACATGTGGTATCAGAGTAATGTTACTCAATCAGTTTTGATTGTTTTCCATTAAGATCTGGAATTAATCAAAAACAATTATGTTAAAACCTGATAATGATGTTTATGGGTTCCTTAAAACCTTTCGGCTAAGAAAAAAATCGGTTATATATTTTTTTTAATTTAACCAATTTTTTTTTCTAATGATATGATTAATTTTCGAAATCAGTTAGTAAATCTTAAAGTTGTCAGATTTCGATTCCACATTATGAATGTTCTAAAGTTTATGGAAATTTCGGTTGATGTTCTTCAAGAACACCATATTTTTTTCGAAAATTCCATTATGTTTTGGTTCAAGATTGGATTAAATCTTGTTTTCGATATTTTAGGAAACTTAATCTCCAAGAATTTTGAAATCATGTTTATAAAGTTAATGATTTCAAAATATTATGCAATCTTTGGAGATGATTATTCCTATCTAAAATTGGAAAAAAAAATATAACTAAATGTAAGGCCCGAATTTTTTTTTTTTAAACATAAGAATAATATAAAAACATCCATTATATATACATACCCAAAACGTCTTGTCCAACGACATACCAACAACCTTGGCGACACTAGTTAAGTTTACAAAAGACAATGCCCATGTTGGCTACCATGTGAATCTTTGACCCATATTCAAAACCATGTACAAAACATTAACAACTTGTTTAAATGACTCAAAGATTCTAATACTACCATGGTACCCAACCCAAAAGAACGTGAGCGTGCATAATCCATCCTTGCTTGAGACTTGATCTTCATTCATGTGCTTTACCTATTACGAATCAACAAGGCAAACATTTAGTATGCTATAAACAATATCATCATCTTATCCAAGGAACCCAAGGAGTCCATGGAACCATGATGAAATCCTTACTTCTACCATTTTGACCCGTTAAGGGTACTTCTACCATATTGACCCGTTAGGGTACTTCTACCGTTTTGACCCGTTAGGGTACTTCTACCGTTTTGAAGCCATTCTACCAACTCGCATCCTTGTGTAACCATAAAGGTATTTCATACCATTTTCATTCCGTCAAGTTCAATCACAACAAGTACATACATAATGAATATGATTAATATGTCCATTAAACTAAATAGTTGGTGGTAACCAACTTACCTTTGTTGTGTGCACCTTGCTCCTTGTGATCGCTTGTACCTTCCACCTTCACACCTACATAGTGAAGGAATTCATACTTTAGCTTTTCGTACTTTTCCCTTTACCATTCTTGGTTCAAGGTAAATAAACTAGCATAACCACATAGCTACAACCTCTACAATCATATTTATCATGCAATTTTCACAATTTCACCTATTCTAAGATACTAGGCATTTCATCATACAATTGGTGTGGATATCCATACATTCAAGTGGTTATACCATTCCATGACACAACATTCCCAATTCTATACTTATATTTACAATCTACCCTTCATCCCAACACCCATTTAATCCCTTTTTCAATTCAGCCATAAAACAAGAATTAACATACAATCTCTTTAAATTTACACTACTACAAATAGCAAGCATGCCTTTCTAATCACAACAAGTAATCATCACAACATAATCATACAATCCATCCTACTACCTCCAAACTCAATAAACTTGATTCTACAACTTACCAAGATGATTAGCACCACTAGAGGGTTAGTAATTCAAGGACATGCAAGGAATTAGAGGTGGTTTCTCCTTCCAATTTTAGCAAAGAAATGGATGAGGTGAAGGCCCTAATGTCGCCACCCACCTCCTCCTTCCTGATGATTTCTTTTGTTTTTTCTAGAATTCCCCCATTTCTTTGTTTAGTCCCTTATTTACTTAGTTATACCATCCCCCATATTAACCCTTCAAGGTAAGTGTTATCTCATGTTTGGCCCCCACTCTTTTACCAACTAAATTCCCACTATTTTACCCAAGTAGTTAGCTTGGTAAATAGTCATGTTTATTAAATGTGCAACTATCAATGCACCATTTACAACTAGAGGTACACACCTTTATACACATATATATATACGCATACATACATACGCATACACATATACACACAAATATATATACATATACAATTTCCACTATACTATTATTACTTAACATTTTTGGGGTGTTACAAGTCTACCCCCCTTAAAAGAGGTTTCGACCCCAAAACCTGGATACGTACCGAATAAAGCAGGGTAGTGTTTTCGCATTTCTTCCTCGGATTCCCACGTAAGATCCGAACCCTTCCGATGTTGCCATTGGACCAAAACTTGGTTTATGGTCTTATTTCGCAACCGCTTCGCCTTTAAATCTCTTATAGCCACTGGTTTTTCTACATAATTCAATTTGTCGTCTACCTCTATGTCTTCAAGAGGCACGTACGCGGTTTCATCCGCGAGACACTTCCGTAACTGGGACACATGGAAGGTGTCATGGATCCCACTTAAGGATGACGGTAGCTCCAACCGGTAAGCCACTTGCCCGACTCGTGCCAAAATTTTGAATGGCCCAATATAACGCGGGCCTAACTTTCCACGTTTACGACATTTGATAATGCCCTTCCAAGGGGAGACTTTTAATAACACAAAGTCTCCCACTTGAAATTCGATCGGGCGTCTTCTACGATCCGCATAAGCCTTTTGTCGGTCTTGGGCGGCTTGTATTCTAGCCCGTATTAGGCTAATTTTCTCGTTAGTGAGGGCCACTAAATCACTTGGAGCTAACTCTCGTTGACCCACTTCCCCCCAACACACCGGGGTTCTACATTTTCTCCCGTATAACATCTCAAATGGTGCCATTTGGAAAATACTGTGATAACTGTTATTATAAGAGAATTCCACTAATGGTAAGTGTTCATCCCAACTTCCCCCAAAATCTAAAACACATGCCCTCAACATATCTATGAGAGTTTGAATGGTTCTTTCAGTTTGCCCGTCAGTCTGAGGGTGGTAGGCGGTACTAACCAACAACCTTGTACCCATTTCTTCTTGAAACCTCCTCCAATACCGGGATGTGAATCGAGTGTCCCGATCCGGCACAATAGACACGGGTACACCATGCCGGGATACAATCTCATTCACATAAATTTCTGCCATCCGTTCGGAGGTGTAAGCCTCCCGAATAGCCAAAAAGTGTGCGCTTTTTATAAGCTGGTCCACCACTACCCAAATTGCATCATAACCCTTCCTTGTCTTTGGTAGTTTCGTCACGAGGTCCATAGTGATCTCCTCCCACTTCCACACCGGCACCTCAAGTGATTGTAACTTCCCATAAGGCTTTTGGTGTTCGGCTTTGACTTGAGAACAGGTCAAACATTTCTTCACATACTTAGCGATGTCGCGCTTCATTCCCGACCACCAATAGTCTTTCTTTAAATCCCGATACATCTTGGTCGCCCCCGGGTGGATTGAGAACTGGGACTTGTGGGCTTTGTCAAGTAGTGAAGCCTTGACTTCACATGTCCAATGAACCCACACCCGCCCATATCGGGTCTTCATCCCATCCGCATTTTCTTCCAACTTGTCTATCATCCCTTTCATTCTTATCTTCTTCGGGTCATTGGCTTGCAAAGCCTCGACTTGGGCCTTCCGTATCTCACCCAAAAGGGTAGGTGTAATTACAACACCCAAGGCCTTAACTTGAATCGGGGGTGGGTATTCCTTCCGACTTAGAGCATCGGCCACCACATTAGCCTTGCTCGGGTGGTACACGATGTCACGATCATAATCTTTGATCAACTCTAGCCACCTCCGTTGTCTCATGTTGAGATCTTTCTGTTCGAAGAAATACTTGAGGCTTTTGTGATCGGAATATATGGTACATTTTGTCCCATACAGGTAATGCCTCTAGATTTTCAACGCAAACACTACGGCCCCCAACTCCAAATCGTGGGTTAGGTAATTACATTCATGGGGTTTGAGTTGTCTTGATGCGTAAGCGATGACTTCCCCCGTTGCATCAAAACACATCCCAACCCTTGATGCGAGGCATCCGTATAAACTAAAAAATCATCTGACCCTTCAGGCAAGGTCAAAACAGGCGAACTAGACAACTTCTCTTTTAGCACCCTAAAGGCTCTTTCTTGTTCTTCGCCCCAAACGAACTTTTCATTCTTCTTTGTCATCCGTGTCAAAGGTAGTGCCACCTTTAAAAAATCTTGGATGAATCTTCTATAATAACCGGCTAGGCCCAGAAAATTTCGAATTTCACTCGGGTTCTTGGGAGAAACCCATTTCACCACCGCCTTCACTTTCGAAGGGTCTACAGAAATGCCCTTCTCATTCACTACGTGTCCCAAAAACTGGACTTCCCTTAACCAAAAGGCACACTTCAAAAATTTAGCATAAAGCTTTTCATTTCTAAGCGTCTCGAGGACTTCCCGTAAGTGATCCGCGTGATCCGATTCACTTCGGGAATAGATCAAAATGTCGTCTATAAATACTATCACAAAACGATCCAACATTGAACGACACACCCGATTCATCAAATCCATGAATGCGGCCGGAGCATTTGTCAACCCGAAGGACATTACTAGAAACTCGTAGTGCCCATACCGAGTCCTAAACGCCGTTTTGGCCACATCTTCCTCCCTTACCTTCAACTGATGGTACCCGGAGCGAAGGTCAATCTTTGAGAACCAACTCGCCCCTTGAAGTTGATCGAATAGATCATCAATACGGGGTAAGGGGTAGCGGTTCTTTATTGTTAATTTATTCAACTCCCGGTAGTCTATGCACATTCGCATAGACCCATCCTTCTTTTTCACAAACAATATAGGGGCTCCCCACGGGGACACACTCGGGCGAATGAAGCCCTTATCGAGTAACTCTTGAAGTTGTGTCATCAACTCTTGGAGTTCGGTGGGTGCCAACCTATATGGTGTTTTTGCAACGGGTTGAGCCCCGGGCACCAATTCAATTTTAAACTCTACTTCGCGTTTGGGAGGAAGCCCCGGAAGATCGTCCGGAAATACATCCCGAAATTCCCTAACAATTGGTACTTCTTCAATCTTGGGGGCGGTGATCATGGTATCAACTACGTAGGCCATGAATGCCTTTCCCCCATTACGCACATGCTTCATGGTCTCCACCAAGGTACACAACTTGGCTTCGACCTTTCTATCCCCTATAAAACTTACCCGCCGCCCACTAGGTGAGGTAACGTATATGGTTTTATTCTTGCATTGGAATTCCGCGTGGTGTTTGGCCAACCAATCCATGCCTATTACTACTTGGAATTCCCCCATAGGCATAGGTACCAAGTCTACCCTAAAATCCTCCCCTTCTACCGTGAGAGTACAATGTCTACATACGTTGTGTAATAAATAGTTTTTACTATCCGCAATTTCTACTTCTAATGGGCTTGACAACGTTTCTATGATAAAGGAGGGGTGGTAAATCACTTTGGTAGACACAAAAGACCTACTTGCCCATGTATCAAACAACACATACATAAGAGTATTGTTGACTAGTAACATACCCGACACCACCTCGGGGTGGTTCTTTGCTTCTTCGGTAGTGATTTGAAACATTCTTCCACGAGCCTTCGAAGCTTCATTCTTCTTTCCCTCTTTCGGTGCCTCCTTCTTGAGCTTGGGACAATCCGCTTTGAAGTGCCCGGGTTCATAACAATGATAACACAACTGAACCGGACTAGGGCATTTATAAAACGGATGTCCCGCCTTCCCATAATTTTAGCACGTCTTTTGCCCCAAGCGGCATTCCCCCGTATGCGGTTTCCCACACGTGTTACAACTCGGTACTTCACCCTTCTTAGAATCTTCTTGCCCTGTTCGTGCCCCTTAGCCTTCTTTGGCGACTCCCAAGTCCTTTCAACCTTCCTCTTCTCACCCCGTTGTTCTTGGCGTTTTAATTCTGTTTCCCGTTCACGAGCCCAATCGATGAGTTCACCCAATGTGTTGCATTTCGATGCAGTGATAAACTCCCGGTATTCTGCCCTTAACATGGCATGATACCTATTAATCTTCATCCGTTCCGTTCCCACCAATTCTGGACAAAACTTCATCTTGTCGAGGAATATGTTTGTGATCTCATCAATGGTTTCATTCTTCTGGCGGAGGTGTAGAAACTCTTCCTGAATACGATCAATTGCAGTTTGAGGACAATGATGCTTCAGGAAGGGCTCTTTAAACTCAGCCCATGTCATGGTTCTTACTCGTTCTTGTCCCACTTCCTTACTATAACTATCCCACCAATCCTTTGCGCGGAGTCGCAATTGACCCGTGGCAAACATTACTTCATCTTCGCCTTCACAATGACTTCGTGCAAACACCCCTTCCATATCCGAGATCCACCTTAGACATTCGAGTGGATCTATTTCTCCCTTAAACACGGTGGGGTTGCACGACATAAAGTTTCGGTATGTACATCTCTTAACATTCTTGGAGCCGGACGACCCCTCTTCAATCAATTTCTTTAGTTCATCGAACCTACTCGTCATCATACCTTCCACTATCCCCATGATGTTACTTTCCACCTCTTCTATTATCTTAGGGAGGTTTACCTTTATAGCCTCCCCCACTTCTATCGCTACCATCTCCTTTACTTTATCATGTTGGGTACGTTCCCCCGCCGAGTTATCACCTTCATCCGCCATGTTTCTGAAATATTAATAACCATTTAACATATATACCATATCACGGTATTTCAATCATCATTCATTCTTTCTACGAAAGTAATTTTTTACTCCCAATATTTGGGCTAACACATTCTCTACTACACGTATACACGGATTGTAATCCCATGTGTATAAATGCGTCTATAAACGAGTTTTGGAGTTGCTCGGGCAAGGTACGGAAGCATAACAAGCTGAAAAATCAACATCCAAGGCTGAAGGGGGAGTTGGCGTAGGGTACGCCAAAAGTGGCGTAGCCTACGCCACTTGCGTAGGCAAGGAGTCCCAAGGTGGCGTAGGGCAGTAGGATTTTGCGTAGGCAAAGTGACTTGGCGTAGCCTATGCCAAAACTGGCGTAGGATACGCCAAAAGCTGCTGTTGGTCAACACTTTCCTTTTTCAAAGCAATATCTTTCATGCCATTCTTACCCATAATTTCCGACATTCTAGCAGCTCATTTACTAACTCTCCCACCCATCATAACACACATACCTTGATCAAGTCTCGGATCGATTGCATGCCCCTACGAGCTTCCGGTTTGAGTTCAAGTGCCTAATATACTTGATTCGCTCAAACCTTGGCTCTGATACCAACTTGTAAGGCCCGGAATTTTTTGTTTTTAAAACATAAGGATAATATAAAAACATCCATTATATATACATACCCAAAACGTCTTGTCCAATGACATACCAACAACCTTGGCGACACTAGTTAAGTTTACAAAAGACAATACCCAAGTTGGCTACCATGTGAATCTTTGACCCATATTCAAAACCATGTACAAAACATTAACAACTTGTTTAAATGACTCAAAGATCCTAATACTACCATGGTACCCAACCCTAAAAGAACGTGAGCGTGCATAATCCATCCTTGCTTGAGACTTGATCTTCATTCATGTGCTTTACCTATTACGAATCAACAAGGCAAACATTTAGTATGCTATAAACAATATCATCATCTTATCCAAGGAACCCAAGGAGTCCATGGAACCATGATGAAATCCTTACTTCTACCATTTTGAGCCGTTAAGGGTACTTCTACCATATTGACCCGTAAGGGTACTTTTACCATATTGACCCGTAAGGGTACTTCTACCGTTTTGACCCGTTAGGGTACTTCTACCGTTTTGAAGCCATTCTACCAACTCGCATCCTTGTGTAACCACAAAGGTATTTCATACCATTTTCATTCCGTCAAGTTCAATCACAACAAGTACATACATAATGAATATGATTAATATGTCCATTAAACTAAATAGTTGGTGGTAACCAACTTACCTTTGTTGTGTGCACCTTGCTCCTTGTGATCGCTTGTACCTTCCACCTTCACACCTACATAGTGAAGGAATTCATACTTTAGCTTTTCGTACTTTTCCCTTTACCATTCTTGGTTCAAGGTAAATAAACTAGCATAACCACATAGCTACAACCTCTACAATCATATTTATCATGCAATTTTCACAATTTCACCTATTCTAAGATACTAGGCATTTCATCATACAATTGGTGTGGATATCCATACATTCAAGTGGTTATACCATTCCATGACACAACATTCCCAATTCTATACTTATATTTACAATCTACCCTTCCATTAATCAACAATACTAAATCATATAGAGCTTTCTTGGTGTTGAGGTCCTGTTGACTTTTAAAAGTCAACATAAGACCTTTATCCCAACACCCATTTAACCCTTTTTTCAATTCAGCCCTAAAACAAGAATTAACATACAATCTCTTTAAATTTACACTACTACACATAGCAATCATGCCTTTCTAATCCCAACAAGTAATTATCACAACATAATCATACAATCCATCCTACTACCTCCAAACTCATTAAACTTGATTCTCCAACTTACCAAGATGATTAGCACCACTAGAGGGTTAGTAATTCAAGGACATGCAAGGAATTAGAGGTGGTTCTTCCTTCCAATTTTAGCAAAGGAATGGATGAGGTGAAGGCCCTAATGTTGCCACCCACCTCCTCCTTCCTGATGATTTCTTTTTTTTTTCTAGAATTCCCCCACTTCCTTGTTTAGTCCCTTATTTACTTAGTTATACCATCCCCCATATTAACCCTTCAAGGTAAGTGTTATCTCATGTTTGGCCCCCACTCTTTTACCAACTAAATTCCCACTATTTTACCCAAGTAATTAGCTTGGTAAATAGTCATGTTTATTAAATGTGCAACTATCAATGCACCATTTACAACTAGAGGTACACACCTTTATACACACACACACACACACATATATATATATATACGCATACATACATACGCATACACATATACACACAAATATATATACATATACAATTTCCACCATACTATTATTACTTAACATTTTTGGGGTGTTACACTAAATCCCTAAATTTTTTTGAACAACTAATTTTATCAGTTTTTAGTTTTTGATAAAAATAACTATATTCGGTTTTAAGGATTGATAAATTAAGTTCTCGGATTATCAATTAGTTCCTAAATTCAGGTTCTCGTTTTTAAGTTCTCGGTTTAAAGCTCTTTCGATCAGGTTCATGGACATGAGTTCTCGGTCAAGGTCTTCTACTTTGAAAACCCAAAATGTTTTTTCGAGATTCCATAATCTGTCCAAGAACCCATCTTATTTATCAAGAACTATCATGTAATCGGGAACCAATATTTTTTTGAGAACTATTAAAGAATCCAAGAACTAATAAAGTTATCCGAAAAAATAAGTTATTTGAGTACTCATAATATATTCGAGAACTCATCAGTATATCGAGAACTAATTCTGATATTCGAGAACTCCATTATGATATCTGAGAACTCATTAAGTCTTCGAGTACTCACAATTTATTCGAGATCTCATAAGTTTCTGGGAACTCATCACTTTCGAGAACTCATTAAGTCTTCGAGAACTCATAATTTCGATAACCCCTTATGCTATTCGATAACTCATATAAATTTTTTTGAGAACTCAATTCTTTGAGAACCCATTATTTCGAGAACTCAAAAGCTAATTCGAGAATTCTTCATTTTTTGAGAACTCATTAGATTACTGAGAACCCATTACTTTTTCGGGATCTCTAATAAATTTACATTTTTGATAAAACCTAATGTATCAAGCTTATTCAAAACATTATAAAACCTTGCTTAACTTGAAATAACATTTTACGTGTCACTTCTGTCCAAAGGTAATGTGTCACATTAGTTCACTATATAAGATCTCGTTAAGCATTGTAGCTCGGTTCACATAATTTCCATAAGGTTTCAACTTCTGCCAAAAGGTGATGTGAAACAGATTATGGTGAACCAAGTGTGTTGCATTAGAACTTTGAGTATTTCATTTCTGCCCAAAGGTGATGTGTTACATTTACTGTTAGCAACTTAATACTTAAATAAATAGCATATAGCCAAAGCTAGAGCATGTTATTTAAGTAGCTTATGTTGGTGTTATGATATTATCACGTCTTCATTACAAAATTGATCCTCACAATTAATGATCATTCATTAATATAATGATAATAATCTAAGTGTGTCTTACATCAATACCTGTAACTCGAAACTAATCACTCATTCTTCTATAAAGTACTATCTCAACTAACTGATCCACTCTAATTATCAAAACTAAGAAGAGTTTTCTTAAATTTTGTTCTTATTAAGTTACCTCTTAAGACATGAAATTCCTACGCTCTATCTGATAAAGTATTACAAAATAACATATGAGCATAAGAAGTGGAATATAATGTCTCTTATGGTAATTAAAAACACTTTTACTGATTCCCATCAGGTGAGCTATTAAAGATTCTGAAATTCCTAAGACTAATGTATTATCTATGGAAATGAAAGAATATTTTTTTGGAAGGTTTGTTTCAGCGGAGAATCCAAACGACGCACAACCCCTCAACCCTAGTTCGAATCTAGGCCAAACGCGGGTGTTGAATTTCTCACCCCATAGTGCGAGTGGGGGACTCGAACCTGAGACCAAGCCCGGGCGGAAACCTCCCTAAATAAGTCTAACACTATGGTTAAATGGGATCTGTAAATACATCTTAATATTTAATAACATGACCCATAAAGCTAAGAGTTACACATGGAAATCAATAAATTTTTAATGCATAATAACTTTTCCATAAGTACGATTAGATGCATTATGAATCAACTATAATACTCAGAAATATCAAAGTAAAATGAGTGTGTTGATAGCAAATTATGTACAACAAAAAGAACGCATTAAACTAGAAAAGTTGATGTTATTCACCTTACTACCATTAAACCTAAAAGAGGAAGAATAATTACCATAGAGAGGATAACTCTAAGGTCTGGAAACAAAATACAAGTACTATTTCCAGCTATAAGTTTCTCCAAAGGGAAAGTCTTACTAAGCAAAACTGTGCCATTAAGAATAAGCATAAGCAATGAGATTACCCATAAGACTATCCGTTGTGGCTACAGGTGAGCAATGGCTCTATCCTCTCATATTGAGCCACGTAAGCGCCCAGTTGGCAGGGTGATAAAGCTGCTGCTCACTGGCCTGATGGTGTTGTGGCTAGAGGTGAGTAGCAGCTTTATCCAGTTTTTTTTATTTTTTATTTTTTTAAATTTATAATATTTAAATTTGTAACAAAAATTAAATAATAAACGTAAATTTTTCATTAATAAAAAATTAAAATGACATACAATAATAAAAAAATAAACTACTTAAAAAACAAACTACTCTTCCTCGTCGATGAGGTGTTCTTGTTCCATCTCGTATTCCTTCACGAGACGCGCTTGTTCTAGTTCAAGTATCTTTCGACGAGGCATTGGTATGTGGCTTGTTAGGACAAAGAGGATTGGTGAAACCACTTTTGGAAACCTTAGTCTAATTCACTTCTGTCATTTTGGCTAAGTATAGAAGTACTGAAGAGAAGACAAGAAACTGCTGAAGAGAAGACAAGAAACTGCTGAAGAGAAGATATGAGAAGTGCTGAAAAAGAAACTTCATCAGAAGTTCTGAAGTCCAAACCAGACAAGTTCACTTCAGAAGTACTGAAGACAAACTACTCATCAGTAGTTTGTCATTCATCAGCACTTAGCAACAGATATTTTCCACCGCCTTTTGTATCAGTAGTTTATTGTTTATTATTACTTTTAGCTGTAATTGTTAGTTTCAATGTTGCAACTTGTGCAACTTGTTTCTGATGTTTCTGTGCTTGCTTTATTGGCAAGATACATGTATGTAAACGTCTATAAATAGGAGGCTTCAACCTTCTATTTTAGACATTGATTTTAATAGAAAAATCCTTCAAACACTTTCACTGTTCTATTCCATTTCAGTATTTATTGTGAATCTGTCTAAGTATCTAATTCTCATTTACTGCTTAGATTCATAATAAATACTTGTCATTATTAGTTCCAATCATCAAGGGGGAGTAATAACTCCTCTTAAGTATAAAAAGTGTTGCTTTAACTTTTACATTCCGCTGTGCTTATAATCTGATATACAAGAGCTTGCTAAAACACTTAAGTGTCAAAGATAGCAAGTTCTTACTTAAACAAAGAGCAAACTGATCCAACAATTGGTATCAGAGCATTGGTTTATCTGATCACATATCAATCTAACAAATTGAGAATCAGACACAAAGCTCTTATTGATACTCAATAAAAGATCAAAAGTTCACTTTTTATCAACATCCATCACTTAAAAGAGTCATCTGACAAATCAATACTCTTTAAAATGGATCCACATAATACTGGTTCTGCCACTAAACCTGCCATGCTTGTAAGAAATGAATACAACATATGGCAAAAGAGAATGGCACATACCTTGTCACAGACCAACACAGGTTGTTGGAGATCTGTGATATATGGTCCTCACAAACCAGTAAACATAAATCTTGAAACTAAAGTTGAGGTTCCTAAAGAACCAAAAGACTATACAGATGATGATTTCCTAAAACTTGAGCTAGATGCAAAAGCATTCTCTATGTTGGCAATGGCTCTCCCAAATGAGATATACTCTGGCCTTTTACATTGTGAAAGTGCCAAAGAACTCTGGGATTGTCTTAAAGAACAGTTTGGAGGAACTGAAGAGGTGATTGCCAACACCAAAGAGATTTTAGCTCAACAATATGAGACATTTGCTCATATTAATGGGGAAACTTTAACTCAAAAATTTGAAAGATTCTCCTCATTAATATCTGAGCTAAAGTTAAATGGTCAGACCTATACAACAGTATCTATGCTACATAGATTTTTAAGGTCTTTACCAGACAAATGGGAAACATACTCCATTGTTTTAAGATCCTCACCAGATTTTAGCTCCCTCACTCTTACAAAACTCCATGGGAGATTACTTACTTTTGAGAGAGAAATTGATCAAAAGAAGAAATTACAATCATCTGGTAAAACTGCTGATGACTACCTACCAGGTAGTACAGCACTTTTGGGACAAGACTCACCAACTTGTTCCTATGGATCTTATGACAACATTGACATAACAACTGGGATCTCATCAGAAAGATCTTTCCCAGGTTATGACAATGATGACCAAAGTCAAACTGCTGATAATCTATGTTTTATCATGGATGATTTGAAAAACTTTAGCAGTGATGACTTAGAAGAAATGGACATTTTACACCAACTGGCCATGCTAAGCATTAAAACTAACAAGTTTTATAAAAGGTCAGGAAGGAAATTCCCAGGATTGACCAGTAATACAAAAATTGGTTTTGACAAATCTAAACTGAGATGTCACAAGTGTCAGAAGTTGGGACACTTTGCTAGAGAGTGTAGAAACTCTAGCTTTAACCAATCACAATCTGGAAATAACTATAACCCCAATTATAATAGGAATAATGGAACTCAAGGGAGTGCTCATTTTGTACAGGCACAAGCTCCTCAACAGCAATACATGCCACAAGTACAATATGTTCAAATGCCTGCTCAACAGATGCAGAGCCAACAATCAATCCCTCCCTTTCCAGCTGCTCAACATCCTCCACAGCCTCAACAACCCTCTCAACAAAGTCTTTTCACCTCAGGGTATGTTGACTGGAGCAGTCTCCCTTTTGACACCACAGAGTGCAATCCTGATGCAGACAACAAGATGTTTGACATCAACTGGGGAGAACCAGACAATGGCAGAAAGAACTTTGCCTTAATGGCATTTGAAGGCTGTACTTCAAAATCTGCATTGTCACAGGTATCAAAAGAGTCTTTGACAAAACTTTGCTCAAATACTTGCAAAGAAACTTTTGCTCTCATAAGAGAGACAAATGTGCACTTACAAGGAAAAGCCAATGATTTAGAAAGAAAATACACTCAGATGAAGTGTGATTTAGAGAGAAAACTTACTGCTAAAACAAAAGAAGCCTCTAAATTAACTAACTCAGCTATTGAAACCCAAGCACAAATTAAAATGATGATAGAAGATCTTGGAAATGTCAGAAAAGAGCTTGCTGACACCAAGATCAGTTGTGAAAAATGGGTGGATTCTTGTAAGGGGTACCAGCTATTGCTAAACAAACAGAGTGCTTCAAATGTTAAGTTTGGCATAGGGTACCATCATGTTGAAACACCAACAGATTTCTCTCCCAAAACTACTGAAGATGGGAGAAAAATTGTTTCAAATGAAACTTCTGAAGGGAAAGACTGCACATCTTTCCATGAAAACTTTCTAAACAGAAATCCTGGTATTTTCAAAGAAAGTACTTCAGAAGTATTAACAAAATCTGACAACAAGCCATCAGTAGTTTCATCTACATCAGGAGTTGAGACCCTGAAAACTACTGATGAGCAAAATCTTTACACTAATGTCAGAAATTTGCCTTTAGATCAAAAACAAAAGGCAAAAGAGTGTGAAATTTGTGGTCTGTTCAACCACAAAACAGAGTTTTGTAGATACAGAAAAGGAATTCAGTTCAATCATAAAATTAAACAACAGGTTGTGGGAAATCAAATCAGAAATGATTATGAAAGAACCTTTAATCCCAAGAAACAACAACCTGAAAACACCTTTTCTCAGAAAAAGATAAAATCTCAACTAAAATCTTTTTCTCAAAATTCTTTGTCAGTAGTTAGACCTGAATCATCAGCAGTTTCACAAACTGCTGAGATTCAAAAACTAATGAACTTGGTACAACTACTGATGACCAAGGTTGATGGTGGTCCTGAAAAGGATACCACCATGGCTCTTAATGAAAAATCCATTGCCAAAAAGACATGGATTTCTCAACCTGGTCAAGAACAAACTGTAACTGTTCTCAAGAGCAAACCCAAAGCCAAACAGGCTTGGGTTCCTAAATCTAACTAATTTGCTTTTATGTGCAGAGAGTTTCTAGGGGCTTAAACAGCATATGGTATGTTGATAGTGGAGGCTCTATGCACATGACTGGATGCAGATACCTGATAAACAACTTTATCAGCCAAAGAGAAGGATCTGTATCCTTTGGGAACAATGCTAAGGGATATGTGCTAGGACATGGCAATGTCTCCTCTGGAAAAATACAGTTTGACAAGGTCAATCTGGTGGAAAACCTTGAATACAACTTGCTGAGTGTGTCACAAATGTGTGATAAAGGATATTCTTCCTTTTTCACAAAGACAGCATGCAAGATCATCTCACCAGAGGGCCAGAAGTTGATAGAGAAGATCATTGAAGATCATACTTTGCTGATTGCCAAAAGATGTGGCAATGTCTATGCAGTGGACATTGAGAAAGACAAAGTATTGAACAACACTGCCTGTTTCTTCTCAAGGGCATCAACTTCAGAAACAGATCTCTGGCACAGGAGACTTGGCCATGTGAACTTTAAAACCATAAATAAAGTCACAAAAATGGGCTTGGTCAGAGGTCTACCTTTGAAAGTATACCAGTGTCAAGAACACTGTGTATCCTGTTTAAAGGGAAAACAGAATAAGTCCTCCTATAAGTCTATTGAAGAATCAAAAACAACTGCATGTCTTCAACTACTCCATATGGACTTATTTGGACCTGTCAAGATTATGAGCCTTGGTAAGAAGAAGTACTGCTTAGTCATCATTGATGACTACTCAAGATTCACATGGGTATTCTTCTTATTCTCCAAGGATGAGGCTGCTGAAATCATCAAGTTCTTCATTCTACAAGTAGAGAAACAATATTCTCTACCTGTCAAAACCATTAGAAGTGATAATGGGACAGAGTTCAGGAACAAAACTCTGGATGAATTCTGTTTGTCTAAAGGGATTATTAGACAATACAGTGTTCCCAGAACTCCTGAGCAAAATGGTGTAGTAGAAAGGAAGAACAGAACCTTAATAGAGGGAGCAAGAACAATGTTAGCTGATTCTGGACTGCCCTTGTACTTTTGGGCAGAAGCAGTTAACACATCATGTTATGTTCATAATAGAGTTCTTGTGGTCAAGAGACATTCCAAGACTGCCTATGAAGTTCTTCATGGCATGAAGCCCCTTATCTCCTTTTTCAGGGCTTTTGGGTGTCAATGTTTCATCTTGAACATCAAGGAATCTATTTCAAAGTTTGCTGCCAAAGTTGACTCAGGTTACTTTCTTGGTTACTCTGCAACTAGAAAAGCCTACAAGGTTTTTAATTCTCACACCAAGATAGTAGAAGAAACATTGAATGTCAAGTTCAATGAGTCAAAACACACTCTTATTCCAGCACATCCTGCTGAACTTTTTGACCTTGACAACTTCCACTTTGGACCTGAGAAAGCTGTTACTTCATCAAAACCTACATATTATGGTGACAAAAGGTTTGATGATGAGGATCCCACACCATGGACTCCTCAAATAGTTATCAAGTCAACTTCAAAATCATCAGAAGTTCCCCAAACTTCTGATCAAACAAGTACTGAGGAACAAACTCAAAACTCTGGTTCAGTAGATCCAACTACTGAAGATCAAGGAACATCTGAACCAGATATTATAGACCTCAGTAGTTTGTTTGAAGAACATGAGCCACCTACACTTGTCAGTGGTTTACAACAACTGATTGAACACAGAGATCATCCACTTGATCAAATCATGGGTGATATAGCTTTAGGTGTTCTTACCAGAAACCAGCTCTCCAACTTTTGCCTATTTTCAGCCTTTATCTCACAGTTGGAACCAAAGAAGTACCAGGAAGCCCTCAAAGACAATAATTGGGTGCAAGCTATGCAAGATGAACTGCTTCAGTTCAACAAGCAACAGGTCTGGGAAATCTGTCCCTTACCTCCAAACAAGAAACCAATTGGCACAAGATGGGTTTTCAGGAACAAGCAAGATGAAGCTGCTATGATAATCAAGAACAAGGCAAGACTGGTAGTTCAAGGGTACTCTCAAGAAGAGGAAATTGACTATGATGAAACCTTTGCTCTAGTTGCAAGGCTTGAGGCCATCAGGTTATTTCTGGCCTATGCCATTTCCAACAAAATTAAAGTTTATCAAATGGATGTGAAAAGTGCATTTTTGTATGGAAAGATAAAAGAGGAGGTGTATGTCTGTCAGCCACCTGGGTTTGAGGATCCTTCTCATCCTGAGTGGGTGTACAGACTGGACAAAGCTCTTTATGGGCTCAAACAGGCTCCAGGGGCCTGGTATGATACACTCTCCACCTTTTTACTCAAAAATAACTTTACAAGAGGTGTCATTGATAAAACTCTTTTCATTAAATATGTTGGAAATCATGTCCTACTTGTTCAAATTTATGTTGATGATATCATTTTTGGTTCAACAAACACAAAACTGTGTGATGATTTTATGAAACTCATGCAATCAAAATTTGAGATGAGTACCATGGGAGAACTGCAGTACTTTCTAGGACTGCAGATCAAGCAACAAACAAATGGAACTTTTATACATCAATCAAAATATGTTAAAGAATTATTAAACAAATTTTCTTTAAAAGACTGTAAATCATGTTCCACTCCCATGACACCAATCACACAAGTTGAACCTGATGATCAAGGAAAACAGGTTGATCAAACCATGTACAGATGCATGATAGGTTCCCTTTTATACCTAACTACTTCTAGACCAGATATTATGTTTTCAACATGTGTCTGTGCTAGATATCAATCAGCACCAAGGGAATCACACCTTATAGCAGTCAAAAGAATTTTCAGATATCTGAAAGGAACTCCAACACTTGGAATTTGGTATCCTGCTTCAAGCAATACCAAGTTATCAGCTTTTTCAGATAGTGACTATGCATGGTATAAGATGACAAGAAAGTCAACATCTGGTGGTTGTCAATTCTTGGGTAACTGTCTAGTGTCATGGCAATCAAAGAAGCAAACATCTGTTGCAACTTCAACTGCTGAAGCTGAATACATTGCAGCTGCAAGTTGTACATCACAGATACAATGGCTCCAATATCAACTTCTTGATTATGGAATCAAAGAAACCAAGACACCTTTGTTAGTAGACAGCAAATCTGCCATTAGCATCATTCAAAATCCGGTACAGTTCTCAAAAACCAAACATATTGAGATCAGGTACCATTTCATAAGAGATTGCTATGAAAAAGGCAAGATTGAGGTGAAACATGTAGCAACAGCTAATCAAATAGCTGACATCTTCACAAAACCCCTTGACACATCAACATTTCAGAAGTTAGTATCCATGCTTGGGATGCTAAATTTGTAAGTGTTTATTTTATTCTGCACATATTTTTCATTTTTCACTTACAAAAAGACAAAAAGTCTGAAACAAAACTTCTGAAAGGAGAGAAACTACTGATGAACAAAACATCAGTATGGGGATAATTTCTGAAAAGTGTGTAACTTCTGATAAAATAACCTTCAGAAGTTATGAATAAAAGTATTTATAAAACATTTCTCATCAGCTGTTAAAACTACTGAAGAGAAAATGGGAACTACTGATGAAGATAATCCTTCATCAGCAGTTTAGTCAAAAAAGGGCAAATCTGACTTTTCCCATCATCAGAGGTTTTGACCTAGTCGGTTAAAAACTTCTGATAAAGAGATTTTTAACCAAGGCGGTTTAAAAACTTCTAATAAAGAAGATTCAAGCGGTTAAAAACTTCTGATAAATATCTTTTTTCAACACTTATCCTTTCAAACTCAAAAATATCCCTCTTTCTCTCTCAAAAACTCTCTCAAATAACCTAAACCTGCAAATCAACTGTTCGATCAAAACCCAAACCACATGGCTCTCGTTCTAAAACAGGGACACAATCAAAGGGCCTTTCTTGAAAAACAAGAAGGCTGGTCCCAATACGATGAGATCATTGATCTTGTCGTAAAATCCCAATATTTTACTGCTCTCACAATAAACCCACCAATTCATACTGAAACTCTAAATGAGTTCTGGGCAAATGCTGAGACGGTGACGGCTGATGATGAAGTCATTTCCCTCAACTCAAGAATAAAAGGGAAACCATTGACCATCACACCGGCCACACTAGCAACAAGACTGGGCCTGGATGATGTAGCTGCCCCTAATCAAGTTGCTAATTCTGATATTCACTTAACCATGACAGAGTGTGGTTATCAAGGTACTCTCTCCCATGCTACTATCTTCAAAAAATATTTTGAACCAAAATACAAGCTTTTGTTTCATTATATTATTATGTGTTTGAGTCCAAAAACAGGGTCTTATGACCAGATGCCCTCCACTTT
Source organism: Ambrosia trifida (assembly GCA_028751855.1). Lineage (NCBI taxonomy): Eukaryota > Viridiplantae > Streptophyta > Magnoliopsida > Asterales > Asteraceae > Ambrosia > Ambrosia trifida. The sequence continues at coordinate 87,076,174 of CM054130.1, read as the reverse complement.
TCAACCAATATTTCATTCCATAGTGAATGAAACCAAATTCAGGGCATCAAAATTATTTTTCAATGAGTTGGTGTTACATCATAATAATACCAAGAAAAAGTTTTTGTTATACCCAAGGTTCATTATGCAATGCATAATAGGGGAACTGGGTAATGAGGTGCTTGTAGGAAAAGTTTCAACTTTAAATCCATTAACCTCACAAGCATACTCTAGGCATAACAAACCGGCTACCTGGCCAGAAGATGATCAGGGAGAACAACAACAAGTCCCCCTGAAGCCCACATCTTCCAAACTCACACCACCAAAAGCCAAAAAGCCCAAGCCAACAAAAACAAAAACCCACCAACCCAAAAGAAAAGCTGTTCAGGAGGTTGAGATGCCTGAACATGCTCATGAGCAGTCTGCTCTTCAAATTGGTGAGACTGAAACACCCTCTCAGTCTCATCCATCTCAAACCCCACCAAGAGCACCCATAACTATCTTATTCAAAAGAAAAAGACTTAGAAAAACAATTGCAACTCACACTTCTTTTGAAACTGCTGACCAACCTATTTCACCTATTGCCCAAACTACTGAACCAACCCCTCAAATTTCTGAACCAGAGGCAATAGAGATTGCCAAACTTCTCTCTGGGCTAAGAGAGAAAGTCCCATCTGATAATGCCAGTCCCCTACAACCACAACAAACAGGGGACATAACCACAGCATCAGACATGGATGTGGGCATCACTAGCCCTAACCAAAGAGATGGGGGTGGACCAGAGTCTTTAAGCCCAATTTTAGAGACTCTTGGGGCATCTGAGGCTGCTACTACTCAGTTACCACCCAGTGGTGGATCTGAGGATAGAAGTAATATAGCTAAGACCTCAGATGTGGCAACTACTGATGAAGGCTTAATGCCTGAAGTAGGAAATCCTCAGAACCAAGAACAAGAGGTTCATGAGAGAACTGAGTTGGGCTCAGCTCATGATTTAACTGAGACAGTCCTCAATGAGGACAACATCAGGGATTCAGATGATTCCATTAATTTGGATGATGTTTCAAAAACAAAAACTACTGAATTGACGGCACTTTATGAAGGTCCTGTTTCAGGGGTATCCAAGCTCAAGAAGCTAGTCACCCCTGCACAGGTTAAAGTCCACTCAATCCCTAAAACCCCTAGAGTGGCATCCTCTGTACAACATGAGGATCTCCCAAAAACACACCCTTCACATCAAATGCCTACCCAATTCCCTGGGCAAACAAGCATAGACATGAACCAGCTATGCAGCCCAGAGGGTCCCCTGTACCACATGATGAACACTCTCATCAAGAATCACTTCCAAACATACACAGCTAACTTGGAGCTGTCAATCAAAAATCAATTTGGAGTGATCAAGACAAAGATGAATGATCTGTCCAACAAGATTGAATTCAACAGCAAACAGATTGGTCATCTTCAAGGTCAATTCTCCCAACCCTCAACCTCTAAACTTGATGAATCCAAAAAGGGGGAGAAAATTAGGGAACCTAAGGAGTCATTCGAAGCCAGGATAAGGGCAAGAGTGGCCATCCTTGAAAGAGATCAGAAGAATTAAGCCAGAAAAGAAAAACTGGCCAAACAGTTTGGTGTCTCTATTCAAGAGATAGAAGATGCTGAAAAATCTGATGAATCCCAAGGGCATAATGAAGAAACCTCTGATGACCAAACTTCTGATGAAGAATCAGAAAGTACTGAAGACAATCCTTCAGTAGTTGACAAACCATCAGCAGTTGTCAACCCATCAGAGGTTAACACTTCCAAATCTCAAACTGCTGACCCTTCCAGAACAACTGCTCCCATTCAACCAACATCTGATCCTATCAGGCCTACTACAACAGTTACAACAATGACTGTGCTAAACCCTTCTCCAATCTCTCAATCAGCTGAATTACTAGAGAAGAGTTTCGTTGCAGCCAACAAGAAGGCCAGAGAAGATCTGATCTGGAAAACTCTGGAAGAAAGGGATGATTTAGACCTAAGCCATGAAGAAAAACTTCAGGCCTATGAAGCTGAACTACAAAGGCAGGCTAGCCTTGATGAGATTGCTGAACAAGACAAAAGACAACAACTGATGTCTTACATCACAAAGAACAGCAAGACTAAAGCCTACACACTCAAGGGACTCTCTATGCAAGAGCTAACAAGAAGAGCACAACTGATTGCAGACAAACTGGCCACAAGTAAAGAAGAAAAGGCCAAGAGAGCCCAGATGATAGATGAATTAGTAGCAGAGGGCTATGGTTCAAAAGCCTCAGTATCCAGATGGAAAGAAGAAAGACTGATGGATACTTATCGAAAATACAAGGCTGCCAAGGCTGCAAATCCAGAGAAGTTTCAAACTGCTGATCCTTCAAGATCAATAGTTAGAACTTCTGGTATATCAACAAGAAGACCTGCTACTCAAAGAAAGAAAGCAGAGGACAATGTCAAAACTGATTTCAAAATGGTACTACTTGAAGGAAGTTCAGTAGTTCATTCAGATTTTGACATTGAGGAGAAACCTCTGTTAACACAATTCAGGGATCCTTCCACTTTTGCCTACCAAATCCAAAAGACTATCAAAGAAAAGATGCATACCAAGGTAGTGACTGAACACCATCTCCCAACTATTCAGATGCCTGATATGCAACAACAACAACAACAAGGAAGAGACTCCCACCTGAGGTTAACTGAAACAGAAAGCATCCAACACTCAGGATCATCAACCCAAGGGACAAGTCTGGTTCCCTATACCTCTGACTTTAACAAGTCAAAGGTACCTATCATTAGATGGTCACTTACTGATAACAACTCAGTATTGTTGACAAGAAGAGACCTTTCAAGCAGGGCTTACAAGAAGATCAGTGATCTAAAGAAACTGTCAACACAAGACCTACTCACAATTCAACATCTGGAACCACAGAGAGGATCTCTATCTGATGGACAGTTAAACCAGCTCAAGAACACCATGTTCAAAGAAATATGGAAGATTGTTCAAGACAGAAGAAAATCATAAGGAATTAGTAAGGTTTTGGCTTCATCAATCCAGGGGGAGATTGTTAGGACAAAGAGGATTGGTGAAACCACTTTTGGAAACCTTAGTCTAATTCACTTCTGTCATTTTGGCTAAGTATAGAAGTACTGAAGAGAAGACAAGAAACTGCTGAAGAGAAGATATGAGAAGTGCTGAAGAAGAAACTTCATCAGAAGTTCTGAAGTCCAAACCAGACAAGTTCACTTCAGAAGTACTGAAGACAAACTACTCATCAGTAGTTTGTCATTCATCAGCACTTAGCAACAGATATTTTCCACCGCCTTTTGTATCAGTAGTTTATTGTTTATTATTACTTTTAGCTGTAATTGTTAGTTTCAATGTTGCAACTTGTGCAACTTGTTTATGATGTTTCTGTGCTTGCTTTATTGGCAAGATACATGTATGTAAACGTCTATAAATAGGAGGCTTCAACCTTCTATTTTAGACATTGATTTTAATAGAAAAATCCTTCAAACACTTTCACTGTTCTATTCCATTTCAGTATTTATTGTGAATCTGTCTAAGTATCTAATTCTCATTTACTGCTTAGATTCATAATAAATACTTGTCATTATTAGTTCCAATCATCAAGGGGGAGTAATAACTCCTCTTAAGTATAAAAAGTGTTGCTTTAACTTTTACATTCCGCTGTGCTTATAATCTGATATACAAGAGCTTGCTAAAACACTTAAGTGTCAAAGATAGCAAGTTCTTACTTAAACAAAGAGCAAACTGATCCAACAATTGGTATCAGAGCATTGGTTTATCTGATCACATATCACTCTAACAAATTGAGAATCAGACACAAAGCTCTTATTGATACTCAATAAAAGATCAAAAGTTCACTTTTTATCAACATCCATCACTTAAAAGAGTCATCTGACAAATCAATACTCTTTAAAATGGATCCACATAATACTGGTTCTGCCACTAAACCTGCCATGCTTGTAAGAAATGAATACAACATATGGCAAAAGAGAATGGCACATACCTTGTCACAGACCAACACAGGTTGTTGGAGATCTGTGATATATGGTCCTCACAAACCAGTAAACATAAATCTTGAAACTAAAGTTGAGGTTCCTAAAGAACCAAAAGACTATACAGATGATGATTTCCTAAAACTTGAGCTAGATGCAAAAGCATTCTCTATGTTGGCAATGGCTCTCCCAAATGAGATATACTCTGGCCTTTTACATTGTGAAAGTGCCAAAGAACTCTGGGATTGTCTTAAAGAACAGTTTGGAGGAACTGAAGAGGTAATTGCCAACACCAAAGAGATTTTAGCTCAACAATATGAGACATTTGCTCATATTAATGGGGAAACTTTAACTCAACAATTTGAAAGATTCTCCTCATTAATATCTGAGCTAAAGTTAAATGGTCAGACCTATACAACAGTATCTATGCTACATAGATTTTTAAGGTCTTTACCAGACAAATGGGAAACATACTCCATTGTTTTAAGATCCTCACCAGATTTTAGCTCCCTCACTCTTACAAAACTCCATGGGAGATTACTTACTTTTGAGAGAGAAATTGATCAAAAGAAGAAATTACAATCATCTGGTAAAACTGCTGATGACTACCTACCAGGTAGTACAGCACTTTTGGGACAAGACTCACCAACTTGTTCCTATGGATCTTATGACAACATTGACATAACAATTGGGATCTCATCAGAAAAATCAAATATGTATATTAAAAAAAGTATATATTTAAAAAAATACATACCCGCTTTTCGGTCCTCCGATACTTCAACCCAAGCCCGACAAAGGGCTATTTTCTCCTCTTTGGTCTAAGGGATCACTTGACGCCTTGGTCGAATATTTTGGTTTGGCGATTCACCGCCCCTACCACCACCCCTTGCACCACTTCGGCCGACTGTCCGTCCTCGGCCACCACCTCTAGCACCACCTCGGCCACCACCTCTACCACCTCGCCTTTGAGTTGTTGGTGCTTGTGTATCCGGGACTAAATCCGGTGAAAGTGAAAGCGGTGGCTTTAGGCTTAGGTTAACTTCGATTTCGTTCGTTGGACTAACATCATACTCTTCTTCCTCAAGAAATTCCATTGCGGGTTGGTAGCAATTTTGCCATTGTGAGTCCATTTTTTGTTTGCTTGATTTTTGAAGTGTAGCTTGATAATTGAATATTGTATTTGATTTGTTTGGTGAATAAAAATTAGTTTTTTTTTTTGTATTTAAATAGGCCAACTAGCCGTTGGCTAACGGCTAGTTGGCTGCGAACGGCTATATTCTGCTCGCTAACAGACGCGACCATACTGACGGCTATTCGCTTGCACCATCGTTCGCTGAAGGGTGTTATGGTTCGAGTGATCCACGTGGAATGTTTTGTGGCTCGCCGCTAGTCGCTCGCGGGCCACAATGGATAGTCTAAGTAGAGAGAACAACTGGCTAAGATATGTAGTGCCTAATTAAGGATATTTAACTCCACAAATGCTAATGAATTCCAATTAACATATGATGGTTGAGTCTAGTTTTATACGTTTCCTTACCATAATTCAACAAATAATTAAGATGGGATTTGGTGGCAAAATTAAGGGTCTATTAACCATTATTAACTGATCTTAGTGTTGAAGCTTTATGATACCTTACGATATTCTTGAGATTACTCAGAATTTAGTATCAATACTAAAAGCTTCAATTTTTGACAGTTACAAGGTTTTAATGACCAAACCAAAGCCATTATTAAGTTAAACTCTCATATTTTTTGTTGTCATTATCTGAATAGAAACCTTCTGAAATAAAACTAGATGATTCAATAACGTTTTCACAACTTTGTTATCATGAAAATGAGAATTTACCAAAGGAAAATGAGGCTCGTGCAATTCATCCATTAAGACCAAAATTTTATGAGAAATCATGATCAAGTCACTAAAGGATGCTTGGCTATCAAATCGCATTCTTAGTGACTTTAAAGCATGTGTTAAACGCCCTAAACATTAAATGGCGAAAAGAATAAATAGGTTTCCATCGTAAGTCATAACTAATTGACATTAGTGGAGCTTAGATAAAATATCTATTCTGTTTCCTACCGACCGAACTATTAAAGAAATCAATTCATATATACTTAATAAGATTCCCTCTAAGTATGTCCTTAAAATTTCTTAATAAATCTGGACAATAAGGGAAATCAAGTATAAAATATATGAAATATTCTCGTTCACGCGCATCACTAAAACTTATTATGTGGAGGTACTAAGAGACCTAAAAGATTAGTGGGAGCATTAAGTGTCCTAATTGTAACTTGCAAAGGTTATGGAGGTGGGGGGAACGACAATTTGATCTATCCTCAAATTACACCTCTTGCATTGGACAACGCTCTATCACAACTTGTCTCCTTAGCATTTAACGTACTCCTAATAAAGTTTTGTGGATGCTTAAATATGGGTGAACTTAGATTTCTTACTAAAGTAATCCTCATCAAGAGAAATTACAATAAACATCATTAGGTTGTTTTCTCTATTAAAATCTATGGATCTTCCAAATGTTAGACCTTAAGCATGCTGAATTCATTAAGATTTCTAAGTTAAGTGGGAGCAGTAAAAGTCCTCATTACGACTTTCCGAAAGTACAAGATACGGGGGAGAGACTCATTAAAATTTGAGAACTCATTAAGTTTAACTCCGAATTTAACTTCGATTATTCCTCTTGTACACCTTACGACAACAACTCTTATACACTTAGAAACTGATGTTGCTCCTTATATACCTGAAAATAAAAACACTTAACTAAAGTTAAGTTTGTATCATAACAAACCCAATGTTCAACTCAGGAGGTCATCTGGGTCTAAAAGCCCATTAACTTTGATGATTATGTAACCTGCCTGACTAACTCAAAATTGATGGTTGGAAAGTTTACCGATCCTACCTCTTCTAACTAAAACCATTAGCATCAATTAATCTTCTAAATGGAATAAAACTATTATTAGCAAAATTTAATTCCATAAATTAGAATAACGTTTGGGATTTGGTTGAATAATCTAAAGGTATTCATAATTAAAACTAGATCTGAATAGAAACGTTATAAGATAAGATTGATTGTAAAAGATTATACTCAAGAGGGATTAGATTATCAAAGAATCTTCTTATTTGTGTTTCAAGAGATTTCTTTGAGGATCATTACCGTCCTAGTAGCTCATAATAACTAAGAGCCACATTAAATGGACATTAAGACAACTTTCCATAACAATGACTTACATGTTCATTAAGCAACATGAAAGTTCTAAACTGAAGGTTAAGAACACTTAGTCTGTAAGTCAATAAGATCCAATATATATGGGTTGATGCAGGCATAAAATGTGTTGGAATCATAATGAAATTCTCTTCATCAAAAACTAAGTGGATTAAAGAACCTACCTCAAGATGAGTGGGAGCAACTAATGAAAACTCGTCCCCTTACATAGATGACGTTTCTCTTGACAAGTATATGTTACCTAAGTCAAAGCATTGTTCATCCATAATTTTGACATGATGAATATCAGGGATTCCTCTTACGTGATAGGAATCAAAATATACCGAGATAGACCCAACGGGATATTAGTTTCATCCCATAAGTTTTACATTAAGCGGGTCCTTAAGTATGTAACATACAACATTGCCTCTTTTAGAGGATAGTAGGATAAATGAGATTATTACCTTATGCTTCATTAATTAGAAGACTTATGTAAATTTAAGTCTATGCTTGTTTATGATATCGTTTGTATTGCTTAACACTAGACTTGACTAGATTGATGAAAAACATCTAATGGAACATTACAATATCTTTAAGAAACAAGAGACTGTAATCTAAAGAAGAAGTGAGAACCTAAAGTAATTGACCACTCTTATTCTAACTTTGTTATATTCAAAGGAAATCAAGTGTCAATTTCGGGGTATATTATAAAGTTAGCATACATAACTTTCTCATGGAGGAGTCATAAGGACTTGTTAACAACAACCTAAGTTATCATGACATAATGTGTTGCCCTAATTTCTCGAATAGTAGCAGTTTGAGAGGAGTTGCATTAGAGTTCGATACGAAATTAGTGTTCACTTATTTTAAGAACAGGTAGAGGAAATTAGAATTTTGTATCGAATGCATTCGTGATGTGCTTATGGATCCAATAACTAAAGGTCTATTACCCATAAGTCTCACTAATGACCAAATAAGAGAAAAGGGTTTTACTAATGACCATGTAGAACTTCATATTGTACTATGAATGACTCATGACTGACGACTGATTACTAATGATTAATTTTCCTCATTATGATTTGTTTGTTTATTAGTATGTTAAGCTAGCATAATGAAATAAAGACAATAATGTAACAAATCAACAACTAAGGGCATTACGTAAATTGATCCTAATGTTAAGTTTTAAATTTGGATTGTAAATGGGGGGTCTAAGTCGAATATAGACTTAACGACTGTATTTCTCTACTAAAGTTTGGGTTTAGAACTAAAATTAGTATTAATCTCTCGAGACTAACGTAATGCTCATAATAAATGATTACTCGGCTAAGTGGGAGAATGTTGGAATAAATATATGTAACGTTTGTATATTTATCAATAGCCATTATAATTATTTATATAATGTTGATCAATTATTAATATTATCCTAAGCCCAATAATAGATATGTCTTCGATGGGCGAACTTATCATTAGATGGACCTTATTAGGGTGTCCCCTTGGTATGTATAAATATAGAGAGCTTATTATGAGATTAGGGTTGACACAATCATAACACCACAATGACTATTAGTTGTCCCCTATTACTCTCATATCTCTCAATGTGTTCATATCTTAAGAACACGTAAACCATCATAAATGCATACCCTAAAGGGAACTCGACCATACTGACAAGGATGTCGTCTTTCAATACGCTTACAGCATCAGTCTCGGGTATCACCAATCTGTCAGGTATCATTATTACTATGTTTTCCATTACATACAGTCAAAACTGATCAATGCATTACCCATGCAACGATGTATCAAAAATATTCAAATAGGTTAGCGAATTCTAAGAGTAACCGGGGTGGGGCGGGAAGGCAGGGTGGGAAGGGCTTTCCCCGGCAGGAACACCGCCCCGCAAGGGCGTGGAGAGGTGGGCGGGAAGGGGGCGGGGAGAAGAAGACCGGCGTGGGGAGGAGGGGTAAGCCACGTGTCGAAGTGGGATTGGGCCATTCTTGTTTGACCGTTGAAAAAAAACAAAAAAATTTAAAAGTAACCGTTGGGATTTAACGTTCAAAAAAAATTATATATAAACCCCATTTTATTAAAAAAAACACCCACTACTCTTCATATTAACCTCCCATTTTCACCAAATTTTATACACTCCTTCATCAACTTTTGTACATCTCTTCATATTCACCTCAACTTTTATATATTTCTTCATACATTTTTTAAAAAAATTAACCCATACAACAGAGGCTTTGACCCGAACAACCCATACAACTACATCCCAAACCCGAATACGCCACCGGTTCGTCCAGTACCAAACCGTCCACCCATTCCATCACCTTGTCCCGACTACGCGGGTTATCTTAGTGGGCAGATTTATCCTAATTTTCCATTTAATGATTCCCTCGTTCCTAATTTTCCTTCACAACAACTCACTCCTTTAACGCCACCGGATACCATACCCGAAACACAAGAAGAAAATGTTGTGGGATCATCGTCCGGTAAAAAACAAACCGATAAAAGAACTCACAAAAAGAAGATTGCGGAGGAGAAAGCCTTGAACGCCGCCAACCGCCAACATCAAAAGTGGACAACCGCCGAAGAGGTTGCCATAACGCAAGCTTGGATAAGCGAGTCGGAAAACTCGATTCAAGGTATTTGTAATATTTTTTGAATATTATATATTTTTTAGACATTATATATTTTTTTAGTCATGATATATTTTTTTAGACATTATATATTTTCTTAAACATTATATATGACTAATGGATTTTTTATTTTCTTTTTGTGTAGGAAATAATCGCCACAAAGCCGACTATTGGGACGACATAAACAACGCGTTCCATAAGTTGATGGATCGAGAGGTCTATCGATATAATGATAGTCTCTCATCCAAGTGGACGGAGATAAACAGGGCGATGAATGCCTTCAAGGACCATTATTATTACGCTAGAAATTATCTAAGAAGCGGTGAAACGGACGACAACTACCTAGCTAATGCGCTAAAAGCTTTTTGCGAAGAGAAGGGCATGGACTTCAAGTTTTTGCATTGTTGGGAGATCGCGAAAAACCATTCAAAATGGGTGGACGTCCCCTCTGCTTCCAATTCGTCTAAAAGGACAAAAACAAATTCATCTCATAACCGTTCGGGTGGACGTGAAGACTTGGATGATGACGACTTCGACGAGGAATTGAGTCGTCTACCCGGTCGAGACAAGTCTAAAAAGAGGGCGCAAAGGTCCTCTGCTTCGGGATCGGGGCAAAGTTGCTTACAGCAGTGACTTAGCCGACTTAAATGCCAACATCGTCCAATTCAACAACAAAGGTTCGAGGAGAAAAAAAATCCATTCACGAAGCCTTTGAAAAAAAGTTGAGTATGAAAGAAAAGCGCGAAAAGCGCGAAAATATGAAATTTCTCGCTATGAACACCGATCATCTACACGGTCCAGCTACAAATGAAGCGTGAGATTATGGAAAAATATAGTATGTAGTTTTTTTTATTTTCTAGGTTTTTATTTTATTTTTTCGGTTTTTTTATGTTTTTTTTATTTTTTAGGTTTTTATTTAATTTTATTATTAATTATTATGAATTTTAATTTTGTTTTTAATTAAGTGATTTTAAATACTTAAAAAAATGATCGGGATCGGGGCAAAGTTGCTTACATCAGTGACTTGGCCGACTTAAATGCCAACATCGTCCAATTCAACAACAAAGGCTCGAGGAGAAAAAAAATCCATTCGCGAAGCCTCTGAAAAAAAGTTGAGTATGAAAGAACAGCGCGAAAAGCGCGAAGATATGAAATTTCTCGCTATGAACACCGATCATCTACACGGTCCAGCTACAAATGAAGCGCGAGATTATGGAAAAATATAGTATGTAGTTTTTTTATTTTCTAGGTTTTTATTTTATTTTTTCGGTTTTTTTATGTTTTTTTTTATTTTTTAGGTTTTTATTTAATTTTATTATTAATTATTATGAATTTTAATTTTGTTTTTAATTAAGTGATTTTAAATACTTAAAAAAAATGAAATGCCACATGTCTTCCCCCCCCCCCCCCCCCTCCTCTTCCACTTCTCACAATCCTCCCGTTGTAAACAAGATGTTAAATCATCGCCAGTGCAAGGTGCTAAACACACCAACAAATGTGCCTAGTAAGCCGTCACATTAGATTTTCACACCTAAGAAAAATGTTATATTTATATGTGGTTGTTTATTCCACATCGGCTAGAAGATAATTTTCCTAGTTTCTTCTGTTAGATTAAGTTCAATTATGTTTTGTATCTATACATATAATAAACCAAAGCCATTTTAATGACATGGCATTTAAAGAGGATATTCTCTTCATTGAGTGTGTCATGTGTCATCCCATGTGGCAAGGGCTTTATTTTAGGAAAATAATAATTTAAAATTTAAAAACAAAATTAGAGTTTTATCTCTAATGTTTTCTCCCATAACTTTTAAACGTTAATATCTTTTATATACGAGATTTTTTAAAGAAAAAAATTACACCAAATTAACGAGCGTTTTATTATCTTTCCAACGGGTACCATAGTGCTATATAAAAAACGGAGAAAAAAACGACTATTTTTTTTTGTGGTTTTGTTCATACAGGAAAAAAAACACAAAGTGTTCGGATATATTGGCAAGTCATTAATTATGTTGTCATATTAGATATTTTATTATGTCATATTAGATATTTCAACCCGGGACGCTCTCCAACAGGTAATTGCTATGTTTTCTTTTTTCTACCATATTCTGAAATAGCTCAAATCTTATTTAATGCAGTTAAAGATCTTTGACTAAATGTATTGGTGCTAAACAATCTTTGTCCCCTTGAAGTGCTTGGGATCTTAATATTCTGTTTTAGGTGTTGATGTTGTAAGGTGAAATGTATATTTTGGTATATTTTTTTTAAAGTATCTAATATAAGTTGATACATAGATGCCATTTTTATAGTTTAGATACTTCTAATTTTATTCACTTTACTTAGATTTCTTAACCCGGGACGCTCCCGGGGTATAAGCTAGTATTTTATATTCTAGAGGGCTAAATACGTGTTAGAAAGGTCAATAATACAACTCTGCAAGGCAAAATTGTCCTTTCACTTAATTTCACGTACTAGGGGCAATTTTGGTACTTAAACATATATATAATTCTACAGTGTCGTAGCTTCCTTGGAGCGGGAGGGGGTGGCTGCCCCTCGAAATTTTTGCTTAGAAGTTCTGAGTATATTGAATCCGTATATAATTTTTTTGGTATATATGGTTTCGACCCTCCGTAACCGATGACTTCTAACCCCGCGGTAACTTTTGACCCCGAGATTTTTCTCAAGCTTAGTCGCTGTAATTCTGTAAATATAAACTTTTAAATCACAATTTAGGTACTTAAACTCTTTGAAGCTAAAGCAAATATTTCTTTCTTTTTAATTGACATTTTAGTTTGTCTCACGTTAGTGCTATTAAGAATTTTACAAATATAAACTTTTAAGGGGGTGTTTGGGATTGATTATTCAAAACAGATTATGCGTTTTGAAAAAGCAGGGGTGGAGCTGCTTATAGATTATTGCGTTTTGATAGCCTAAAAAACTGATTATTTGCGTTTTCAAAACGCAATCCAAACACTAAAAATTGATTATCCGCGTTTTCAAAACGCAATAATCTAAAAATCAGATTCAAAACGCAATCCCAAACACCCTCTAAATCACAAGTTACAACCCTTTAAAGCAAAAGCAAAAGGTTTTTTTTTTCTTTTTTTTCTTTTTTATTTTTTAGGAGTTTTTAGTTTGTTCCACATTGATACCATTAAAAATTTTACAAATATTTTTTTAATAACAAGTTACAACCCTATAAAATTGAAGCAAAAGTGTGTTTTTTTTTTTCGTTTGTTTTCTTTTTACATTTTAGTTTGTTCCACATTGTTGCCATTAAGAATTTTACAAATTTAAACTTTTAAATCATAGGTTACAACCCTTTTAAGCTAAGACAAAAGTTTTTTTTTTTTTTTTTTACATTTTAGTTTCCACGTTAATTAGTGCCATTAAGAAATAAAGTCGGATTGAGTGACTTTATAATAAAACCCTCTCAAACCAAATAAACCACCTCATAACCCTTTTAGCACATTTGACTTTTTAAATTGAGATTTTTAGTTAAAATATTAAATTTTAAATTAAAGGAGTTGGTTAAACCGGTTAGCTAGACCGGCTGGCCTAGTACGGCCTTAATAACATTGACCACAAGTAAAAATATGTTTGATCGACTGGTCCGGCCTGGTATTAGACAACAACAAAAAAATTATCTGCACTTAACCAACCTAAGTGTTGTGTTTTTCGCTGCAACACACAAACATCCTACTAGTCATTTAAAATCATTGATTAATATGAGTCTTTCTATTTTTTCTAGAGCCAACACGCTTTATCCTTATTTAATTAAAAATAAATTTATTTTAAGAAACACTTAATATCTATATAACTTTATAATGTAAAAATCAAATACAAATGGCTCTTACATATTAAACGTTATGAAAAACCATTTTTTTTTTCTATCTAGTCAAGCATGTTTTCTAAAAATATAACATTTTTTTGTATAATTACTTTAGTATAGTAATCACTCTAGATATAACCGACTCCAATGTAACTCATTTAAGTGGCATTGAAACTGTCTCACCGAAGCCTACGATCTTAGTTTTTAGATTTTCGTTTTTTTTTTATTTTTAGAATTTGTATCATATCACTGTGTCTTTTATGTGACATTGTGTCTTTTGTTTATTTTTGTCATTGTCGTTTTTGCCACTCATTGTCTCTTTTTTCTCATCTTTGTGTTATTTCTCGGCATTGTGTTACATTTTGCTACTCGTTGTGTTATATTTTGTAACTCATTATGTTTTTTTGTATCCTATAATTACTCTTCTTATTTATTTTACACCGTGTAAAATGACCCAATTTTTTTAGATTTTAAATCTAAAAATATGCTTTACTATATGAAAAAAAAATAAAAATCATTCACTTTTGTATTTTAAGATTTACCCTAACTTTATAAGTAAAAGATCATATGAAAATTCATATTTATATCACGAAGCTGAGTTTCCAAGTCTCAAACGAGTGGTTGGTCGAACACGGTATGAGTCAACTATATAGCTAGCATTGACGTAGACTTATAAGAGATTGGGTAAATATATTTTGAATGATGCATTAATTATTCATACGATTGTTGATCATCCATCAGTAGTCATGAATTTTAATTATAGTTTCTTCTTTGCCTTTTTCCTAATTCTCATGTTTTATTGCTACTCATCATCCAGTGCTCGGCCTAATTATGAATTAAATCATACTGCAAAACTTTCCACTACTTGGTCGACCCCTGATGACCATCCCATTCTTGTTACAGAAACCAATTCAGCTCAAATCACCTTTGCCTTTGCCTGTGAAAGTCGAACATTTTGTACCTCATACTTCTTATCCATATTCATTTATGATTTTATTTCATACAGCGAGTGGCAGCTAGTTTGGACTGCCAACCGAGAGTATCCCGTAGGGAGGAATGCGTTACTGAATTTCACTGCCGCTGGAGACTTGGTGCTAAAGGACGGAGATGGAAGCATAGTTTGGATCACCAACACGGCTGGAAAATCAGTTGTTGGCATGAACCTAACTGATTCCGGAAATCTGGTGTTGTTCGATGACCACAACTCGTTAGTTTGGCAATCATATTCTTATACAGCAGCTCTTTCAACTTCATGGGATACCAATTACTCAGATTTCCAACCCATACTCCTTAGAGAAATCAATGGAGCTCAACTCTCGTGTAGCTTTCTCTGTGAAGGATATTGTTCCGACGACAGAAAATCTAACCACTACATCTTTGCAATATTTTTTTCTCCAACCACTAAAAATGACAATGATACTAGGAAGGTTGTTTGGTCAGCCAACAGAGACCATCCGGTCGGGAATGATGCGATACTGAATTTCACCAGAGATGGAGAATTGGTCCTAAAGGATGTAAATGGAAGGATAGTTTGGACCACCAACACTGCAGGCAAATCTGTTGCGGGCATGAACTTGACTGATACTGGAAATTTGGTGTTGTTCGATCACCAAAACTCGGTAGTTTGGCAATCTTTTGATTACCCAACAGATTCTTTGTTACCTGGCCAAAAGCTGTTTACAGGCCAACAACTGAAATCTAGTATTTCGGATACCAATTCGTCGGAAGGTATGTATACTCTTCAAGTCACAGATAAAGGTTTGTTTATTTATGTTGAATCAAACCCACCTCAACCCTATTACAGTAGGTTTGTCTATCCGTTTGACAATGACAATGGCATTAAAAGAAAAAGATACATTAGGTTCTTGAATGGGAGTTTATCACTATTCATTCATTCTTCCGAGCCAAGTGGTCCTGATATTGCGATTGAAATACCTCCAGCATCATCAGCTCAATATATGAAACTCATGCCGGATGGCCATTTGCAAGTGTTCGAATGCCAATCTGATTCCTTTGAGTGGACAGTGGTATCCGATATTACTATGTTAGATGATTTTGTAGAAGCGTGTGATTACCCTTTGGTTTGCGGAAGAAATTCCATTTGCTCAACTAATCAACAATGTATTTGTCCCGGAAATGAATATTTTAGACCAGTGAACGATCGCCAACCCAACCTGGGTTGCTCTGAAATTACTCATCTCACATGTAATTCTACACAACATCAACATTTTATCACACTGGAGAATGTCACGTATTTCACCTCTATTGCTGACATGGCAGGGGTGAATATGGAGACTTGCAAACAAGCATGCCTTAACCATTGTTCATGCAAAGCAGCTTTTTTCCATTATTTTTCAAATGCTTCAAGTGGAAAATGCTTCCTAACTTCAGAGCTATTTACAATGAAGAACACTTATCCATATAATTTTGTATCTTTAGCTTTCATAAAAGTTCAGAATGTAACATCATCAGCTCCTTTGCCTCATCACGTGCCTCGTCAAGTGGCAAAAGTTGTAGGTTCTACAACTGGAAGTATTATGCTTCTGCTTGTTGCGGCCATTGGGGTTATGTATGCAGTCTACAAGCGAAAAAGGTACGCCGAAATGGAGGAAGAGCATCTAGATCAAGTTCCAGGAATGCCGAATAGATTTTCGTATGAAGAACTGAAAACTGCCACAGAAAATTTTAACAAAAAGCTTGGTGAAGGAGGATTTGGATCAGTTTTTGAAGAGAGTCTGAAAGATGAATCAAAGATTGCAGTAAAATGCCTAGAAGGTCTCACACACATTAAGAAATCATTCCTGGCCGAGGTTCAATCCATTGGCAGCATTCACCATGTGAACCTAGTCAGACTTAGAGGATTTTGTACATGGAAATCACAAAGATTTCTAGTGTATGATTTTATGAGTAATGGGTCATTAGATAAGTGGATCTACCATGGAGTTAGGGAGCAAATACTTGAATGGGGATGCAGAAAGAAAATCAGTCTTGACATAGCCAAAGGTTTAGCATATCTCCATGAAGATTGTAGACAAAAGATTGTGCATCTCGATATTAAACCTCAAAACATACTTCTAGACAGTGATTTCAATGCCAAAGTATCCGATTTTGGGTTATCTAAGCTCATTGACAAAACTCAAGCCGAAGTAATGACTACCATAAAAGGAACACCTGGCTATATCGCTCCAGAATGGTGGAGCTCCATTATCACTGAAAAGGTGGATGTTTACAGCTTTGGAATCGTTCTCTTGGAGATCTTATGTGGGAGGAAAGTTTTCGATAGATCTAAGCCGGAAGAAAGCTGGCACTTGTTGTTTGTCTTTCAAAAATGCTGGGAGGAAGGAACGTTGTTAGATATGGTTGACGAACACAGTGAGGATATGCAGGTACACAAAACTGAAGTCATGGATATGATGGAAGTGGCTGCATGGTGTTTACAAAGAAACTTTAGGAGAAGGCCGTCAATGTCAACGGTGGTTAAGGTGTTAGAAGGAGTAATGGAGGTTGAAACGAACTTGGATTACAACTTTACAGATCCCAGAATCCAGGAACCAGCAGTTGGAGACAAGAAAGATTTCACATTATTGTCGTCATCTCTTCTCTCGGGGCCAAGATAAGTGGCCATGAAGTTCTTGTGGCTCATTTTTATGCAGTTTGTTTAATGTTATATTTATGTTCTGAACCAACATACATAGAAATGTTGGTTATTAAATAAGTTTTATATACACATGTGTGGTAATGTGGTATCCATCTCTTGTTTCCTGTTACAATTAGCCCTATAAACGAACTGAACATTCATGAATTGTTCCTAACTTGTTCGGCAGAAAGTTCGTTTAGTTTAATGAATGAACAAGGGTTGTGTTTGTTCATTTATGTTCTTGAACGTCCGTTTATGTTTGTTATTTATGTTCGTTTATGTTCATTTAAGTTTTCTTAATTACATAAGAAGTTATATATATATATAAATACAAACATAAATTGGGCTTTAGCTACTTGTATAAATATAACCAATTAATAACTGGGTTTTTTAGTAATACAAAATCGTTTACATTTATTATGTTTGTGAACGTTCGTTCATGAACTGTTCGTTTAGGTATTAAACAAACGAACATAAACGAACATGAACATGACAAATTTCTTAATGAACGAACACGAACACAAAAATGTGTTCGATTATGTGTTTGTGTTCGGTTAATGTTAAATGAACAAACACGAACATGCCTTTGTTCGTGTCCGGTTCATTTACAGACCTAGTTACAATATCAACTGCATTTGAGAAAAAAATGACAATTTTCTTCTTCATCATCATATTTCATGAGTGTTCTACAAATAAAGTTTATTTGTGACTTGTTAAAGAATGTGAATTAACATACACATATTGTACTAAGTACAGATTCACACCCACTACTGTCAACAATTTTTATTTTTTCCAATTTCTCAAAATTTCACAATTTAGTCAAGAACGAAAAGACATAGGTGTTTGTGTATAAATATATATATATATATATATATATATTGAGCTTGCCATTTAATTTATTAATTAATAACGAATTGGAAGTACTCACATACAATCCTATGCAATCCACATCCCCCAACCCATCGAATAGCACTCAGAATTCAACACGAATCATGCAATAAGTTCCAGAATCCTCAGTTGCTTTGCACAATTTGAGCCAGAATCCTTCTGTTCGTGTTCGTTTGTTAAGAAAACAATCATGTTCGTGTTCGTTTGTTAATTTTGTTCAAAAACGAACATGAATACAAACAGACATTCATGAACACAAACAAGTGTTCATGAACAGAAATAAACACAAACGGACATATAATAACTTTCTAATAAAATCGAATTCACATACATATATGTTTATTTATTTATTCAGGTTAAATTAAAAAAAAAATATTAAGACAAACTATAAAACTAGAAAGCCTTATAAAACTATCGAACATAAACGAACACATTCACAAACACAAAGGGACTTTGCGCCGAACGATTCATGAACTACTGTTCGCTGAAAGTTCAGTTCGTTTGCAGCCCTCTACGTAATACTATTATTCAAAGAGTTATTTAAACACACACAATTTGCATACTTTTCTTCAAGGATGTGAACTGCCAGATTACAACTTTCTTGATATAATGATCGCTGTTTGACATAAATCAATGTATTTCTGAACCTGATAATGAACCATCTCACATCTTTATGATATTAATCCCCTGTTTTACACATATTTTGTCCACCTTTTTAAAATATACAAAGATGGAAGTGCAGAAAGACCAGAAATATGGAAAATAATCAATGCATGTTTAATAGACAACACCTTTAAATTCAAAAAAAAAAAAACAACAAGAACACGAGACTGCAGATGTTGCCACATTCTAAAATTAACCAAAATATTACTAAATATACGGATGGTTGATTGTTGACCTGTGGCGCCCATTACAGCACAATCTTGAGGGAATCCTCTGGTTTTATGTACACTTCCATTTGAAGACGATTATCATGAATACTTGATTTGAATGGAGGGGAATTGGATTTCCTGATTAGGGTTTGTGTGAGCTTCACTTACTTTCCTTAATTCCCCCAATATATATTAATGGGTCAGTCTCAAGACTAGGGAGTTGAGGAGTCCATTATGGAGGATGGTCCTCTATTCCACCTGTCATGTCTTGTGGGGTAGGTTCATTCTTCCTATAATGGTTTAAGAGTGGTGAATGTAATGTTTTAAAAACCGGTTTTTTAACCATACCAGATTGGATTTAAAAATAGTTTAACTGGTTGAACCGGGTTATATCACGCGGTTTAACCGGATTGGCTATTTAACCCTACAATTTTATAAATACAACTTTAACTCAAAAATAATCTAATAGTACATGATTTCGTAATGAAACAATAATAATTTAAAAGTGAATTCATACTAAAAAAATCAAAATTGCTCAATTTTGAACAAAGCTGTTTTTATATAAAAGGGTATAATTGTTTTATGTCATTAGAGTGTTGAATCATGAAGAATCAAGTTCATGATCGCTTAAAAGATAAAATTCGTTTTTATCTTCATCCTCATCAATAAAAGTATAACTATTTTTATTTTTCACATTCTTTAATAAGAAGTTTTAGTTATCAATAATCAAAATATACTAAAATTACGTAAGATAAATAACATATATACCAAGTAACCTTGTCTTTGAGAAACCGATTCATGTTATTTCTCACTAAACATGATAAAATTCTAAAATTAACCTCTTACCGGTACCGGTATAGCGATATAAACCGGTATACCGAAATTTACCGATGGTTCAAATCATTTACCGTTTCCCCAAATTACCGGACTGATCCGTGTCGGCTAGAACACCGGTAAGCGGTATAACCGATTTAACCGGCCGGTATAAACCGGTTTTTAAAACATTGGGTGAATGAGCCTTCCTTTTTTTTAAATTAATTAATATGCTAATTTTAAAAAAGTAAAACTAATATTATATTAAACCTAAAATTACAAAAGAAAACACTTAAATAAAACTAAAAAAAAGAACACTTAAAAAAAATGTTGTGGAAGTGTTTTAGAAAATGTGAGATGGTGTAAAAAAATGAAATGTGAAGGTTTATTTATATCTGATTTTTTTTTTCAAACAGTAATGTTTCTAACTGTTGCACACTCCAACGTTCCAATTTTGAAATGGGGAGGCCCGTCTTGACCGGCTAGTGGTTGCTGGTGATGATGATGATGCGCCAGGGGGCGGTGCTGCCGCTCCTGGTTTGCGTTTGTCGGGGTAATGCCAGTCCTCATACTGTATGGTCTAAGGATCTGCGTGCTCGGTTTGAGAAGTTAAAAAATATACCCATCAGGCTTGAACAAATTTAATAAATTAAAGTAAATTTTATTTACAATCAATAATATAACAATAAACGTAGCAATTAACAAAATAATCTATACTACATTATAATGTACCAAAGATGTACAACATTGTAATTTTGTCCTCGGTATAACTTTTGAAGCAACATATATACAAGAGATTAAAACTTATTTAGTAGGGGTAGATTAATCACTTAGGTGTAAATTAAGATGGTTAGAAGGTTATTAGTGTAACACTATCATGAAAACCAAAGTTAAAAACTAAAATCTAATTCTCATCTTACCCTTAATCAAATTCACAATTAATCACCCCTCTTACAAGTTTAGGGTGAGGTTATTATAAAAATTACCTTAATGTAAAAAAATGTAAGAAAGAATAAGAGGCTGACACATGTCACTAGCCAAAAGGGTATTATTGTCCATTACCATAATTGTTGATTTTTTCCAAGTTTCACTTCCATTTTTAAGACGGTCGTAACTTTTTAATACGACATTATTTAAAAAAAATACACCATAAAACAAGTTTTTTATCCATTTTCATTTGCATACCCTATTGCTATAGTTTAAAAAAAAATATTTTGCTGGGTTGATAACTTGCGTTTTGTTGAGGGTATAGTTGTGTTTTATGATAAAACGCAAATTATACCTGATAAAACGCAAGTTATAAATGATAAAACGCAAGGTTGTAGATGATAAAACACAAGTTATACATGATAAAACGCAAGTTATACATGATAAAACACAAGTTATACCTTATAAAACGCAAGTTATTCCTGATAAAACGCAAGTTATACTTGATAAAAATATGCAAGTTATATCTGATAAAAAAACGCAAGTTATCAACAGCAATTTTTTTTTAAAGTATAGCAACAGGATCTGCAAATGAAAGATGATGAAAAACTTGTTTTATTGTGTATTTTAAAAAAATGTCGTATGAAAAAGTTATTGACGTTTAAAAATGAGGGTGGAACTCAACAATTGTAGGTTATACCTATTTTGTCATTCCCCTTCTTTTTTAAAAAATCTAACATATGAATTTCCCATTTTAATCTCATCAATTAATTTATTTAGATCAAAGCCTAAAATATTTTTTATCCTTTTTATGTTAGAATACTTTTTACACAATACTTTCACTTATTCAAATGAAACTAGTCTTATATAAAGGCATATTGAAATTCTTATTTTTATTGTTGTAGCACTCATTAAAACAATTGATTGTGATATTGGATTTTAGTAATCCAAAATTTACGAATTGGTGGAAAATAATATGAACTTATGAATTATCCAGTACCAATTTCAACTTTTAGCTATTTTTCTCTATCAAGTTTTTACTAACTGGGGTCTAACCTAGTTAGATTTTTGCTGATGTGGCATATGACATGCACAATGATCTGGGTTTATTCTGTTTATTTAGTCCCACCACCACTACACCACCTAACTCCAGCTTCCACAAATATAATAATCATCATTCACCATCTCTCCAACCCTTCACTATCTTTATGTCACACCCCGCCTAGGCGAAAACACGAGAATGTAACGTCGAAAGGTTTTCAAGTACAGGGTTTGAGCAACATATAAGAAACTGATAGATTTGATACCAAACACATAAATTGTTTTACAAAATATGAAGCAAATTGTCTTAGCATGTAGAACCCCATAAAAACACATAATTGTTTAATTATTTAAGACAAGACCCACAAATGTTGGTACCACGCAGTGCAAGATCAAACCGATTTCTTAAGTCCCATTCGTTTATGCATTCAATTACATGAAAAACATAAATAAAAGATTTGTCAACATAAAGTTGGTGAGTTCACAGGTTTAAATATACGCAAAGTGAAGTTAGTGAAATTCATGTGTGACCAATCAAAGCCAGCTAAGCCAATGATTACTGTGCCAAAATGAGTCCCATATCCAAACCTTTTGATTGTTGTGCATCACGCATTGTACAGTAAAGACAATGTAAGAATCATAGAAAACTAGCACTCTTTTGTATGTGACAGATTAGAGCGACTAACCAAGAGTGGGGGTGTCAACCCAGTATATCTATTTAAATGTTCTATGGCTAACTGTTTAGCTAATGGTTATAGTGTAATGTGTGTACGAGGACTGTTGAGCTCATGAACCGTTTGTATCATATTTCACATGGTAGTCATGATAGAATTCACTGTAACGAATTGTAACTTGAAATATGTAGCATGTGTTTTCCCTAATAGTATGAAAATAGTAAAAAGGGTCCGTGAAACTCACCTAGTGTCTGTGCGAGTAGTCTAGCAAATGAAAAAGCCCAAATGACTAGAGTCCAAAAGAAAGTGCCCTAGAATGTGAAGGACAACTTAAGTCTTTGTACTCGATTATTTACCATGCAAGTTGTTCACCCGATTTGTAGGTCTTTTGACCATATGTATATGTGTTATTGTCCATACACGTGACGATTATTACGTATCATTGTTTGTCCTTTTGAAAAGACGTATGGTTTTAACTTGTAGATCTTGAAAACCCTCGTTAGATCCATTCATTTATAGTTGAAATAGTAACTAATCTTGTCAAACCATGTTCACAAGTTACCATATGTTACCTCCTGTTAACACATGTTAAGGTTCTTATATAAAAGGGATGGTTAACGTATATTTTAAAAGTCTTATGTTAAAAGTGTAGTTAACACATGTTTGGTCATTATAACATATGTTTCATAAAAGCCATGTATTTGTATATGTTTATGTTTGAGTTCCAAGAGTCGAGTTTGTGGTTTACATACAACACTATACACACACAAACACGTATGTGTACATACGCGACGTTGTATGTGTGTATATATGTATCCGTGCGTTTATGTATATTGTATATATATGTATATGTGTGTGTATAAGGTGTATAGATTTAAGTTTTGTATGTTTTTATAAATTAAAACTTAGGGCATTCGTGTGTTAATGTATATTTTATGGTTGGGTGAGCACAATATTGATTAAGAATGGATTTGAAGACAAGTTGGACAACTTCAACATAAAAAAGAAAGTTCATCGGAGGAGAGTAATTGATATGGAGTAGGATATACATCACATATCCTGGATTGTAAAGACACTGGTTTAAGTTATCGTCACATCAGTTCCGATAGCCTATCCACTGTGTTTGAATTTCCTGATTTTTATATTGTTGTATACTTTGGTGCCTATCATGTAGTTTAGAGGAAATGGTGTTTGGTGGGGGGGGGGGGGTGGGTTATTAAGGGTAGGGCTGGGTTGAGGTTTGGTAAAGAATAGTGAAATTTGTCTTGAATCTCCATGAGAGAGTCTTCACTTTATTTTTCTACTTTAGGGAAGAGGGTGGACAATAAGGAGTCTACTTGATTTTGGCAAGATTGTTGGATGGGAAACATTCCTTTCGTGTTAAAAGTTTCTAAGGGCTATACACTCTAGAGGTGGGGTAAAAGCATTCCATTTCCATGATTTAGTTAATGAATTATTTGGACGAGCTTCGGTTTAATAATGACACCGTTTGATGGATATGGGATTTGGATATTGAAGAAGAATTCACAGTTAATGAGGTATTGATCGATGTCGGTTTGTCAATCAAAAATATGATAAATAAGTAGTATATGGAAGTCGAGTCGTCTCCATAGGGAATTGGTGGAAAGCCGTAGTCTCACTTAATTTAACTAATGAATTACCGAACTAATTGCTTGATTGATTTAATGTTTAAGAGAATGAAAATTGAGATTTGTAAACGATTATGTAAAAGACGTAACCCCCCCGGACTTCCGGTTTAATGATTTACCCAAACCTGATCAATTGTTAGGATACCACATAGACATGGTCTTGTTTGTTGGTTTTAATTCAAATAGTAACTAGACACAAGTTTATAATAATAACATGTACAATCCAATTATCAAACCATATGTGCCAAATACCCACCCAATAATCATACTACTCAGGATGCAAGAAAACCGAATGTGAATGATAAAGGACAAGCAATTGCAACACAAACAGTTTATTTAAATGATTTAAAACCCAAGTATTCTTCAAAGTATGAAAAAACAATCCCAAAATATCAAAAGAAACAAGTTATAAGTTCATACAAACAAACCATACGTCAAGAGGAGATTACATAAGGAAACTAGTCGCTCATCATGAGTGTATATGCTTCCATGGATGATTTGGATGATAGATGCATGAAAAGAATGATTAAAAGGTGTTTTGGAATGATAAAAATAGTCCTAGAATGGTCCAAGACGGCTAGGGTTAAAATTATTTCTGATTGTCGAGTCAAAAGTCTTTAAATATGGGCAAAACCCGAAATTTCGCGTCTAGAATTAGGTATGGGGGCAAGCTTGTGCCCAGATATGCTAGGGGGCACCCTTAGGGGCGCACATCAGAACTTTTGGAGCTTAGGGCGCAAGCTTGCGCCCCTGATGGAGTACCTTGCGCCCTCTTCGTATTTTCATCGTAAAAACTTTGTTATAACTTCGTTTTCTTTGATTCTTGCGGCCACGTCTTTGTATTTCAGAGCTTTATCACATCATCATTTAATATCTTCAATTAAGATCCATTTAGTTTCTCCAAAAATGCATCCAATCCACTCCTACCTTCTCTGGAAACCTTCCAATAAGCTCCAATTAGTACTTTTAAGCACCGTACACCTGTAATTCACAATCTCAAAGTAACCATGTTTTATGATATAAATCACTTGAAAACACATAATTAAATACATCTTAACATGGTAAAACATCCTCTCATCAGGTACTTAAAACTATCATAATTTCTTTCTTTCGAATGGTGTTGGCCCTACGAGGTGGATATTACCTGTCTTAGAATAGTTAATATTATGTTGTGGGAAATTTTGTTGAATTGTCTTGCTAGAGGACTAACTTGGTCGACCGTGGGTAGGGTGTCCCATACATGGCTTCCAGATTCAAAAAGCCCATGCTGCATCTTTTCTTGGATGGACTTGGTTCTGTTTTCTAAAGCCAATAAAGGGGGTGGTGGAAGCTATAGTCCTGATAGCTTGGTGGGTGATTTGGGGGTTCAGGGACAACACTTTCTTTGTGAAGAATAGTCGGATACATGAGACCATATTTGATGCAATTGTTAATTATTCTTATTAGTGGTTTTCTACTAGTCTAATAGGTATCATAAAGTTAAGATACACTAGGTTGCCTTGTTGCATAACCCGATTATGACATTGTAATTGTTCCCTTTGTTGCCGACTAATCACTTGCTAGTTGGTATATATATAAAACGAGTTGACATTACCTGCGCGTTGCGGCGGTTTGTTGATTATGAAAGTTTAGTATGAGATGCAAAAATAAATAATATTAAATGATTGAAAGAGCTTGAATTTTTTTACCTTAGCACTACACCCTTATCATAATTTGAATCCCTTAGACTACTCGGAGGGGGGGAGAGGGGGATGAAGCGTCATGTGGCACTTGTGGGACCTTTGGGGGGGGGGGGGGATTGTGGGGAGTGAAAGAGAGGAAGGAAATAATATTATATTGTGTTAAAGTTAAAAAAAAAAAAAAAAAAAAAAAGCTGGCCAATCAAATGGTGCCACCTCACCCCACCAAAATGCCCCACGCCAAGCCTACTGCCCCCGCCCTCCTCCTTTCTGCCCCTTCCACGCCATAGTGGCGGCGGTGTTCCCCTCCCCCCATTCCCGCCCCCACTCTAGGCACTCTTAATGGCCTCATATGCCACGTGTCAATTAATGTTCCATGGTGCTTGAAATTTTCACCTTACTATTACACATGGTCTTATTATAAATAGATCTTGATATAACCATTAAAGAAAGAAAATTAAATACACACAAAGAAAAGACACATTGTGGGGAGTGGAAGGGGGAAGAAAATAATATTATATTGTGTTAAAGTTAAAAAAAAAAAAAAAAAAAAGCTGGCCAATCAAATGGTGCCACCTCACCCCACCAAAATGCCCCACACCAAGCCTACTGCCCCCGCCCTCCTCCTTTCTGCCCCTTCCACGCCATAGTGGCGGCGGTGTTCCCCTCCCCCCCCCCCCCCCCCTTCCTGCCCCATTCCCGCCCCCACTCTAGGCACTCTTAATGGCATCATATGCCACGTGTCAATTAATGTTCCATGGTGCTTGAAATTTTCACCTTACTATTACACATGGTCTTATTATAAATAGATCTTGATATAACCATTAAAGAAAGAAAATTAAATACAAACAAAGAAAAGGCACATTTGTGATCAACACATTTCACACCAATTTGAAGTCTGTTCCACACTAATTCAATTGCAATATTAATTTTGAATTTGCGTTTGGTATCTATTAATAAAATAAAAAAAAACTTACTGGATATGCATTATTGCATATATACGCAGACATACAATATATACATACATATGTGTGTATATAACGAAAATCTTAATTTCCCAAACCCCAAACCGCCTGTAATCCCGATTCAGTTGTGTATTTTCTGATAGAAAAGGGTTTGAAAGCGCCTTTCAGTTACTCGTGAACACTACGTATTCGTTGGCGATTCTTAACAATCGCTTCTTCGTCTCCCCCTATTCAACATCTTCATCTCCGGCAATTCGTAACCACAACCGCCTCTTCGTCTCCGGTGACGGTTAAGAATAAGTATAAAAAAATAATCTCCCACAGTCCCATCCAAGTTTATGGTTCAGAAGTTTATGATTATAATATATTCAAAGCCACGGATCAGTATAGAAAAAGTTGTTTGACGTTTTAGAAACCGGGTCTCGAGACCGAAACACTTACTTGCCATCTATTCCAACATTTCCTTTGTCACAACAATACGTCTGAACCACCTTCTAACCTAATTTATATAAACTACGGTCTACGGCACAATCACAAACGCCTTTTTCCACCACCACCACCACATACGTCCGACCATAACCGTTAACCGCCATTTACTCTTATTAATTTGAGAGGGAGTTAGGGATATTAAAGTATCTGTCGAGTCAGCATACGCGTGAAT
Organism: Ambrosia trifida; assembly: GCA_028751855.1. Taxonomy (NCBI): domain Eukaryota; kingdom Viridiplantae; phylum Streptophyta; class Magnoliopsida; order Asterales; family Asteraceae; genus Ambrosia; species Ambrosia trifida. Next base: position 87,048,674 of record CM054130.1, on the reverse strand, counting down.
TTAAGAGAGAAGTACTAAAAAATCTCATCATTGGTGTCGGATAGATGAATGATATCGGTTTGCAGTATGAAAGAATAAGAATGGGATATGAGAGAATAAAGGAATTGACGATTTGGTAACGAATTGATCTTCATGTGAAATTTGGGATTTTATTGAAAAAGCAGAAAATGAAAAGTTTAAAATGCGTAAGTTAATTATTTTCAAATATTGGATCGTTATCTATGACTTTTCAAACGGTTTGCTTTGGATTTTGTAGCGAGAATAGTATTCATTTATGAACCGATTTGTCTATGTGCGAACCGATGTATCCATGTTGAAACGGTGTGTAGGATCGACTAACGTGTCACCCGACAATTACGAGGGCTATATTCAAGGTGTGGAATCCCTTGAATATGTCTCAATAACAGAAACGGATATGAAACAATGAAAAACGAGTAATTACAACACACAAATGGGTCAAAAGATTCACGTTTATATCATTAAAACAGAGCTCGAGTGTTACAATGAACAAACCTAGCAATCTCAGACCTGGGGAGGGTGTTTGGAGAGTGTGTGTGGCAAGAACTAATGATTAGGGCAATGATTGGGACTATTTATACCTCCCGTACTCGTACAAACCTCTTTAAGCGAGTAGGAGGCTATCTAACATGATAAACTAGCGAGTAGGGCCGTACTCGCTAGTAGCTTCATGCGAGTAGGGCTATACCACATCAATACTGATGTGGTATAGGCTGTAAATGCCTAAAGCCAATGTGGTATAGGCTGTAAATGCCTAAAGCCACTCCCTACTCGCCTGAAGTGTCCCAAACGTCCCGAAACGCGTATAAACATCTCCAAACACCCCGAAACATGTCCAAACAACATATATACTAGCCTAGGGACCTCATGCACTTACAGACTCCCCCTTGGACCAGGCTAGTATACGATTACGAGCCATAAACTGCTCGATTAACCTAGCCAACGACCTATAGAGACCTATCACTAGCTAGGGACATACAAACAATGCACTTACAGACTCCCCCTTGGACCTAGCTAGTGATTTACAGACTCAACCTATCATCTAGCTGTGGACACACAAGAAGTGCATTTACAGACTCCTCGTTGGATCTAGCTGGAGATATATGGTCTTCGAGTCTTCAAGTCGTCATGTTCAGCATTCTTCAACTTAGGGTGACACCGCAGTGTATGACCTCTGATGATTTGAACATATCAACTAATTTGAGCTTTAGTCGTGGCTTCATAAGATCTCTTCTTGGACATCCATTTGCTTCGATAACTTGGGAGGTAACAAGAAATCTCCGCTTTTAATGATTGACAATTCTTTGACACGAAGATCAATATCATCTTCACTTTCATCTCTTGACTTTCATCTTCTTCAGCTTCGATTGTTGGAGCTCTACCACGATCTGGTTTCTTCGAAGATGAATTATCGGGTTCTTGCTGTTCAGGATGATTTTGTTGTTCAGGTTCGGGCCTTGTTTAGCTTCGAGCCTTGTCGTTTGAATCATGGTATGCACAGACGTTGTGTTGATCCTGCAGGAAAAATTAATAAAAACTGCACACAAACTACAACTTGTATTAGATACAACAAATAATCCGGAGTCAATCAAATTCTTGAAGTTTATCATTTGATGAACTTTCAAGATTTGTTCATAGTGACCACCAATTTGAGAAACGGATCATTCTCCCCCTGAACATTTAGATCCTTTCAAATTTTACCCTGAACTCTCACGATTGACAATTTGTGACCCTGAAAGTGATATTTGACCCTTGAATTTTGTAAAATTTAGATTTTATTTGAGTTTCGGCTTCGGATCTGAGATTCCAATTGAAGAATACTTGTATTCCAACATCGGTCAATCAAAAATAAAGACAAAAGAAAGATCTTTTTGGGTTTTCAAGATAATCAAACAAAAGTTAAAAATGCAGGAAATGTAAAACACTATTCACTATCATATTTTTGCGAGTCTTATTTGTTAGGGAAACATATCAGTGTACGGACTAATCTAGAACCCTTATTTGTTCAGTGATAGTTCAAATTGCCAATAAGCATCCTACAACAACTGCCAGTATTGTTGTCCACCTAAACTCAAAATCAAGTTTTATCGCTAGGCACTTTAGATACGTTAAGGTAATATTAAGACTGAAATATAAGGTGTTCCCCGCCACGCGACACATTTCCGTATCAAGTCATGCACAAAGCTTCCTCGTAACCGGTGAGTAAGCTGTTGTCATCCGTATTTTACAAGGAGTGGACTCAGTGGTGATCAGGTCTGCAGAAACGCTGCAACAGAGAGACCAGTGAGATCCAAACCAGGGTTCAAGTCAAATACCGTATATTTGATTTTTCACGGTACGATGCTTTAGGTATATGATTTGATACCTTAGAGCGAATTCTCATTGAGAATAGGGTTTTGGCATATATGAATCTTTTTGCTCTTTTAGGATTCCCGGACGTCCCCTGATCAGAACTTATTCTATTTTTTTTTTCAGGAAATGACATAGAGGTGTCTCAGTCGTAGGCTGCGACCCCAACGTACGACACGTGTGCCACTCCTATTTGTTCTGATAGACGTCCAGTTCACCCCGGATGTACCAACCTCTTAAAGACCATGAAACCTCGGATTTTGGCATGCTATCAAACGAGATTTCGGTACCAAGACCATATGCCAACGCACGTTGATCCACACATGATTCAATAGATTTAGGTTTATATCACCGTGCCGAACTTGGAAATGATTTTAAGCCTACCGACACATCATTGTAGAGACTACCTATCAGTTCCAATATTTTTAAGATGATAAGGGTCCAGACAGTCCGACTGATTGGTTAATATCATCTTCCCATTTTTCACCAAAGAAACACATTTTTGCATTTTTCAATTTTTTTTTTGATTTTGTGCTTTTCTCATTTTTTTTGAATTTTTTTTTTTTTTGCATTTTCTGAATGTTTTTGTATTTTTCTGAAATTTTCTCCCCCTAAAAATCTAAAAATTTGCGAAAAGACAATATTTTTGGATTTATCTGATTTTCTTTTTAAAGAAAAATATTTACAAAAATGATTTTCCGATGTGGTTTACTCAGATTTTCCCAAAATGCCTTTTACCTTTCAAAGATAGTCAAATTTCAATTTGTCAAATGATTTGGTAAAAATTTTGGCAATTCGGTAGTCAGCGTGGACATTAATAAACACTGGATCCTTAGTGATTGTTATGGAAGTTACACTATTAATAAGAAAATGGAGGTGATAAGAAAATGCAAACCGTAGTCAAGCATGTGTGTAGAAGTATCCAAAGATAAACTTGGAAACAGCAGCTCAATGCAGCTACCTGATTCGTCTTCGCAGGTTGCCGGAAACACATGTGATGACCTCCCAAGAACTGATATCCACCTGTTGCGGATCCAGCTTCAATATTGTAACCACAATTGATAGATTTACTAAAGTCAACGAGCTCCAGCTTATCGCCATTAGGGTACCATAGACCTTTGGTCGGTAACCCTTTAGATAATGAAGGAACCATTCTGCAGCAATCGCCCAGTCCACTCTTATTCATTACTGACATCCGTTGTTAAGTCGAAACACTGGGTCTTGAAATATTCTTATCGAGCACTTTCTCTTCTTTCTTCTTCTTCGATAACAAATCCCCCTCTTTATTGGCTAAGGTTACATATCCTCCAAAGATATTCTGATCAATTTACTGGAGCGATATGACACCTATTTTGTGCTAAGATGCCCCACTGTCAACAATCAAATGACTGCTGATAGTTCCTCCTGGAACACCCTGCACACTCGTTCAAAGATTAGTTCTCGAGGGGGACCCAGGCCTTGACCATCTCTGGTCGGCCTAAGTCATCAATCATAGGCAGCTCCATCCACCTACCATGAGGGGTAGGTGTTTTCTCATCAACAACAGTTGATGTAGATGGTGCTAATGAAGTAGATAAACTCACAGATGGTGCTTCAGCTGCTTTTGGCTTCCAAATCTGGTCATGCTTAGCCTTTACAGGTCTTTGCTTCACAGATTTGGGTGGTACCTAAGACTTCACCTTTGGGTCAGCCGGTGGCTTTGCCCTTTGGTTAGTCTTTAGACCTGCTTTTGGGCCTCCCTTAGATTTTGCAACCTTAGGTTGAGCCTTTGAGCTTGATGCCTGGTTAGCTTTAGGCTTTGCACCATTAACAACAACCTTTTGTTTCTTTTTCACATTCTTTGGTGTCACCTGAACTTGTTGTTCAGGTGACTTGTATCTTTGGTTGTTGTATTTAGGGGGCTTAAGTGCTTTGCCCTTTAATTTTCTCAGATAGGGACAATTAGCAATCAAGTGTCCAACCTCGTTACATTCATAGCATGACCTCCACTCTTCATAGTACTGGGGTTCATACCGTGACTGTCTCGAACTATCCTGAGAAAATCTAGGGCTACAGCTCCCTTGTGAGCTTCTAAATCGAGAGGTACTCGGATATGAATCATAATCAGATGATCTTGGTGAAAAATTTCTTTGATGATTTTGAAGAGAATGTCTCATCTGATTAGTACCTTTTGATTAGATGGGCTTAAGTTCATTGATCTTGGGACCCTTTTGATTTTTCCTAAACCGATTCTTTTGATTCACATGTTTGGTGGGTTTGTGTTCAACATGTTTCTTCTGATCAACGAGTTTTCTTATCTGAGCTTCAGTAACTGGTACTTCCTCAAAAATATGTTTAATCAAGGATTGATCCACATTCTTAATGGGAAACTCTTTATCAGAAAACAATTTGTCAGATCCCACCAACATGTACAGCCCTTCCGTGCCTTCAGCAAACTGAAAGTGCTTCTTTTCCGGTTCAGGTTCACACAAAATGTGATTTTTAATAGAGCTATGTGAACCTGAATGAGCCTTCTCAGTTTCCTGGGATTCTTTATTAGAAACCTCAAGGTCTGCCTCCGGTAAGGCCTTTGGTTTCAATTTCTCTTTCCGTCTATTTACAGAACGTTTATTGTAACCAAATCCTTGATTTTCTTTTTGCCGAGACTGTTTTTTAAGATCAACATCATTTTTACTTAGCACAAACTTTGCAAACTGAAAACCATCTAGCTTATGTTGAGCTTTTTCATAATCAGATTTTGTTTGCGCTAATTCTTTCTTTATTTCTTCAAGAGTTTTAGAAAGCTCAGAATTTTCTTTCATTAAAATTTCATTTAAGTTTTTAAGCTCCATTTCATTTGCTCTCAAAACTTCATTGATGGTTATACAATTTGCTAGATCGCAAGTAAGGGTCTGGTCGTTTTCAGACAGCCTTTCAATCGTACTTTGGAGTTCGGCACAGTTAGAGCAGACAAACCTGGAATATCCTTGAGCAATAGGGTCAGTTCCGTGCTTCATTTGAACTCCAACTTCTGGATTTTCATCATCAGCATCTTCCTCTTCTGATTCACTTCTTTCGGAAGTTGAACAATTTGCATCAATTCTGTTGATTTCTTCAGAACTTCGTTCAGGATCTTGTTCACTGGATGATGATTCACTATCTACTTCTGTACTCTCTTCTGAGATTTGAGCACTCGCTAACACTTCTCCCGATTCCACAGTCTCTACTCGTTGAGCAAAACACGCAATTTCCCCATTAACACCTCCCATGAGTTGTGTCTTCTGGTCAAAGCCTTTCTCAGCAAGCACAGTAAGTAAACTCGTAGCATTCGTGTTTGCTGAGACAGAGTGAATTGCAGGAATAACCGAAACCACAACCGTTTCTTGATTGTTTTGAACATTGTTGAGTTGTCTGGTTTGATTCGGTTGACTTTGACTAGCATCTGACATTGATTTCCTCTCCAGATGGGCCCACGGATTACATCCGGAAATCCTCTGTTGTTGTCGTTGTTGGGCCGGTTGGGTGTTCATTGAAGACGAGAAAGCCCATGGTTTGGTTGCATTTGCCATTATGAAAGCCTTGTGAAAAAGTCAACTCTTGGTCAACAAAAGTCAAACTTCGGTCAAAGACGGTTAACACCTATTTTGAAAGTCAAACTTGGTCAACGAAAGTCAACTTTGGTCAACTCGAGTCAAACTTAGGTCAAAGACGGTTAACACCTATTTTGAAAGTCAAACTTGGTCAACGAAAGTCAACTTCGGTCAACGAAAGTCAACTTAGGTTTCAGGTCCTTTCAGGCGAGTAGGAACTCTATTCTTGTGTTTATAGGCGATTAGGGTTTTGTTGGGGCGAGTACGGTTGTAATCACTAGTATTACACGCGATTAGGGTGTAAATGTAACATCGCAAAAATTTCCCCTAATTTTTCTACGTAAAAGCCTTACTTCATACGCTATCCCTTTTTATATATATATATATATATGTGTATATATATATATAGTAATAATAATTATAACACTAAATCAGATTTTTTTTAAAAAAAAAAAATGCAAAGTGCTCCAATCCAATTCTTGTAAGCCCATTAGGATTATTTGTTTATCTCCTCTGGCCCAAGATTTCCGGCCCACCCAGCCAAGCCCACGAAACCAACAGCCCAGCCCAACTCTCTTTCCTTTTTCAGTTTATCACAAAAAATAAAAATGTGTTCCTCTGCTGGGTTTCGAACCCGGCTCATCTACTACCCACACACACGCGCAAACCACACGAGCCACACATGAATATTGTTTTGAATCCTGATCCCTTTATATAAATACACACATAACTGCCTTCCTTTTTCCTTTTTCTTTTTCGCGAAACAGCAGCAGCAGCAGATTGATATAATTTTTCTTAACCAATCCTTTGATTTAGCAATCAATCATACAATTATGGTAAGAACTCGTGATTACCGGCCTTGTATGACTAAGATGCACGATTAACATCCATCAATTGATGCCAATTAACCATATACGCGTCCCTCATTAAAACTCGGTCAATCCTTACCATAACATCGAACCAGTGCTTAGCACTATAAATTGACCTTCTGCGAACCATTACAACTCGCTCATACATCTTCCTCAACCTCCAATTTCTCTGAATCATCATCTGAGCTCGTCATTTGATCGTAGTTTGACTTTAAGGTTGACCGGCCAATCGAGTATCGAAACAACATTGTAAGTTTGATTTTTCCAGTGGGTTTTGATTATCGGCATTCACACATCATCAGGTTATTGATGTGTGAATTGCTTGATTGGAAAAGCTAGGGCTCGTAATCTTGATTTGGGGATAAACTGGATCGACTTAGTATATTTATTTTATTTAAACTGAGATGAATCACAACCACAGGCCTAGGCCAAGTGGTTGTGACTGATGCTCGTAACCAAGGGCACCCGGGTTCGAATCCCGGCTTGGGCGCCCCTTTTTCCACTATTTTTTTTTCATTTTTAAACAAACCAAATAATATATATATATATATATATATATATTACATTAAACTTGTAAATTCATTTTAAAATATTAAAAACTTTTTATAAATTCTAAAAAAATTATATTTATCAAATCTGAGGTAAAAGTTTTATTTACAATTTTTAGTTTTCTGAAATTCATTGATTTAATATTTATAATAATTAAATCAATTTTATACTATTATATTTATAAAAATCCATTAAAATATCAAAACAATTTTATTAATTTCTACAAAAATTATCCTATGTTTGTACAATGTTGAACTTTACTGAAATGATTTTTAATTCAGAAAAATCATTTATTTTACATTTTTAATCAATTTTTGTTAGATTTAATCATAATTAAATCATAATAAATTCAATTTTTATTATTTTTGCACCAAAATTTTATACAATTTATTTTTAAATATTTAGAACAGAAATATGATTTTTAAAATAATAATTCTTTAATTTTAGTATTTTTAAATATTAAAGTTAAATTTTGGCAATTTGTAATAAATAGATTTAAAAATCTATTTTAAAGGAAATAATTTTATAAAAATTATTTTTATACTTCAAACACATTATTGTGAACATTCTAAATTCAAATTTTATAAAAAGACTTTCTTTTATTTAATTATCAAATTTCCCTTTATTTAATTAACATTTTATTTTAAATTCAACAATTGGATATCCCCAAATCGAAACCCTAGAATATACTTATAAAGTAGTTAGATTTAGACTTATTTGTTGCCTTATACATAGGGTAATACTTGGCAATCTATTGGGCTACTCTTATACTATTCCTCAATACCTAATACTATACCAAGGTGAGTTTACGTAACCATGTTTATGCGATTCTTTATACTTGCAACAATTTTAAGCAATTCAACATGCATGTCTAGTAGTAAACTTTATTGCCTCATGAATTAGTCAACAGTTTCAACGAGTTTCAACGAGTTTCAACATTTACATAATCATTAGCTATGGCCAAGCCGGCGATACTCAATATTAGATCTATTGGATTGACAACCCCACCCGGATACGTGTACCTCCTACATAGGTAACGTGGGTGATTGTTATCGTTCAACATATTACTAAGGTGAACCGTAGATGACGGGATGGACCTAAACTAGTCGGAGGTTTGATTATGTCAACATATTATACTATTCATGTAGACTTAAATTTACGATAGACATACGAATTGCTAAACTTTTATACTTAAACTATTTGCTTGACATGGCTTATGTATTCTCACCAACTTCTAGTTGACCCCCCCCCCCCATTTTTCCAAACTCAACAGGTAATACTGATGCTTGAAGTCTAGAACTAGCATGAGGAGTTATTTGAAGTTTTGCTTGGTTATTTGATGTAGACTTTAATGTAATTAAATTTTGTAATGAAGTAAAGGATTATTTAAACTTGTGTACTACCATGGGCTACTGAACAATCATTCATACGTGGCACCTCGATGTTTCCGCCATCGGTTGGGGTGTTACAGTAAATGCTAGTGAATAGGGACCTTTCAGGTGATTAGGGGCTATACCACATCAGAAAGTGGTGAATAGGCCTCTACTCGCATGAAGTAGAGGCGATTAGGAGGCTACTCGCGTGAAGTATCCTTGTACTCGCCTAAAGTATAGGCGATTAGGAGGCTACTCGCGTGAAGGTCTGCATAATCGCGTGATCTGATCTGTAACCTCACTTTTGCTCAAAAAAAAACCGTTTTTGCCTCAAAATCTTAACCAAAATAATGTGTTTAAACCCCAAATGATTGGAAAAGTTTCCAAAACACTTTTAGAACAAAACCTAATAAAAAACACACGTTTTTATCCATAAACACACATCGAGAATTTGAAAATAAGGGTTTTTATCAAAAAACTCAAAGTTTCAAACTTCAAAACAGGTTTTTGCTCAAAAATCACAACTTTCCCATAAAAACCTACCTGTTTTTGCTCGTTTTTGCTATCAAAACACTCGAGATAAGAGCCTCTGCTCTGATACCACTTGTAGGATCGACTAACGTGTCACCCGACAATCACGAGGGCTATATTCAAGGTGCGGAATCCCTTGAATATGTCTCAATAACAGAAACGGATATGAAACAATGAAAAACGAGTAATTACAAAACACAAATGGGTCAAAAGATTCACGTTTATATCATTAAAACAGAGCTCGAGTGTTACAATGAACAAACCTAGCAATCTCAGACCTGGGGAGGGTGTTTGGAGAGTGTGTGTGTGGCAAGAACTAATGATTAGGGCAATTATTGGGACTATTTATACCTCCCGTACTCGTACAGACCTCTTTAAGTGAGTAGGAGGCTATCTAACATGATAAACTAGCGAGTAGGGCCGTACTCGCTAGTAGCTTCATGCGAGTAGGGCTATAGCACATCAATACTGATGTGGTATAGGCTGTAAATGCCTAAAGCCAATGTGGTATAGGCTGTAAATGCCTAAAGCCACTCCCTACTCGCCTGAAGTGTCCCAAACGTCCCGAAACGCGTATAAACATCTCCAAACACCCCGAAACACGTCCAAACAACATATATACTAGCCTAGGGACATCATGCACTTACAGACTCCCCCTTGGACCAGGCTAGTATACGATTACGAGCCATAAACTGCTCGATTAACCTAGCCAACGACCTATAGAGACCTATCACTAGTTAGGGACATACAAACAATGCACTTACACGGTGCGTTGAAGTTACTAATTGTATATAGATATAATTTCCCATTAAAAAAAAAAAGCTCGCAACTTTGTGCTTAGTTACATGGGTTGAGACTTTCCATGAAGTCACACATTCACACCTTAGACACATCTGACATTGGTTATGGACATGAGAGATGTGAGTCATAAGGAGTGTCCGACCTTAAATACCATTAGAGGTGAGCAAATCGGTTTTTTTTGTTAAACCGGTTTCGGTTCCAAACCGGTTCGCTACAGTACCAGTTCCTGGCCGAACCGGTTTCGGTTTCAAACCGGTTCGGTTTTGGACCGGTTTTGTCGATTCGTAAGACCGGTTTCGGAGACCGGTTTCGGTTTGGTTTCAGTTTCGATTTGTTTCGGTTTCGGTTCTTAATCGGTTTTTCGCGCACTTTTTAAAATCTTATAAATTACATAAAATTTAACTTTTAGTAACTTTTAGGGTTTTTTAAAGAAGGAAATTGAATATTAATACAAAAAAACAAAGTTTTATTTGTGTTTATGGCCAAAAAAATGTATTTTTCTTAAACCGGTTTCGGTTCGGTTTCGGTTTTTATCGGTTTCGGCCGGTTTCGGTTCCGGTTTGTGTACCGATTTCGGTTCGGTTTCGGTTTCTTTTTACCGGTTTTCGGTTCGGTTCGGTTTGAGATTTTTTTAGTACCGGTTTCACGTGAAACCGGTTTTGACCGGTTTCGGTTCAGGTCGGTTTTACCGGTTTCGGTTCCCGAACCGGTTTTTTTGCTCACCTCTAAATACCATCAACATGTTATGGGCCTTTTAGTTGTGGAGGAGAGGCCCACCTTACATTTAAACATGCTTGGTTGTAGAAATTTCAGGAGTGGTGAACTTATAGGAATAGGGGCGGCAATTATTGACACGACCCGAAAACCGACCCGAACCCGACACGGAAAAAAACAGGTTTGGGTCAAGTAACACGACCCGTTTTAAAAAATGGGTTGGGTTCGGGTCGACCCGTATTAAAAATGAATCGGGTTCGGGTTGACATATATATAAAATGGGTTGACCCGTTAACCCGTTTAAGTATTTAGAAAAAAAAAAATCTATTATATTTTTATGTTTATTTTTTCATTTTAGTTTATTGTGTTCTTTTTGGCACACTATATCATTTATTTGTCACACTTATATACTAACCATTAAACATTTTATTGATAACCCGCTTATAACTCATGAATATGTATGACTCATTAAAAAATATGGGTTAAACGGGTCGTCTTTGGGTTGACCCGGGTTTTATGTGGGTCGGGTTATGGTTGAAATATTTGACACGGATAATAATATGGGTCGGGTTCGGGTTGCACATTTCAACCCATCAACCCGCCAATCCGCAACCCGTAAACCCGTCAACCCATCAACCCGACACGATTGACACCCCTATATAGGAAGCCTCCGCTAATATAATAGAAAATAAAGTCAAGGGGCCATAATAAACAAAATAGAAAATAGATTCATATGAGAGATCAAGTATTACATAGCAATACTTTCTTCCTTCTTATCCATGATCACACATTAAACATTTCATCTTGACAAAGGTATATCAACAAATATAAGTTTGTTAACAGTCACTTTTTTTTATTATTTCATGATTTGTATCACTATGGGTCTAAAACTTTTCTTATATAAGCTTTTAAAGCATTATGAGATGTGAAATAATATCTAGAGTACAGGACATGTTTGTCCATCAACACTCAAGGCATTTGCCAGAGACATGGTCATTTTTAATTGGGTGAAATTGGACAACAGTTTGTGATGCTAAAGTGTCGGTGGTGAATACTAGTTAACAATAACACAAACTCATAAATTATTAAATATATTTTTATGTATCAATGAGCATTATGCACAATAAATACTAGGTTATGTACCCGTGTGATACACGGGTTGAACAATTTAAATTATATATATTATATATAAATTTAAAATATAATTAAGAAAAATTAGATTACATATTTTATTTAAAATAAATAAAGTTGTCTTTACAACCGAAAAAATATTAAATATTAAATATTCATCAGCCCCTAAATGATTTATTGTAAAAAACATTTTTATTCATAAAACTTTTTCAAACATTCCAAAATATATCTTTCATACCGTGGCTATTTGAGAATCCGGTTAAGAACCGAATCCAAGGATCGATTACGCGAAAACAGCTCAGTTTCAAACGGAAGATATGAGACGAGACAGAAATCAAAGATAACAAAGTCATCACATATTCGTATTGCATCAGAAACGGTTACAGACACTGTCATCAGTAGGATAAACATCTATCTCGGGGCCGGGGGAGGTCGGGCATGACCTCCCCCTTGAGAGCATTCAAAGCACAAACTCAAAATCTTAAATGAAAACCAACACATGAGATTGCTATTTATAATCCAAAACATAAAGCCACCTTCGCCCCTTGAAGGAGGTCGAACCTGCAGGTTCGCCCCTTCTAGGGATCGAATCAGGAATTTATGTTGTGGTCTATATTAACAAATGCATCAGATCCATAAAATGCCCTTATGGATCACCACAATCTCATGTAATACAATACAAGACTCAACCCTAGTCTATTCGACAGTGACGTCCACAGAAAGTGCATCAACACTATTACCTTATAAGACTGCAGGTACAACAAAAAAAAATCAAAAAGTAATAAAGGTAAATCTAGTTAGACTAGGATATAAAAAAATGAAATTAATTTAAAAGTATCTCCTCATCCGTTAAACCATCCCAATCGAGTATTGTTCATTTTGGAATTTGACATCAAGTTTATTCCAAAGCCAAAGTATTTCTAACCTTGAGTGTATAATCATGTTTTTTTCTAACATCAAGGTTCTTAAACATAATGACATTTATTGGTTCAATTTTACTGTATTATAAAAAAATTTGTGAATTAATAGCATGGAAATAAAGATTGAAACGAATTAGTAATGAAAAGACTGTTTAGATATTGCATTTCTCTATTGAAGTAACTTGAAAAAACAAAGCCAATGAAGATTTCAAATAATATTTTTCATATATAAAATGTATTTTATATATAAAGGTATTATAATACGAAAATAGCCAAACATATTTAGTTTTGTATTAAATCAAATATTTAATTAATGTGAATTGATTTGTTTTATTTTGTTTGTTCAGAATATTGTAAGAAATATAGTTTTAAACTTAGAGTGAAAGACCACATATTAAAAACACGTTTTTAAGGTACACGATGTAGATATAGATGTAGATATATAAGATCAAATATTGTAAAAAGAAAATCATGTGTTTTCTTTTATTAATGATTTCAGTTACAACTATGATTATTAATATTATTAATAAAATTCATTTTAATAAATTTATAATATGCTTTTGCAAAACAATTATTATAATTAAAATTGAATTTATTGTATTAAATTAAATAATAAAATGAGAGAATTCATGAGGGAGTGACATGTGTCCTTCATGTGTTTTCTTTTATTATAGAGTGTAGATGTAGATGTAGATGTAGATGTAGATTTTTGTAATTCTGTTAATGTATATATATTAGTTGTAGGATATATACATACGAACAAAGAGAGAAATATTTAATTTATTGTTCGAGACTTGACATATATAACCATCTGAAGAGATATGTACCCGCGCATGCGCACAGATGAAACTCACATGCACGTCAGCGCAACAACATGACGTGGAGTTCTAGAAGATGGCGCACGCAATCACAAGAAAGGACAGGTGTCACCCGACAAGAGCAGGACACACAGCCAATCAGAGGCGTGAATTCCCTGCTCCATGATCTCCTGCCAGTACGAGGTACGAGAAAGGACAAAAAGGACAATGACAGGACACGTGGACCAATCGCAAAAGGACAACGCGAGAAATGACAACAGTCACAATAGTACAAGACAGCTGCCATTTCTCCCACAGCCAATCACAGGCCACCTCAGGGGCCTATAAATACCCCCCCTTCGTCATCAGAAGAAGGGGTCAGCTCATCGAGAGAGAATTCATACTATAAGCTGTGAGAAATAGATTATAGTCGAAACTCTGTAATAGTCCTAAACAGTGTTCTGTATTTGTCTTATCAATTAATGAGAACTACGTCCTTTCCTATATTCATATACTAGCATTGTTATACACGGATTGCTATATTGGTGTTTCTTCATTGGCGCCATCCGTCTTTAGAGTTTTCAAGAACGGCAACTAAAAAACTTCTATTTCTCTAAAAACCAGCCATGAATTCTTTACCAGCGACGATAAACTCCCCGGTGGGCATGTCAGGCACTGGTATTGCTCAGGCAAACACCAGCCAGCCCGACAGTACCACAGAGGAGCAATTTCATGGCACTGATGTGGGCCGTACTCCATCCTCCAGGACGAGACAGACCCCATCATTCCATTTTGCCACTGATAACATTCAAACTTCACCCGTTGGTCAGACCACGCCGATGGTTAGTCCGGAGGTGTGGTATGCGCAACAAAAAGAAGCTTTGAAACAAGCATTCATAAACAAGATAAAAGAACAACAGCTGCGAGAAGTGTCCCGCGCACTGTCCTTCAGCGAAGGAAGGCCTGTCACCAAATCGGAAGGGCCATCCAGAGCTGCGGGACAAATCGGCGGAAGCAATCATATTACTGACCCAACTTGGAGAGAAGACTCTGACGAGTCACAGAGTCGTTTTCAACGTGACACAAGCCAGTACTTGACCAACACTGTTGATCGAGCACACTTGTTGTCCGGCGAGGACGATCTCACGCAGCCCTATTACCCTCCTTCATTCACTGAAAAGTCAAAGTTCACACCGCGCATCGCGCTTGCCACGCTGTCCGCACGAACAAAAATCCCAAGCACTCTGGGAAAGTTCGATGGCACGGGCGACCCTGACGACCACTTGAGAAGTTTCGAAATCGCAGGGAAATGCGCAAGGTGGATCCTGCCCGCATGGTGTCACATGTTCGCGCAGACGCTTACGGGCGCAGCGCGAGTATGGTTCGACAGCCTGCCAAACGACAAGATAGACAATCTAAAAGAACTGACTGATAAATGCTCAGACCATTTCAGCCAAAACAAGAGAATTGAGCGTGACTCCACAGACATCTTGCAAGTCAAGAGACATGAGAACGAATCCATTGAAGACTACATCACCAGGTTTAACCGAGAAGCCCTGCAAATCAGACCGATCAGGTTCGAACTTATGAAAGCGGCGTTCACGCAAGGAGTGAGGTGTGACTCACTAATCCGCACTTTAGCTGGATGTACAGGCATGCCCAACACTTGGGAAGAAATCATGCGCGGCGCAAAGAATTACGCCAAAACTGAGAGAGAACTCTCTGTCTGGAGCAGAATTCAAGCGCCGCAGTACACAGACACACAAGCACAAGCAGTACGCAGCAGAAATAACAGGCACGAGCGAAGGGGAAAAGGGAATGTCTGGACGAGGCTCCAAGGATCCAACCAGACAGTGACAAAGCCCACCGCACCCCAGGAATACCAGCACAACACGTCACTCGAGCATAAATCTGGTAGACGGAGTCACAACAACTGGACTCCTTTAACAAAAACACCAGCGCAAGTCCTAGCCACAGAAAATGTTGACTTCCCGGAACCAAAGGTCATCAAGCGAAGGGATGGGCTAGACCACAACAAGTTCTGCGCTTACCATCAAGACATTGGCCATGATACTGGCAAGTGCTACCAGTTGAGGCAAGCAATCGAGGATGCGCTGAAATCCGGTAAACTGGGACATCTGCTGCAAAACGTAGAGCGCAAACAAACAACGGGCCCACCGCCCAAAAAGATAAAAAATGTGAGCATGATGATACATAGCAGTGGGCACCGACTTCAAAAGTGAAAGCCAGAAACCGTAGAAGAATGGAAAGAGCAACAAGTGTGCTTCCCAGTGGTCAAAGGTGGCCCGTCCGCCACGCGGGCAATAATTGTCACGGCCATTTTCGACCACTACAGGACTACCAGAGCTTTCATGGATACCGGCAGCAACTCGGATATCATGTACGGACAATGATTCGACTTACTAGACGAGGAAGACAAGCAACGACTACGCCCCATCAACTCCCCGATTATGGGATTTTCAAACGAAGTCGTGACCCCGCTCGGGGAGATATCTTTCCCCCTCACCTTGGGAGCACATGGGCGTTCACGAACTGAAGAGGTCACTTTCCTTGTCATCCCAACGAAGTCCAAGTACGATATCATCCTGGGACGAGACTCTATGGCCTCATACAACATGGTCACCTCTACAGTCCACGGCGCAATCGGTTTCCCCACCCCAAGTGGTGTGGCAATCGTGTGGGCTAACAGGGAGTGCGCCATGACCACAGAGTCCCACCCAGCCAAGATGCTAAAGCCGTGTCCGCGCACAGAGCCAGAAAAGTGGATTTTAAATCCAAAGTTCCCTGATCAACCCATCACACTGGGACCAGCAATCTCAGAGAACATCAGAGATCACTTGAAGCAGCTCCTCCGCAAAAATATGGACGTGTTCACATGGCAACCGTCGGACATGATCGGCGTCCCTCGCGAACTCGCCCAGCACAAGCTTAACACATACCGCTCCGTGGAGCCCATCGCGCAAAAACGCCGAAGCATGGGCGCCGAAAAAACACAAGCGATGAATGAGCAAGTCGGAGAACTGTTAAAAGCCAGAATCTTAAGGGAAACACGGTATCAAACCTGGGTTGCCAACCCAGTAATGGTAGAGAAAAGCAACGGTGGTTGGAGGATGTGCGTAGACTACACCGACCTCAACAAGGCATGTCCCAAAGACTGCTACTCGCTGCCAGAGATTGATCTGAAAATAGATTCCCTAGCGCCCTTTCGTTTTAAATGCTTTCTGGATGCCTACAAAGGGTATCATCAAATCTAGATGGCGCTAGAGGATGAAGACAAAACAGCTTTTCGCAGTGATAAGGGGGTTTTCTGTTACACCAAGATGCCGTTTGGCCTAAAAAATGCGGGAGCTACATACCAACGGTTAATGGGCCGCGCATTTGCCAAGCAGATAGGGAAAAACCTAGAAGTCTATGTGGATGACCTGGTCATCAAGAGCAAGGAAGAGGATCAAATGTTGAAAGACATCGAAGAAACCTTCAAGCATTTGAAAGAAATCTGTATGAAACTGAACCCAAGCAAGTGCGCCTTTGGGATGGAAGAGGGAAAGTTCCTTGGCGTGGTGGTCACTAAAGATGGCTTCAGACCAAACCCTGAAAAAATACAAGCCATCGCGCAAATGCCCTCCCCATCCACACTGAAAGAAGTTCAAACATTGAACGGGCGCCTGGTAGCAATCAACCGTTTTCTGTCGCACCACGCAAGTAAATCAATCTCATTCATCGAAACGCTAAAGAATTGCCTAAAAAGAATCATTTCAAATGGACTGCAGAGGCGGAGAAGGCCTTTCAAGAGATGAAAGAATGTCTGATGGATTTACCGACACTCACCGCTCCACTCCCTAGGGAGCCCTTAACGATGTATCTATGCGCCACAGAGCAGGCGGTGAGCGCGGTATTAATGGTGGACAGAAAGTTGGTCCAGACACCCATCTATTATATCAGCATGGTTTTAACAGACGCGAAAACCAGGTACACCACCATGGAGAAGCTAGTCTTAGCCCTCGTTCATGCATCGCGGAGGTTGCGGAGATACTTCCAAGGCCATCCCATCAATGTGCTGAGCGATTACAAGCTAAACAATGTCCTATCCAAACCGGAAGTCTCCGGGAGATTGGCAAAGTGGGCCATAGAACAGGGTGAGCACACCATTTACTATAAAGCGCGCCCAGCGGTCAAAGGACAAGTATTAGCTGACTTCATAGCGGAGGAACCCAAGAAAAAATTGAAGAATGCAAAGCAGAGCAAGACCCGCAGCCATCATGCGATGAAAAGGCCATCTGGAATCTCTACACAGATGGGGCCTCACACGAAGACGATGTAGGTGCAGGAATACGCCTAGTTAGTCCGGAGGGCGCAGAGTTCACTTACGCGATCAGACTCGAATTCAAAGCCACCAACAACGAGGCTGAATATGAAGCTTTCCTCGCCGGACTACGCATCGCGCAAAAGCTAGGCGCAAAACACATCTTCGCACACGTCGATTCAATGTTGGTTGAAGGTCACATCACAGGGAAATACGAAGCAAAAGAACCTTCTATGATCATCGACCACATTAAACGCAGTCAAAACAAGCCGGCGGACGCTCTAAGCAAAATGGCCTCTACAAGTTTCAGCCATTTAGCAAAAGAGGTCCGAATTGAAACCCTGAGCGAACCGTCTGTTCCACCCAAGGAAGTCAATGTCATCCAAACGGGTGTTGACAGCTGGATGACTCCGATAGTTTCTTACCTGACCACCGGCGCACTGCCCGAACAACGCGCCGAAGCCAGGAAGATACAGCAAAAAGCCTTACAGTACCAAATGCAAGATGGAGTGCTTTATCGGAAGTCATACCTAGGGCCATTACTGCGGTGCGTGGATGCAGTCGATGCGAACTATCTAGTGCGCGAGATACATGAGGGGATATGCGGGATACACGCCGGGCCACGCATGGTGGTTGCCAAGATTATGAATGCAGGCTATTACTGGCCGGACATGCACCTAGATGCCCTAAACATCATCCGCAAATGCGACTCTTGCCAGCGCCATGCCCCCAACACCCTGCGTTCTAAAAACGATCTTATCCCAGTGACCTCAGCATGGCTATTTCAGAAGTGGGCCATCGATATTGTGGGACCATTCCCAATGACGACAGGAAAAAGAAGATTCCTGATAGTCGCCATTGACTACTTCACCAAATGGGTCGAAGCCAAACCACTTGCTGAGATCACGGCGAACCACGTCAAGAAGTTTATTTGGGAATTCATCATTTGCCGCTTTGGGTTACCCATGTCAATTGTCACAGACAATGGGACCCAATTTGCGGACAAGGGGTTGCTGAAATGGTATGCGGACTTGCACATCCAACCTACATTCACCTCGGTCGCGCACCCAAAGGGCAACGGCCAGGTTGAACGTGCAAACCGAAGCATTGTGGAAGGCATCAAATCCAGGCTGGGAACTAAAGGAAAGGCTTGGGCAGAGGAATTACCGAGCGTGCTATGGGCTAACCGCACATTAACAAAAACGAGCACCGGTGAAACCCCGTTCAGCCTCACATACGGCTCTGAAGCCATGATACCTGCGGAGATCGGATGCCCGTCAACAAGAGTCCTCTCAGCAACCACGACAGACAATGATCGAGATCTGCGCACAACTTTAGACATGGCAGAAATACGCCGCGAAAGAGCAGCGATAAGAGAAGCAAACTATAAGCAACAATTGGAGAGGTATTACAACGCAAAGGTCAAACCTCACACGTTCCGCACAGGGGACTTCGTCCTGCGAAACAATGAGGCCAGCGGCGCCTTCCGCAAAGGGAAATTGGGCCCCACTTGGGAAGGGCCATACCGTATACAAGAGGTTCTCGGCAAAGGAGCCTACAAGCTCTCAACCTTAGAAGAAAAGCCAGTTCCCCGAACGTGGAACACGACCCAACTGCGGAAATGCTATATGTAATACTATTCCATGATGTAATGAAGGCCGACGCGCCAATTAATGAAATGAAATATGGAAGTTTCTTTACTTTATACGCACTTCGTCTCATAAACATTGTATGGTTAAGATACAATGTCCTAAAACTAAAAATTGCATTGAGAAATCTGCAATTTCCTAAACTGCGCGTTGTATGGTTAAGATGCAACGCACACCCTAAACATTGTATGGTTAAGATACAATGTCCTAAAACTAAAAATTGCATTGAGAAATCTGCAATTTCCTAAACTGCGCGTTGTATGGTTAAGATGCAACGCGCACCCTAAACATTGTATGGTTAAGATACAATGTCCTAAAACTAAAAATTGCATCGAGAAATCTGCAATTTCCTAAACTGCGCGTTGTATGGTTAAGATGCAACGCGCACCCTAAACATTGTATGGTTAAGATACAATGTCCTAAAACTAAAAATTGCATCGAGAAATCTGCAATTTCCTAAACTGCGCGTTGTATGGTTAAGATGCAACGCGCACCCTAAACATTGTATGGTTAAGATACAATGTCCTAAAACTAAAAATTGCATCGAGAAATCTGCAATTTCTTAAACCGCGCGTTGTATGGTTAAGATGCAACGCGCACCCTAAACATTGTATGGTTAAGATACAATGTCCTAAAACTAAAAATTGCATCGAGAAATCTGCAATTTCATAAACTGCGTGTTGTATGGTTAAGATGCAACGCGCACCCTAAACATTGTATGGTTAAGAGACAATGTCCTAAAACTAAAAATTGCATCGAGAAATCTGCAATTTCCTAAACTGCGCGTTGTATGGTTAAGATGCAACGCGCACCCTAAAAACATTGTACGGTTAAGACACAATGTCCTAAAACTAAAAATTGCATTGAGAAATCCGCAATTTCCTAAACTGCGCGTTGCATAGTTAAGATTCAACGCGCACCCTAAACATTGTATGGTTAAGATACAATGTCCTAAAAGTAAAAATTGCATCGAGAAATCTGCAATTTCCTAACCTGCGTGTTGCATGTTTAAGATGCAACGCGCACCCTAAACGTTGTATGCTTAAGATACGATGTCATAAACTAAAATTGCGTTGATGAATCTGGAATTTCTTAAAACGCGCATCGCAAACACTGTATGCCTAAAGTACGACGGCTACACTAACAATTGCCCAGCTAAGTTGCAATTCGTTAACCAAAGGCGTCGTACTATTAAGCTACGAAGCGCAAAAAACAAGCAAGTCATGTGTATATCAGTCAAATCTATACTTAAACATATGCTTAACATTGGCATAAAATGATTCACTTGCTCAACCAAATTTTAAACAAACATATATATATGGAAACAGGTCACAGTCACTATGTCCAACATTACAATTACGAGAAATATGTACATACAAGCATGACAAAAAGAAAGAGACAAAAGACAAGTAGCAGCAAGCTTCATTCCTTAGATTCAAGGGACGCATCGCTGAAGTCATCATCTTCATCCGATCCGGACAAGTCTAGCCTCAGCAGCTTTCTTGGCAAACAACGCATCCAGATCCTGCCTGTACAGCGCGAACTGCTCCAAAGGCTTGTCGTCCTTAGCGTGCTGATAACCCTCAAGGATACCATCCTTGCGCCCTACCAGCTTCGCGGCAGCGTTCACTGCAGCCACAGCCTGGTGCGTCTGGTCATAGTTCTTGACATGATAAGCGACCTACACAAACATCCAACAGAAATGCTCAATATAAATATATAAAAAAATGATGAGAGGGCACAAAAGGAAGAAATAAACATAAACCTCAGGGACGCAGCGGCTCAGCCCTTCCAACCTGAGGATCTTTTGCTGCAAGGACAGATTCTCCTTGTCCAGCCCCTCATGCGCCTCCCGCCACTGCTCGATGTCCTTGTCTTTTTCCCGCAACAAGTCGCGAGCCTCAAGCAACTCATCATAGTGTTGCTTCACGAGCCTCCCCTTCACATCCAACTACTTGTAGAGCTCTTCCTTCTGAACGTCAACCTCACTAATACGCTTAGCGAATGCCTCCATCTTGGCATTCGTCTTCGCGCAAGCAACCTTCCACTGTTGCTCTCTCTCAGACATCTGCTCACGCAGTTTGTCCCGCTCCTCGCGGAACGTCACAGCGTCCCACTTGGCACGCTTCAACTCCGCATGCATCCGATCGCGCTCTTCAGTGACCCGCTGCAAATCCTGATGGAACTTGTCGCGGTCATGCGCCATTGATCCCCACTCACGAACAATCTCGGCGGACGTCGACAACATGTTCGCCACACTTAAAATGTGGTCATCCAAGGTCACCGCGTGGACGCGTGGCTTGATGTTCGCGCTCACCAGGGGGGATGATATTCGCCAAAAATTGATGACAGTCTTCAACGTTCAAAAACCGGGTGGCCGGCGTCAACGTCCAATTCGGCACAAATGCACCCGACAACGATGCCCCACCCTCAAAAGCAGGGGCACTCGAAAAGCTACCTTTGGGCTCAGTTGTCACCCGCTTCTCATTCTCCTCGTCGTCATCAACCGTCATGTCGACGCCCTGGCCATAGCCTTCACTAACATCAGTGGGCGACACCGCCCGGAACCACCCTCAAGCACATCTTGAGGTGGGGTAGGCGAGCGCGGGGGAGTCAGCTGATGCACCGGGGTCGGCTGACGCGCAAGCGTCGGTTGACGCACGGGCGTGTGCTGACGAACAGGTGACTGCCGCACTGGGGAAGATATGGGCAAAGTGTCATCTTGCACCTCGGTGCGCGTTGGCCCTTGAGGCGGCTAACTCAGTGAGGTCTGCTCCGAAGGAGCAATGTTGAACTCTTCAGCAAGCGGGGCAATAAGCACCTTCTCTGGCCTATCAATATTCAGTAACTCCGCTGGAAAAACAATGTCCAAAATCAAACAACAGCGATCACAACAAAAAAAGGGGGGGGGGGAGAACAAGAATACTTACCCAGCAAACTATCTTCGGCGGAATGCACAAGGTCATCTAACCTGACCCTCTTCTCCGCAGGGGGCGTTAACTCCCCCACAACCTGTAAAAATTCTAGCGGAAGCGTTTTTGTGTTTGGGTTGGATTTGGTTTCAGCCCCGCCGCCAAGGGCGGCTCGGTTTGTAGTAAGCGACTCTCAAAATGGATAATGGATTATTTGTGTAACAAGTATAGAGATGGAAGAATTGTTTTGTTATTGATTGTGATAATTGGTACAACTTCCTACTAATTCCTAGTAGCTATTTATAAGAAAACTAAACTAACTTTTTAACATAAAAGAAATATAAGTAATGGCATAAATCAAGCAATGCTTGATATATGCCTTTGACTTTGACTGCATAATCATTAGAGGAGAAATTATCTCCAATACTCCCCCTCAAGTTGGAGCGTGAAGGTTACGAACGTCCAACTTGAAAAGCAATATTTCTTTCTTTTCGAACACTCCCCCTCAAGTTGGAGTGTTTGCTTTCTTGCGGGCTCATAGATTTGGACCCGATTTTTCTTCATGCAGGTTTAAGGAACCCGACTTTTCTTCTTGCATGTTCAAGGGAACCCGACTTTTATTTCTTGCGGGTTCAAGGGAACCCGACTTTTCTTCTTGCGGGCTCAAGGGAACCCGACTTTTCTTCTTGCAGGCTCAAGGGAACCCGACTTTTCTTCTTGTGGGTTCAAGGGAACCCGACTTTCTTCTTGCGGGCTCAAGGGAACCCGACTTTTCTTCTTGCAGGCTCAAGGGAACCCGACTTTTCTTCTTGCGGGCTCAAAGGAACCCGACTTTTCTTCTTGCGAATTCATAGAACCCGACTTTTCTTCTTGCGAGTTCGACGAACCCGACTTTTCTTTTTGCAAATTCGATTTGAACCCGGCTTTTTTTTTTGCGGGTTCAAATGAACCCGACTTTTCTTCTCGCGAGTTTTTAAAAAAACTCAACTTTTCTTGCGAGCTCAAATATTTGAACCCGACTTTTCTTCTTGCGGGTCAAAAGAACCCGACTTTTCTTTCTCGCGGGTTCAACAAACCCGTCTTTTCTTCTTGCGGGCTCAAGGGAACCTGACTTTTCTTCTTGCGGGTTTAAAGGACCCGACTTTTCTTCTTGCGAGTTCGACGAACCTGACTTTTCTTTTTGCGAGTTCGATTTGAACCCGGTCTTTTTTTTTTTGCGGGTTCAAATGAACCCGACTTTTCTTCTCGCGAGTTTTAAAAAAAAACTCAACTTTTCTTGCGAGCTCAAATATTTGAACCCGACTTTTCTTCTCTCTTCGATTCTTTTTTAATCCTTTTGCTTTTCAACTTCTTTTTTTTTGGTTTTTCGTCTGAGCAGGATAGTAGCCTGCTCTGATACCATGTAAAAATTCTAGCGGAAGCGTTTTTGTGTTTGGGTTGGATTTGGTTTCAGCCCCGCCGCCAAGGTCGGCTCGGTTTGTAGTAAACGACTCTCAAAATGGCTAATGGATTATTTGTGTAACAAGTATAGAGATGGAAGAATTGTTTTGTTATTGATTGTGATAATTGGTACAACTTACTACAAACCGAGCCGCCCTTGGCGGCGGGGCTGAAACCAAATCCAACCCAAACACAAAAACGCTTCCGCTAGAATTTTTACATGGTATCAGAGCAGGCTACTATCCTGCTCAGACGAAAAACCAAAAAAAAAAAAAAGAAGTTGAAAAGCAAAAGGATTAAAAAAAGAATCGAAGAGAGAAGAAAAGTCGGGTTCAAATATTTGAGCTCGCAAGAAAAGTTTGTTCTTCTCGCGCCTGGATCGTTTCTTCTGGCGAGGCACCTCAGACACATTAGCACCAGTCTGTGTCACCCCAGTTAAAACAGGCTTCGTCACCAGCGCGCCCTGCGCCTCCTCGGTCAGCTTCTCCACAGACTCTCCTTGCACGAACGCATCTGAAAGTTCAACGTAGCTTCGTTCAAAAGGATGGTAATTTTCAAAGTACCTATTAACCACTTCATGGTTTAGGATGAAATAGTAGTCTTCACCTCCAGTCGCTTCTGATTGTGGTTTCGCGATGCGGTGTACAAGAGAGTCATCCTCTTCAGTCTCCTCAGCTGAGTCATCCTCAACGCGCATGGGAGACAGTTGTGGGCCTTGAACGCCTGCGGACGACGGAAGTGGAGAAAGCTCGGATGAGTCAGACGAATCATCACTGGATATAACAATTAAAGGAAAGCCCGTCCGCATGAACATGTTGACGGGCGAAGGATTATCATAAAGCGGTGCGGACTCACCTGCTTCGGTAATCAGCAACTACGACGGAGCGGGCTCCCGCGACGCATCACCCAATTTTGGACGGATGAGTGTGTCCCACGCGCTTCTCCAAGATGTACAGTTCGTTCTCCGCCAGCTCTCTAAAGGCAAAGCCCATATTGTCTCCGCCCAACAGCATGTCATACAAACACTCGACATCTGCAACCAACAACACAACAAGGATGAATTAACAATAACAAAATAAATTTTGCGCGGCGCGCGAAAGCAACAAAGAAATGACAACCAACCTTTGCCATCTTTAGTAAGGTGCGGGTTGCGACCCTTCACATCATAGCTCATACTCATCCCTGCCATCACCAGGCCGGTTTCCGGGATCTCACATAAATCCACAGAATGACTGGTCAAAGTCTTGAACCAGTCCTGCTCCTTGTACTATATGAGCACAATTTTCCCTATCCCCTCGGCCGGGTCTAATCGACCCATTTCTATAGGAACAACCCCTTGGTTGATCCAGAAAAACTTGGGCTTCCATTCCCAAAAGCTTTTCATCCCAGCCCCGGCACAGACGGAGACCCCAGCACGTGGCCTGCAGGAGAGCCAGCTCTCCACGAAACTTAAACTATAAAAGACAAAAAAACATGTCCACCAAGGATTCAATCTTGTGGGCACGACAACAAAACTCAAAAAACATGAGCCTTGACATCAAGCCGGGGTGGATCTGGTTAATATGAACACCAACAGCCCGGATAAAAGTGCCCAAAAACTGGGTGATCGGAACCCTAAAATTGCAATCCAGGAAATAAGAAGCATATAATCCGATCTTCCCAACAGGAGGCTCCAATATAGTCTTGTCCGGAGCAGGCATCTGCACGCCGTATGAAGAAGGGAACCCACACCCCTTCTTAAACTTTCTAAACTCATCTTTTCCCCAAACGGCCGTCACCTCTCCGGCATGCGGCGACCTTTTCTTCGATCTGTCATCCCCCCTCTTGGATCCCCCACGTTTCTTCTTTGGAATGTTGGTAATATGCTCCATTTGTTCACAAATAAAGCAGTTTCTTTTTAGCGAAAATAAACCGAACTGAGTTGCAAAGAATGAAGATCAAGAGAAAACAGCCGAGCACTGATGAAAAAAGTGAACCAAATGAATGAAAGAGTGGGATTAAATAGGGAAACCACACGTGGATGACACGTGGATCGACGGTTTCGAATTCGAAAAGGCTATCAAATCAATGACTGACACGTCATGAGAGGAAAGAGAAACAGGGGACTCGAACAGACTATGTGGCCCCACCACGTCCCTGACACTGTATAACTGTCAGGGACTTTTCGGCTACCAACCTGTCGCGTCACATACGCGGACTGACAACATTGATGTGCACATTAATTACGGGACGTCCGCAATTTTCCCACTTGTATAGCACCGCGCATAAACGTCAGAAGCCGAACTAATGCGCCAAACAACTCGCACAAACACTTCTATCACTCTAAGCCCAGCGTCTCGCATGCTACGCATACAACACACTGGACTAGGGGGACTTGAAGAGATATGTACCCGCGCGTGCGCACAGATGAAACTCACATGCACGTCAGCGCAACAACATGACGTGGAGTTCTAGAAGATGGCGCACGCAACCACAAGAAAGGACAGGTGTCACCCGACAAGAGCAGGACACACAGCCAATCAGAGGCGTGAATTCCCTGCTCCATGATCTCCTGCCAGTACGAGGTACGAGAAAGGACGAAAAGGACAATGACAGGACACGTGGACCAATCGCAGAAGGACAACGCGAGAAATGACAACGGTCGCAATAGTACAAGACAACTGCCATTTCTCCCACAGCCAATCACAGGCCACCCCAGGGGCCTATAAATACCCCCCTTCGTCATCAGAAGAAGGGATCAGCTCATCGAGAAAGAATTCATACTATAAGCTGTGAGAAATAGATTATAGTCGAAACTATGTAATAGTCCTGAACAGTGTTCTGTATTTGTCTTATCAATTAATGAGAACTACGTCCTTTCCTATATTCATATACTAGCATTGTTATAC
The DNA here is from genome assembly GCA_028751855.1 of Ambrosia trifida. Lineage (NCBI taxonomy): Eukaryota > Viridiplantae > Streptophyta > Magnoliopsida > Asterales > Asteraceae > Ambrosia > Ambrosia trifida. The sequence continues at coordinate 87,021,840 of CM054130.1, read as the reverse complement.
ACGGATTGTTATATTGGTGTTTCTTCACCATCCATCAATAAACCAACCGAAACATTCATGAGCTAACTTTATACATGCTGTAGCATACTAGCATATATACTAGCATTATCAACAAAACACATGCAATTATAATTCAAATAATCTTTACTAACATTAAATAAGTTGTAATAACCATATTTACGTCAATCAGAGTCTTCATATTAATTAAAAGAAGAAAAAAAGAAACCAAGTTGTTGTGTAGGGTCCAATATATATAGATATTTCCAATGTTGATGCCCCTGAAAATGAAATGTGCTTCCTATACATTAATGGTCAACACATCAATTTGTATATATATGCATACAGTCCTTCAATCATTTCAAAACACACAGACACAAAATGCACACATCAAGGACATGTAGTTTTCTCCTCATTATTTCAGTAGCAGTTTTCAGTTGGGGTGTGGTGGTTTCCGGCCAACAGCCGCCGACAGGCCAGGCATTGTTCGAGCAAAATGCTGATCGCGTGGTTGGTCTTCCGGGCCAACCTCCTGTTAACTTTGATCAGTATGCTGGATATGTTACAGTGAATGAAAGTCATGGTAGAGCACTGTTTTATTGGTTTTTTGAAGCTGCCAAAAGCCCAAAAAAGAAACCTCTCCTTCTATGGCTAAATGGAGGTAACATTAATTAATACTCTTTTGGTACAATTTTTTTTTACCATGTTGAATTACATGACATACTATTTAATATTTATTTATTTTAACTTGTTATTGTTGATCCCTATACTATATATTTCTATACCACAAATACCTTGGAACGATGACAGTATTAGGCAAGAGTATACGTTGATATATGTGTAAATAATTAATAAAATAAATTAGATTGATACCTAATATTTATTTATTATTCACCATTGAATGTGATATGCAAAACAATTATCATACTGTAACTTTTTCTCTCACTATTTTTTATAAAAAATGGATTTTTATAATCTATGATTTGGCGTATGTCGGGATTAATCTTAACTCAGGAAGTATTTAACTAGAGTCCCAACTTTGAACATATTTTCTTTCAGTGATTTAATACTAGCTAAAAGTTAACCGAGTTAGTTTTTACTAACTTACGATAGTCATGTGGCAAAAAAATCAATGTTTTGATAACATTGATTGCTTCTGTGGCAAATAAGTTAAAATTTTGATAATGTGGACTATTTATGTGACAAAGTTTTGATAAAATGAACTGCTTATGTAACAGTTCACCTTAAAAAAAAAAAAAAAACTAATTGGCTTAACTTTTAGTTAGTTTAGATTACTAACAGGAAATATGAATAAAGTTGGAACTCTTGATAAACTTTTAGTGAGTTGATATTAATCTTGACAATAGATGTGATTATTAAAATATAATTTTTTTTAATGCACTATATGTAGTAATTATATGTACTGATCACTCCTCTATCAATAAAATATTATAATTAATTTGATGATCAAATCAATCAAGTACATTAATTCTTACTTTAAAATTAAAAGCATCTTAACATTTTACGTACGATAATTTCTGTCATATACTTTGATTAGAAAGAACGAGAATAATGTAGGTCAGATAATAATGATAGTGTAAATGTTTAACTAATAATAGTTTTTTGTTTTGATGCTATTATTATGCAACTACTCTCATGGTTGAGTGGTTAGGTCGCCAATTTATGATTTAATCAATGACTTCTAGTAGACTATGAAAACAATATAATCCTAATTAAGTTGTATAATTTGTAATTTTGTATGATTAACTTTTCATACAAAAATATTACTAGACTTAGTACCATATATATTCTTATGATTAATTTAAAGTATTTAACTTTTATTTAGGTTATTTGAGAACTTAGACTCTTAGAGTGTTACCAAAATATGAAAACAGAGAGCTATTTAAAATCTAAAGTGATGTTTATTAACAGTTACTACTTACTACTGATAGCATATTTTTATTGGTCATAGTTACATTGACCAATTCTATTTTATGACCACTAACTAACCAAGCAACCCAACCAAGCAACCCAACCATGCCATAAGCAATTTCCAAATGCTTTTTTTTAACATGATGTGGACAAAGAGATGCATTATGGGCTCTATCCGATGGACCTCACCAAGGGGTGAGTCCCCTGGAACCCCATCATGTGCCTTGCTCCTTTGAATCCTATGTTCGTTAGTTTTTTTTTTTTCTTTTTTTAAATTAACTTACATTAAAACCACAGCAACCTATTCCAAGATGGAATAGGAAACAAAAACGAACAAAAAGTTACATTACATTAAAATTACACCATTTCTCCCACTCTAAAGAACCCCTACGCGCGCCCTATACTTATACCAAAGAAAACCCAAGTATCGGATATTTTCAGAATAGTCTTACCTCTAAGTAAATCCAACTAAGTAAAATAAGTTTATGATGCTAAAATCACCAACAATAATCGAGTTTTTTAGATTCGTTTGAGTGATATGACACTACGCCACATCGTTATACGAATAATTATAACTATAAGAGTTGAGATTGTAAGGTCTTAAAATAAAATAAAAAATAACATCTTACCTGATTTTTTCTTTCTTTTTTGAACAACTTATCTTACCTAAATAATGATTTTCATCTAGATGTTATTTAACAATTTTAGGATTGTTGCCATCGTATCTGTCAAACCCCTTTTGTCACGCATGACGCAATGTTCTTTTATATATGACAAGAATTATAGATTTAACATGTTTAAAACTAATAAAATAATATATAATTAACAAGACAGATTATTAGGTGAATTAACTTGTAATTAAGCATTGTTTTTGTGGAGTTCTCACAAGTATGATTATTTTTAACATTTGTAGTTACATTTTAAATAAGTATTAAGCGTGAAAAAAAGGCACTTTATGCTAGAATGATGAAGTATTGAAGTTTAGACTTTAGATTATGCTATGACTGCCTGTAGTGGAAAACTCATATAGCGCCCCCTCTTTTTTTTTCTATTGGCTGAAATTTGGTGGCACACCAACCAAACAAAACTGGCGCTATATACATAATGCCTGACACCCATTTTTTCAATTTTAAAGCAACATAGCGCCCCATAAAGCCCCACCGTAGCGGTGTTTGGGCGCTAAAATAGGATTTCAAATTGTATATATTTTTAGATATTAATAACAATAAGTGTAATAACTAAGTTGAAATCAGAATATTTGATGCTACAAAACACGTTTACTAGAAAGTGAGAGGGGGAAAGAAGCTAGTGGATTTATGGTCCTAAAGTTGGACACAACAGAATGTTGTGGAAGTCAATTTTTGTTAAGAAACGTATGAGTTAAGCAAAAAGCTACGTATCATTGGGGTTAGAAAAAGCAAAGCTTCTATTGAGTTTAATTCTCGTAAAAATGAAATTTGTTGTTCAGAAAGCAGAAAGCAGAAAGCAAAAAAGCTATATGCAAAAGTAACTTAAAATATGAGAATATATCATGATTGCTTTGATGTAATACATAGATTTTATTATTGTTGCTAGTATTAATTTTTATTACCTTTCATAAATATATTAGATGAATATTTATAACTAGATTTATATCATGGGAACGTCTCGGTTGAGAAATCTAATATGACATATCAATTTTGAATACGAAATAGAGTGATGCGTTTTACAGTTACATGCAGGAAAGCTTCGGGTAGCACTTAACCTAAAACAATTAACAATGTATCTCCAATGTTAACGTCTAACCTTAAACAATGTATAACTCTAATATTAAAACCTAACCTAAAACAATGTACAACTCCAATGCTAACACATGTTGTAATTATAATTCATATCTACTAGTTTGAACATAATTAATAACGTGCCAATCCATGATTAATGAAAAACTGAACACTTTTTGTTTTTTTTTTCTTGTAGGAAAAAAACCACATGTAGGAAAAAAAAAAAACTTCACAAAAAATAGTCGTTTTTTCTCCGTTTTTTATATAGCACTATGGTACTCGTTGGAATAATAATAAAACGCTCGTTAATTTGGTGTAATTTTTTTCTTTAAAAAATCTCCTATATAAAAGATATTAATGTTTAAAAATTATGGAAGGAATCATGAGAAAGAAAAATCTAATTTTGTTTTTATATTCTTTTTTTTTTTTCCTAAAATCACTCATTGCCATAACAGTTGGTCTGTTTATGTTTTTTATATTTTGTTGATAATAATTGTTTTAAAAAAAGATATAGGATTCGTATGTTTTCAGACGTGGTTATATGTATACATTAACAGAACTTACTAAACAGATTAACTGCTATCTTGACAGGAACAAATGTTACTATTGGACCCTATTATTATTATTATGGTTAATTAGGATAAGCCCACGGGCTTAGTTAGGTTTCTAGGGTTCCTTGTGATTTCTATATATTGTAACTTAACCTTTCAATAATATTATTCAGTATTCTATTATCTTTCATGGTATCAGAGCCAGCCTAGGCTCTATACCGTTTCCGCTGCACCACTAGAAAAATACAAACCCTAGCCGCCGCCACTGAGTTCATACCCTAGACAGGGCGGTTGTCGCCGGCGCCGCCGCCCTGTCCCACCTTTGTTTTCTATTTTTGTTTTTCTATTTCGGTTTTGTTCAAAACTAGATTTAATTGGATCACTTTGAGTTCAACACTTGTAGCCTAGTTGGTTGAGGGCCTAAAGTTTATTATTGGAGGCTTTGGGTTCAATTCTCACTAGCTACATTTGGAGGACATTGGTGGAGAGGAAATGAAGGATGACCCAGCCATTGGCTTGGGTTCGAGTCCTGATCCCGACCGGTTTTACCGATTATTTCACTGTCGTGCCTTCGGGCGGGTGAGTGGTCGGGTTTTCCCGGGAATTGGTGGCAATTGGTGGCCCGGGTACTCTCGAGTACCTAATTCACCAAAAGGGTGTCCGAGAGTGCTCGTAAATTGATTCGTTGGCCGTTAAAAAAAAAAAAAATTGGATCACTTTGATCCACATCTTCATTAATATTCTTGGAGGGTCGATGACTTTTTTTTTTTTATCCAATTGCACAATTCATGCGTGCATGGTGGGAAGTGGGAACGCCATTCAACAAAGCGAGTTTCATTAATTTAGTAATTTAGTTTTGAATCAAATCCTAGCCGTAATCATTTTGAGAAAAACCCTAGACAGGGCGGCGTGCCGCCATTGCCTCTGCTGCCCTGTCCTGCCATTGTTTGTTTCCTGTTTTTTTTTTATGTATTTTTGTTTTTTTTAATTTATGTTTTTTCAGTCTAACCATCCGATTTTCTACCGCTTTGACTGCGGGGGAGTATTGGACCCTATTATTATTATGGTTAATTAGGATAAGCCCACGGGCTCAGTTAGGTTTCTAGGGTTCCTTGTGATTTCTATATATTGTAACTTAACCTTTCAATAATATTATTCAGTATTCTATTATCTTTCAGTTACTAAACAAATTTTTCTTACAACAGACGATTGGCTTCTTGATTTTGTCTTTAGTAAACACTCTTTAAAATATGATATAGGATTCCCGTGTTTTCACACGGGATTTGACCTAATGGCTATATGAGTGTCATGTAGGATTTAACCCTTTGAAATAGATATAGATATAGATATCGGGAAGAGTTAATTACTTGTTCCTTAAGTTCGCATAACCAATCAAGAACGCCGAGCATGGGCCTATGATTCCATACGAGCTAAACTTGTAATTCTAGGTTTGTTTGCTCATCAACGCATAACATAGTCTTTGTAATTTGCTATTGCATAAAGATGGTTTATACAAGTTCTATATTGATAGTCATAAAAGCTGACTTATAGAAAATATCAACATAATTTATAACATATGAACGTGTTAAAACCTCCTAAGACCGTCCGTTGTGGCTAGAGGTGAGCCATCACTCTATCCTCTCATACTGTATCATGTCAGCGCCTAATTGGCAGAGTGATTAAGCTGTTGGTCAATGGTCGCTCACCTGATGGTGTTGTGGCTAGAAGTGAGCAGCAGCTTTATTCAGATTTTTTTAAACATTAATAAAAAATATAAAAATAATTATATGACATAAAATTAAAAATCATAAAAATAATAGGTCAAAAAAACTAATAAAAGACAAAGTAAATGAGTTAAAAGAAAAAGTAAAAAAAATATATATAAAATAAAAAAGGGTGGTCTTCTTCTTCTTTACAACAGCCAAGCCAAGAACCCTCCCCCCACCAAACTTAAAACCTGCAACAAGTAGCAGACAACAACCGTCTTCTTCTTCGCTTACTCTTACCAGAAATAGACACCCATGTGCATCATCTTCATCCTCCATCCTCTTCAAACACCAAAAATACAGCAAAAATAAAAATAAAAAAACCTGATTTTCCTCGCTAGCCCACGTGATCCGGCTCACGTCTGCTCGCTCGCGCGGTCATTGAAGTGTAGGTGTTGTGATTTTGGCGATCCATGTGGCTCGTAAGGTTGTTCGCGCAGATCTGGTCGCGCACCACAACAGACAGTCTAAGGTAATATATTCCATCACATTTAAAAAAATATAATTGATAATTACTTATCTAAAGATACTAGTATTAGCCCCACGGGCACGTATCTAACTCGGTAAAAATAAATATGATTGCGCAAAAAATGCCATACGTGGGACCTAAGCGCACGAACACGTGGTTAAAAGGTAGGTGCGCGACGAACTGAGCTAGAACGAACGATAGTCGACACACGATTCGTACACAATGCATAAAAAGTTCTTACCTAAGAATAAGCACGCAAGGAAATCGTTTTCTAGTAAACGAGTTAACATTATTATTTTTAACCAGACTAATTTTCGACAACGTTATGTCGAACGTGAATTTAAACTGTTTACGTCGAACCCTAAAACGTGATTTTCTACCGCTTACGTCAAAACCTGATGTTGTACCGACACCTACATAAAAAAAAGCACGTGACGAAGTTTTTATTTTAGCGAAATAATTAAAATACGGTGTGAAACTAAAATGTTTGAAACTAGAGGGGTCTAAATGACGTTTTATAAAGTTGTTAAAAAATAGGGGGACTAAAAGTGTAAAAACTCGTTTTTTAATTAGGGGTGGCGGTCTCAACCAATCGGTGCGCCACCAACTTTGTGTTTTAATAGATATATAATATGTGTGAAAATTGAATAATCTCTTGCAGTCTATAATGAGTAAAGGAATCCAAAAGTATTGGACGTAAGTACTCGATACTCTTATGTAATTAAAGTATGTACATCTAGAGATGTTATTGTCCTTTTACTCTCAACCATGTGCTATTATGACTTCGATTCTAAGTACTTGCATGTTCTTTTCATAATTAGATAGTCCAAACCACATGTTACCTGTATCACTTATGAAAATCGTACACAGGTTATGAAAATATGACAAAAATGAAGGAAGAAAATATGACAATAAGCCTAGAGACACCATTTCTTTATAACTCCTTAGTTTAATAATGGTTGTCACGTTTAACCTACAATGTGAGGCCTGTCAAATAACAAGAAAACTCACATCGCATATTAACAAATCCAAAATTGTTGTTTTCCTAAGTTTGAAGGCTCGCGATTTACAAAATCGAAAATCATTGTTTGTGTCCGTAAGGAGATGATATATGGCTTCTGACTTTCTAAACATTTTTCTTAATCAATTTTCATACTTCTAAGTACCACAAAATCAACTTACACTTGTAAAAATTTAAACCTGCACCGTAATTATGAGCAAGGGCACAACTCTTAAGGGGCGGCCGACCCCCCGCCCCCCCCCCCCCCCCCCCCCTCCGCGCCAAAAAAATTTCCGCTCAGAAGTCCGCTTATATAGTATTCGTATAGAAATTTTATGGTATATACGGTTTCGACCCCTCGAAACTAGTGATTTTCGACCCCGATGTTTCGGGTCAAGCTTCACCACTGATTATGAGTGGTAATCACTAATCTTACTAGATCAGAAGGATATAGGCTTCTGACCACTCTGTTCTTATATCCTAGGATCATCAATGTTACATTTGCTCCCACTTGCATTTATCTTTATTGGATTTATAAACAGATCTTGAAATATTTTAAATGAAGAAAAATGTTATCTCGTCGTGATGGCACCATTCATCATTGATAGAAATGTACAAACTACAAAAGCATTTGGTCCCCCTACCCTCACCATCACTCCGTTTTATTGAGACCACTTTGCTTTATTCCTCCATTTATGACTTTTATTATAATACTTATTTAAAAACATAAAATCATTTAAATTATTAAATTTTCCGAGCAAAATTTCATTAGTTAATAAGGCTAACTGGTATGGTCCCCGAGTCCCCAAGCCACATCATCATTCCCTTATCTCACCCCGGGGGGGGGGGGGGGGGGGGGGGGTCCCATCAGGGGAGGGTGCACACAGGCTCCCCGAAGCCTTCACCCAACCGACAACCCTCACCATAATATATAAATCTTAAACACAACTATCTTGTCAATGGTGTCATTATGATCATCTTGAAGTATTGATTTAATAGGGTAATGACACCCTCTGATTAAGATTCATACATCATGACCCATATCACACATTAATAGGAGACTGTCACACGCTCAGAATGTAATGTCACACATCTCAGAATGTGATGTCACGGGGTATATGCAACCTAGAACCCATACTATATTCCTTTATCAAGAAAGCAATTATAGAAATACATTTCTGTTTAAGAATCTTTAAGCATGATGATCATGCAACACAACGGTTGTTATCACTTATCACCACCTAATAATATTCTTTCAAACTGGTTACTGGTCATATAAAGCCAATAAAGGGACGTTTCTTTTAAATAGCCTTTTGACCCAATATTCCAATAAAAAGGTTGTCAACTTTTAGGCCCACCCAATATCGGATAAAGGCCCAGCAAGCCGCCAAGCCTCGTCTTCTTCTTCTTCTTTTCTTTTTTTTTTTTCTTTTTTTTTTTTTTTTTTTGAGAACGGAATCCTCGTCTTCTTAAAAGTTAAAACAACTCATCATTGATAAATATGTATTTTGTTTTATTTAGATTATATATCTTAGAATAGGTTACAAAGGAGCAATGAAACGTAACAATAAGTAAAATTTCGATTTTTTATATTATTTCTAGATTAATTACTTTAATTAGTTTGAATGTGCAAATATTCTTTTAAAGTTGAGATACATTTAATATTGTTACATTTCTTATAAGTTATAATTAGGAATTTAGTCAATTGATGCTCCAAAAACATACTAAAGAAAAATCGTATGTAATACCTTGACATTGTTTGAAGTTTAAGTGTATACAAGTATACAACAAACATATCAAACTTATAATAGAGATAATCGTTACATTGTCTGCTTGATGGAAATGCTGTTATATAAAATATTTGCTTTTATGTTTATAAAATTGTTCATGATATTTAAACGCAGGTTTTAAATTGTAATACAGGTCCTGGGTGTTCCTCTATTGGATTTGGAGGGTTGGAGGAGTTAGGACCTTTTGTAGTCCAAAAGGGCAAATCAAAACTCCTTTTAAACAAAAATGCTTGGAACAAAGGTAATTTAAATGCAAATGTTAATTAATGAATTAATTTTTATATTTTAGTAATCATAACAATCTCATCAAGTTGAATGAGTTTCTTTTGTTGTTTTGTTGTAGCTGCCAACTTGTTATTTCTTGAGTCCCCGGTTGGTGTTGGGTTCTCGTACACCAACACGAGCAGTGACATCAAAAAGCTTGGTGACAAAGTTACAGGTATACTTTATACACACATATACATGTCACACGCAAACACATATTAAATAAAAGTTTGTTAACTTGAAAATACAAGATGGGCAATAAAAACAGAATGGGAGTATCACATATATAGTTGTATCTTTTTTATTTAACCGTAACACATATATATGGTAGTTGTATCCTTTTATAAATTTTGCTTGTATTTTAAAAAAACACACTTTTTTTTTTCGCGGTGTGGGTAACAATGTTTGTTGATGTCTTATCAGCTCAGGATGCGTATACATTTCTCCAGAAGTGGTTTAAAAGGTTTCCACAATACAAGACCCATGAATTCTACATTGCTGGTGAAAGCTATGCAGGTAATATACATAAAACAACGATATCCAAAAAAATCCCACAATAAGCAAAATCATTCATAAAGTAGGTCCATATGGTTACTTGCACTCGTTACAAAGTACCTTTTTGTGTGATTTTGTTTTATCCCGGTCATACAGTGATGGATTTATCTTGTACTAAAAAAAGTCACAAAATTTCTATCGATAATTTTTTTTTTTTAAACTTCTTTTGTATTTTTGCGTTAATTTGGAGTACATTGGGGGTACTCTGAATTTGAGGGGGGACTTCGCTTTCCGTAGGCTATAGGGAGTAAGGCGCATAGAAGAGGGAGGGCAAACCCATCACGCCACCCACACCACTCGGCCTTTCCCTTTTCCTAGGTTTTGCCCCTTTCCCGTGGGAATTCTCGTGGGTATTGCCCCTCATTTTCTCACCCACTTTGTCTGTTTTAGCCCCCTTGCCTTTCACCACATCTTCCCTTTCATGATATGTAGGGCAAAACCCCCCTTTGTGTAGGTGAAACATATTGTTTTTCTAATTTTGTATTAAATCCTCATGTGTTGTTTTTTTTAATCTCCATCACTCATATTGCCTTATATTTATTTGTTTACACTATATTATATGTTTTTTTTTTGTCTGTAACCTTTTTTATGTTATTTTCTATAATGTTTGTAATCGTTTTATTTTTTACCTAGCACAATATCGTCCCCTGCGCATAAATTTTTGTGTTTGTCATCGTCCTCAGTCATCCGTCAGTGAAACTTTAATATCTAAAAACATGTTTTATAGTTTCTAGAAGCGAACTGATATACGTGTATTTTTAGGACACTACGTTCCACAGCTAGCAGAACTCATATACGATAAAAACAAGATCATTCCCGAGCAAGACCGTATAAATTTCAAGGGATTTATGGTTTGCATACATATAGTTTCTTCTAAAACAAATTTAGTACTATATTTTGTCAAAAATATACTGAAACACATGAAAATGCAGATTGGTAACGCATTGCTGGATGATGAAACAGATCAGACGGGAATGATCGATTATGCGTGGGATCATGCCGTGATATCGGATCGTGTTTATCACGACGTGCAAAGCAAATGCAACTTTAGCAACCCCAAATCATCTAATGCTTGTGATACAGCGTTAAGCGAATATTTTCAAGTTTACAAAATTATTGACATGTATAGCTTGTATGTGCCCTCCTGTGTGGATGCAAGTTCCAATTCTACTCAACGCGTGCATATGCAAGGCAACGTTTCCCCTCTCACATTCTCCAAACATGTGAGTACTCATTCAGTATTAAAATTTAACTTTTTAATGTTTAGTTGGATAGATGATAGAGCCCATTTGCACTATAAACCTCACATCTATTGCTTATACAATTGATGTGGGATAAGTCATATATTTTGCAATTGTTACAGTCCATAACAATCGACCCTCCTTAACGGCCAACGTCCTCTGGGCTACCACTTGCTCCCTCAAGGCTATCACACAGTGGGCCACCACTCCGACTTCAGCTCTGATATCACTATTTTAATGCAACAGGAGAACTTAACTCAAAACTCAAAAGACTAGTCTGGTGGGTGAGATAGTTCATTTGGACTACAAACCCCATGTATTTTGCCCATATAAAGTCTCATATCTTTGCGACATTTTTATATATTGCAAAAGTCTAAGCGATGGATTAACGACTAATAAAATAGATTTAATAATTCATTTTCTAGTGTGATGTAACGTTCGTATTTCATTTTAATTAATAAAGTAAATTTCTTGCACAGAAAAAAAAAATTTTCTAGTTTATTGAGTCATTACTTTATGAATATATTTTTAGCTATTTATAACTTATACATTCTGTTTAAACTTGATTACAGAAAGCATGGCACTCTAAACCAACCGGGTACGACCCATGTCAATCAGAATACACCGAGTCATATTTAAACAAGCCGGATGTTCAAGCCGCGCTTCACGCAAACACCACGAAAATCCCTTACCCGTGGACACATTGTAGGTAACGTTTCACCAGTCCCTTTTTGTTCAACATTTCAACTTACATTTTTCTTTTGTTTCTAATAATTAACGTAAATGCTATCTAACAGTGACACTATAACATTTTGGAACGATGCTCCTGCTTCGGTACTTCCAATTATAAAAAAACTTGTTGCTGGTGGTATTCGTGTTTGGGTTTACAGCGGAGATACTGATGGAAGGATTCCAGTGACCGCTACAAGACTCTCATTGAGAAAACTTGGATTGAAAACAGTTGAAGAATGGTCTCCATGGTACAGCAAAAGTCAGGTAACGGAAATAATTTTGTATTCACTATTTATTATTTTTAGTGGTTGTTTTGTTTTCCAATCAGAAATTAATCTTACATAACTTTTAATTTTCTAACTGTTTTGCTACTAGAAATTAACCTATATTTATTCTTTTTTTTTTCTCAATATATAGTCGTGTGTGGGGTTGATTTTTTTATGACCAATTTGTATGTATTCTATTTTGAAAATTTACAAAGTTTATGAATAGTAATGGATCACATTACTATTCATAAAAAAAAGTAATGGATCACATTTTTGTAATATATTGGAAGTATGGAGATGTTATCGTTGTAACATTGATAATTTAAGATATAGTGGAGTACATAATTATTTATCTCTTATACATCACACTTTAAGCAAAATGTATAAATATATTATGCGGTTATCGTAATTCTCAATGTATTATATTCTTATTTTCAAAATGATCTCTCCTCTTCTCTTTATGATCTGATATTAACTACCAACTATTTTAAAGTTTTGTGACCAAAATTATTTTTGTGGTCCGTTTTTTTTACCAAATACATATTAACTATAAACGTTAACTAATTAATTTTATTTTTGTTATGGTTAGAAATTAGTTTTAAATCTTAATCTATACATTCCTTTTGTTTGTAACCAGTTGTAACCGGATAGAAAGTTTTAATTCAATTTCTTCTGTGACCATGTTGCAACCGTTTCTCAAACGGATGTAATTTTGCGACTAGTTAATGACTAAAATGATTGTTGTTGCTTCGGTCGTTAAATATAGGACTTTTTGGTTGCTAATACCCAACATCTATATTTGTTGTTTTAGGTTGGTGGATGGACAATTGTATACGATGGATTGATGTTTGTAACTATTAGAGGAGCTGGACATCAAGTACCTACTTTCAAACCCAAAGAATCCCTTCAACTTGTTAGGCACTTTTTATCCAATCAAAAGCTGCCATCTGTGCCCTTTTGAACCAACTACAAAATCCTTATATAACCTCAATTAATTTATACACCCACAAAATGCATTCGCGTGGGTTGGCAATTTGGCTTTTTTTCATAGGTGTCGTTGAATCTGATGCAAAAAAAAAAAAAAAAAAAAAAAAAAAAAAAAAAAAAAAATCTGAAATTTGATTCAAAGCGAATTCAAATAACAAATTTGAATCCAGGTTTTGAATACAACGACAATTGTGACTAGTGTTGTAACTCATCAAAGAAATAAAGTATCACATTTTTCTTTTTGAAATATATTGATCAAGAAATATAATTTTACCTTTTCGGCATCTTATTCATGTTACTATAAATAATTGGACTAGTTTCATGGATGTGTAATTATTTTAGAGATAACTACACAGAAAGTCTTTATGGTTTATAGAAAATGAGATCTTAAAGTACTAACTTGTTTTTTTTGTTTTTAAAAAAACATTAAGATTTATTGTAATGAAATTTGAGTTTCTTATCTTATATTTTACATTACTAGAAAATTGGCTATTTAGACTCACTTTTCGTCAGAAATGTGTTGGAAAGTGAGATTTCTTATGCATTTGCGACAAAAAAATTACCCTGGAAAAACCACGTATAGGAAACTGTTTCCTACGCTACTTTTGACGCATTTCCAGCAAACTAATATTGTCAGAAACCAAAAATAATAAAAAAGGATGGTTTATTTTGATTGTGTCGCAAATTTGTCTAAAAGTTAATGTTTTTATTTCACGGGAAATGCTCATATATGTGTTGGAATCTGTAACACATTCTTTTTATTGAAACTATTTTTAGAAAAATGACCACGTTTCTAGTATTGTAGTATGAGTGGTCTATCGATCTCATAAAATTTTTCAATTTAAAATCACATTCAAAATGTAAATTTGAATATACAAGGTAATCATCGTTATTAATTAGGATTTAATGTAAATTTGAGTGGTAGATCTCATTGAAATGTTTTTGTTTTACCTATGCTTACTACTGTTTATTGAGTTTGTTCTTTAATATATATGGTAATTATCGTTATTAATTAGGATAAGTTACGCATAGAATCGTCATTCTGATTATTTCATGGCTTCACTAACTCTTTAATAAAAGGATAGTCATAGAATTTTTCAAGTTATAACACAAATGATTTGTTGAAAATAATAAAGTGTTTCAAACCTTTTGGGCTAAATATTTTGGACTTTGTTTTTATTAGTACGGTTGTGGCTTTAGGCTTGTTTACATATGGGCTCAGGATTGATGGGCTTATGAGAAGGTGTTGGTCTGAGTTTGTTATAACAACTTCTATGTTGATAAGAAATGGACGGTTGTGATTGGATGATCTGGATTACCAGCTGGAAACTTCTCGAGCCTTATATATAAGCTCATTCCCTCACTTGTATTATTATTATTGTTATTTTCTCTTTGTAGTCTCTCTATATTCTCTAGGTCTTGGTCGTCTTCTTCTTTGTGATTAGGGTTAATCACTGTAAGTCTGTATCTTCTGTAAGTCTGTATCTTGTTATCATTCGTGGTTGTGACAGCTGATCTAATCCATCAGTAGTCATAATCTAACTTTGTATCTCTTTCTGGATTCTTTGATTGGTTGAATCCTTGGGTATTGGGGGTAAATCTTTGGGGTTGGATAAATAAGATTTTGTCACTGTTTTCGTCGCTACTCTCTTGTGTTTGTATGTTTGTTCATGGTTTGTGTGATTGTTGATTTTGTATTAGTATAGATCTTGTATTTTTAACATGGTATCAGACCCATAAGGTTCTGATATCATTTTCATCGGTTGATCTTGGTTTATTTCCGTTGTAGTCTTTGATTTTGTTTGAGTCTTTTCTACTTGGATTTGATATGTGTAGATCTGATCTTGGTTCTTGTGTTTAAAAGTAGATCATATCTTTCTAGATATAGGCTACTGTTGATTGTCTTGTATTTTGTGTTGGTGAGTATTGTGGCTAAAGATCTAGGGTTTTATGACCTAGATCTCTTGTCAACGTCTGTTGGCTTGGATCGAGAAGTTCAAGTAAGTTGTTGGATTATGCTTGGAAGCTGTGCTAGGGTAACGTTCAAAAGATTCTTTAACCATTCTTTCATAAAATGTAAACAAAACAAAAATAAAACCACGATAATATATAAATTTAATCACATAGCTAATAGATTTCTCCTCTTAGGTTTTTAAAAGCGAGTAATAACATTATCTGCTTTTACTTTATCCAAAGTTTCTCTTTCGATCGCACAAATTAGAGCACTGTGCAAAAATATATCTTCCAGATTGATTACCAACACTTTCATTAAACAACTAACAAGATAAGAAGTATGTTTTTTTCTTGTTTAATGCTATACTCTAACCAATAATCTATACTATCTATATTATCTATACTACTATATAATGGGTTTCGGAAGAGCAAAATAGTCATTAATATTCATTTAAATGGTAAAATTGTAATTTTATTCACTTAGAAAGACAAATTTAATAGTACAACATTAAGACTAATGGGTGTGGAGACAACCCAAAGGGGGTAGAACAACCCCCACATAAGCTGTCACATAAACTGGGAGGGTTATCCTCCTTTTTTAGACAACCCAAGGGTGTGGAGACAACCCTCCCCCTTTTCTTGTTAATTATTTAATTTTTTAACGCTATTATTATTTTTATTATATTTCAAAATTAACAAATAATTAATATAAAGTTAAAATAAATACTAAAATTAGTAAAACAAATTACAATAAATAAAACAAAACGTCAAAAAAATACACGATTTCCTAAATTTTTAATAATCTACATCCACTTTTACCTTTACCTTTAGCTTGGGGTGGTATAGGATGAGTTTCCAGAACGATCTCTTAGTCGTCACTATCCTCGTCGACGGGTTGAGACAGACCGATAGGTGATGATGTGGGAGGTGCTTGTGGAGAAAATTGTTGGCTTGTTTGAGAAGGAGTGGGAAACGATTGTTGCATTTGCATATATTGCATTGGATTAAACTGGGAGAAAGCGTTCGGGCTTTGTTGGTACTGTTACATCACCCTAAACGGTGGTACTTGTTGCGAGATTGGTGGATCTAGTATCGGGGTGTAACAACCCGACGTATTTAGGTTTGGATTCGGGTTATTTGGGTTGAAGGGGTTGAATGGACCCATGAGTATTTTGTATAAAAATGGTTGAGTTTATAAAAACTAGAGAGAAATAGGGTGAGTTGAGTGAGCTTTTGAACAAAATTTGGTGAGAGAAGCTGAATTTATAATTTGAAAAATAAGTATTTTTTAAAGGGGAAAATGGATTTTAATACTCCCAAAACTATCGCCTGTTGGCGGATATCACTCCAAACTTTCACTTTAGCCAGTAGCACTCCCAACTTTCAACTTAGTTTGTTCCATCACCCCCAAACTAAAGGAGGTCTAGTGATGGAACAAACTAAGTTGAAAGTTGGGAGTGTTATTGGCCAAAGTAAAAGTTTGGAGTGATATCTGCCAATAGGCGATAGTTTGGAGTAATTAAATCCATTTTCTCTTTTTAAAGTGACCGTTGTATTCAAAAGGTCGAATATTAAATGTTAAAATGGTCCGTCTCCAACGTCTTGTTTGGGACGATTGAAATGGAGACGACTGCGGGAGTGGTGTTTGCCGTTCGAGACGGCTCGGGATGAGGTAGGACGAACCACCACACCCATTAGCCTAATTAACCTAAAAATTCAAGGTATGACAAATTTAAGATAAGTAATTAATCAACTATACATTTATGAGGGTTGATGAAACTAACATTTAATGAACTTGGGCTAATTAATTATGTGAGATCAAATAATATATCATATAATATTTTAAAACATTATTTATTTAAGTAAAATAGAACTAAATAAAAAAAGCAAAAAATTAAATTAACTTTCTTTATCCCCATCAACTAAATTACATGCAAATGTTTATCAAATCAACACGAATTTATTTTAGAATGAATAGTGGTAGAATACTTATCTAAAGTTTGAATGTAAAAACTAAAAATATTTTAATCACTTCTTTATTACCCGCTAATACAATAGAATACTAATAACACTTGCTGAAATTATTATTGCCTAAATTTATTATGATCATAAGCTAATTCATATATGGTGTCAGTATGTTGGAAATGTCACAACAGAAACCTTGTGATTCACTATTTACTATTCTCAAAATAAGCGGGTGACGCTCTTTAATATGTAGATAATTATACACAATCTTCTTGTTGTTTTAATCTATATGATTAAAACACGGCACTTTAGAATTTTAAAATCTTTTAAAACTAAGAGTATATCTTCTATAAAAAGGCGAACATTCAGAACGCTTGATAGTTTTAATATTTTAATTAGTTCAACCCCATGAAATGAGATTGATTTTGTATTGCCTATTTGGCTATTCCCCTTCGTAACCCTCTTACCTGAAAAAAAAAACGGAAAATTAATATAAAGACTAAGTAAAAAAGTGGAATCTTTGTTTTTTTTTTTTTTTTAACATACAATACCACAATTAACAAGAGGGTTACTATGGCTGTTCATTGTAACTTGTTTGGCCAGTTTGGCTCATAGGAAAATTTCAATAGGTTTGTGTGGAGTACAATTAAAAACGATTAAATATCTGTAATTATAATGTTTTATGTATTTAGATGGTATCTTTGGAACATAAGTGTGTTGGAATTGGTTCTAATGAATAAAGATAACAAGATGTGTTGTTAGAAAGAGTTGTGCAATGGTTCAAAACAGGTTCTGTCAGTTTTTAGTATTTTACTAATGCTTCTAACATTTTAATGTGTATTTGAGTACCGTGCCATTTTCATTGTAACGTATGTCAAGCAGTTTGAAAACCCAACTGTATGGTACACGTATTACCAATCTACATGTTTTGCAACATTAATACCTTTGTGAATTTTCAACTACAACAATATATGACACTCACTTCAAATGCTCTTGGCCACACAACTTTATTATGTATAATGTAATATTTTTTTACAACTGCTTATAACACATACAAACGACATGACATACGACTAAGAACCCCATCTTTATCTCGACCTAAACATGGACCCTCCAGAGCATAACGAGGCGCCTTAAACATCCCGCCACAAACAATGTTTTCCTAATCCAGCTACATTAGATTCGTTACGGAGAGCATGCACTAAAAGATCCAATGAGACATACAATTCCATAAGGCAACCACGTAGTACATTAAAGAGAACCCCTAGGAAACACCTGCAACAAGGGAATACCAATCGTCCCCTTAGTGAGAGAACATCGGCACCAACCTCCTCTTATATCTTGAAGTAAATATTACCCCTCCTGATAATGACGAT
Source organism: Ambrosia trifida (assembly GCA_028751855.1). Classification (NCBI taxonomy): domain Eukaryota; kingdom Viridiplantae; phylum Streptophyta; class Magnoliopsida; order Asterales; family Asteraceae; genus Ambrosia; species Ambrosia trifida. Next base: position 87,003,236 of record CM054130.1, on the reverse strand, counting down.
GCGCTAGAACATTCAGAAGGTTTATTTTGATATACCTACCACACAACTTCAGTGTATTGTAATTCTTTTTGTATCTGCACTGACTACATATCATTACTTAGGTACTCTAACCAAGTGACATTCAGTGTCACTTAACTTTTCATCCATTAGTGATAATGAATCAAATAGACGTGATAACGAGTTAACAACATTTCGGCATCAACCTTCCACCTTGATATTGACCTAAAAGTGCCCCGTCGAGACCATGACGATTAGCCTGAACATTCAGATGGTTCATTTTGAAAGATCTACCATTAATTTTCTATTAGACTTTTATATTTGCACTAACCATGTATCATTACTTAAGTACTCCAACCAACTGACATAGTTGTCACTTCATTTTCTCAACCATTTTGATGGCGCTTTGAATCAAGCAAAAAATAACAGTGAGACGATTAACCAAATGTAACCAATTTGTGGAGCCCCGCCGCAACGCGCGGGTTCTACTAGTATCTACCAAAGCGTGGTGCAAAACTCACATTGTCGCAGGACAGAGAGGGCGGAGTCGCGAGCGCCATGTAGGGATGCGGTAGTGGGTGATTAGCCGGCAGTGGCTACAACTGTAGTCATGGTCGCCGAATGCTTCTTATCGGTTGTTCTATTCGACATTGCTTCTTTTCATTTGTTTTTTCTAGGGTGCAAACAAGCTGAGATACTCGATCTCGAATGAGCTGAGCTCGAATGAGCTCATGTCTGAGAGTTGCTTATCGAGCTCAAGCCGGCTCGCGAGTCTAAACGTACCAGTTGTTTATATAAATTTTAATTAATAATAATTAATATTTATAGAATGATGAGCAATAACTAAATTATATATAAAATAATAATTATAATTAATACAATTTACTTAACAAATAATAAATGAACCGAGCTCGAGTTTGAAAAAGCTACCTACGAGCTGAGCTCGAGCTTTAGGCACAAAACTCGAATCAAGTCGTTCTCGAGCTCGAGCCTTGATAAGTTAAAAAGGCTCATGCTTGGTTTAGCTTGTTTGTACTCTATTTTTTTTTTCCAATTCAAACTTTGAAGAATCTAATTGGGCTTAAGCCTTATGGACTTCAGTCTTATAGATAATAGATAAAATAGATCAATGTGTAATAGATTTATGGGATTTTATCTTTTTTGTTGGGCTAATAATAAAACTTTCAGGATGTTTTTGGTTTTAAAAGAAATTGAGGGGCAACGTTATATAAATTCAGGGATAACGTAATAAAAAACGTAAAAATTAAATTAAAATTGCACTACTCTAGAAAAGTTGAGGGGTAGCAGGCCTCGACATGCTATATGTCAGCCCCTGTCACCGATCTTCAGTAATCACTCACTAAGCGCTGTCGATACCCTTTTCCCACAAACTTGGGGAAAGACCACCATTAAAAGTATCTTCCCTTTCACATAGAGGTATTTTTAGTAACACTGATATTTAAACACCCTTATTTATTTAATATTTTGAAACATATGTAGATCAGATTCACTTCGCTTGCTAAGCTTCACTTTCAACCCATGTTTCATGTACATAGTGAGTGCAAGCTTTGGTGCTACCGGATGATTTTCAACCACTTCCACTTTATAATGGTATAAGATTGAAGCTGCAGCAAATTTCATTTGGTAGTAGGCAAAATCTTTACCCAAGCATAACCTCGGGCCTCCGTTGAAGGCGGTGAACTTGTAGGCTGATTCACTCATGAACCGCCTATCCTTCAGCCATCTTTCTGGCCGAAATTCTCTACAGTCTTTTCCCCATATTGCTTCCATTCGACCCATTGCGTAGATTGCATACAATACTTTTGTTCCTTTTTTCAATATTGTCCCATCTGGAAATACATCATCTTCAACAACCTGTATGTCGTATTTTTTTAGTAATAATGTACAATATAGCCTTTTAATATTTTTACTAGTAAAATTATCAAAATTGTTATTAAATTTCTTATTTTGTATATTGAAAGTATGATTTAAAAAAAAACAATGAAATACTAATTCAGACTAATGATACAATGATATGTGTTGTCCTCCGTTAATCACAATACATTACATGCGCTCAGATGCTTCACAATTTAACGCGAGAGCATGGTTCTTTTGCGTTGGGAAACACATATGGTACAGTGTAAACGAGAGCTAGTCGAGAACAACTCACTAAAAACTCGAATAACACTGAATTTTAACAACCACGTGCATATAAAATAAGTTTGTTTTTTAAACGATTCAGAACACGAGTTTCACTTGTAAAGCTCAAGTAGTCTTGTGAGCCTAAATGAGCCTAATACTTTGCTAATAACTGTTAATATATGTAAATTTGTGATTAAAATAACAAAATAATATATATTATGTTATATATAAAAATAAAATTATAAATATATACAAAAGTAGTTACATATTTATAAATTAACTAGGTAACAATCTCATATATTATACGGGTTGAATATATGCAATTTATTTATTAAATAATAAGTCAATTACATCTTTAAAGAACACATGTATAGCATGGGCCGAATAGTACGGGTTAAATAAATATAAGACTATCCGTTGTGGGTAGAGGTGAGCGAGTGATTTATCCACTAATATTTTACCACGTCAACGCCTACGTAGCACTGGTTAGCGGCCGGCGATTGCTCGCGTGAGGATGTTATGGGTAAGGGTTAGCGGGTTTTTTTTACCAATATTTAATTATTTACCACATTTTTTAAAAAAAAACATTAAACTAAAATAAAATAAAAATTACACTAAAAAAAAGAAAATTACACTAGAAAAAAAAAACTACACTAGACAAAAAAAATTACACTAGACAAACCACATGATCATAAAAAAAAAAACCTGGCCACGTAGGTGATTTCCTGAACGCAACATTTGCCATGCCGAAACGTGGTTAAACGGGTGGCCAACCTTGTGACGATACTCCACGTGGGTAAACGCGAGGAGCACGTCTTCTTTCTCTCCCGGGAGATCTCTCCTCACCTCCCTGTACGCGAGTTCGAAGTTTTTACACTTCGATTTTAAGTCCCCAAATTTGTGGGAGATGGAGTCGTTGGTACGGTTTGTACCCCCCACAAGGAGACCAAACTCATGAAGCACCCGGTGCCACTACTGGCCGCGTGAGTTCGGCGAACCACCGCCGGTTGCACCAAGTTCACCGTGCACCTTATGGTAGGCGAGCACGAGTGCTAGTTCTTCTTCTTCGGTCTAAGGAGCCATGGTTGAAGGTTGAAGGTTGAAGGTTGAAGGCTGTGAGGTTTTATTTGAAGGTTTGTTGAAGAAGAAGTTGAGGGTTAAATAAATAGGGGAGGTGGGTGAAAAATTTTAATAAAAGTAATTAATTTTTGAATTTAATATGTTTGGCCAACCGCTAACGGACGTGAGCTAGCTCACGTCTAATCGCTCGCAGCAGTCATCGCGTCAGTCTGTTGTCGTTAGTGAAGCCCACGTGGATAAAGCTGTGGCTCGCGGCAGGCTGCTCGCGAGCCACAACCGACAGTCTAATGTAATCAATTAACATAAACAATCGTCAAGATATACTTTGATGTAGTATTTACTTATTATAACATTTTATTTACTTTTTATTTATTATCTTAGAAAAATGCGTAATGAATCAACAAAATATTTAATGATTACTAATACGTGGAAAAATAAAATATTAACAAGAAATAGTAAGTAAATAGGAAAGAAGTGGAAAATTTGAACTACTACTTTTATTCAACAAGAGAGAAACAAAAAATTAATAGGAGAAAAATGAAAAAAATATGATTAAAATGAAATAATATTTAAAGTTGGAGAACGAAGTTGAGTGTTTTGTTATAAAGATTTATAATAATGTTTTAAGGATTTATAATAATAAAAAATGGGTATTAAATAATTCAAAGTTTTTTCCATTGGCCAATAATAATTCGAACTTTAACGTTTAGTCAATAATAAACCTTTTTTTTCTGACGTGATAATAAAAAATAATAATTCCCACGTCATCATTTTTGTACACGTTAGCATGCCACGTCATCTGCAACGTCAGCATATACTAACCAAGTCAGTTCAGAGTTAACGGGGGTCCATTTTTGACACCCACATGTCCACCTGGGTTATTCTGGGCCAACGTTAAAGTTCGGATTATTATCGGCCAATGACCTAAACTTTGGATTATTAAAATCCAATACCCCATTTTTTTTGTATTTAACCCTTCAACTTTTAGTATTTGCCCTTACACCCCCTTAGCTTTCTAAACAATTCGCAAAATGTCATTTTGATCCTCATGAGTTTTATGTGCTTATTTTCATGTATGTGGGTCAAATATAATACGTTTTTAGATTTATTTTTATGCACGTTTTTGGTTTGTTTATGTTTTGATATAAATTTTGTTTGGAAACGATACGTTTTCACTAAGCGATATAAACTCGGGTTACTTTACGTTTCGACTATGCCTCAACGCATAGTATCATTCTTACGTGCTTATTCTTAAGTGTGTTTCATTATAAATCCAAGTTAGTTTACGTTTTAACGTAATTTTTTTTTGGCAATGAGTAAGGTCAAAATTCTGTTCGAAAACGAGTTTGGTCAAATATTTGATGGTATAAATTCGAGTTACTTCAAGTTTCGACGTCATTTCAACACGCGACGAGTCAAAATACTAGTTATAAAACATTAAATTTATTAACCCGCGTAATATACGAGATTGTAACCTAGTTAATAATAAACCATTACGTTCAGCCTCAAAATACTATTCACAAGCCAAACTTGAGTTTTGTAGACACAGCAGCATGCAAATACTCAATGATAGCAAGAGATTAGTTACCTCCTTATGATCCATCGGCACAGGAGGGTATAACCTCAACGATTCAGACAAAGCAGCATGCAAATACTCCATCTTCTTCACCTCTTCTGGTTTAAACACCATAACTCCCTCCTCATCTTCCCTCTCCTTCACAATCCCACATATCTCACACAATATTTTTTCCTCCACCGTTGGATTACGATCAAGAAGCCAGAAAAACCAACTCAAAGCCACTGATGAAGTATCCCTTCCAGCCAGTATAAAGTTAACACATATGTCACGTAAAAACTTGTTTGAAAAAGCCTCTCCATTTTCATCCTTTAGTCCCATAAATATTGTTAACAAATCAGACCTTTGAGTATTATTATTATCATCATTAACATGCAACGAGAGTTCTTTCTTTCGGGTTCGAATGACTTCATCTGCAAAACTATCTACACCCTTTATGGAATGCTTCAGTTTCTTTTCGGATCCGAGGTTAAAATGGCGCATGATCTTCCAAACTAGTGTTGGAGTGACGAATCGAAGGACAGTTGCTTCTGTCGCAGCTTCAAAAGCTGTAGCGAAGGGGATTTTGGGGAGACCTGGGCTTAGACAGCCCGGGTCTACCCCGAAAGCGATCATGCAAACGTTGTCAAACGTTAGTTTTAAAAGGATGTCCTGTAGATCGATCTCTATGGATCGGTCTACAGACTCCTGCAAGACTGGCAACAGTCGTTTTTGGACTAGTTCCAATAACGACGTGGTTGTCATGTTTCTAAATTTGGATGAGTGAAACTCGAGGCTCGCGGTTTTTCTTTGTTTTTGCCATATAGCGTCATCAGCGTTGAAGATTCCGTTGCCAAGAAGATCGCGGAGATTATGGCGGAAATAGGGGCCTTTCGGGTATGCATTAAACTTGGTTTTGAGAAGATGCTCAAGGTTACGAGGATCGGAAGTGAATACACAGTTAAGATTAGTAAACCATGGACCTTTGAACACAAAAGTCCCATTTTGTCTACAAATAATTTGGGATATCCATTCGTAGATGTCAAACCGAAGCGCGAGGACTAAGGATGGATACATGCCAACAAAGGGCCACACTGGTAGCCCTTTTGGTTTTCGTTGCCTTAGGGAATGTATGGCAACGAAAACCAAAAGGGCAATGAAAAGCTCTAGGATCTGAACGTGTGACAATATTTGTCTGACGTTGGCAGAAAAACGAGGAATAGAGGTAGTGGGCATGGTGGTGGTGGTGGTGGTGGTGATGGTGAAGGTGGAAGGTGTAGAGTGATGTTTCATGTCTAAGATATGTTATAAAGGGGAGTCAAGTCATATGTTATATGAGGGTGGAGGACTGGAGGGTGATAGGTGCATGAGAATTGGATTTGGTGAACACAAGTGGGATGATTTAGGGTTATCAAGAATTTGGTGTTTAACTAATTTTATTATTATTATTATTATTATTATTATTATTATTATTATTATTATTATTATTATTATTATTATTATTATTATTATTATTTTGGGATAGTCACCAAAAAAGCCAAAATAAACACCTGATGCGTCTAAACATTAGGGACCAGCCATTCTGCCGCGTCTACCAATCAGAGGATTACACGTGTAAAGTCCTCAGAAGCCTTAATTTTTAATGTCTCTGTGTCTAAACTTTAGATGCGGGGCTGTTATTTAGACGCAAAGTTATCTGTGTCTAAAGAAAAGGTTAGCACATTTGCGTCTAAATAACAGCCTCGCGTCTAAAGTTTAGACGCATGGACTTCAAAAATTAAGACGTCTGAGGACTTTACACGTGTAATCGTCTAATTGGTAGACGCGGAAGAATGGTGAGTCTCTAATGTTTAGACGCATCATGTGTTTATATTGGCTTTTTTGATTGGTTAGCTGTCCATTTTGATGATTATCCCTTTATTTTTTGGTGTGTGTTGTGTGGTTTTTTTGTTTGTGTTTAGGGTGATGTGGTATTAGTCTAGAAGATTAACAACAACCAACGGTTTGTCACTATGTACTTTTTAAGAATGTTTTATGGAATAATAATAATTGCATTGTATTGTATACAATTTCTAGATGGATCCTCCGGTGTATCTAGAACAAATATAATGAACGGATGGGTAATATTTGAGGCGTATGGCATTTTGGATAAGGGTGGGTGGGTGGTCTGTGATGGCCATCGTTTAATCGCATCTAATTAGATTGTGTCACCTCAAATTTTATCATTTCATCACATCCATCACTAAATAAATGGGGTGGTGTATCACACAATTACACCTCATCTCCAAACAAACAACCCCTCTTTATTTACTTCTCTCACTACCATGATGGCTGTCACGAAAATTGTTGGTCGCAGTCGTGATTAAATGGTGGGGGCAGTGGTCGTGATGGTCACGACCATCACGGAGTGACCATCACGGACCACCTCACCCACCCTAATACGTTAAAATACGTGATTTTTAATGCATTAAATTGGGTTAGATCAAGAGATGTTACCTAAGTTTTTCTTTTACATTTTAGGACGTTAAATGGTATGCTAATTCTCTTATTCGCCAACTCCACGGCAAGTCACATTCCCCTCTCATTTGATCACTCAACTACATATCACATTCACCCAAGTTTATAACATAAAAAAATGATTAAAGGACATAAAAAAAAAAAAACTAATCCTCAATGACCGAGTTGCCAGAAAATGTATCGGAATCGGGTTGCCGAACAAGAACCCTACGTCAACTTGAAACAACTCTTAGCATTTGTCACGACGAAATGTGGTTGAATACATGACCATGTGTCGTTTGGTACACGTGAAGTGCCTCGATCATAACCCACTCCTTGGTTAGTGGATCTTTGAGATTCATGGGACGTAAGAATAGTTGCCCAAATACCGTAACATATCGGTTCAATAGCCTCCATTTAGAAATGAGTGTGTTGTTACGATTGGTTTCACCCATTTGCTGACGGAATTTGTCAAACAAATCACTCCACCATGAGTGATTTGTGTCAACATGAGGAGGGGTAGCATATTTATTCACCCAATTGTGACCAAAGCGATTTTTTCCTCATTGGTCCAAACCCGTCACTCCTTTTGAAAAAAGAACAAATATTTTTTAAAAAATTTGAAAGGTTTGTGTGAAATAGTGAAGTGAATAAAAAATGTAAAGCTTTATGAATTTAAGTCGGTATATTAGGATTTTATATATATATACACACAATGTAACACCCCGGCCCGGAATGGGCTGACGTGTCACAGTATCATATCAGAGACAAAAGACAAAGTTTCTTTTATTTATAAAACATATAGCGTTACGAAAGACAGGTGGTTCATAGTTTAAAGGTCAAAATACATTAATATTAAACATAAGTGACAAGCTTCTTTAGGTAGCATCCTATGGTTTATTGCTCTCTCTTTATCCCGCCCAAAGTAACCTGTTAACCTGTGGATATAAAATTTTTACGGAATGAGCTGAAGGCCCAGTACGGAATAATAGGTTCAAATAGTAACGCAATAATTAACTGAAACGGACAACACAAATACTGATCTTGAAACATAAAGCATATAACGGAACTGAATCATGTAATACAGATGTACCCATAAGCCAAACTGAATTCTATTATGCGTGTTGATATACGAGTAGCTACTCCTGTCTATCAACACATGAAATGGCGCAGGTTGGCATACCCGCAACCATTTCCGGAACTGAAACTGAAATAGGATCGATCTATACGCCTCCCAATTGCATTGTACCACACCTGTACTTAAGAGACGCCGTGAACTAATCTCTCCGTCACGGGTGGAGCACATGATGCCGATGCCACAACATCATGCCCGCGGGACACTCCACGGGAAGCTGTAGCTTAGGGTAACAGAGTACTGAAAATCTGAGTCATATAATCTGATGCAAATACTAACTAATAATACTAATATCACATACTTGGGAACATACGATAATGAGTGAATTAAAAGCATCGTATGATTTATATAATCTACTTTCAATATTAATATATTTAGAACGAGAAATGAACGGACGGTCAAATGAATTGATGCTCAAAGACGGAGGAGTTTTAATATTTATATATATTATCAATAGGGTTTTTATCAACTGAACCAGATAACAAAGGAGAGGGGTAAGGATCCGTACCTTTAATGTTCCAATCCAGTGAAAACTTGTTTACGGGCTTTAGTACTTATTTCAAAAGAGGTTATAAGTGTGGCATTCTGACAAGCAATTCCTAATTTTAATCGGTAGGTAGCTCCATTTCATTTTTAAGTGTGTGAGAGTGAAATCTTGGACAAGTGACATCTTGTTATGCTCCTTCCTTTTATACTAAAAAAAACGTGGCCTCCAATTTGCTTCAAAGTTATCTCAATATTAACTTGGCCTTTAAGTTTCTATTGTAATTATCTTTATTTTCTACTACGTGTTATGTTGATCACCATCTTTATTTTTATTATTAGTATTATTATTTTTATTATTTAATTTAAGCTGCTTAACTTGTTTTTCTCTTATAACTTTTAACCTATGACGTTTTAGGAAATTCCGAATATACTGCTAAGACGAGCTAATTTTTATCTACGCGTCAACCTAAGTTTCATTAAAAATGGAATAGGGTTCAAATATTATATATTTTCTTCTTATTATTATTATATGGTCCCTTATAACACTAAATACTTATCTAGATTTCATCTACTAGACATGACTCGTCTAGATATCTTTTAATTATATCTTTTAAACGATACTCAACAACGAGCGTTCGTTCAAATGCCTGTCATTTAAATGAGTTGTTTCACCCGCTATCTACTCATTTAATAATATTTAAAATACAAGTATTAAATATTTTATTTTTTCTACATGTACTAAAATACATATCATATTTTATTATTATTCAAAAAAAAATGATATAAAATTTTGATTATTACACACACACACTAGTAGAAAACCCGCACGATGCGGCAGGAGTGACACTTTGCATTGTGATACTTATTTCAAATTCGTATAATATTTGTTTTAGCATCATTGTGGTGGATATACGTTATAAGAGTTACACATGTCTTGTAACTAACAAGATTTAACATCTAAATTATGAAGTACTTCAAGAAACATTTGATAAAATTAAGTAACATACGAAAGGAAAAATAAGTATTAATAAACATAAAAGTTGAAAACTATAAATTCAAGTGTGAACTATTTGAATCATGAGATCAATTTAGTCATGCGCCTTTCAATTTTGCATGAACTCATTTATATTGTCTGCCCACCATTCGCCATTAAGAGCGGGCCCTAGAATTTCTTGTATATCTTCATATTTGATTATTACATCATACACCTTTCAATTTTGCATAAACTCATCTATATTGTCTGTCCACCATTCGCCATTAAGAGCGGGCCCTAGAATTTCTTGTATATCTTCATATTTGATTATTACATCTTTCGAAGGATGAGATTTATTCCAATAATCCAAATCTAGAATAAATTCTTGCTTCCAATCCATCTTTAACATTTTTAGTGGACACATATATTTTTATTTTCTTGTTGTTGATTTGCAAAATCAAAATGCTAATTAAAATAAGAAAAACCATATCATAACTGAATAAATTAAATGAAAAGTTATTGGAATGAAAAATTAAAATACAATACTAAAAGTAACAACAACTTTTAAAGAAACATATAATATTAAACAACATGATATCTGTTGCGCTTCTGAATTGACACACCATGTTAATATACCACATAAATAACAACCATGTTAATATTAAATAATCTGAAACTATTATCACCGTTATCCTGCAATAAAACACAACAATATACCACATAAATAACATCCATGTTAATATTAAAAAGTAAACATTAATAAATACAACCTTAGATGCTACTTTAGACGCTTGTATGGCTATTGGTTTGCTCATTTACATATCTTTTTCATCTAAATGAATCTGCAAAACCAACAAGCTAACATTTACATGACTAAAATATGTATAAAATGGTCTAATTAGTAAAATGAGACGAATGAAAACCATAAACTAACAAAGAACCAACCTTAGAAGTTCCAACCTTTGAATTCATATTTAGATCCATGCCTAAGTATTTTAGCAAGTGAAATAGGTGTGCATTAATATGTATTTATAAGATAAACTTTAGTATGTTAGTATATGGTTTAAATTATAAAACTCATGATCTTCCCACCTCATTGAAATTAGGAAATTTTGTTTATCTTTGAGTAAAGTGTAAAAAAATTATTATGTATTATATGAACACCAAATTTAGTGTTTTTATTTTTTATTTTTCAAAGAGTAAACTGCCATTTTCGTCCTTGAGGTTTGGCACTTTTTGCCAGTTTCATCCAAAAGTTTTTTTTTCTCAACTGGATCCACTAGTTTTCAAATTTTTGCTCGTTTCATCCAAATCGTAAACGACGTTAGTTGAACTCAGTTAACTAAGGGCAGTTTTGTCATTTTATCTTTTAACTGAAGGGCATTTATGTCAATTCGTCAATTTTACCAACTCCATCTATATAAAACCTAAATCTGAATCTTTAACAACCATAGCATCACAATCATCATAGTTATCAATCGACAACTCCAACTCCAAACGTTTCAACGCCACCCCACCAACATTAACATAGATTTCCCCCGTGCTTTCACTCAAATCCCCAACAAGACACAGCTTCTCAAGAGCCGGTAAACAAGGAAATAGATTCGAAATCAAATAATCGCCCGACGCAACAAGCGAAACCTTAACATCAAACACAGTAAGCCGAGGAAAACAACCGGGAAACGTTTCCAACTTTAACCCGTCCTCAGTTCTAACCTTAAGCACTTCCAAAGATTTACTATTGGGAATCTTTAAACACTCATCATTATTAGGAAAACTAAAGAAAATCCCCAAATCGATTTCGACAACATTCCGCACAACAACATTCTGAATCAACTCATTAATCCTAGACAAAGTATGCCCATATAAATCATGTAAACAAAGCCTAAACCTAACAATAGTCTGGGACTGATTCATATACAAAACTCTATCTAAAAAGTTAACAAAAAGCAGGGAGCTTGAACCTCTTCTTGAAGGGTTAAGATAAAGGGTATCATCCAAATCAATAACAGTAAGAAAAGACCATAGATTTACCCATCTTGAAGAAAGAATAGAAGTAGCAACAGCGTGTTTGGTGGGGAGGAAAGAAAGGATGTGACAGATGACGTCATCAGGCAACCTGCTGTAACTGTCCATTATTATTGATTGAGCTTGTTTGGATCAAGATTTAGATGTTTAGCGATCTGGGGTTGGTTAGAAAGGTTGAAAACATGGAGAAGATGATGATTTGGGGTTTTTTTTTGTCTGATTTAGGTTTTATATAGATGGGGTTGGTAAAACTGACGAATTGACATAAATGCCCTTCAGTTAAAAGATAAAATGACAAAACTGCCCTTATTTAACTGAGTTCAACTAACGTCGTTTACGATTTGGATGAAACGAGCAAAAATTTGAAAACTAGTGGATCCAGTTGAGAAAAAAAAACTTTTGGATGAAACTGGCAAAAAGTGCCAAACCTCAAGGACGAAAATGGCAGTTTACTCTTTTTCAAACTTGTTAAAAATAACCCCTTCAAATTAGGGAGTTTTGTTGTTATTAACATAGATGTTAATATCACGTGGATATATAATACCCATCAGGTGCTTTCGGATGAATTGATGCAATCAAGGTTTTTAAAAGAAATTTACCTACAATTAATATCTAATATGCATATTTACATTTTCTAAATTTAATTATTTTTTTATATTTAGCTAATTATGTATATTTAAAAGTTTAATGAGATTTCTTTTAGTTAATTATATTTATGTACATACCTATTAATATATGCATGCATACCCATATACATATGCACATACGACTAATGTTGAGTATTTAAACATGGTACTACAATTGAAACTCTCTGTAGCAAATGCGATAAAGCATTCTAAGAGCTCAGGATTGTGTTGCAGTATTGTTACCGCGAGACAAGTTATTTGTCTGCCAAAGCATCGATGAACCACAACGTTTAACAACATTATCATATTTTAAGAATCCCCAAGAGCTGGTTTGTAGATTTCAAGTGCCCTATTTAATTTTTTGAATCGCTTCATTTGATTTATGTGATTTTTTTCATTATTGGGAGAGATAGTATAAAACCAAATTCAATTTTTTGATTTTGAGTTTTACTTGGTCATGAAATGGTGCTATGATTCAATATCCATATTAACAATAAACATTCCTAAGTTCTTTAATTGCATCATAATTATGTTGATCTGTAATCCAAATTTCACCTACATTTTAGTTCTTAATTTAATGTCTATTCAAGCTTTATAATGTTTTATCCTAAAATAATGTGTTAGCTGCTTTACGTTTACTTCTGCATTAATGAAATGTACCTTATAAAAATATTAGTTACATCTTTTAAAGTTTTAGCTATAAAGCATTTTGTTGTAGGTAAACTTTGGATTCTTTCAGTTAATTAAGAAGTATTGGTTTCTTTTAGATTCTTTTAATTAAACATGCAATGCGATAATCACTTGTACATAGCACATTTCTTTCTTGTACATGTTAATCTACATGTCGATATTGAATAAGACAAACATCGAAACATCGACAAAAATAAGCAGGTCGTCACGATATTTTTGAATGTTTTTAAAACATAATAGTTAAAAATTTATATTTTAATCACTTGTACATAGCACATTTCTTTCTTGTACATTTTAATCTACATGTCGATATTGACTAACACAAACATCGAAACATCAAAAAAATGAGCAGGTCGTCACGATATTTTCTAGTGTTTTTAAAACATAATAATTTAAAAGTTATGATATGATTAAATAAAAGAATTATAATTTTGTAGATGATAGGAGAAAAGTGTAACTACTAACTAAAAATGAGGGAATTAAAGTAATTAAAAGGAGGTACTAAAGTGTAAAAGTATTTGAATGACTATTTTACCCTCATTTTAGGGTTGTTAGTGAAAATAAAGTTCTTAACTTTTGGGTATCTTAAACTACCCCTACCTTATACATTATAATATATATATATATAATATATATATATATATATATATAGGGTTTGGCTAAAATAAAAACCCTATTGAGTTGTGCAAACTCTAGAAACCCTTTTCTAACCATTGATCTACACTAATGAAGGGTTGAGATCATTCCATCTATATTAAATTGATAAAGTACGGGTGCTTTTTAATTTATAGTTATGTAAAGGGTAGAATGGTCACAAAGGTATTGTGAGAATCAATGTGCAGGTTATCATTTCATCCAAATACTTTCCTGACACAAATTACATTTATGTTCTTTCATTTCAAATTCCCCAAATTTGGTTTCCATCTCTCTAGATCCAAAAATCTCGTTTCCTAATCTTCCTCATTTCTTTCTTTAAAAAAAATCATTTATTTCTCATCTTCCTAATTTCCTCCATTACCAAACCTGGAGAGCACTACCTCAATCGAAGATAATCTTCAAGCTCAACAGTTACCGATCGTCTAAAAAGTAAAACATCACAAACAGTGACTTCAAGAAAGAATCTGACAAGCTTTTACTCAGTTCATTCAGACAGACTACCAACAGCCAGCAAACGCCATCATCTTCCTTGTCGGTAAGTGATTATATGTAACACCCCAACCGATGGCGGAAACATCGAGGTGCCACGTACGAATGATTGTTCAGTAGCTCATGGTAGTACACAAGGTTCAATAATCCTTTATTTCATTACAATATTGAATTACATTAAAGTCTACATCAAATAGTCAAACAAAGCTTCAAATATCTCCTCATGCTAGCTCTAGACTTCAAGCACCAGTATTTCCTGTTGAGTTTGGAAAAATGGGGGGGGGGGGGGGTCAACTAGAAGTTGGTGAGAATACATAAGCCATGTCAAGAAATTAAGTTTAAGTATAAAAGTTTAGCAATTCATATGTCTATCGTAAGTTTAAGTCTACATGAATAAACATGAAGTGTTGAATCCACATAATCAAACCTCCGACTAGTTTAGGTCCATCCCGTCATCCACGGTTCACCTTAATATCATGTTGGAACGATAACAATCACCCGCGCTCCCCATAAAAGATGGTCAACGAATCTAGGTGGGATTGTCAATCCAATAGATCTATTATTGAGTATCACCGGCTTGGCCATAGCTAATGATTATGTATGTTGAAGTGAGTCTAACTGCTGTTGTTGTCTAAATCATGAGGCATTTAAAGTTTACAACTAGACATGTATGTAGAATTGCTTAAGTATAATGTTGCAAGTATAAAGAATTGCATAAACATGGTTACGTAAACTCACCTTAGCAAAGTATTAAGTCTCGAGAAAAAGTATAAGTGTAGCCCCAAAGTTGCCAAGTATTACCCTATGTATAAGGTAACAAATAAGTCTAAGTCTATCTAGTCTACAAGTATTTTCTAGGGTTTCGAATTGGGGATAAGTATCCGTTTGATTAATAAATAAAATGTTTAATAAATAAGAGAAATTCGATAAATAAATAAACAAAAGTCTTTTTGTAGATTTTAGATTAAAGATGGTCACATTATAAAGTGTCAAGTATGAAAATAATTTTTATAAAATTATTTTCTTAAAAATAGAATATTTAATCTATTTATTTCAAATTGTCAAAAAATAACTTTAATATTTAAAAATATTAAAATTACAGAATTATTAATTTAAAAATTGTATTTCTGTTCTAAATAAATAGAATAAATTTGTATAAAATTTTGGTGCAAAAATATAGAAAAATGAATTTATTATGATTTATTTATGATTAAAACTAACAAAAATTGATTAAAAATATTAAATAAATGATTTTTCAGAAATAAAAATCATTTCAGAAATGTTTAATGTTATATAAACTCAGAATAATTTTTGTGAAAATTTATATAATCGTTTTGATATTTTTATAGAATTTTATAAATAAAATAGAATAAACTTGAAATATTTATTATATATATTAAATAAATGCTTTTTGAAAAACTAAAAATTGGATAATAAAGTTTATCATTTGAATAGCAAACATAAATTTTGTAGAATTTATAAACCATGTTTAGGATTTTAAAATCTATTTTAAAAGTTAATAAGTATATGAAAAGAAATGATAATAACAAAAAAAAAAAGTGTGTGGTTTATGGTGATCGAACCCACGAACCAAAGTTCCAACAACAGACACCCTACCATCTGATCTAGATCAGATATTCGTATAAATTTGTTTTTGAAATGTTTTTAAAGAGACGCGATCTGGTGTTATCATCCCCAATAGTAACTATGAACCCAAATTCACCAATTGAATCAAACATCAAACGATAACCACATAATTGACGGGGTTATTGTTCGGCTCATATACAAGAACAGAAATAAACATTTAATTGATACTCACGACGTCAAATCGATGCAGATGGCTTGAGTCAACACAAAAGTCAAACTACGAGCAATGTTTGATTAACACGAAGTTTTAAGAAGAATTGAGAGTGGGGGTCTGTTTATCGGTCAATATAGGTTCCAGAGGAGGGTTTAATTTATAGTGTGTTTGTTGAAATGGAAGGTTTCAAATCTTGACAAATGTTTGGTCAGAAAACGCGAATTGGAGTGGGTTTAGGCGGAATTCACGGAATGTAAATATAGGGGCACGATTGTCGGTCAAAGGGGATGAAATTACTACCAAAAATGAGGCCAAAATTTCATGGAAAGTGGACTGGTTTGACCACAGTCTTCGGGTCGGGTCTGGGGGAACCATCAGGTAGCAGGGAAAGGTTGTAGGGGGCCGGGTAAAGGTGGTGATGGTGTGGGCCGGGTTCAAGGGATTTGATTGTTGGGCGGTGGCTTTGGCTCCGAAATAAACACAAAAATTGGTTGGGTTTGGGCTTTGTTGAGGGGTTTTAAGGGTTTGGATTATGTATGGTTTGTTTGTAAAAGAAAAGAATAACTTTATTATTATTATTATTATTATTATTATTATTATTATTATTATTAAAGAAAATATATAGTTTTATTAAAAAGAAAGTTTGTAAAAATATTTTATTTTAACTTGTCAAAAATTTGGGGAAAAATACGCGATGTTACAGTCTCCCCTACTTTTGGAAACTTCGTCCTGAAGTTTATTGAAAAACACAGGGTTGAAGATGATTGGGTAGAAATTAGGACAAGTGTAATCTGGAAATTTTTGTGTTAAAGCACGACATGAATAGAATAAACTGTTTCGAATAATTTGGATGTGAGCTTTAAGGATTGGATTAGATTCGTCTGAAATAGCAAGAAGATATAAGAATCTAGCAAAACACTAGACTTAAGTTTTTAGAAATCCTAAAAGAAATGCACGAGTTGATTGACTATAGAAAAACTAAATGAACTACCAGGCAACTAGAGTTTATAATTGGTTATATACCAAAAACTTTGATAGAATTTCACACTAACTTAACGTACCTGTAAATTCATGATTACGTTCTGGACCGCAATCACCAATTTACCTTACATTAGGGTTTTGTGTCCTTCTATGACTCTACCGATTGTTGAGCAGGTTTGATAGCCTTCACCAGTCGTTGAGCAGGTTGTAGGGCCTCTCCCGACTATTGGAAAGACATGATGACCTCTACCAATCGTTGAGTAGGTTATTTGGTAGCCAACTAACTGTTGTACAAGTAAGCAAGTTTATAAGTATAACGGGTATGGTTTAGATATTGATATAGCAATTAGTTCACATTCAAACAAGCATGTATCCAAGTGTTGTGATCATACTTGATAATTGACTCTCATGTAAAAGACAAAAATTCCAATACTTGAATCAAAGCGTCAATACATAGAATTTTAAATGCAAAAATGACATTCAAACGGTGGATCTTGTTGTTAAGTAGCTGTAGGGTCCCTAGCAGGGTTATTCGGAGCAGCAAGGGCATTTGCAGCAGGAATTCGACAAGCATCCGCAAGATGCCCATACCTTTGACAATTGGTACACTGACGGCAGGGCACTTGGGTTGGGTGGTGATACTGACAGGTGTCACACTTAGGTTGGTTCCCGTTATATTGTTTCTTGTTGGGTGGGACAGTGGCGTCTATTGCAAAATTCCTGACCTTGCGCCTTCCATTGGTTGAGGCCTCAGTTTTAATTTCAACAGCAGGTTGGGGAGTATCCTTCGCAACAGTTTTCTTTTCCCCTTTCCGAGTCAGGGTTCCTGCCTTCACATGGTTATCTGTTAGGGTGGCCGCCAAACGTTTCGCTTCCTCGAGAGTAGCAGCGTTCCTTCCCCACACCGTGTCCTGAATCTGCATGGGTAAGCCACCAATGTATTTTTCGATCGCAATAGGCAAGGGGGTGACCTTGTGTGGTAGCAGTAGACTAAGTTCGGCTCATATACAAGAACAGAAATAAACATTTAATTGATACTCACGACGTCAAATCGATGCAGAAGGCTTGAGTCAACACAAAAGTCAAACTACGAGCAATGTTTGATTAACACGAAGTTTTAAGAAGAATTGAGAGTGGGGGTCTGTTTATCGGTCAATATAGGTTCCAGAGGAGGGTTTAATTTATAGTGTGTTTGTTGAAATGGAAGGTTTCAAATCTTGACAAATGTTTGGTCAAAAAACGCGAATTGGAGTGGGTTTAGGCGGAATTCACGGAATGTAAATATAGGGGCACGATTGTCGGTCAAAGGGGATGAAATTACTACAAAAAATGAGGCCAAAATTTCATGGAAAGTGGACTGGTTTGACCACAGTCTTCGGGTCGGGTCTGGGGGAACCATCGGGTAGCAGGGAAAGGTTGTAGGGGGGCCGGGTAAAGGTGGTGATGGTGTGGGCCGGGTTCAAGGGATTTGATTGTTGGGCTGTGGCTTGGGCTCCGAAATAAACACAAAAATTGGTTGGGTTTGGGCTTTGTTGAGGGGTTTTAAGGGTTTGGATTAGGTATGGTTTGTTTGTTAAAGAAAAGAATAACTTTATTATTATTATTATTATTATTATTATTATTATTATTATTATTATTATTATTATTAAAGAAAATATATAGTTTTATTAAAAAGAAAGTTTGTAAAAATATTTTATTTTAACTTGTCAAAAATTTGGGGAAAAATACGCAATGTTACATTATAATCGATCAGAGGTGTATGGTTTTTTGGTGGTGTGCGTTGAAGAAGACAAAGAGGAGATCAAGTTTGGAAACGAGGTATACAAAACGCGTATTAGAAACTAATCTGTGTGTTTTTGTTACACTTTAGTGGAGTCGATGTATGTTTTTTGTAGTATTTGTTGATGGTGATTAATTAATGTCTCCTTTTTCATTATTTAAATATTTCTTTCATTATTTGGTGTGATCTGTTATAAGATCAACCAGCCGGAAAACACTGGTTCCAGATTTATAAAATTAAAGATTCCCAGCTTTGTTTGTTAGCGGATATTGTCGTTGTATAAACGTTGGCGAAAATCATAGAGGTGGGATCGAATTCCGGTCAACAAAAAACACTAGATCTGAACGACGGGCTGCTTTAATCTACTGCATCGATTTTAGCTTCCATTTTCTAGGTTCGATAAGATGAAGAAGAAGAAGATGGAGTTTGTGTGTGGGGAAGTCGTGGTTGAAGACGAGCACTCTAGCAAAATGTCAAATGGTTTCCAAAAATGGTTTCAATGATTATTACACTGTGTTTGCACGTGGTTTTCAAAAGGTTTCACTCATTATTTTATTATTAAATTTATTACTTAAGATAATTGGCATTTGAAGGTGATACTACTTTTATATACAGATTATCATGTTAAAAACAATGAATAAGGTTGCTTTTTTTTTTTCTTCTTTTATTAGATAACTAAATGTACAACAATTAACAAAACCAAATAACAACCGTAGAAAATCTTGAGTTATCAATATACCTTCAACTCAATTTAATATAATATACTATTGTTTTCTTTTATTTAGTAAATTTTATATTTTTTACTTAAATTTTAATAGACTTGTTATATAACTCTTCAACTCTATTTTTCTTATAAATGATTCAATAGTATATTGTAAGGGGAGCACCATACCACTAGACCATAATTTCTGTTACATATGTACTTATGTATTAATTAATCTAATTTATTGTTTCTATAATTGATGCTTCATATGTAACATGATATGTCATATATGTACATGTGTAAAATTATCTTAACTATTCCTCATAAATATCCACTTTATTGGTTCTATAATTGATGCTTCCTATGTAACATGCAAAGTTATATAAGTAGCTACCAAATATAACATTTGCAACTATTTTAAATTAAAGCAGTATTTTATCCTCATATATGTAATCTCAAATCAACGTTAGCATCCTCCTATGACCCCGTCGCAAAGCGCGGGATTCAATACTAGTTAAAAGACATTATATACTCTTTTAATTTATTTATTTAGACAAGATAAGTTTATAAGTTCATCACAAGAAAATTGTAGCTTAAACTATACATTTGTAAGGGGGGACACCATATCAGTAGACCATAATTTATGTTACATATGTACCCATGTATTAATTAATCTAATTTACTGGTTCTATAATTGATGCTTCATATGTAACATGAATTCATTCCTCATAAATATCCACTTTATTGGTTCTATAATTGATGCTTCCTATATAAGATGCAAAGTTATATAAGTAGCTACCAAATGTAACATTTGCAACTATTTTAAATTAAATTAGTATGTTCTCCTCATATATATAATCTCAAATCTTTACATTAAATTAATTTTGTCTTCATTATATCTCTAAAACACAAAAGGATGTTCATAATCAAAACAAACTATACTAGGATAAATTTAATCCCTTGTCAACTTATATTAGTATTATTAATTTTAATATATTAATATAATCATTTGCATATTCAAAGTAATAACAATACTAATTTTATTATCTAGATTAATAGGTGCCACCAACACCAATTTTCAAAAAAAAAAAAAAATGTTATCAATCATAAGAGCCATGATTAGAAAGAATATTTAAAAGGTGACACTTTATATTTCCAACTAGTAAGTTACCTGCCGCGTTGTGGCGGCTTTAAAAAGTCAAAACGTAGACCAAGTGAAAATATACGGAAAAGTGTGCACAAAAAATTTAAGTTGAGCAGCGAGATCGGCGAAATAAGAAGGTAAACGAGGTGTTAGGGTGCTTGCTGGTTATAACTTGAAGTAATTCACTTCATATTTATAAATAAGAAAAAAACATTTAAATAATTAACCAACCTATACGTAAATTATTATTTTAATAAAATGTTGACACCACTTAAAAAAAACCAACCCCTTTTGTTTTGTTTGCATCCGAAATAAATCACAAAAAATACTTTGAAATTTAGAGATTCATGACTCAAGTTTTTTCCAGATCTGACCCCACAATTTAATTTACTCTTTTCAATTTGCATCCCATCCTACATTTCAGTTCAACAAAGAGATGCATTGGGTCGCATATTCCGGAAAGTCAAGATATTTCAAAGCACTCAAAAACCTTCTATATCTCTCGTACCACCATCGTATGCCACTGTGGCGCCTCCTCAACATCATCACCACACCACCACCACCACCACAGAACCGTCATTGTCGCACCACACAACCGTCACCACATATGATCACCGCTACAACGTAGATCAAGCCGGTAACTTCTTTACTAGCCGTCAACTTCCTACCCACCTGCTTTTTCAATGATTCATCTCTTCCACCTAAGACGTCTCCGTCGCACAACAGTAGGATGATGAAATGTTGTGATGGGAGGATTTGCAGAAAAAAAAAACTTCAGGTACTAATGAATCTGCAATGTAAAATTAGAGAGAGAATATGGTGTTAGTTGGTCTTCGGTTTGAACGACAACGAGGTTGGGAGTCCAGTAGATCAAAAATGGTAGACAGATCTGCCATCATTAGAGGAGAAGAAGATGAAGTTGTGAGTGTTGGATGTAAGGAAGATGCAGATCTGGATCTAGATGTTGGGAAAAGAGTTTTGATATTCAAAAAAAAAAAAAAAGATACGAGAGAGAGATGGGTGCATAGATATGAGAGAGAGAATGTGTTGATAAATGACTTTTGGTGTCAGATTTGTACACAAGGGAGACTTACATGGTCAATCAATGAGATGGTGTAGTTACCATCATGCCCTTGTGCTAAATGAGGAGAATGAGGATGTGGAATCATGGAAGCCATTGGATGGGTTTCTAGAGTTTTCACAACTCAACAAGGTTTCCATAGGATACTTACCCTATATATATATATATATATATATATATATATATATATATATATATTTAAAATGTTTTATTGTTGCAAGGGGCTAAAAATTAACGTTGTGTTCCCGAGTTAACTTAACAAGGGAAAAGAAAAGAAATGACAGGAAACAAAAATTTGATTGTGTTGAGTTTCATTTAAGGAGGGAAAAGAAAGTAAAACAAAACATAGTGTGTTTCCGAGTTTCATTTAAGGAGGGAAAAGAAAGGAAATGGAAGGAAAACTAGGCAAAATCTTTAAGTTTAGTTTTCCTTCCGATTTTGAAGGAAACAAAAGGAAATGATATTTATCCTTTCTTTTCCTTTCCCTTCCTTCGATTCATTTCCTTTCCTTTCCCTCTTTAAGTTAACTCGGTAACACAGCGTAAATGCATTCACCACGTGGCATCTAGGTAAGGAGAGGGGATACCCCTGCTGCTGCTGATATTTGAGGGAGGGGGCAGTGTTTGCCAACGTGTCTGAAAGCCACGTAGGCTCCCCTCCCCCTACCCCGAATCAATACATCTAGTCTTAGCAAATAAACTTTTTATTAGAGTGTGTAGTGCAATCATGCCTCATTTCATATGACGTGATTGTATTGGTAAAATGCATGAGATCCACACTAGAGGTGCTCTTTGGGTTTGGTTTTTGGTTATCGGGTTATTCGGGTCGTGTTATTCGGGTTTGAGGTGATTAAAATATTACCCGACAACCAACCCAATCTAGCTAGTGAAATGGTTACTGAATATGGGGTTAATCAAGTTCAGGTTTTTCGGGCCGAGTTAAATGGTTATCGATAAAGTGGTTTGGGTGTTTGAGTTAGTTTTTGCTTCACCTACTTTATACAATAATAATTCTTTGTTTCAGAATGAGTAAGTTTGAATGTTGTGGACCAATTTTAAATTATATGTTCTCTTGGTGTTGAATAATGGAACATGCTAACAACAAATATACAAAGCCAAATATACACTGTGCACAAAATCCTCACCAATCTGTAAGCTAATAATAGATGTTGAAATTCATACACAAGCCAATTGATTTACAAAACCATATACAAGCCATGTGATATACAAAAACCATATCACCATGAACTTTTCTTTTGCAATCATAAAGAATAGAAAACTTTGAACCCTACTGAGATATAAAGAATAGAAAACATTGAAGATAATATAAAGAACAGAAAACTGATATACGTGAAAATATGGAAACTGGATGTATATTTTTTTTGAAATGTTCGGGTTATTCGGGTCAACCCAAATTATACAAAACCATCCGAAGACCAACCTTAAAGACACTAGTCGAGTTCGGGTATGACAAATAATCGGGTTTGGGTTAATCGGGTAACGTACTTCTCGGGTTAGATCACTTCGGGTTCAATTCGATTATCAGTTCAAAAGAACACCTGCCTTTCGCTTTAACACCTCAATGACACCCCTTCGAAGCGGTTTTTAATGCCCCTGCATGATGATGTGAAGTTGTAGTAATTATATATACATACATTTACTAAAACCATTTAATGCTCTTTGGTGAAATAGTGCTCTTTGCACCTTTAAAGATTCCTCCTTACTTTGCGTTCTTTTATTTTTGTCTATATCTCTCTAAAGCATTATCTTTTCTCCTAGTTTCGATGTTTGAAGTGGATTTGTCTTTTAGCTCTTTTCATTTGGGTTTTCCCTGCTTATTCGACCAAACATTCAGTCTATCTAATTTATCCAAAAAATGTAGTTGAGCACCTCCCCTGCGCCTTTATAAAAAAACCGCCGTTGTTGTCTAATAACATACATTACCATTACCGGTGAAGAAGATGCATACGAATGGTGGTAGTTGGGGATGATATAGATTCGTCGGAACCGTCTTCGTCATCAATTTCGGCCATCTATGGTGTGGCTATCTCACTACCATACTATCTTTGATGGCGATAGTCAACCAAATGACGTTGCATTTCGCGGGAGCATCATCTGTTAAACTAGTAAATATAACTTTCAGTTTTATGTTTAAGTTTGTACATTTGAACATATAAGTTCTGTATTTATGTTTATATATATTAGTATGTTGAACCTTAGATATAAGTCTAGTCATAGGATACTTTAGATTAGATAATACGATCAAGTATATGGGTAAGACAAGAAGACTGATGCATTCGGCTGCAAATATGCTAAGTTAAATGGGTCAGAATTCAAGTACAAGGACAACAACATACATCAACAAAAAGGGCGGGACAATATGTGAAAGGACCAGAATACTCTTATAGTTATTTGGCGGCAAAATTGTCAACCGGTGGCAGTTCAACAGAAACAGAATAGACACAATGCTTCAACAAGAAACTGCCATCAACACATGTCGATTTAGAACATATAAATACAAGTGTTCGGATAACATTACTGATTATCAAGATTGTACACAAGCAATCCTATTGTCTTGTAATCTTTCTGTCAAAACATTTCTGTCCACATCCATTTGTTAATACAATTTAGTTTTCTTTCATTTGTTCAAAATTATATTCAATTGTTGTCGTGTATTCTATTAAAACTTCCACTGAAAATTAGTGTTCTGGGCCAACAAAATGGTATTAGAGCCAAGTTGGTTCAAGATCTTTAAACTTTTGATCTCCAAACACAAGTTTCCTGTTTCCGATTATCAGTCAAAAGATCTTTTGTCCATCGAAAATTCTATTCATCATAACCACGTCTCAGAAATCAGCGAATTCGTATTATAATCCAGAAATCCACTTCAACCGAATCAACAAGTCTGAAAGAAGAGAAAGAAGACAGAACTATAGAGAAAGAAGAAAGATAATAAAACAAAGAATCAGAGAAACGAGAACATGTTATTATTGTGGAGAACCTGGACATATCATAGCAACTTGCCACAAGAAAGATAGAGATGATTATGCACAACTTATTCGAGATGCACTTGAAACAGGAATCAGTTATAGGCCAGAGGACTTCGAAGAACAACAAGAAAACATGATCGTGTATGGAATAGACTATCAAACTTGGAATGATATATGGTATGTCAGTCCGAAATTACAAAATCATATATGCGGTAATTTAGATCATTTCTTAAAGATTAAAAAGTCCTTTGGGGTGGAGAATAGATTTAAGGACAAGAAAGTTTTTATCCGAGGCATTGGTGCAATAAGTTTGATCACAAATGATGATCAAATTATAGTTCCAAGTGTTTTCTACACTTCGGATATGAATGATAACATTTTAAGTCTTCACCAATTAAGACAACAAGGTTTCATTGTTAAAAAAGAAGGAGATAAATGTTTTATAACAAACATGTTCAAAGTGAATGGAACCTATATAAGAAACATGATTGAAAATCAGGACTCCAAAGAAAAGATGCACAACATCATAGAAGAAAATGTTGTTGTCCACGAAGAAAAGGAAGAGAAACATTTAAATGACTATTTCGAAGAATTGTCATTAAACTCCGAAGAAAATATAAAGAAGGAAGAAGAAAAAGCCATAAAGTTTGAAGTTAAATGTTTCGAAGATTGTGTTAGATTCTTGGATTTTATAGAAGACATGGAATATCCATGGGTGTACCGCCAATATGTAAAAGAACTATTCATGAAAATGGTGGATTTGTTCATTAATGTGAATCTTCGGATTCCCAACATACCAATTCCACCAAAGATTGAAAATGGTAAACATATTGATCTCCATGATTTATATATCCTAGTAAAGAATGAAGGTGGACACCGAAGAGTAAATACATACAACTTATGGGTTGTTATTGTCAAAGAACTTGAATTAAACTATGAAGATAAGGACATCTTAAGAATATTATATGCACAATACTTGGATGTACTAAATTGGCAATACATCATAAGAAAGACAACAATAAAGGCAATAGAAAATTCAAGAAAGATAGATGAAGGAAGCAGCAGTGGAGTCATGAAGAAAAAGAACCATAGCAGTCCATTTCTCAATGATAAAGCAACTACACATGAAGAAGATTATGCACTATATGTTGGGGGGGATTGGAATGCAGCCAAGAATTTTATAAAGAAAAGAAAGGTAATATTTGGATTTGCCTTAAAACCTATGAATTCACCAATTTTATGTTGATATTTTAAACATGTTTTTTAGATACTTGATGCATGAGGTTTTGAAAACAAGATTTTAACACACACAACATATTTGGACATGTTTTTGAAACCTAACTATTAAGGCTAGGCCCTCATTGTTGAAATATGTATTTCATTTTACTTTTTATTATTTATTATTTATGGGAAAACTAAACTTGTTTGACTAGAGGATTTGAAGTAAAATGTTCATTATGTGTTTATTGTGCAATTGCTAAAATTATTTATATGGTAACAACTTCCGTTACCGCATATCAAGCAGAATGTTGTTCATCTTGGGGTGTGACAAAAAAATACTAAAAAGCTAAGCTCCGAGGCAAACAAAAAAGTAGAAAAATAATATTTAAAGGCATAAAAAAACAAAATTATTTAAAACTACCCCTATTTTGGTTAGTTTATGGAGGTGTTTTCGTTGACATTGTCCCAACAGTTAACGAATGTATAATCCATACAAAAACTCAAAATTAAAAATATAATTGATACGCACATATGTATAATTTAGCTTTTTAAATTTTTTTGGGAAGTAATTATAGCATATAGTAAAGGGAAAACTACCCTTTTTTTAACGGTCAACGAAATCTAACCCGAGCACTTATGGAATACCCTTTCATCAATCAGGTATTTCGAGAGTACTCGAGACGTCCACCACTTATTTCGAGGAAAACCCGGTAACCCACCCGTCTGTAAGCATAACAATAAATTACTAGTAAAACACATTTGACTCAAGAATCAAGCTTGGATACTCAGGTCTTCTATCATTGTTCACCAATCCTTTACCAGTGCACATATGTACTACAATGATATTGGCTAAAGGGATAACTACTAAATATACATGTTTACTAGTTTTTATCCCGGAAGCGTCCCGGGTTGAAATATCTAATATGACATAATAAAATATCTAATATGATAACATAATTAATGACTTGCCAATATATGATTAATTATTATTATTATTATTATTTATTTTAAACAAATCTCTGTCATAAGTTATCATATTATTATTTTAAAAAATTCATGGGTATCACCTAATCCCATGCCCGACCCAAACCCACAATTTTTTTTAAACTAATCCTAAACCTGACACAATACCTGTCGGGTTACAAAAAATAGTCGTTTTTTTTTCTCCGGTTTTTATATAGCACTATGGTACTCGTTGGAAAGATAATAAAACGCTCGTTAATTTGGTGTAATTTTTTTCTTAAAAAAATCTCGTATATAAAAGATATTAACGTTTAAAAGTTATGGGAGAAAACATGAGAGAGAAAATAATAAAGGTTTAATATTTACATTTAGTAGATTAGGTATTTAATAGATTAGGTTAAACCATATTTATTCTTTTTTAATTGGTCTAGAGTGCCACATCACATCCTATGTGGCATCTCTCAAAGGAGAGATTGCATAAGAGTATGACATGTAGAAATAATCCATTTGCAATATATATATATACTAGATTTATATCCCGGAAGTATCCCGGGGTTGAGAAAACTAATATGAAATATCAATTTTAACAATGTATCTTCAATGTTAATGTCTAACCTTAAAATGTATAACTCTTATTAAAACTTAACCTAAAACAATGTACAACTTCAATGCTAACACCTGTTGTAAATAGAATTCATATTTACCGGTTTGAACATAATTAATGACTTCCATATACATGATTCATGAATAACCTGAACACTTTGTGTTTTTTTCCTGTATAAACAAAAACCCACAAAAAATAGTCGTTTTTTTCTCCGTTGTTTATATAGCAATATGGTACTCGTTGGAAACACAATAAAACGCTCGTTAATTTGGTGTAATTTTTTTCTTTAAAAAATCTCCTATATAAAAGATATTAACGTTTAGAAATTATTGGAGGAAACATTAAAGAGAAAAATCTAATTTTGTTTTTAAATTATTTTTTTTCCTAAAATATCTCAATGCCACATGGCATTAGATAAAAACAAAATAATTCAAAAATAATAAAATTCACACCTCATTATGCCACGTGGCAGATTCAAATGGGAGTTGAGGCCACCATTGAACGCCACGTCACCGACAATCAATTCTTTTATATATATTAATAGATAATAGATTAATATATATATATATATATATATATATATATAGATAGATATAGATGTGTTTAACCAAGGCTTTTTTTCCAAAATAAAAACCACTTTTTAGATATTAAAAAACCATTTCAACCAATCAGATTTCACCATCTAAGCACGTAGGAGGTGCTAATCGTTTGGAATCTTTTTTTTAACGGCTAAAAAAACTATTGCCCGGTAACCCGGGGTCACCCGCTACCTTGCAAAGACACCCATACGCCCAATCAGATCGTAGCGCAGATAGCCTAAGTCGGTGTGGTTCCCGAACCGGGGAAAACTCAACCCCTACCAGCCCGAATGCACGACTGTAGATAATTGGTATAACTCAGGTGGGATCAGAAATCAAACCTGAGACATTTCAGCCCCAAACTTTATCCTTTAGTTACCATGCCATTCCACCACAAAGGTGGGGACCGTTTGAAACCTTTTTTTTTTTAACGGTAAATTTTATACCACCTTATTTACACCTTCTTTTGCATTTGCAATGATTTGAACCCACAAGTCCACAACCTTACATTTATAGGGAGGAACACCATACCACTAGACTAAGAGGCCATTGAGTAAGTGTTAAATAAACAAAAAGCTGTAAGAGGTGTTTCCAAGATGCAATGGTACTAAGCACCCGTTTGAAACCTTTTGAAAGACGCTTTTGGAACCTCCTAAAAAGAGGCGTAATGAATAATCCGCATGGCCTGGTTTTATTTTGATTTACTAAATTTTAAGAATTTAATAATCCACATGCCATTATTTTATTTGACTGATTAACATGATAAATTAAAAAAAACGTTAATATATTTATGTAGTAAATGACCAAATTCGTTCATGAGGTTTGCTCAACATTGCTAGATCCATTTAAAATAAGAATTTATGACATCTAAACCACTAAGGTTAGGTATCTAGTGCTAAATCCGTCCAATTTGCAAACTCTGTTAAATACCAACGTTAAATCATGGGTACTTTGGTCATTTCTTATTTCTTAAAAGCCAAATTCGTTCATGAGGTTTGTTCCAAATTGCTAGATCAGTACAAAATGAGAATTTGTTGCTAAACCAATCATTAACATTTTTCTTTTTTGCTAAAACAGTCCAAAATGGATTTATAATGAATTATATATGATTAAAACAATATAAATTCAATAAATATGATTAAAATATATTTTTGGAAATAAAAATATGTAAAATATTATTTTTGGGTATAAACATGATTTTATGAAATTTTGGGAATTTTTAGAGGCTTATAAGTATTTAAAATAATTAAAAGAACATTTGCTTTTCTAAAATATATGTAACATAAAGACGATGAACTAAATAAAAAATGCTTGGGACCAGGTTCGAACCCGGGTGGCTGGCAGCAACAATAGAACCAACTAAGCCATGTCTCGCTTTATGTTTTACTCTAGTCCTAATACACACACACACACACACACACACACACACATATATATATATATATATATATATATATACAAAAGCTTTATTATATATAACAAAGATGTGTCTGCCTAGGGTCGAACCCGGGACCCTGGGTGATCAGGACCTTAGCAAACAAACATCCCACCATCTGCTCTACTACTGCTTCGTGGTTATTTGTTAACTTTGATTCATATATAACATAACTAAAAACGCGAGTCTGTTCCCATTTAGTCTAACTGACTAACCCTAAGCCTTTTTTATTGCCATAGTCGAAATAAAGTCAATTTTATTTTGTTTTGTTTTATTAATCTTTTCTAGATTTGTTTCGTTATTGTACATGTATTTCTCAATAAATTTTTTTGTTGATTCTATAAAAAGTTGTAGAGGGATTCTATGCATATTAATGATACATAGAAAAGCATTTATGTATATTTTTTCAATAAAAAATTTAACTATTAATTCAATATTATTTATTTTTAATATTTTCCAAATTTTAGTGGGTGATTCTCCATTCTTTTTTTTTTCATTATTTCTAATTGATCGATTAAATGCTCACGAAAACCGACCAGATCATGGGGCTTTTGTTAGTTGGTCAAAGCCTATATAAACTACAAAAAAAATGAACTAACCGTGAATATTTAAGGTGTATTGGTCGTTTGAGAGGGACGATGATCCGACATGAATAGTCGACGATTCGAAGCTCGATTTTGTTGTTTGGTTGAGAGGTTTTGGGTAATGAATTCACTCCATTTTACATATTTTTATTTCCAAAAAATACATTTTAATCATATTTAATGTATTTATCTTTTTTAATCATATATAATTCATTATAAATCCGTTTTGTTAGCAACAAAAGAAAAACATTAATGACTGGTTTAGCAATAAATTCTCATTTTGGACTGATCTAGCAATTTAGAACAAACCCCATGGACGAATTTGGCAATTAAGAAATAAGAAACGACCAAAATGCCCATGATTTAACGTTGGTATTTAACAGATTTTGCAAATTGGACAGATTTAGCACTAGATTTCTAACCTTAGTGACCCAGGTGTCATAAATTCTTATTTTGGATGGATCTAGCAATATTGACCAAAACTCAGGAACGAATTTAGCCATTTACTCTATATTTCTGTTTATCCTAATAACCCACATGGATTATTTTAGTTGAGTGAATAGCCAAAATCATCTATGAGATTTACACATTTTTGCTAGATCAGTCCAAATTTTTTTTCATCAACTGAACCACCGAGGTTTTAAAACCATTGCAAGATACATCCATTTTTCTAACTTTGTTAAACAACAAACATTAACTGAGGGGTAATATTGTCATTTTACATATATATTTAGTTTTTTCTTATTTATATTTAGTGTGATTATATAAAAAAAGATAACTTTTTTTCTTTTTAATAAAACCACCCCAACCCTACCCTACCCACCACCCCCTCCCTCCATCCATCTCTCTATCTTTTTCTTACAATCATCTCCACCCAACCCCACCCCACTACCTTGGCACTACAAGCATTGCCACCCCACCTGCCACTAACCCACTTCGGTCATCATCACCAGCCCCACGTTAACACCCCTCTACCAACCCCTAAATCGAATTATTTTTTATCTTGTTGTTAGGGTTTGTAGTGGAGGATGGAGAAGGTGAGGTGGAGGACTGCAGTGGGTTTTCACTCAGTTAATGCGGTCTAGAGGTTGAGACGGATGATCCGATATGATGGTGGGGATGGTGTTTGGTGGATCTGTGTTTGCTCTGGTGGTATTTTATGGTGGAAGATGGTTGACGATGATGGTCACGGTAATTTTATTGCCACTACAATCATCTCCAACCCCACTGGCCACCAACGCCTGCCGGCTGTCATCACAACTTGCCACAACTGCCGTCACCAGCTCGTCATCACAACTTAACATCAGACTCACTGCTTCGTTTATACCACTATTGGTTGTTGTGGGTGGTAGTTAACAGTGGTTGTGGCGGTGGTGACATGTGGCGAAGGTGGATGTGTTGGGTGCTACAGTGGGGTGTTGGGTTAGAGAGAGAAAGATGGAGACAGACTGGTGGGGTGGGGGGGGGGGGGTTGACTAGTGAGGTGGGGACAAGGAAGTTTATAATTAGTTTTATTATTTATTTTAGTGTAAAAAGAATAAAAAATATTGAAAAACAAATAATATATAGGCAAGTGTTCAAACTACCCCTAAGTTAATGTTAATTTTAAACAGAATTATTGAATTGGATGGAAAAAGCAACAAAATGAAAACCTCGGTGGTTTAGTTGAGAAAAAAAAACTTTTTTGAACAGATCTAGCAAAAGTATGAAAATCTCAGGGACGATTTTAGCTATTTACTCATTTTAATTTGAGTTACTATTTTTGAAGAAAACATTCCTAATAGAAAAGAGGAAAAAAGTTATCCTCCGATTGGTTTGGATTAGGGGGATCAATTGAAGACAAGGTGGGAATGATCAAGCTTGTGTAGATCTGATAAAACCTGCAAAGCGGAACATTGGTAGTCTCGTCACAAGGGAGGGGGAAGGTCTCTCTGTGACCACCCTCCGGCATGATAATAAGTATGGGTTTCTGAGAGATAAAGCAGATAGAGAAAGTATTTGGTTTGGAGGTTTACGAGTTCCCTTCCATGAGGGTTGAGTTGAAGTATTTATACTTTCTTGGTGGGCTTCGGATGTTATGGCCCATGGGCCTTTACTCCAAAGCTAAACCTTCCAGAGCATTTAGCTCGTTATCATTAGTATTCGTTCGGCCTTCGACCATGAAAACGCAATTGCCTCCGACAACGGTAGTAAATGAAAACGATTCACTCGTGTTTACCTGATGTTGGTTTTCATGCGATTGAAACACCGACCCATGTACAGTAGAAAGCATTACAAGTGTAAACGAGCTGAGTAAGCCCGAGCTTGGGTTTTGAGCTCGAGCTTGGCTTGAAAGTAAAACCGAAAAGCTCGAGCCTGGCTTAGCTAGGCTCAAGGTAATTTGAAAACAATTTTCAAAGAGCTAAAGCTCGGCTCGAGCTCACTTCGATCACTTAAACGAACAAAATCTCAGCTCGAGCTCGACTCACCAATGTTATTAAGTTAAATTTGAATGTTTTAAAAGGACAAAATCGCATACATACAAAAATAATATGAC
The DNA here is from genome assembly GCA_028751855.1 of Ambrosia trifida. Taxonomy (NCBI): domain Eukaryota; kingdom Viridiplantae; phylum Streptophyta; class Magnoliopsida; order Asterales; family Asteraceae; genus Ambrosia; species Ambrosia trifida. The sequence goes on along the minus strand of CM054130.1, from coordinate 86,970,482 downwards.
ATTTGTTTGGGTTCATTGAGGCTCAAAAGCCTAAACGAGCTTTGTATGTAAAGCTCGAGCTCGGGCTCGATAACTAAACGAGTCATATTTCAGGCTCGAACTTGGGTTCTGGCTCGTTAAGGTTCGACTTGTTTGAGCTTTTTACCGATCCGATCCTGAGTAACTCTCAAGCCGCTACGCCTTGTTTACACCCCTAGAAAAACATTAAACAGTGAAGATAATTTCGTAATTTCTTCGATGGCATTGTAGTCACTACAATGAATTTGAGATGTGTTTTAGTATGTAAAATAATGAGTAAAGATCCTGTACAAAGTGTTTTTTTTTTTTTGTGAGAACTGTGAGAATCAAAGGAGGGTATTATTTTTTTTTCGAAATTTTTTTCCCATATTGTTAAACATGTATTATAGTATTGAAATCTAAAAAAACAAAAAATAAATAAATTTTAGTGTAGAATAATTACGTAATTACTGTTGTAGAGTAATTACATAATTATTCTAGTGTAAACTAATGTATTTATTTTAATGACGGAATTACACTAAAAAAAATTAATTTTTTGTATTATTAATCTAGAAAGTATGTTTAAGCACATGGGAAAAAAATTCTAAAAAAAAAAATAAATTTTTTTCTCCCCTTTGATTCTTATAGTTCTCACAAAAAAAAAAAAAAAAAAAAAAAAAAAAAAAAAAAAAAAAAAAAAAAAAACATTTTGTATTTGATCTTTACTCACAAAATAATAACCATAAATTTTCTTACCAGCTTTTATTTTAAAAACGTCATTTTCAATCTACTTACATTAAAAATTTACCAGTGATATAAAATATTCCTAATGCTAAGCATATATGGTTTGCCATATCCAGGGGTGGATTTAGGTAATGAGGGGCGGGTTCATGCGAACCCACTCGGTTTCGGAAGTTTAGTAGAGAACTATACAAAAAAATATACTGTGAACCCATATATAATACGTGGATGAACCCATAAATAAAATTGATCAATGTCTCAATGGTTGATCCTGCCCACTTCTAAAGAAGAGGTTCTATGTTCGATCCTTGTAGCATGTGTTTTTTTCTTTTTTCTTCTATTTGAGCAGCGCTCTTTTCCGTGATAGATTCCCCTTTTAGGGTTATACACTACTAGGTTTGAGACCCGTGGGGACCCACGGTGCAAACCATAGTAAATAAAAAAAATATATTAAACTAAGAGTTGTATTATTCAAGTTTAGTGGCTACAACGTAAAGTGTAAAGAATAATGGTTAGCCTGATATTTTTTTTCTTATATAAACGTCATGCGTTGATATGAAATGGGTATTAAAATTAAAACTAATATATAACTATGGTTTTCATGTCAAAGTGGATATTTTTTGTAAGCTATAAGTAATGTTAGTAATGAAAACCGATTACCTATTATGATCAGTACTCAACCAAAGTATAAACTTTAACAAAAAAATAACAAAAGGTATGAATACATTGTGTTTTTGTAAATGACTTTTTATCATATTTTTATTTTTAATGTAATTGTAATTAGTACATAACTTGTTTTATTGACAAATGGCAACGCACTGTTCAAAGCACACAAAAAAAGTTTAAAATAATACTTTATTATTGAAGTTGTATATACATAACGTCAATAAAGATAAGTAAAAAATTGCATCAAAATTACTCACATTATTCATAAATCCTGAAAGACTTCTTTGTACACAACGTTTGATGTTTTGTTCGTCAATTCACCATTTTCATCTACTATAACTATCTTCAGTCCATCTCGACTTCTGACTCTTGAAAGCGCAACATACAACTGCCCGTGTGAAAAAACTGGATCCTTCAAATACAATCCAACTCTGGATAAGGATTGTCCTTGACTTTTGTTTATTGTCATTGCGAAAGAAACAGCAAGTGGAAATTGCCTTCTGTTAAATTTAAAAGGAATTTTCTTATCTGAGGGGGATAAAGTAATTCTTGGAATAAAAGTTCGCATTCCAATGTTACTTCCTGATATGATTTTCGCTTCAATGACACGTTTTCTCATTTTAACAACTTGTAACCTTGTCCCATTGCACAAACCGCTTTTCTGATCAATGTTTCTGAGTAACATTACGGGAACGCCAACTTTCAAAACCAAACGATGGTTTGGTATTCCAGAAAACTTAAGACCATTCAGGACATCAGGAGAAACTAATCTTTCATCAACCTATTTGTTAACATCTTCAGACTGACAAACACTATCCGAACTTAGATACTCAACTTCGTCACCGGGAAACATTGAAAGTAATATATCATTAATTTCATGAACAACTTCATTCTTCGGTGCCAATATAGCTCGATCTTGAAAATAAGTCGGAATATGGATGTTATCCAAAAGTGAAGGATAAACAAAGGCTATCAAATCAGAAACAGGATCCAAAGATTGAGAAATAAGTAAGTCATCAGGTATCAAAATAACATCCTGATCATCGCTTATTGTATCAACCTTTCCTTCTCCTATGTCCAGAAGCCAAGATGCAAACTTTTTAGTTTCCTCAATATCAGAACTGCAGCTTCCAGAAAGCAACCTCATATTTTTTGTTAACTCTAAAACAGTGCATTTGTGCCAATGTATGATGAACTTAAAGAGGCATTAACAATGTCATGCCTAGTTCCATTTGGTACAACTGGTAGAATTTGTCTGAAGTCACCCCCAAACACAACAACCTTTCCACCAAATAACAAATCAGACGACTCATCAGCATGTACACCAAATACATCTTTTAAACTTCGATCTAGTGCTTCAAAAGCATGTTTATGAGTCATGGGTGCTTCATCCTATATAATCAAGTCAGTTTGTTTAACCAGCTGTGCAACATCACTATTAGGTGGTATGTAGCACATAGAATCTTCAGTTAGGTTTATAGGAATACGAAACCTGAAATGTGTTGTCCTACCACCGGCCAATAGCAAAGAAGCGATACCACTCGAAGCAACATTCAAAACAATCTTTCTTTTACATCTTATGGATGAAGATAGAGTCTTCCATAGGAATGTTTTACCCGTACCACCGTAACCATAAACAAAAAAAACCCCTCCTTTTTTTTCCTCAACAGATTTAATTACACAATTATAAATATTTTTTTGTTCATCTGTTAAAGAAGAGAGCTGAGAATCAAATTCTTCAACCAAACTGTTTGAGTCATAGCCCAACTCCTCACAAATAAGACGAGTCTAATAATGATAGAAACTCATTCTCAGGATATGGCATACCTACGAAATGTCGTAGACTGCAACTATTACGCAATAAGAACTTCTCAATATCAAGCAAAGCTAAATTCTTAAGTTCGTCGTCTGAAAGGATCAAATCTGGGAAAAAAATGTGTTAGAATGGAATATATAGAATAAAATTAACATATAAAATGAATAATTGAATATGTGGAACCATTAAAAATAGTATAATTTACATTCCTAATAATTATGAATCATTACAATTTAGTATATGTCCAAAAAATTCTAGAAAATCTATTTTAAAGTAATAATATATTAAAAAAAGTTAAAAACCTGGACAGTTTGAATCTATTCTTCTCTTGCGTAAAATGTCATCAGACAAATAATTCCATGTTTCCTCCCACACAATGTCAGGTCTTGACAAATTGTTGGACGCTAAAAGAGTTGCAAATAAGTTTCTTAGATAAGGGCCAGAACCTGCAAAAGCCGCTTTCTTTATTGCTTCAACATATTCTGTATCATCATCCAGGAGTCCCATTGCGTAGCATGCATCCCTAAAAGATGATTGTACTTTCCCATCAACTTTAAGAATATCTTGAAATGATGTTAGTAAGACACCCACTAAACAAAGACCATTAGTACTGTTGATGAACAACCGACATTTGAACTTATACTATCCAAATATGCATTCATCCGTTTACGTCTTTCAGATATATTAAGACATTTGAACTTATACTATCCAAATATGCATTCATCCGTTTACGTCTTTCAGAGATATTAAGACTCACTAAACAATAAATTACAATAAAAACTATTATTTCTTAATCAAAAATTAAGAATTAAAGGTATAAGATGAAACATAATAAATTACGTACCATTTGATATGTCGGATAACGGTGTTGCGGTATTGATATCTCCAAACATGTTTATAATATTTGTTAGTGTAAAAAAATAAAAAAAAAGCTAACAATGTAACCAAATGTAAAAGAAAAAAACAAAGATTAATCATTACCGTTAGATTTACGCCTCAGGTCACCAACGTTAGATTTCGGTAAACAAAAATCATACTTTGGGGGGATCGGACATTGTAAAATATATGTTTTTCTTGAATACAATAAGTATATACCTGAAAAATTAAAGAAAAATATACTAAAAATTATTGAAAAATAAGGAAACTTTCTACTGCCCCTGGTTTATAAAAGAAATGTGCTTTCAATTTGTGATTTGGGTTTTTTTTTTTAAATTTTAATATAATCAACCGACGGGCTCTTACAGTCATCCGTTTAAATGATGGATGTTAAACTAAAAAAAATGTTACTAACGGAAGATATACTTTGTGTGCAAATGGCCTTTTAACAACTTTTATTTAAACATTAAGAAACTATTGGTTTGTTAGGATTTTGTATGTTTATAATATGTGTTAGAGTTTTAGGCCGTAAGTTTTATAGGGCCTGCATTTTTTCAGTTATTGCATATGGAATTGGGCTGAATGTTGATGGACTTATGGTTTGTATTAACATACACCGATTCTAATTATGGATCCACCTGAAAAACAGATAACAAAGTTGCTTCTTATTTTCTTTTCAGATCTAGGGTTAGTTATATTGAGAAAACCAGCCGCACCAAATTGTAAACATGACAGAGACTGAGAGAGGCACATAAATAATGACACGAGCATGAAGGATCGGACGACAACGACTCTGTTAGGTAATTATTAAACCGTTCGATTGTTATTATTTCCATTAAATAACAGAAACTTCGATGCTGTGTTTATGTTTGAAATCGTGTTGGATTTTATAACTTTGTTAGCGACAAATCCGAATCATTTTACACAAATACAGACTTTGGTTGCTGTTTTATAAGTATTGAAAATAACTAATTCTGCATTATTCTAAATACCTAAATGTCTAATTGAAATCTATGTTGTCTTGAGTATAATCTCTGTTTTTCTAATTTGTAGATTTAAATTTTGAGATTTGGAAATACTTTTCATGGCACATATGTTGCTTTTTGAGCTGCAAGTTAGCAACATGTTTTAGAAATAGATACATAGCATACAGAGAAGTTAGTGGGCTTGTGTTTTAATGATTCAATTTATAATTCCGAGTTTGAAATATTTAATAATAAGAAAATTTAGAAGTTAGAACTTAATTTATAATGCAAAATATAATGTAGCTATAAATATAAATATAACTATATATATTTATTAACATTATACAACCATTATAAAACTTCAAACGGCCAAACTGCATTATTATTATAAATTCTTTCTCTGTTTGATGAGTTGCAACATATTTAGACATCTCCATGGCATAACTATCCCACAACGTTAAATAGATGCGCAAGCCCCTTCAAAAAAGTACAAATTATTTTAGTAAAAAATAAATACACAATTTATAAAGCTACGCAATTTTTTTGTATATAAAATGCAAACAAAAAAATAAATAAATAAAGAATACATACTCGATATCTTGAATTTCCATTGTTAACCTCTTTTTATCAGCGACAACCTTTTTATCTTTATCATCATTGCTGAAGAACTTGTTAACATGTCCTATAACATCTAAGATCAAGTATAAAATAAACATTAATGAAACATAACTTATAAAACTATTATTATGGTTTGGTTGTGATGAAAAAAAGACTATTAGAACGAAATATACCTATTGTAACATATTCATCAACCCCCCTATCCAGAATTCTTTGAAAGGGCACAAAAGAGAAACCAAAATCTAGACCTTGGAAACCATCATATTCGGAAACTTGAGTATTCATATTCAAGCAGAGTTTGTTTGGGTTTGGAGCATACTTGTATTTAGAGGAATTGACCCCAACTCCTGGATTTCTTATAATAAGAGAAGAATTTTCAGTCAGAAACCTCTCAAATCTAAAAAACAACCGCTTAAATACATTCGCTTGAATCCTGTCACCCTGTTAATTATAAAAAAAATAAGAAAACACTATAAATATGTATCTACGTAATTGATGTATTTTAACGTACGCAAATAAGAAAATTCATATACATTAAAATTAAAAACATCACAACTAAAAAAAAAGTTATGAAATTTAAAAATAATAGGATATAAAAAAAACGTGTTGTTGAGATTTACATTTTCATCACATAGGATCATTTCAATTGAGTACACATCATTAGGATTGCGATGATCGGGTAGACGCCAAACCCGAATAATCTTTAGCTTTAACGCCACACTGTTTCGGTTTACATGAATTTGGTTAACCATTGTAAACTCATTTGCATCTACAGCAGCCATTGATCTTGTTAACTGGAAAAAAATAATGTAAAAACCAATAGATGACTTCAATAACACAGCAAATCAAAATTTGACTAAATAATGTTTATGTATTTAAGGATGAGAAACAGAAATTAACCTAATAATATATCTTTGCGATTACTCAAAGTGCATTCAACGTGTCTTATTACAATCGTATGTGAATTGGTTTGACTTGTTTATATAGTTATTCAATCAATTCAATAATAAGAAATGGATGAAATAGTGGAGGTTAATTAGCATTCTAATTAGCATTGTTATTATTGTTATAACATTATGTATTGATTGAATTTAGTCAACGTCAAGCATTCCTTGATTAACTGGCGTATGTCAAGCATTATATAGGTATTCATATATTGATATAGGTATTCATATATTGATATAGGTATTCAATCAATTCAATAATAACAAATGGATGAAAGAGTGGAGGGTAATTAGCATCCGAATTAGCATTGTTATTATTGTTATAACATTATGTATTGATTGATTTTAGTCAAAGTCAAGCATTCAAACCATAACTGCCGCATGTCAAGCATTATAGTTAGTTGTGATTTTTTTTGATCTATTCAATGTTATTTAACTAAATGTTGTTTATATGTTATGTCAAGCATTATATAGGTATTCAATCAATTCAATAATAAGAAATGGATGAAATAGTGGAGGTTAATTAGCATTCGAATTAGCATTGTTATTATTGTTATAACATTATGTATTGATTGAATTTAGTCAACGTCAAGCATTCCTTGATTAACTGGCATATGTCAAGCATTATATAGGTATTCATATATTCATATAGGTATTCAATCAATTCAATAATAACAAATGGATGAAAGAGTGGAGGGTAATTAGCATCCGAATTAGCATTGTTATTATTGTTATAACATTATGTATTGATTGAATTTAGTCAAAGTCAAGCATTCAAACCATAACTGCCGCATGTCAAGCATTATAGTTAGTTGTGATTTTTTTTGATCTATTCAATGTTATTTAACTAAATGTTCTTTATATGTTATGTCAAGCATTATATAGGTATTCAATCAATTCAATAATAAGAAATGGATGAAATAGTGGAGGTTAATTAGCATTCGAATTAGCATTGTTATTATTGTTATAACATTATGTATTGATTGAATTTAGTCAACGTCAAGCATTCCTTGATTAACTGGCGTATGTCAAGCATTCTATAGGTATTCATATATTCATATAGGTATTCAATCAATTCAATAATAACAAATGGATGAAAGAGTGGAGGGTAATTAGCATCCAAATTAGCATTGTTATTATTGTTATAACATTATGTATTGATTGAATTTAGTCAAAGTCAAGCATTCAAACCATAACTGCCGCATGTCAAGCATTATACCTAGTCAAAACTTTGAATAATTTCATTTGGCGACCATTCTTGTTGAAAGTTGTAACATTAAACACGCCAATTTCTTTTTTTTTTCTAAACAAAGTAGTTCACCAACCTGGAGACGAAGATCACTTACGAAATTCAGCCAACCATTACAAAAACAATAATCACGACCAATCCTTTCTATTGCAACGTTCCATTGATGTAAATCATCTACATACATAGTGATTGGAACATTAGGGACACCATCGGGATAATGCTTATTAATAAAGGAGTAAGGTATAACCTGAAAGCAAAATTTGTGATCAAATAATATGGACAAATTAAGATACTAAAAACATGTAATATAAAGTATCGAACTTAATGGCACTTACCATAGGTGTCGTCAATTCATGTTCAATCATTTTGCAGAATGACACATCCAATTGCATGGATGGAGAATGATTGTAATGCTCCATCATGAAAGTATTCGGAGCAATAAAGTCGAATATGACGTAAAACATAGAGAAGCATAAATCATGTACAACTTTTGACCATTCATTTGTTAAGCAGAATTCATCATCTATAAATTCTAACAAAACAAACCAAGATTGACCATGGTATTTCGAAACTTTAATGTTGTTGTTTCGTAAGTTTTTAGATAACAAAAACCTGTTCGTGGATTTCGGCAATGTCTGGACAAACACGTAAAAAACAACATTATAATAACGAATAAGCTTTTTTTACTTAAAAAAAAATTAGAAACGTCATACCAAAACTCGTGCGGAAGGGTCATGAATAACCTTGAAGAATTTGTCACCCTTGTGATAAGCCATAATGAAGTTATTTGTCCTAATGAAATCCTGTTCTTCGTCTGCAAAACAAACTTTTGTTAAAGTATCCATAAAGTCACTAATACTCGAAACTGATTTCAATTATCTTTTTTTATGAAATCCTGTATTTTGTTTTTTTATAATCTTTTTTTATATTCACACATACTCGAAACTGATTTCAATTGCAATCTGTTATTAAAACCACAATCATATCATCAATGATTAAACTGATTTCAATGATTAAATCTGTTATGTCAAGCATTATATAGGTATTCAATCAATTCAATAATAAGAAATGGATGAAATAGTGGAGGTTAATTAGCATTCGAATTAGCATTGTTATTATTGTTATAACATTATGTATTGATTGAATTTAGTCAACGTCAAGCATTCCTTGATTAACTGGCGTATGTCAAGCATCCTATAGGTATTCATATATTCATATAGGTATTCAATCAATTCAATAATAACAAATGGATGAAAGAGTGGAGGGTAATTAGCATCCGAATTAGCATTGTTATTATTGTTATAACATTATGTATTGATTGAATTTAGTCAAAGTCAAGCATTCAAACCATAACTGCCGCATGTCAAGCATTATACCTAGTCAAAACTTTGAATAATTTCATTTGGCGACCATTCTTGTTGAAAGTTGTAACATTAAACACGCCAATTTCTTTTTTTTCTAAACAAAGTAGTTCACCAACCTGGAGACGAAGATCACTTACGAAATTCAGCCAACCATTACAAAAACAATAATCACGACCAATCCTTTCTATTGCAACGTTCCATTGATGTAAATCATCTACATACATAGTGATTGGAACATTAGGGACACCATCGGGATAATGCTTATTAATAAAGGAGTAAGGTATAACCTGAAAGCAAAATTTGTGATCAAATAATATGGACAAATTAAGATACTAAAAACATGTAATATAAAGTATCGAACTTAATGGCACTTACCATAGGTGTCATCAATTCATGTTCAATCATTTTGCAGAATGACACATCCAATTGCATGGATGGAGAATGATTGTAATGCTCCATCATGAAAGTATTCGGAGCAATAAAGTCGAATATGACATAAAACATAGAGAAGCATAAATCATGTACAACTTTTGACCATTCATTTGTTAAGCAGAATTCATCATCTATAAATTCTAACAAAACAAACCAAGATTGACCATGGTATGTCGAAACTTTAATGTTGTTGTTTCGTAAGTTTTTAGATAACAAAAACCTGTTCGTGGATTTCGGCAATGTCTGGACAAACACGTAAAAAACAACATTATAATAACGAATAAACTTTTTTTACCTAAAAAAAAAATTAGAAACGTCATACCAAAACTCGTGCGAAAGGGTCATGAATAACCTTGAAGAATTTGTCACCCTTGTGATAAGCCATAATGAAGTTATTTGTCCTAATGAAATCCTGTTCTTCGTCTGCAAAACAAACTTTTGTTAAAGTATCCATAAAGTCACTAATACTCGAAACTGATTTCAATTATCTTTTTTTATGAAATCCTGTATTTTGTTTTTTTATAATCTTTTTTTATATTCACACATACTCGAAACTGATTTCAATTGCAATCTGTTATTAAAACCACAATCATATCATCAATGATTAAACCTGATCAGAATTACTTGTGTGTCGATTTCATCCAAAGCAGAGACTTGATCCTAAACAGATTATCAAATGGTGTTAATAAAAAAAAGATTCTGATCATTACAAATAAAGCCGAAATAAAACGATTGTATTTCTGTTTGGTTTAATATGTTAGTGAACCGCTATGTATGGATTTCATACAGTGTCAGAAACATAATCGAAAACAGATTAGATAGTTATTTTTATAAGAAAACGTGCTAATAATTACATATTTTGTAGAAGGTTGATAGCTATACGATTGTGATTTATCTTTGTAGAAAAATAATGATAGAAACCGATTGTGTTTATCTTTTATGTAAGATTATTGCAAACATTATGTATCAATCTAATCAAAATGCAGAAAAATTATCAAAAACATTTCGAGATTCATGTAAGATTGATGAACAACATACCTTGCAAAAAGAACAATGAGAGAGGAATGAGGAATGAGAAAGGAATTATTAGGATAGGAAGGAGGAAGATGTTGTAACATACAAATGGATGTTGACAAAACAAAAAAAAAGAGGTTTATATAATACTTTTTCATGGAGCCCCATTTAGGATTTGGATCCTTAAAGACCCTCTCAAAATCTAGGATTCAACCCTAGTGTTTTCATTTATTATATAGATAGATTAGAGATTCTTATATTATTGGGCTTCCTTTTTATTTTTGTTATATTTGTTTTTTTTTTCAGTTTTCCTTTATCTTTGCTTTACCTTGCTTTACATATTTGTATCCACAATTCTTTATGTTTTAAATTGAACCAATCAAATATATTTTGGTATAAATACTTATTATTATCTTTAAAAAGTTGACCTATTTCGATTGTTTTCTCTTAATTCTTTTAACAGCTTTTATTTTACATATATGAATTGTGTATATATCATATTTTTATTATATTTGTAAAATAGTATTAAAGTAATAATAGTTGATAATTTGATATATATTATTAAACTAGCCCTAAACAAGTCTTAAGTATGTTTGACGTTCCTATAAATGATATTTTTGTACTATGTACCTCACTTAAAAAACTCACTTTTAGGGACCTTGTACCTAGGCTTCGAGTGAGACTTTTGCGCCTATAGTGCGCCTTGCGGCTTTGTGACCCGTGAAGCGATATTGGTTAAGACGAGTTGATAGTTCTTTGGGTTCTTTTAAATGTAAGGATCAGTCGATAGTTTTTTTTTTTTTTTTCTATTACTGTACAGTGTTTTTACTATGTGATGAACCTTACTTCACCCGAACTTTCTAACCGACCCGAAAATGTGTATATCCAATCCGAGGAAATTGGATTATCTAAAAAGAAAACAATGAACCCACCGGAAAAAATTCCTGGATCCGCCACTGACCATATCAGACTTAAAAATTAAGCACAACTAGAAGTTTCGATTGTCTTGTATACCAAACCACAAGGTGAGTTAAGTACACTAACCTTTTCCTTTTTTGAAATCACATCTAAATGTGTCAAAAACTATAATGTACCTTATTTTTCATTTGTCTTTTAACTTATAACTAAAAATAAAGTTAAACTTATAACTTCAAATGTCTTCAATGTATCTAAAAACATTTAGACTATAATTTGTTATGACTAACAATATTAAATGATATTTAAATAGTGTCCAATACATTGTTAAGTAGTCGGTGTCAATATATATAATTAGGCTATATGGTATGGAATGAGTTAAATTTTATTAATCTTTTTTAAATTTAGTTTAGTTTTTTTTAAGCCCCACTTACGGCTGTGCGCATATAATGTATATATGTGTGACCCTCGGAGGGCAAAAGTAAAGTTGCACTAATTTTAACGTTATTTTACTAATTTCGTGAAAATAGCGTTAAAAATGATGGGCGGTTAATCATGCATCATGTGGTGGCGTTGATAACCAAAAGACAAGGGGGTACATGCACCAATTGGGTTTGTCCCAATTGCTAAGCATTATGTGCCTTATGTCCAAGGCTTGATACAAAACTACTTTCGAGCCGGGGGTCTCCCTTGTCACACCCTCAAAATCCACTTGCGGAGTTTTACCGCGAGGCGCATGACAAACCAGGATCCAAACCAACGATCACAATAAACAAGTCTAAATGAAAATAAATGCAATTTCAAAACATAGTTTAAAATCCCGTTTACAGCGGAAGCTTATTCAAAACAATTATTCAATAATAAACCAATGTTCAATGATTGTAAAATCATGCAACTCTAGCTAGACGCCGTGCAGACGCGTGCGCCCTAGTTCCATTCGTGCTACCTTAGCGACCTGAGAAAACATGTAAAAGTTTACGTCAGCACAAAAATGCTGGTGAGTTTACAGGTTTTGTATCCAAGTACCAAGTCCACCTGTCCATACTATAACAAATCGAAAACCAGTATACGCTAGCTAGGCGTACGTTTTGTTACTACCACGATTGGAAAACCATTACTAACTCGAATACCAGATGTTATGCCCGAAAAGTACCAGTTGTTCCTGTTGTTCCTGTTTGAGACAATATGCACTCGCCCGGCCCTCCAAGCCGACGAGCGGGGTTGGTCACTCCCAATAGCGCTATTCACATTTCCCCGTTGTGCAAACCCGCACATTCATGGTTCCCCCCGGGACTTCCAAAGATCGTGTAGTACACAATAGAAACCCATAGTATGACAGTAGTTACCAACTAATCGTTTTAACACATGTTTTCTCCCCCGAAAGTATAAAACCAGTTTAAAAGAGGGGCCGTAAACTCACCTTAAGTTGCGTTACTCCTTAACCCGAGTAAACTCAGCTGCTATGCTAGTCCCGTAAAGCGGCGACCTAACATATGACAGTTACAAGTACTTAGACTAATAACCCGTAGGTTAATTAGTCCCTAGATGTCCAGACCATAACCAAGTTCGTTTAAAAACACCGTGACTGTTTAACTGACCCAAAGTACAAGACTCGACATCCCATTGGTGACCCGAGACTCCCCGTGTTATGTTTACGCTCCAAAACATATAATAACGCAATTACACTTAACATACGTTAACGCACAACAAGTCCTAGCACATAGTTCACGTATCACCGAATTACACCCAAATATATGTTACCAAGTTATTAGACATGTTACGGGGTTCCTAGCATGTTACTACATGTTAAATCGGGTCTCGGAATGCTAATTTACACTTACAGCAGCAGTACACGCGATTAGGAAAAGTCAACTAGCATTTAGGTTGGTCAACTAGCAATTAGGAACCCTACTCGCCTCTATTATAGGCGATTAGGAGCTAATCACCTGAACTTACTAGCAATTGGGGCTAATCACCTGAACTTACTAGCAATTAGGGCTAATCACATGAACTTACTAGCAATTAGGGCTAATCACCCCTACTGTCACACGAGTAGGCCTCTACTCGCCTGAGTTATAGGCGATTAGCACCCTACTCGCCTATAACATAGGCGATTAGGAATGCTACTCGCCTGTAACCTTGTTGTTCCGGTTTTTCGCGCGTTTAACGCTCCAAATCAGATCCAGAACGTGTGTAACCACCCAATATCATCCCAAACACTATCCTAAACATGTCTAACCCAAAATCCTTCGTTTACCCTCGTATAATCAGTCCTGCATGCAACCAAGTAATCCAAACACCATTCACATAGCATGCAACATCATACTAACACGCGTAATCATAACCCTAATATCCAATTACTGAGATTTCTATCATCATACTATCAATATCAATTCTGATCTAACATAATAACATATCAATCCATCATCATGAATCATAAAAATCCTAGCTTTCTAATCATACACACCCATAACGCATGTATATTAGTTATAATCCGATTAACAACCCTTATTAACGATTTTCAGAAAGCTTTTTCGTTTAAGAACAGGTCTGGACCATTAGGGATTGATTAAAAACGTTTATAAAGATTTATGGATGAAAACCAAACCTTAGGATTATGAAAGAATGATGATTCAAGCTTGAAACCTTGTGTTTTGATCAAAAATCGCCTTCCAGAGGTTGTTTATGTGTTGGGGCGGGTTATGGGACGACTAGGGTTTGTATAATGAAGTTTATGAGGTCAAGTATGGTATTTATAGTCGTTTTTAGTCGTCCAGCACGTAACTAGCGAGTATGCAGCCCTTACACGCGATTAGGGCTGCTAATCGCATGAAGGTTCACACAATTAGGCCTAATCGCCTAAACCTTCACACGAGTAGGCCCCTAATCGCCCTTAATGTCTCCTACTCGCCTCCCCTATAGGTGATTAGGCTTCCTAATCGCCTATAGGGGTTAGTTTCGTGTGTTTTGCGCGTTAAACCCCGTTTTAACATATGTTAACACATATTCACGTACCGACAAGTCACATAATGATTGTAAACACATAACACAAGTAAATACACATATTTAGACTCGTTCACCAATTCCCGGGACTCGAGACTCGTACGTTCCGTATGCCCTGACGATCCTACAAATCGTCACCGTTTGTACACTTGGTTAAGGACTGACATCTAACGAACCTTTAGACCAACATCCAATGATCTTCTAGACTAACCAATAGTTCCCGAACCATAACCCGACTTAACTAACCCAGTTAAGTACAACATACGCATGACTCGCTAAGGTAGACTTTCATCTAGACAACGTTGTTAACCAGAATTTGCCGGGTGTCACATCATCCCCACGTTAAAAGAATTTTCGTCCCGAAAATTGCACAAGTACCAAAAGAACAAAAGAAGTAACGAAGGAAATAAACAAAAGATAGGAACCAAAAGAGAGATTTACCCGAGTTGTCACATCATCCCCACGTTAAAAGGAATCTCGCCCCGAGATTCATTCAGCTGCAGAAGAGACATATCTCGACTCAAACGCTTCCTTAGGAAAAAGATGAGGATACTTAGACTTCATCTGATCCTCCCGTTCCCACGTATATTCCGGTCCCCGGTTCGAGTTCCACCGAACCTTAACGATACGAATCTTGCTGTGACGTAGGCTACGAATCTTGTAATCAAGGATCTCTACAGGTTCTTCCACAATCCGAAGACGATCATCAACCTTGATCTCTTCTAGTGGAACGATGAGAGACTCGTCAGCCAGACACTTCTTCAAGTTTGACACGTGAAAGACGTTATGTACGTTACCGAGCTCCGTCGGTAAATCAAGACGATATGCCACCGGCCCAATCCGTTCCAGGATCGTAAATGGGCCGACATACCGCGGATTGAGTTTGCCACGCTTCCCAAAGCGTATGACGCCCTTCCACGGTGAGACTTTTAGAAGTACTTTGTCATTGACTTGGAATTCCAATGGTTTGCGACGCTGATCTCCATAACTCTTTTGCCGGTCCCGTGCCGCTGCCAACCGGTTACGAATCTGTACGATCTTTTCCGAAGTTTCGTACACTAGTTCAGGCCCAGTGAGTTGACTCTCACCCACTTCAGCCCAACAAAGAGGAGAACGGCATTTCCGTCCGTACAGTGCTTCGAACGGAGCCGCCTTGATGCTCGTGTGATAACTGTTGTTGTATGAGAATTCTACTAACGGTAGATGAGCTTCCCAACCCTTGCCAAAATCGATCACACATGCCCGCAGCATGTCTTCTAAAGTTTGAATCGTGCGCTCACTCTGACCGTCAGTCTGTGGATGATAAGCCGTACTCATGTCTAGTTGGGTACCCAAAGCCTTGTGCAAAGACTTCCAGAAGTGAGAAGTAAAATGGGAGTCGCGATCCGAGATAATAGAAACTGGTACCCCGTGCTTAGAAACAACTTCCTTCAAATAAAGACGAGCCAACCGATCCATGGTGTCGGTCTCCTTAATAGCAAGAAAATGGGCTGATTTCGTCAACCGATCGACAATCACCCATATCTTGTCATTCCCGCTTGGTGATTTAGGAAGTTGTGTGACAAAATCCATAGTAATCCGTTCCCATTTCCATTCCGGAATTTCAGGTTGTTGCAAGAGACCCGACGGTTTCTGGTATTCCACCTTGACCTTAGCACAGGTCAAGCATTTGCTCACGTATGAGGCTATGTCCGACCTCATGTTTGGCCACCAGTAAAGCACCTTCAGATCTTGGTACATCTTATCCGAACCAGGATGTATAGAATACCGGGACTTATGAGCCTCATCAAGGACAAGCTCCCGTAGTCCCCCGAATAAAGGAACCCATATGCGTTCTGCGAAGTAGTGCAGGCCATCAGGCCTTCGCTCTAGGTGCTTGTCGGCACCGTGCATAGTTTCAGCTTTAAGGTTTTCCTCCTTCAAAGCTTCTAACTGGGCAGAACGGAGTTGATCAGGTAAGGATGAATGAATGGTGAGCTGCAATGCCCGAACGCGACGAGGTTTAGTAGATTCCTTCCTGCTCAAGGCGTCTGCTACAACATTCGCCTTGCTAGGATGGTACTTAATAGCACAATCATAGTCATTCAGAAGTTCAATCCAACGACGCTGCCGTATGTTCAAATGTTGTTGGTCGAAAATATGTTGGAGACTCTTGTGATCGGTGTAGATGGTGCATTTGGTACCGTACAAGTAATGTCTCCAAATTTTCAACGCGAAAACCACTACACCCAACTCTAAATCATGAGTTGTGTAGTTCTTCTCGTGCACTTTGAGTTGACGAGAAGCATACGCAATCACTTTCTCGCGTTGCATCAACACGCAACCGAGACCATGAATAGAAGCATCACAGTAAACAACAAAATCATCAGGGCCCTCAGGTAAAGACAAAATAGGAGCAGAACACAGTTTAGACTTCAGTTCTTCAAACGCTGACTCTTGTGGTTCACCCCAGTCGAACTTCCTATCCTTCTGAGTGAGAGTGGTGAGGGGTTGAGCAATCTTCGAGAACCCCTGAATGAAACGACGATAGTAGCCCGCAAGGCCTAGGAATTGCCGCACCTCAGTTGGCGTCTTTGGTGCTCCCCAGTCCTTGATCGCTTCGATTTTAGCTGGATCGACATGAATCCCTAGTTCATTAACCACATGTCCTAGGAATTGAACTTCGCGTAACCAAAAGTCACACTTTGAGAACTTGGCGTAAAGTTGTTCCCGTCGCAAAAGTTCCAAAACTAACCGCAGATGTTCCTCGTGTTCGGTCTCGTTTTTGGAGTAGATCAGAATGTCATCAATAAACACAATGACAAACTTGTCCAGATATGGTTTACAGACGCGGTTCATCAAGTCCATGAAAACCGCTGGTGCGTTCGTGAGACCGAAAGGCATGACCAAAAATTCGAAATGGCCATAACGTGTTCGAAAGGCAGTCTTGGCAACGTCAGCCTCCCTGACGCGCAGCTGGTGATAACCGGACCTCAAGTCGATCTTGGAATAAAAACTAGAACCCTGAAGCTGGTCGAATAGATCGTCAATACGTGGAAGAGGATAACGGTTCTTGACGGTCAATTTGTTCAGTTCTCTATAGTCCACACACAATCGGAAACTTCCATCCTTCTTCTTAACAAATAGAATCGGGGCTCCCCAAGGGGAAGAACTTGGCCGGATGAAACCCTTGTCCAAGAGTTCCTGTAACTGACTAGACAATTCCTGCATCTCGGGAGGTGCAAGACGGTAGGGGGCCCGAGCAATAGGAGCAGCCCCTGGTACAAGATCAATACCGAACTCGACTTGACGATGAGGAGGAAGGCCAGATAAATCATCGGGAAAAACATCAGGAAACTCGCGTACCACCGGGATGTCGTCGATCTTCTTCTCATCAACAGAGGAAACAGATAAAAGTGCCAAAACGGCTGGATAACCCTTTCGAAGACACTTAAGGGCTTTCATGCTAGAGATGATGTTTAGCGGAACACCACCCTTGATACCGTACACAGAAAGAAATTCTCCATCAGGGAGAGGAATCCGAATAACCTTATCGTAACAGACAATCTCCGCGCGATACAAAGATAACCAATCCATTCCTACCACAACGTCAAAACTACCCAATGGTACCGGCATAAGGTCGATGGGGAACGATAAACCCGACAACTCTAATTGACACTCCCGAAGGACACTAGTAGCTTCAATCGTTTTACCGTCGGCCAACTCAATAATATACTTGGTTTCTAATGGTACGGGTACTACATCTAGCAGTCGACTAACATCCATGGATACAAAACTCTTGTCGGCACCAGAATCAAATAATACGCTAACAGAACGATTATTGAGAAGAAACGTACCGGTGACTGTGTCAGGGTCCTGTCTAGCCTCAGCGGCTCCAATGACGAAGGCACGTGCATTTCTGCCGCCGCCCCCGCTGTTCCCATTACCGTTGTTTCCACCCTGCTTCAATTTTGGGCAATCCTTCTTGTAATGCCCAGTGTCACCACAGTTGTAGCATCCTTGTCTTCCTGTAGTCCCTTGAGTAGTCGGAGCTGAGCTGTTAGTCGGAGCCTGAGTCGATGGAAGTGTAACCCGACAATCTTTAGCATAATGCCCAATTCGCTGGCAGCGGTGACAACGGTTACTGTCGCAGTTCCCTTGATGATGGCGTCCACACTTGTTGCATTTGGGCAGTTTTCCCGCATAACCACCCTGCTTGTTACCCGAAGAAGAAGAAGAACCCCCATTGTCGAACCTCTTATTCTGCTGTGCTGGCCCAGATCCCTTCCCGTCATTTTCCCACTTGCGCTTGTTGTTCTCTGGGGCCTTAACAGTCGAACCCTTCGCAGGCAAAATACCCTCATTTACCTTTAAGTTGGTCATCCTATGAGCCGATCGAACCACCTCTGCGTATGTAGGATGATTTCCCGCAGCCACTAACCCTGCAATTTCCGGTACTAACCCCGAAACATAGTGTTCAATCCTACGGTATTATGGCACATGCAGATCGGGACACAGCACTGCCAACTCATTCCGCCTCACAGTATACTTCTCAATTTCCGACCCAGTCATCTTGAGGTTCCACACCTCATGCTCCAGCTTCTGTACCTCTTCCCTCGGACAATACTCACGCTTCAGCAACTGCACAAAATTCTCCCATGGCATAGCATATGCCTCCCCAATACCCATATTCTGGGTGATACCATTCCACCAAGTCAATGCCACATCCTGGAATAACACAGCTGCATACTTTACCCGATCTTCTGGGAGGCAGTTACACATCAGAAATACTGACTCCACTTTCTCCAACCACCTAAGCAAGCTCACCGCACCCTCAGTGCCAGAGAATTCCTGGGGCTTACAGTCCCGGAACATCTTGTAGGTGCACATGGGTGGGGGTGGGTCAACAGGACCACCTGAAATGGAACGTATGAGAAACCACGAATAACGTAAACAAGGTTCACCAATGAGGCAAAGGAAATGGATAAATCAACTTACCACCACCGTTGTGCCCTAACTGAAAGGCAACTTGGAGCAAGTTGTTCAGATCAGCCTGCGATAGGTTAATACTTCCACCACGACCACCAGCACCACCGCGACCACCACCACGTCCACCATTGCGACCACCTCCACGTCCTCCTCGTACTCCAGACATGATTCTGGCAGAAAGAACGAGAAAATTTAGTTTCGCAGTTAAAGATAACCACTAATGTTCACAAGATCAAAGCTAGATCCAATCCAGGACTATCCCCTCAAACCCAGAGCTCACTAGGGCTTCCATGCATTTCGGTTTATGATTTTGTGTGCACCCAAAATGATAAACCGCTCTACATGGTCCTCCAAGTGTTCTCTTAGTTCAAAGTTCAAATCACCGAACATAGACTCTTAGCTACACACCGTAATACTACGGTAGTTTATGACAAGTGTTTCTATTGGAGTGCGAAAGGGAGATGTCCGAGCCTTGGACAAATCTCAAGAGCACACGAGTTACTCCAATAGACTACACTGCCTAGATAACAAGTAACCCAACCTAAGATAGAACGGATGATGTAACGTAGAAAGACCAACGATTTAGAGACACCCCGACAAGACCATACGTAACCCAGTATAACGTTTAGTACCATGTGATCATCTAGTGTGTGCGACTCGGCTATAGACTAGACTCTACATGCAGTCCTAGTTCACTATAACCATTGGCTCTGATACCAATCTGTCACACCCTCAAAATCCACTTACGGAGTTTTACCGCGAGGCGCATGACAAACCAGGATCCAAACCAACGATCACAATAAACAAGTCTAAATGAAAATAAATGCAATTTCAAAACATAGTTTAAAATCCCGTTTACAGCGGAAGCTTATTCAAAACAATTATTCAATAATAAACCAATGTTCAATGATTGTAAAATCATGCAACTCTAGCTAGACGCCGTGCAGACGCGTGCGCCCTAGTTCCATTCGTGCTACCTTAGCGACCTGAGAAAACATGTAAAAGTTTACGTCAGCACAAAAATGCTGGTGAGTTTACAGGTTTTGTATCCAAGTACCAAGTCCACCTGTCCATACTATAACAAATCGAAAACCAGTATACGCTAGCTAGGCGTACGTTTTGTTACTACCACGATTGGAAAACCATTACTAACTCGAATACCAGATGTTATGCCCGAAAAGTACCAGTTGTTCCTGTTGTTCCTGTTTGAGACAATATGCACTCGCCCGGCCCTCCAAGCCGACGAGCGGGGTTGGTCACTCCCAATAGCGCTATTCACATTTCCCCGTTGTGCAAACCCGCACATTCATGGTTCCCCCCGGGACTTCCAAAGATCGTGTAGTACACAATAGAAACCCATAGTATGACAGTAGTTACCAACTAATCGTTTTAACACATGTTTTCTCCCCCGAAAGTATAAAACCAGTTTAAAAGAGGGGCCGTAAACTCACCTTAAGTTGCGTTACTCCTTAACCCGAGTAAACTCAGCTGCTATGCTAGTCCCGTAAAGCGGCGACCTAACATATGACAGTTACAAGTACTTAGACTAATAACCCGTAGGTTAATTAGTCCCTAGATGTCCAGACCATAACCAAGTTCGTTTAAAAACACCGTGACTGTTTAACTGACCCAAAGTACAAGACTCGACATCCCATTGGTGACCCGAGACTCCCCGTGTTATGTTTACGCTCCAAAACATATAATAACGCAATTACACTTAACATACGTTAACGCACAACAAGTCCTAGCACATAGTTCACGTATCACCGAATTACACCCAAATATATGTTACCAAGTTATTAGACATGTTACGGGGTTCCTAGCATGTTACTACATGTTAAATCGGGTCTCGGAATGCTAATTTACACTTACAGCAGCAGTACACGCGATTAGGAAAAGTCAACTAGCATTTAGGTTGGTCAACTAGCAATTAGGAACCCTACTCGCCTCTATTATAGGCGATTAGGAGCTAATCACCTGAACTTACTAGCAATTGGGGCTAATCACCTGAACTTACTAGCAATTAGGGCTAATCACATGAACTTACTAGCAATTAGGGCTAATCACCCCTACTGTCACACGAGTAGGCCTCTACTCGCCTGAGTTATAGGCGATTAGCACCCTACTCGCCTATAACATAGGCGATTAGGAATGCTACTCGCCTGTAACCTTGTTGTTCCGGTTTTTCGCGCGTTTAACGCTCCAAATCAGATCCAGAACGTGTGTAACCACCCAATATCATCCCAAACACTATCCTAAACATGTCTAACCCAAAATCCTTCGTTTACCCTCGTATAATCAGTCCTGCATGCAACCAAGTAATCCAAACACCATTCACATAGCATGCAACATCATACTAACACGCGTAATCATAACCCTAATATCCAATTACTGAGATTTCTATCATCATACTATCAATATCAATTCTGATCTAACATAATAACATATCAATCCATCATCATGAATCATAAAAATCCTAGCTTTCTAATCATACACACCCATAACGCATGTATATTAGTTATAATCCGATTAACAACCCTTATTAACGATTTTCAGAAAGCTTTTTCGTTTAAGAACAGGTCTGGACCATTAGGGATTGATTAAAAACGTTTATAAAGATTTATGGATGAAAACCAAACCTTAGGATTATGAAAGAATGATGATTCAAGCTTGAAACCTTGTGTTTTGATCAAAAATCGCCTTCCAGGGGTTGTTTATGTGTTGGGGCGGGTTATGGGACGACTAGGGTTTGTATAATGAAGTTTATGAGGTCAAGTATGGTATTTATAGTCGTTTTTAGTCGTCCAGCACGTAACTAGCGAGTATGCAGCCCTTACACGCGATTAGGGCTGCTAATCGCATGAAGGTTCACACAATTAGGCCTAATCGCCTAAACCTTCACACGAGTAGGCCCCTAATCGCCCTTAATGTCTCCTACTCGCCTCCCCTATAGGTGATTAGGCTTCCTAATCGCCTATAGGGGTTAGTTTCGTGTGTTTTGCGCGTTAAACCCCGTTTTAACATATGTTAACACATATTCACGTACCGACAAGTCACATAATGATTGTAAACACATAACACAAGTAAATACACATATTTAGACTCGTTCACCAATTCCCGGGACTCGAGACTCGTACGTTCCGTATGCCCTGACGATCCTACAAATCGTCACCGTTTGTACACTTGGTTAAGGACTGACATCTAACGAACCTTTAGACCAACATCCAATGATCTTCTAGACTAACCAATAGTTCCCGAACCATAACCCGACTTAACTAACCCAGTTAAGTACAACATACGCGTGACTCGCTAAGGTAGACTTTCATCTAGACAACGTTGTTAACCAGAATTTGCCGGGTGTCACATCCCTGGAAGCAGTCTCTCTATTCCCACGAGGTAGAGGTAAGACTGTCTACATCTTACCCTCCTCAGACCCTACCTTAGCTTTTGCTATTGGTGGGATTAACTGAGTATGATTATGATGAAGTTTAGTTTTTTTTTTTTAATTTAGTTTACTTTATTTATTTTTTTTTCTTAATAAAAAAAGAAGAACATTTATAAAACCATCACCACCGCCTGCAATAACAATCAACCCCCACTCTGCTAGCACCAATCCCCTACTGAACCACCACCCTTCACCCTCCGAACCACCATCCTTCGCCACCACCATCAACCAGCCTTGCCATTGGCATCATTGGATTAGTCTCGGACGCTGGCAACAACAATCAACAACAACAATGGTGTAGGCCCCCCTTCTCATCCCATTGATGCTAATGATTCTGCTGGTGACAGCAATTGGGTGGGGGATGGGGCTAGTGTCCTTTTTTTACTTACCTAGTATTAGAGCTAACCCATACCAGTTAACCTTACAGTGGTGAATTCAAGTCAACATGGTTACAATAGTTTAACACTTTACAGTTTACAATGACTTATCAAATATGTATTAGAAAATCTTAAACCTTTTGAACATCCTGATATAAATTTTATTGAAAACCGAGTTCGTTAATAAAAAATATTTTTAGGCTATATTGGGTTGTGAATGTGTGTTAAATTTTGAATAGGGTTGGGTTCTGTATGTGAAAGAGAGATAAATTAATTTTTTATTTAAAAACAGTAGGTGTGCAACTTTCCTAACCCGATGTCAAACAACATTGGTTGATAAAATCTGCTAGCCCTAATCCAATTTGGTCACACAATTTACTAATTTAGTTGTAAAAAAAGGGTAGGGGGTTACAGACTTGCAGAAGTTGGTTTCAGCCCAACCAAACAAGAAGTTAAGACACTTTATTAGTTCATTGCCAATCACTTATATATTCTATGATATGAAACAAATTGTTGTTACATCCTTATTTATCCATTGCCAACATTTCTATAATATATATCTACCAAACTTGAAATCAAGTTGCTTTACGTCAATATCTTTCAAATTAAAACGTATCCCAAGTATGATTTCACCTCATTGTCCAGTTTTAGATTGATTGGGTTATATTGGTTTGGTTTTAGGTTCCATTATCTGAATCATTTGGGTCTGGTTGTTTCAAGTTGATGCACACCTGGGCCTTGAACATACCACATAAGGAGATGAATCCCACGTTAAGCTAGGCCGGGTTACAAGAGGCATGCGTCACAGTGTAGGCTATTAGGAGTCTTGAAGGTCCAGTTCGGTTAAGTTGGACAAAAATATCTGGCTGCTCTACAATGTTTCGGGAAGCAACAAATCAAACCGGCCAGTTTTAGCAGTTTGATGGTTTGGTTTTGGCGGTTTTAATCGGTTTTTCTTTTTCAAAATAATCTGTATTTATTTAGACATAAGTGCATATTTCAGAGATGACAATTAAATATACAATATAAAAGTTAAACGCCCAATTCCAAGTTAAAACCAGCAAAACCGAACCATATAAATCTCAAACAGTCTAATAGGTCGACTTGATTTGTTTGAACAGTTTCAAACGGTTTATATAACACCCTGGTCCATATCCTTGCCCATTTTGAGCATATGCAGTCTCAAAGTTTTGGTGTGAAAAGGCCATTCACTATGTGATTGTGTAAACATTAGAATCCTTAAAGTTCTCATACACTTCAATCTTTTCAAGTTATGAGATCAAAGCAGGCTGACAATTTTATACCTCCAAGGTTGGATCTAAAATCCCATATTCTCATGTTCCTACCTCTCATCAATATTCCATACACGCAGACCCTTCAAGTTGATTCCTGCTAACCAAGAACATAAAAGGAATTATAAACATATAAAGAAGCTACCTTCTGGTGTTTAACCACTTAACAGTTGTATATACATTAGATTTTTATGCAATTATCTGTTTAACCACGTACGGAAATATATTAATAAAAAGAGATCTTAAGAACAAATTACATCTGGATAATGGGTAACCGAGCAACAAGTTGCGCCGCTATCCCCTTTTGAATCGCAAATATTTTGTGAAACTAGTATACTTTGACAGCATGGTTGTAAAACCATTATTTTTCTTGTCCGGTAACAATGGTGGGTTCGCAGTTGATAACAATAAATTTAGACTTTTAGAGGTCTGGAAATTGAAAAGATTGAATTCGCAGTTGATGACATAAAATCCATTTTCTTAATATTTTCTTTTATTTACATTTTACATACAAGTTAATTTTTCTTTAATAATTTATTATACTTAGAGAAAACTTACACACTATGTTGACTTTTAAGAAAAATTGAGTTGTATCTCAAAAGAAAAAAAAATTGGTCTTGTATGTCCAAACAATACTTTATTTTAGATACAACTCAGTTCTCAGTAAAACTACTATCCAAATGTAGAAAAAAGTTATTCTAAGATTTTTTTGAAATACTAACTACAAAATTTATATACTTTATTCTTGAACAGCAAATCTAATTTACACCAAACCTGTACTACATTATCACCAGGATCAAACATGGGATATCTCCAAAGTAGCAAAAGCTAAGAAGAAAAAAGTTCTAAGAAAATAGAATTCATTGTTATAGACTGCGAATTTGAACTTTCACAATTTCCAGACTTTTAAATTCGTTGTTATCAACTGCTAAAAGGACTAGTTTAGTAAATCTTTATTTAAAACTTGCTACTTTTACAAAATAATAATAATAATAATAATAATAATAATAATAATAATAATAATAATAATAATAATAATAATAATAATAATAATTTATGACTTACATCTTGGGGATGGACTTATCCTCTGATAGTGCCTTTTCTAATCTTTCCTCAAAGGGTGTGGCATGCCAATGAACCTTCTGATCCTACAAAGATAAATGTAGTTACTAGATATATCATTAGATGTTAATTTGACAAACTAAAGATTAGATTAAGAGAATGAACAGAGTTAACCTCACGATACTTGGTAGTAGTATTAGGGATTCCATTAACATCTCCCCATTCGGGTGTAAAAGAAGTTTCATCAGCATTCCAGTCAGAAGAAACCACACCCAGTATCGGCCTTTCCCCAGGAGTTTGACTGGTCAAACTTTGGTCGACGCTGCCTTCATGGTTCGACTTTGAGGGTAGCCATGATGACAGGGTAGGACACACATTTAACTCTTTATTGGCTGTGCTGTCTAGTAATTTTACATGTGATTGTGGGCTTTCTTTATCAGACTGCTCAATACATTCTTCTTCTATTGGTGAATCTAACTGAGAAAAGTTTCTAGGGTTTATACTTGAGTGCACATACTGAACTCTGATCCTTGGACTCTTGCCATAGGAAGGGAAAACCGTGCCAGGTGTTTGCATATCATTGGTCAGTTTTAGAGGAGTTGGGTAAGGTGATGGCTTTGAAATGGTGTGATCAAGTGGAGATTCACATAGCTTCAAGGGTACTTTAATAATGTTAGGTGATGACCTTTTTGATGAAAATGAACATAGATCAGTCTGGCTTTTAAAGTGAACAGATTTGTTTTTGTAGTGTGTGCTTGCAGCAGGTTCAATCCCAGAGCCTTCAGTAGAGTTGCTAGAAATGCTATCTATGTTCTTCGAACTGGGATATGGGACATAAAATTGTCAATGGTTGATTTATGTGGAAAACATAATCAAGAAATGAAATTAACTTTTGAGCATTTATTGGAGGATGAATTGCCTGTTTGATGAATTAGATGAAAAACCGGATCCATTCTCCCATTTCTGAAAAAATGTGACCGGAGATTGCAACTGATCAGATTGCTTCTGTAATTCCTCTTCAATAGCAATGTTTGAAAGCCTTGAACTGCATGTGGATTCTGTATCGCCATTATGAGGTATTGAGTCTTTTGATTTATCATTTTTCCGGATTTCAACTGGAGTTTGGGGTAAAGTGCCACAAGCTTTGAGAAACTTTGCCTGTATAAGTTATAATTTAGTCCACCGGAAGTCTACATTCTAAAGAGTAAAAACATGTGCCACAGTAGATCAAATGAACAACTCAGATTCATCCTTTGTCTACCATACATGGAGTAAAGACATGGATGATGGATCTTGTATAAAAGTAATATCTAATGTTCAAACATTCAGTTGTCTTTTGAACTTACTACTCAACTTCCCTCTATAGGATTTGCTATGCTCTTGCATTGCTGTTTGCATTTGAATTCTGTTGTAAATGGTGAATGTAAAATAATTGTCTGTTTTAGCTTTCAAGACTGAGGTCAAAACTCAAAAGTGAGAGACAGGGGCTTTGAGTTTCATGGTTTAACTCAAAACAGAATATTGCAAATTTGAGAACTCAAGACTTCAACAACTGAACAGAAAAAGTTTATAGGCCAGGCCAGCTATGGTCTTGTATATTTTTCTCTATCTCATACATACTCTCCAATGGATATACTGAAACTTAATTGATTAATTATTGAAAAACATTAAGAAAGTGCATTCTAGACTTTTGTAAAGTAACATAGATATCTAAATTACTGATTAAAGACGTATATTTCACATAATCAGTTCATCACAAGCATTAACAAATTACATATTGATCACAGAAACTAGTGGAAGAGTAACAATATCTATTAAACTAGTGACAGCACACAGCAGTGATATGGCAAAACTTGAGACTGCAATGTTACCACTGAAGTAGCATATAACATAGGTAATTCATCAAATTTTAATACATACATTTACAAACAGAACTCCTCCTTTCGAGTTTTAAAAAGGACAAGATGGCTAAGTAATAGCCTTGGTATATGGAGGCCTGCACATCTAAGTTTCCAGTTTCAAAACACATCACCATAGCAAACAATTTTTTTATGCACCACCAAAAACTATCAAACTACAAAATCTTTTTTTAAGCCTGCTCCCTAATGAATGAGAACTAATGAAGTTATGATGCTGTAACAATGAAAGGAATGTCAAACGCTCTGAGGTAACATTAACACAACACATAAATAGTCTACGGGCGGCCGCACGCTACTATTCCTCTTGCAGTATGTACCATAATTTTTACAATTAAGACACCTTAGCTTAAAAACATCAAATAAACCATTACCTCAGCGCGCAGCTCGTCATCCAAAACCGGAGATCCGGTAACACCATATCTCCCATCCTCACATTGCGACAGATCACCATCCTCATCCTCATCTAAACATCACAATTCACAACCACTCTATCAAAATAAAAATCAACAAACAAACAAACACACATTTCCTAAATCTATAACTCCACATATCAGTTACAACTTAAAAACCTAAACCAAAAACCGTTACATCACTTTTCCGTTACAATAACCTCCTTCACTATCACATAACCAATTATATCAAAACATCCAATGAACCCTAACCCTAACCCTAACAAGTAATCAATTACCTTGTTGAGGAAGTAGAGACCACACGCAACCACTAGCAAGAGGATCTACATTCTCCTGAAGTAAAAAAACAACAATATCTGTTACATATTCTAACTTATTACATTGATATCGAAACCCTAACCTTAGGAAGTGCAGTGATCGGTTGAGAGAAGCGAGTAGCCTGAGTGCGATGATGATGATTATTATTATTATTATCTTTGATTCTGAAACAGCAGGAGAAGCATCCCATGGCTCTGCGAATAAAATCTGTAAATTGACACGAAAACAGTGAGGATAACATTGGAAATATGATTTGGATTAAACAAGTGAAGTAGTGAACGTTGGTGTGTGTATATATATTTTTGGAAATTTGAAAGGGGATAAACGGACCGAGGACGAGGGAATAGATGATTTCAGTCATGTCCATTGTTTCAAACTTTTTTTTTGAATTTTTCTCTCTATATTTTTCGTTTAGGATTAAAGTTATGAGTTAATGGGCTTGGGCCTGGGCCATCTATAGGTACGTTTTCCTCTTTCTGGTGGATGACTAACAGAGCAAAGATCGTGGGACTTAAAAAGGAGGCGTGGTGGAATTTTTCTCACTTTGATAACGGTTAGCGATTGGGGGAAATTATATTTGGTCATGTATAGGTGTTGGAAAATTCGTGTTTGTTTGATATGTCTCTTTTGGATTTGTAAACGGCCCAGGTAGCCTCTGACTTAATGTGCCTGGGCGATTATGGGAGTGTTGGTTTTTTGTTGAATAAAAGCTCCGTTTTGAATGTTAAAAAAAAAGGTATGTTTTCCATTTTTTACTTAATGGGCCTTTTCTTAATTATTATTTGTTGTTCTATTGTTTAGGACTTTAGGTGACCAATTTTATTTATATTGTTCAATTAAGTTTTAAGTGGAGGTGGGTAGTGGTTCGGGCCTAGTAGGGTTCATGGAACACTGCCTCTTGCATCAGGGGAAGGCCTCTGAAAAATCTGAGCGAGAGGTAAACGCTAAATATTTCCTTTCACAATATACAAATTACATGTTGGAAAAATAGTATGTTTCTATCGTTTAGACTTAAATAATTATACAATATATATATATATATATATAATTATTTATGAGATTGTGTTCTAGGATGTGAAAGCGTCTTAATGAACTAAACTATGTCTAAAGTTGAGCTAAGATGAATGAGATATTTATGCTAGAAGTTGTATAATTATAAGACCCAAAGATGAGAAAATGGAATAAACATGTCCCACATTGGTGGGATGATAAAACTTGAAGTGGATTATAAGGATAAAACCTCCTTATATACTATTTAGCTTAAGCCGAACACTAGTGGAGCCTCTAAAGAGTGCAAGGTACCCTAACACGCACAAGCGGGCATGGCGTGAGTGATGAGCGCAATGTGCCGCTTTGATAGTGCATTTTCCACTTCGTAGTTGCAAGGCCTGATATGTTTCACGTAACTAATAAACCCTAATCGCTCCGACTACTTCGGGCGATCAAACGGCGGCGGAATGGATGACGAAGAATGGGAACAACCTCGACAACGTAAAGGCAAGCGAACTGATCATCATGCACAAGGTACTAACAAGGTTCTTACGAAGTTTTTTGTGTCGAATTTACCACCAAAGTGCTCGTCGGAGGATTTGAAACAGGTAATGGGTAGGTATGGTCGTTACGAAGGCTCATATATTGCTAGAAAGTTGGATAAATGGGGTAAGAGGTTTTCGTTTGTGTCGTATTCGGAGGTTAGAGATGCCAAACGATTGGAGGAGGACTTATCGGACGTGTGGATTGGTTCGTACAAGTTGTTTATCACGCTAGCCCGGTTCGTGGATGGTGAGAAAGTGGCTCGGCCAGTTAGTGAGCAGAGGAAGAAGGTGGATACTGCGAATACGAATGAACATGCAAACCCTAGTTCAGAGGGATCAGATGGGAATGGTTCTAGTTATGCGGCAGTTGTTAATGGTCGTTCTTTCTTGGATTCTTTGTTGAATCGGAACAAAGTGGACGTTCTTAAAGTGGATGATAACGTCGAACGTTTTTCCCATTGGTGTGGAAGTGCACTTGTGGGTAGGGTGATCGATTTTCAAACATTGACCTCGTTGAAAAAGCTGGTGAGGAAACATGGGTGGAATTCTTTAGACATCAAATACTTGGGAGGCCTCACTGTCGTCTTGGTTTTTTACGACAGCAGGGATAAAGAGAGTTTCTATGATGACAAGGTCCGATGGTCCGAATGGTTCGAGAGTTTAGAATGTTGGGCAGGTACTGAAAGTGTGGAGGAGGGACGTATTGCATGGCTCCAAGTGCATGGCGTTCCGGCTCAGTTGGCGCTCGATGAGGTGTACGATTTGATTGGTAGCAGGTTTGGTAAGGTGGTTCAATCCGCTTCGCTTTCTGGAGATGATAACAATTTATCGTATGCTCTTATTGCTGTTTTAACTAAGGAGTGTAAACGGGTTGGGGACCGGTTAGATATTGGCTGGAGAGGAAAGTTTTTTAAGGTGTGGGTAGACGAAGACGTAGGCGAATGGATTCCTGAATGTGTCGTGGAACTTGACGAGGATGAAGGGTCTATGTCTGCTGAGGAGGGGAACGGCGATGAGTCTGTGCTGCATTTTGAAGATATTACGGTGCAAAGTGAGGAGGGAGAGTGTCCAAGGGTTGAGCAAGTGGTGCATGTTGAGGAAGTTGAGGTCGGCAATGTGAATAATGCCGCTGATTCCGTAGGGGCTACTGAGGTGGGTAGTAGGAATGTTGATGCTGAAGTAAGGGGCGTTGGTTCGGGTGAACAATCGGCACATGTAAACAATAGGAAAAAGTTCCGACGTAAATCTTTGTTTAAAAATAGGGGTGAAGGTAGTAGTTCCACAGAGCGCCCGAAGAAACGACCAAGGGAAAACAACGACGACTTGTTCGGGGTGGATAGGTTGATTGGTATTCTCAATGATTCTAATGGTGCAGAGTCTGTTGATGATACTGTTGGCGATAACATGAATGTGTTGGACGGGGATGCTGAGTTTTTGACACCGGATCTTAACCAAAGGGCTCATGGTGGGTTTGCAGTTAGTGAAGGTGGAGGGTCACGTGTTGATGTGGGTACTGGGCTGGAGGAATCAATGGCAAATCCTATAGATATTGAGGCATTGAAAACGGTTGAATTGGGAAGAGCCTTGGGGGCCGAAAATTTACACCAGTTTGTTCCAAACGTCATTGAGGTATTGCATAGCGAAGGTTATCAAGGGGTTGCTCAATGAATGTTATTTCATTGAATATTCGGGGTATAGGGGATAGTGGAAAAGCAGATTGGGTTCGAGGTCTTCGGGCTAAGAACGAGGTTAGTTTTCTTTTGTTACAGGAAACCCAATACACTTCGCTGGATTCGGTGAATATAGGTAGTTTTTGGGGTCGTGGCGATTTTGCTTACGACTGGGTTCCTTCTACGGGTAGATCGGGAGGTTTACTGTCGATTTGGGACTCTAAAATGTTTGTGATGGATAGGGTGGTTAAGAATTCCAACTGGCTTCTTATTTCTGGGGTGGATAAAAGTAGTGGATGTCATTATCATATGCTTAACGTTTATGCTTCTCATAATATTGGTTCTAAAAGGGTGTTATGGGCGGACATTAAGAGTATGGTTGATGAGGGGGGTGGTAGATGGATAGTAGCCGGAGACTTTAATTCGGTTAGATATGAGGATGAAAGGCGAAACTCCATTTTTAACACTGTTGAGGCAAACGAATTTAATACTTTTATTGATGACTCGGATTTACATGAGTACTCCTTGAAAGGGAGGCGTTTTACCTTTTGTGCAGGTGAAAAGTTAAGTCGGATTGATAGGATTTTTGTGAGCTGGGAGGTTTTCATGGCTTGGCCTTGCGCTGAATACATTGCTCTGGAACGGTATAAATCGGACCATAGCCCACTTTTGTTGAAGATAAGCTCGAGAAATTTTGGTCCAAAGCCGTTCAAATTCTATAATTCTTGGCTTGGTCGGGGAGATTTTGAGGCGGTTGTAAAAAATACTCTAGAGGACGGTTCATTTTCTGGTAATCCGGACGCTATTTTGTTATCTAAACTCAAGAGTCTTCGTAGGAGTATAACGGTTTGGGATGAAGGAGTTAAAACTCGAGAGTTGGAGGAGCGCCGGGTTCTTCTAGCTGAGCTGAATGACTTGGATCAAGCTTTGGAGAGTAGATCTTTATCCGAAGAGGAGACTTGGTCGTTGGCGGAAATCAAGAGTCGCCTTGGTGAGTTAGATGAATTCAAACAGCGTGATTTAAAGCAGAAAGCTAGGTGCAACTGGGCTAAGCATGGGGATGACAACTCGAGGTATTTTCATGGTTTCATTAATAAAAGAAAGGCATCGAATTTTATTCCTGGGTTGGAGATTAATGGGAGGTGGGAGACGAAGCCAGTTATTATTAAAAGGGAAGTTATGGGTTTTTTTCAGAAAAAATTCAAAGAATCCGTGGGGATTCGGCCTACTCTTAAGTGTTATGGGTTGACCAGGTTGAATGTGGAGGGCGCCGAAGGGTTAGTTGCGCAGTTTTCAGCTCAGGAAATTAAGAGTGCGGTCTTCGATTGTGGTGCGGATAAAGCCCCGGGTCCTGATGGATTTAATTTTAGGTTCATCAGACATTTTTGGGGATTATTCTAGTCTGATTTCGCTGCTATTATGGGTTTTTTTATAAGGTGAAACGGTTCAGTCCGGGGGTTGGGTCGTCATTTATTACTTTGATTCCTAAAGTTAGCGGCCCGGTGAGTTTGGGAGATTTTAGACCTATCAGTTTAATTGGGTGTATCATTAAAGTGGTCTCTAAGGTGTTGGCTAATCGGCTAAAGGTGGTATTGGGTGGCTTAGTGTCTGAGAACCAGTCGGCATTTTTATCAGGCAGGTATATTTTAGATGGTCCTTTAATAACCAATGAGGTTATTACTTGGGCTAAGAAGAGAGACAGGAAAATATTTCTTTTTAAGATTGACTTTGATAAGGCGTACGATAATGTGAATTGGGTATTTTTGTTGGATGTCATGACGCAGATGGGGTTTCCTGAGGCTTGGTGTGATTGGGTTCGGGGCATTCTTGAGTCTTCTAGAGCTGCTGTGTTGGTGAACGGGTCGCCTACTTTTGAATTTGGTTGTCAGAAAGGCATCCGTCAGGGCGACCCGTTATCACCATTTTTATTTATTATTTTAATGGAGGCTTTTTCGGGGATGTTGAAACAGGCGTGTGACATAGGTGCCTTCCATGGGGTCAAACTTCCTAATACCGGGCCAATCATGTCTCATCTTCTCTACGCTGACGATGCTATGATTATGGGGGAGTGGTCTTCTTTTAATTTTTCTAACATGAGACGTATTCTTCGTATTTTTTATATGTGCTCCGGGCTGAAGATCAATCTACATAAATCGGTGCTCTTTGGTGTGGGTGTTAGTGATGACGAGGTTTCTGGTATGGCTGACGAGTTTGGATGTAAGAAAGGTACATTACCTTTCACATATTTGGGCATCAAGGTAGGGGCAAACACTACAAGAAAAGTGACCATTAGAGACTAAACTAATAGGGACCGATATATTAGTCTCAAATACATGATATCTAGGACTGAGTTTTCAGTTACTAATACTATTGGGGACTGATCTTTAGTTACTAAAACCACTATCTAGGACTAGGTATCCGCAACTGACTGGGGACTGGCAAATCAGTCTCCGATAACCATTAGGGACTGATTTGTATGTATCTAAGACTAATTTTTCAGTCCCCGATACTCATTTTTTTTGTAGTGAAATATGAATCGAGTGAAGAACTGGGACCCAGTTGTGGATACATTTAAACGACGCTTGTCGAAATGGAAAGCAAATAACCTTTCTATTGCGGGGCGGTTAACGTTGATAAAATCGGTGTTGGATAGCTTACCGACATATTACTTTTCTCTCTTTAAGGCTCCCAAGAAGGTTGTAGGTGATCTTGAAGGGTTGATGAGACGCTTCTTATGGGGTGGTTCGGATGAGGTTCGTAAGATGTGTTGGGTGGCTTGGGAGAATGTCACAAAACGTATCAAAGATGGGGGATTGGGAATAATACCTCTTGAGATCAATAATAATGCTATGTTAGTAAAATGGCTTTGGAGGTTTCTTAACGATCCTAGCGCGTTATGGAGAAGAGTTATATTTTCTATTCATGGGTCGTCGCGGAGTTGGGGTATGGTGCCATGTAACAACGCTTTTTCAGGAGTGTGGAAAAATTGCGCCTCTTTATGGAACAACTTGAAAGTCAATGGTAGAGGTCTGAATAGAGTTATTCGCGGTATTCCTGGGAATGGTATGCAAATCCGTTTTTGGCTTGACTTGTGGGTGGGGACTGACACGCTTAGAGATAGCTTTCCTGCTCTGTTCGATTTAGAGAAAGCTAAACGAGTGGTGGTTTCTTCTCGGCTGAAGATTGTAGGGGGTATTAGGACCATCTGTTGGGAGTGGTCTAGAGCTCCTTTTAGCGCAGAAGAGTTGGCTGAGAAAACGATTTTGGAAACATTGCTTCAGACGGTCTCTATAGATGGGTCGGAGGACAGTTGGGCCTGGTCTAATGGGCCGGATAACACATTTGAGGTTGCAGCGGTTAAAAGGTGGATTAGAGGGCCGGTAATTAGTGTCCAGGAGTATGGTTTTCGTTGGAGCTCGTGGGTGCCAACCAAATGCAATATCTTCATGTGGCGTGCGTTTTTGGACCGTCTCCCGACCAAGTTGGCGTTGGCGCGTAGAAACATCGTCATTGAGAATCAATTGTGTGTTTGGTGTGAAGAATACGGGGAGTCTATAGAGCATATTCTAACTGGGTGTGTTCTGTCGACGGGGGTGTGGAATGCGATTGTGTCTTGGTGTAATATTCCTAGGCCGTTTGTGTTTCATGTTACGGACTTGGTTAATCTGCATGAGCATTGTGGTGTGTCGGGTGTCAAGAAAGCGCTTATACACGGTATCATTATCATTACTTGTTGGAGTCTTTGGAGAGCGAGGAACGACAAGGTGTTCAACAGTAAGGATTCTAACGTGGTGGGCTTGGTGGCGGAGATCAAGTCTTTGGGATTTCTTTGGTACAAACATAGGTTTAAAGAGGGGGTAGTGAATTGGCATCGATGGTGTTTATTTGATGTAACGTAAAGGATTGTGATGTATTTGTTTGGCTTTTGGCGTCTTTCTCCGTCTTGGAGATAGGCGTCGGTTTTGGTTGGTTTTAATGAAGTTCAATTCTCAAAAAAAAAAAGTTGCAAGGCCTGATCCTGCAATTTGGGTGTTTGGACAATAGTTTGGTAAACAGCTGGTTTGTACCGGCAGTTTGGTACAACTAGTTGGAACCAACTATTTGACCAGACCAGTTTCTGGTCCGAGTAGTAGTTTGGACCTAACCTAGTCAAACAAGGTTATTATTATTATCATTATTCTCTTCTCTGCAAATAAAATCTATAGATTCACAAAAAACAGTGAGGATAGCATTAGAAAGATGATTTAGATTGGAAGAGTGAAGTAGTGAACGTTGGTTTATATAATATATGTTTTTGAAAATTTTGAAAGGGGATAAACAAACCGAGGATGAGGGAATAGATGATTTCAGTCATGTCTATTGTTTCAAACTTCTTATTTTTATTTTTTCTCTATGTATTTTTGGTTTAGGATTATTAACTTATGAGATAAACTTCATAGACCTGTTACCTTTTTACCAACAAGCACTACTGCTGAAAGTTCGTCACAAACTTTATTCCAACGACAACTAACTAAAGCCATATCATTCATGCACGCTCAAGCAGTTGAAATTGCAGAAAACAGAAGAAGAATGGCAGCCATTGAAGCTCATGAAAGATCTATCTTGTTGGTTAGTGTTTGACCGACTATAGTGGGAAGATGTTAATCTTGAATTAAGAGATAAAGATCAAGACGGGTTATAGATAATTATTGGTGAATTATTTATTAAGTCTTTTACATTTTTATTAGGGATTATTATTGATTTAACTAGATAGGTTTATCTAGTTGGTTTATTTTATTATTTAAAATAGAGTTAGAGTTGGGTTAGAATTAGTATGTTATTTGTATAAATAGATGGTTAGATCTATTCTATTTGGTGTGCTTTGGTTGATAATAAAAAGAGTCGAACGAGTTCGTTCAATCTCGTGTGTTTTATCTTCGATCAAAGGGCCTGATTTTCCAACAATTGATATCAGAGCTTGGTGCCGGCGGTTTTGAGAGTCGTTTTCAATAAGGGGAGCAGCCCCTCGCGGGTTGCGAGACGGAGACACGACAGGAAGTACGATTTCATTGCAAATGATTAAAATTGGTGGAGAAAAAATTGCATGGGATAGGTACGTAATACTTGTTTGCTTCGGGAGGATTCAAAACAACAGTAGGTTGTTTGTTTTTGTCTTTTGTTTTGTGAAAGAATTAAACAAGAGTAAATGGTGGTCAGCAAGTTAGCGGAGATCAAAGGCTCCGGAGGTGTCATGGGGCATGCTTTATGATTTAGAAGGAATGATTTACAAATTTCAACGGAAGGGCTTATATGGAGAAGTGGGGCGGTATCAAACCGTAAAAACCAACGGGCGTGTCCCAGGAGAAACGAAAGAGTGAGGAGCTAAGGAATTCGTTTGGCGACTGAAAAGAAGGAATAGCTGGGTGTTATTGTCTTTGTTGGTGATTGATATTCGTGGTGGCGAATAGTGGTTCAGGTTAGCCGTATAACGGGATGTACCGTTTGGGATGGCGGTGTTGACTAACCAGTGATCGGTTCAGTGGTGATAAAATTCATAGCACTAGCAACTTTCAATATGGGTGAGATCAAGACACGGTCCTTCACGCCAAGGATAAGAATGGAAAAACCGGTGTAGGTTGTTCTTTTTGGCAGATGTATCTGATAGGAATTTGCGAATAGACAGACGGAAGAAGATTTGTCAAAGCGGGGTGCTTTGAATCTTGTCGTGTCTAGCAAGGATAAAAAAAACCCGGAAGAAGCGGGAAGCTTGTTTTTTTCTTTGATCGGTGGTTAAGAACGGTGTAGTTCCGGTGACCCGGGAAGAGGGAGATGTTAAACTTCGTCAAGGAATTGAAGTTGTCGATAACGGTGCGGATGTGAAGAAACGAGTCCAATTCAAAGATTAAGGGGGAGAATGAAGATGTTAATCTTGAATTAGGAGATAAAGATCAAGACGGGTTATAGATAATTATTGGTGAATTATTTATTAAGTCTTTTATATTTTTATTAGGGATTATTATTGATTTAACTAGATAGGTTTATCTAGTAGGTTTATTTTGTTATTTAAAATAGAGTTAGAGTTGGGTTAGAATTAGTATGTTATTAGTATAAATAGATGGTTAGATCTATTCTATTTGGTGTGCTTTGGTTGATAATAAAAAGAGTCGAACGAGTTCGTTCAATCTCGTGTGTTTTATCTTCGATCAAAGGGCCTGATTTTCCAACAATTGGTATCAGAGCTTGGTGCCGGCGATTTTGAGAATCGTTTTCAATAAGGGTAGCAGCCCCTCGCGGGTTGCTAGACGGAGACACGGCAGGAAGTACGATTCCTTTGCAAATGATTAAAATTGGTGGAGAAAAAATTGCATGGGATAGGTACGTAATACTTGTTTGCTTCGGGAGGATTCAAAACAACAGTAGGTTGTTTGTTTTGTCTTTTCTTTTGTGAAAGAATTAAACAAGAGTAAATGGTGGTCAGCAAGTTAGCGGAGATCAAAGGCTCCGGAGGTGTCATGGGGCATGCTTTATGATTTAGAAGGAATGATTTACAAATTTCAACGGAAGGGCTTATATGGAGAAGTGGGGCGGTATCAAACCGTAAAAACCGACGGGCGTGTCGCAGGAGAAACGAAAGAGTGAGGAGCTAAGGAATTCGTTTGGCGACTGAAAAGAAGGAATAGCTGGGTGTTATTGTCTTTGTTGGTGATTGATATTC
The DNA here is from genome assembly GCA_028751855.1 of Ambrosia trifida. Classification (NCBI taxonomy): domain Eukaryota; kingdom Viridiplantae; phylum Streptophyta; class Magnoliopsida; order Asterales; family Asteraceae; genus Ambrosia; species Ambrosia trifida. Next base: position 86,932,192 of record CM054130.1, on the reverse strand, counting down.
ATGGTGGCGAATAGTGGTTCAGGTTAGCAGTATAACGGGATGTACCGTTTGGGATGGCGGTGTTGACTAACCAGTGATCGGTTCAGTGGTGATAAAATTCATAGCACTAGCAACTTTCAATATGGGTGAGATCAAGACACGGTCCTTCGCGCCAAGGATAAGAATGGAAAAACCGGTGTAGGTTGTTCTTTTTGGCAGATGTATCTGATAGGAATTTGTGAATAGACAGACGGAAGAAGATTTGTCAAAGCGGGGTGCTTTGAATCTTGTCGTGTCTAGCAAGGATAAAAAAAAAACGGAAGAAGCGGGAAGCTTGTTTTTTTCTTTGATCGGTGGTCAAGAACGGTGTAGTTCCGGTGACATGTTAAACTTGGTCAAGGAATTGAAGTTGTCGATAACGGTGCGGATGTGAAGAAACGAGTCCAATTCAAAGATTAAGGGGGAGCATGAAGATGTTAATCTTGAATTAGGAGATAAAGATCAAGACGGGTTATAGATAATTATTGGTGAATTATTTATTAAGTCTTTTATATTTTTATTAGGGATTATTATTGATTTAACTAGATAGGTTTATCTAGTTGGTTTATTTTGTTATTTAAAATAGAGTTAGAGTTGGGTTAGAATTAGTATGTTATTAGTATAAATAGATGGTTAGATCTATTCTATTTGGTGTGCTTTGGTTGATAATAAAAAGAGTCGAACGAGTTCGTTCAATCTCGTGTGTTTTATCTTCGATCAAAGGGCCTGATTTTCCAACAATTGGTATCAGAGCTTGGTGCCGGCGATTTTGAGAATCGTTTTCAATAAGGGTAGCAGCCCCTCGCGGGTTGCTAGACGGAGACACGGCAGGAAGTACGATTCCTTTGCAAATGATTAAAATTGGTGGAGAAAAAATTGCATGGGATAGGTACGTAATACTTGTTTGCTTCGGGAGGATTCAAAACAACAGTTGGTTGTTTGTTTTGTCTTTTCTTTTGTGAAAGAATTAAACAAGAGTAAATGGTGGTCAGCAAGTTAGCGGAGATCAAAGGCTCCGGAGGTGTCATGGGGCATGCTTTATGATTTAGAAGGAATGATTTACAAATTTCAACGGAAGGGCTTATATGGAGAAGTGGGGCGGTATCAAACCGTAAAAACCGACGGGCGTGTCGCAGGAGAAACGAAAGAGTGAGGAGCTAAGGAATTCGTTTGGCGACTGAAAAGAAGGAATAGCTGGGTGTTATTGTCTTTGTTGGTGATTGATATTCATGGTGGCGAATAGTGGTTCAGGTTAGCAGTATAACGGGATGTACCGTTTGGGATGGCGGTGTTGACTAACCAGTGATCGGTTCAGTGGTGATAAAATTCATAGCACTAGCAACTTTCAATATGGGTGAGATCAAGACACGGTCCTTCGCGCCAAGGATAAGAATGGAAAAACCGGTGTAGGTTGTTCTTTTTGGCAGATGTATCTGATAGGAATTTGTGAATAGACAGACGGAAGAAGATTTGTCAAAGCGGGGTGCTTTGAATCTTGTCGTGTCTAGCAAGGATAAAAAAAAAACGGAAGAAGCGGGAAGCTTGTTTTTTTCTTTGATCGGTGGTCAAGAACGGTGTAGTTCCGGTGACATGTTAAACTTGGTCAAGGAATTGAAGTTGTCGATAACGGTGCGGATGTGAAGAAACGAGTCCAATTCAAAGATTAAGGGGGAGCATGAAGATGTTAATCTTGAATTAGGAGATAAAGATCAAGACGGGTTATAGATAATTATTGGTGAATTATTTATTAAGTCTTTTATATTTTTATTAGGGATTATTATTGATTTAACTAGATAGGTTTATCTAGTTGGTTTATTTTGTTATTTAAAATAGAGTTAGAGTTGGGTTAGAATTAGTATGTTATTAGTATAAATAGATGGTTAGATCTATTCTATTTGGTGTGCTTTGGTTGATAATAAAAAGAGTCGAACGAATTCGTTCAATCTCGTGTGTTTTATCTTCGATCAAAGGGCCTGATTTTCCAACAATTGGTATCAGAGCTTGGTGCCGGCGGTTTTGAGAATCGTTTTCAATAAGAGTAGTAGCCCCTCGCGGGTTGCGAGACGGAGACACGGCAGGAAGTACGATTCCTTTGCAAATGATTAAAATTGGTGGAGAAAAAATTGCATGGGATAGGTACGTAATACTTGTTTGCTTCGGGAGGATTCAAAACAACAGTAGGTTGTTTGTTTTGTCTTTTCTTTTGTGAAAGAATTAAACAAGAGTAAATGGTGGTCAGCAAGTTAGCGGAGATCAAAGGCTCCGGAGGTGTCATGGGGCATGCTTTATGATTTAGAAGGAATGATTTACAAATTTCAACGGAAGGGCTTATATGGAGAAGTGGGGCGGTATCAAACCGTAAAAACCGACGGGCGTGTCCCAGGAGAAACGAAAGAGTGAGGACCTAAGGAATTCGTTTGGCGACTGAAAAGAAGGAATAGATGGGTGTTATTGTCTTTGTTGGTGATTGATATTCGTGGTGGCGAATAGTGGTTCAGGTTAGCCGTATAACGGGATGTACCGTTTGGGATGGCGGTGTTGACTAACCAGTGATCGGTTCAGTGGTGATAAAATTCATAGCACTAGCAACTTTAAATATGGGTGAGATCAAGACACGGTCCTTCGCGCCAAGGATAAGAATGGAAAAACCGGTGTAGGTTGTTCTTTTTGGCAGATGTATCTGATAGGAATTTGTGAATAGACAAACGGAAGAAGACTTGTCAAAGCGGGGTGCTTTGAATCTTGTCGTGTCTAGCAAGGATAAAAAAAACCGGAAGAAGCGGGAAGCTTTTTTTTTTCTTTGATCGGTGGTTAAGAACGGTGTAGTTCTGGTGACCCGGGAAGAGGGAGATGTTAAACTTCGTCAAGGAATTGAAGTTGTCGATAACGGTGCGGATGTGAAGAAACGAGTCCAATTCAAAGATTAAGGGGGAGAATGAAGATGTTAATCTTGAATTAGGAGATAAAGATCAAGACGGGTTATAGATAATTATTGGTGAATTATTTATTAAGTCTTTTATATTTTTATTAGGGATTATTATTGATTTAACTAGATAGGTTTATCTAGTAGGTTTATTTTGTTATTTAAAATAGAGTTAGAGTTGGGTTAGAATTAGTATGTTATTAGTATAAATAGATGGTTAGATCTATTCTATTTGGTGTGCTTTGGTTGATAATAAAAAGAGTCGAACGAGTTCGTTCAATCTCGTGTGTTTTATCTTCGATCAAAGGGCCTGATTTTCCAACAATTGGTATCAGAGCTTGGTGCCGGCGATTTTGAGAATCGTTTTCAATAAGGGTAGCAGCCCCTCGCGGGTTGCTAGACGGAGACACAGCAGGAAGTACGATTCCTTTGCAAATGATTAAAATTGGTGGAGAAAAAATTGCATGGGATAGGTACGTAATACTTGTTTGCTTTGGGAGGATTCAAAACAACAGTAGGTTGTTTGTTTTGTCTTTTCTTTTGTGAAAGAATTAAACAAGAGTAAATGGAGGTCAGCAAGTTAGCGGAGATCAAAGGCTCCGGAGGTGTCATGGGGCATGCTTTATGATTTAGAAGGAATGATTTACAAATTTCAACGGAAGGGCTTATATGGAGAAGTGGGGCGGTATCAAACCGTAAAAACCGACGGGCGTGTCGCAGGAGAAACGAAAGAGTGAGGAGCTAAGGAATTCGTTTGGCAACTGAAAAGAAGGAATAGCTGGGTGTTATTGTCTTTGTTGGTGATTGATATTCGTGGTGGCGAATAGTGGTTCAGGTTAGCAGTATAACGGGATGTACCGTTTGGGATGGCGGTGTTGACTAACCAGTGATCGGTTCAGTGGTGATAAAATTCATAGCACTAGCAACTTTCAATATGGGTGAGATCAAGACACGGTCCTTCGCGCCAAGGATAAGAATGGAAAAACCGGTGTAGGTTGTTCTTTTTGGCAGATGTATCTGATAGGAATTTGTGAATAGACAGACGGAAGAAGATTTGTCAAAGCGGGGTGCTTTGAATCTTGTCGTGTCTAGCAAGGATAAAAAAAACGGAAGAAGCGGGAAGCTTGTTTTTTTCTTTGATCGGTGGTAAAGAACGGTGTAGTTCCGGTGACCCGGGAAGAGGGAGATGTTAAACTTGGTCAAGGAATTGAAGTTGTCGATAACGGTGCGGATGTGAAGAAACGAGTCCAATTCAAAGATTAAGGGGGAGAATGAAGATGTTAATCTTGAATTAGGAGATAAAGATCAAGACGGGTTATAGATAATTATTGGTGAATTATTTATTAAGTCTTTTATATTTTTATTAGGGATTATTATTGATTTAACTAGATAGGTTTATCTAGTTGGTTTATTTTGTTATTTAAAATAGAGTTAGAGTTGGGTTAGAATTAGTATGTTATTAGTATAAATAGATGGTTAGATCTATTCTATTTGGTGTGCTTTGGTTGATAATAAAAAGAGTCGAACGAATTCGTTCAATCTCGTGTGTTTTATCTTCGATCAAAGGGCCTGATTTTCCAACAATTGGTATCAGAGCTTGGTGCCGGCGGTTTTGAGAATCGTTTTCAATAAGAGTAGCAGCCCCTCGCGGGTTGCGAGACGGAGACACGGCAGGAAGTACGATTCCTTTGCAAATGATTAAAATTGGTGGAGAAAAAATTGCATGGGATAGGTACGTAATACTTGTTTGCTTCGGGAGGATTCAAAACAACAGTAGGTTGTTTGTTTTGTCTTTTCTTTTGTGAAAGAATTAAACAAGAGTAAATGGTGGTCAGCAAGTTAGCGGAGATCAAAGGCTCCGGAGGTGTCATGGGGCATGCTTTATGATTTAGAAGGAATGATTTACAAATTTCAACGGAAGGGCTTATATGGAGAAGTGGGGCGGTATCAAACCGTAAAAACCGACGGGCGTGTCCCAGGAGAAACGAAAGAGTGAGGACCTAAGGAATTCGTTTGGCGACTGAAAAGAAGGAATAGATGGGTGTTATTGTCTTTGTTGGTGATTGATATTCGTGGTGGCGAATAGTGGTTCAGGTTAGCCGTATAACGGGATGTACCGTTTGGGATGGCGGTGTTGACTAACCAGTGATCCGTTCAGTGGTGATAAAATTCATAGCACTAGCAACTTTCAATATGGGTGAGATCAAGACACGGTCCTTCGCGCCAAGGATAAGAATGGAAAAACCGGTGTAGGTTGTTCTTTTTGGCAGATGTATCTGATAGGAATTTGCGAATAGACAGACGGAAGAAGATTTGTCAAAGCGGGGTGCTTTGAATCTTGTCGTGTCTAGCAAGGATAAAAAAAACGGAAGAAGCGGGAAGCTTGTTTTTTTCTTTGATCGGTGGTCAAGAACGGTGTAGTTCTGGTGACCCGGGAAGAGGGAGATGTTAAACTTGGTCAAGGAATTGAAGTTGTCGATAACGGTGCAGATGTGAAGAAACGAGTCCAATTCAAAGATTAAGGGGGAGAATGAAGATGTTAATCTTGAATTAGGAGATAAAGAACAAGACGGGTTATAGATAATTATTGGTGAATTATTTATTAAGTCTTTATATTTTTATTAGGGATTATTATTGATTTAACTAGATAGGTTTATCTAGTAGGTTTATTTTGTTATTTAAAATAGAGTTAGAGTTGGGTTAGAATTAGTATGTTATTAGTATAAATAGATGGTTAGATCTATTCTATTTGGTGTGCTTTGGTTGATAATAAAAAGAGTCGAACGAGTTCGTTCAATCTCGTGTGTTTTATCTTCGATCAAAGGGCCTGATTTTCCAACAATTGGTATCAGAGCTTGGTGCCAGTGGTTTTGAGAATCGTTTTCAATATGGGTAGCAGCCCCTCGCGGGTTGCGAGACGGAGACACGGCAGGAAGTACGATTCCTTTTCAAATGATTAAAATTGGTGGTGAAAAAAATTGCATGGGATAGGTACGTAATACTTGTTTGCTTCGGGAGGATTCAAAACAACAGTAGGTTGTTTGTTTTGTCTTTTCTTTTGTGAAAGAATTAAACAAGAGTAAATGGCGGTCAGCAAGTTAGCGGAGATCAAAGGCTCCGGAGGTGTCATGGGGCATGCTTTATGATTTAGAAGGAATGATTTACAAATTTCAACGGAAGGGCTTATATGGAGAAGTGGGGCGGTATCAAACCGTAAAAACTGACGGGCGTGTCCCGGGAGAAACGAAAGAGTGAGGAGCTAAGGAATTCGTTTGGCGACTGAAAAGAAGGAATAGCTGGGTGTTATTGTCTTTGTTGGAGATTGATATTCGTGGTGGCGAATAGTGGTTCGAGTTAGCCGTATAACGGGATGTACCGTTTGGGATGGCGGTGTTGACTAACCAGTGATCGGTTCAGTGGTGATAAAATTCATAGCACTAGCAACTTTCAATATCGGTGAGATCAAGACACGGTCCTTCGCGCCAAGGATAAGAAAGGAAAAACCGGTGTAGGTTGTTCTTTTTGGCAGATGTATCTGATAGGAATTTGCGAATAGACAGACGGAAGAAGATTTGTCAAAGCGGGGTGCTTTGAATCTTGTCGTGTCTAGCAAGGATAAAAAAAAAACGGAAGAAGCGGGAAGCTTGTTTTTTTCTTTGATCGGTGGTCAAGAACGGTGTAGTTCTGGTGACCCGGGAAGAGGGAGATGTTAAACTTGGTCAAGGAATTGAAGTTGTTGATAACGGTGCGGATGTGAAGAAACGAGTCCAATTCAAAGATTAAGGGGGAGAATGAAGATGTTAATCTTGAATTAAGAGATAAAGATCAAAACGGGTTATAGATAATTATTGGTGAATTATTTATTAAGTCTTTTATATTTTTATTAAGGATTATTATTGATTTAACTAGATAGGTTTATCTAGTTGGTTTATTTTATTATTTAAAATAGAGTTAGAGTTGGGTTAGAATTAGTATGTTATTAGTATAAATAGATGGTTAGATCTGTTCTATTTGGTGTGCTTTGGTTGATAATAAAAGGAGTCGAACGATTTTGTTCAATCTCGTGTGTTTTATCTTCGATCAAAGGGCCTGATTTTCAAACAATTGGTATCAGAGTTTGGTGCCGGTGGTTTTGAGAGTCGTTTTCAATAAGGGGAGAAGCCCCTCGCGGGTTGCGAGACGGAGACACGGCAGGAAGTACGATTTCTTTGCAAATGATTAAAATTGGTGGAGAAAAAATTGCATGGGATAGGTACGTAATACTTGTTTGCTTCGGGAGGATTCAAAACAACAGTAGGTTGTTTGTTTTTGTCTTTTCTTTTGTGAAAGAATTAAACAAGAGTAAATGGTGGTCAGCAAGTTAGCGGAGATCAAAGGCTCTGGTGGTGTCATGGGGCATGCTTTATGATTTAGCAGGAATGATTTACAAATTTCAACGGAAGGGCTTATATGGAGAAGTGGGCCCGTATTAAACCGTAAAAACCGACGGGGTGTCGCAGGAGAAACGAAAGAGTGAGGAGCTAAGGAATTCGTTTCGCGGCTGAAAAGAAGGAATAGCAGGGTGTTATTGTCTTTGTTGGTGATTGATATTTGTGGTGGCGAATAGTGGTTCAGGTTAGCCGTATAACGGGATGTACCGTTTGGGATGCCGGTGTTGACTAGCCAGTGATCGGTTCAGTGGTGATAAAATTCATAGCACTAGCAACTTTCAATATGGGTGAGATCAAGACACGGTCCTTCGCGCCAAGGATAAGAATGGAAAAACCGGTGTAAGTTGTTCTTTTTGGCAGATGTATCTGATCGGAATTTTCGAATAGATGGACGGAAAAAGATTTGTCAAAGCGGGGTGCTTTGAATCTTTTCGAGTCTAGCAAGGAAAGAAAAAACGGAAGAAGTGAGAAGCTTGTTTTTTTCTTTGATCGGTGGTCAAGAACGGTGTAGTTCTGGTGACCCGGGAAGAGGGAGATGTTAAACTTGGTCAAGGAATTGAAGTTGTTAATAACGGTGCGGTCGTGAAGAAACGAGTCCAATTCAAAGATTAAGGCGGAGAATGAAGATGTTAATCTTGAATTAGGAGATAAAGATCAAGACGGGTTATAGATAATTATTGGTGAATTATTTATTAAGTCTTTTATATTTTTATTAGGGATTATTATTGATTTAACTAGATAGGTTTATCTAGTTGGTTTATTTTATTATTTAAAATAGAGTTAGAGTTGGGTTAGAATTAGTATGTTATTAGTATAAATAGATGGTTAGATCTATTCTATTTGGTGTGCTTTGGTTGATAATAAAAAGAGTCGAATGAGTTCGTTCAATCTAGTGTGTTTTATCTTCGATCAAAGGGCCTGATTTTCCAAAAATTGGTATCAGAGCTTGGTGCCTGCGGTTTTGAGAGTCGTTTTCAATAAGGGGACCTGCCCCTCGCGGGTTGCGAGACGGAGACACGGCAGGAAGTACGATTTCTTTGCAAATGATTAAAATTGGTGGAGAAAAAATTGCATGGGATAGGTACGTAATACTTGTTTGCTTCGGGAGGATTCAAAACAACAGTAGGTTGTTTGTTTTTGTCTTTTCTTTTGTGAAAGAATTAAACAAGAGTAAATGGTGGTCAGCAAGTTAGCGGAGATCAAAGGCTCTGGAGGTGTCATGGGGCATGCTTTATGATTTAGCAGGAATGATTTACAAATTTCAACGGAAGGGCTTATATGGAGAAGTGGGCCGGTATCAAACCGTAAAAACCGACGGGCGTGTCGCAGGAGAAACGAAAGAGTGAAGAGCTAAGGAATTCGTTTGGCGACTGAAAAGAAGGAATAGCAGGGTGTTATTGTCTTTGTTGGTGAATAGTGGTTCAGGTTAGCCGTATAACAGGATGTACCGTTTGGGATGGCGGTGTTAACTAACCGGTGATCAGTTCAGTGGTGATAAAATTCATAGCACTAGCAACTTTCAATATGGGTGAGATCAAGACACGGTCCTTCGCGCCAAGGATAAGAATGGAAAAACCGGTGTAGGTTGTTCTTTTTGGCAGATGTATCCGATCGGAATTTGCGAATAGACGGACGGAAGAAGATTTGTCAAAGCGGGGTGCTTTGAATCTTGTCGTGTCTAGCAAGGAAAGAAAAAACGGATGAAGCGGGAAGCTTGTTTTTTTCTTTGATCGGTGGTCAAGAACGGTGTAGTTCTGGTGACCCGGGAAGAGGGAGATGTTAAACTTGGTCAAGGAATTGAAGTTGTCGATAACGGTGCGGATGTGAAGAAACGAGTCCAATTCAAAGATTAAGGGGGAGAATGAAGATGTTAATCTTGAATCAGGAGATAAAGATCAAGACGGGTTATAGATAATTATTAGTGAATTATTTATTAAGTCTTTTATATTTTTATCATGGATTATTATTGATTTAACTAGATAGGTTTATCTAGTTGGTTTATTTTATTATTTAAAATAGAGTTAGAGTTGGGTTAGAATTAGTATGTTATTAGTATAAATAGATGGTTAGATCTATTCTTTTTGGTGTGCTTTGGTTGATAATAAAAAGAGTCGAACGAGTTCGTTCAATTTCGTGTGTTTTATCTTCGATCAAAGGGCCTGATTTTCCAACATAGTGGAAGTCCAGCTCATTCTGGAACGTTGCAGCAGCTTTTTCCAGGTCACATGGTGACCGTTTGAAGACCATTAATTTAGGATCTGTTTTGACTTTTCAGTATTTAAGGTGTAGTCGCTTTCAGTTTTTATCATTCACTTTCAATTAGCCGAAAAAGCTTGTAAATCTGTGATGACTTTTCTTATTCTTCTTCAATAAAGTGCATGTTTGGCTCTCCATTTCCACATCTCCTTTTAACTTATTAACTTATTCAATAAGTCATAAGTTAAAAAAAGTGTTTGGATGGTTTTTTGAAAAGTAACTTATGGAGGGGTTTTATGCTTTGAAAAGGAGATTTTGGGGGAAAAGTCATAAGTCACAAATTGTGACTTATGAGAATAAGTAACTTTTGAAGGAGAAAAAGTCATAAGGAGAAATGGAAATGGAGAGCCAAACATGCCCAAAGTTGCAAGCTTTTGGCTTATATATACCTTGTTCTCTTCTTACCTTGATCTGCATAGTAGATTCCAAATTCTAACATTTGGTATCAGAGCTGTGTTCTGATCGAATTTGTATGCCAAAATTCATTCGATTTGAGAAAATGTCAGTAGCCACCACAAACCCTAACCCTCCCAAAGATAACCCGATCACCTTTCAGTGTCCGATTCTTACAGCAACCAATTATAATACCTGGGTGATTAAAATGGAAGCAATAATGGATGCCCATGGGTTGTGGGATGCCATCGAGCCACCAACCAGAGTGGTTGTGGACGAGAAGAAAAGTAAGTAGGCCCAAGCTTTCATTTTTCAATCGATTCCTGAAGAGATATTGTCACAAGCTGCAAAGAAGAAGACGGCGAAGGAAGTTTGGGATTCACTGAAATCACGATACGTAGGGGCTGAAGAAGTACAAAAGGCCCGTTTACGTATCCTGAAAATGGAATCTGAGGCAATGCAAATGAAAGATGGAGAAACCATCGATGACTATGCTGGAAAGTTGTCCAGCATGATCTCTAAATATGGCAGTGTAGGAGCAACATTGAGTGATGAGGTGTTGGTTAGAAAGTTGTTTGATTTTGTACGTACTAGAAAAATTTATAAATCTGGTGGCTTCTATTGAACAAAGTTCTGATGGGGATACAATGCCTTTTGAAGAGGCAGTGGGGCATTTAAAGGCGTATGAAGATCGGGTAAAACTCCGGAGAGGGAGTTCTACTGGAGAGAACAAATTGTTACTCACCAAGAAAGATTATGTGGCAGGTCAGAAGAGGACAGACAGACCACATACAACAACTGGTCGTGGCAGAGGTGGGTACAATTAAAACATAGGAGGAAGGAGTGGATCAAGAGGTAGAGGACCAACTTGAGGCAGGGGTGGACGCTGGGGTGGCGGGTCACGTCAAGATTATGAACACACAAACCAAAAACCGAGAGATAAAAGCCATATAAAATGTTTTGAATGTAATAATTTTGGTCATTATGCCTCTGAATGTAAACAGGGAAAGAAGCCAGAGGAGGAAGTGAACTTAACCCAAGAGCAGGAAGACGAAGACACCTTGTTGCTAACTATATGTGGGCAAGAGACACCAAATATGGTGTTGCTGAATGAAGAGAAAGTGGTACCAAACCGGTATCAAGAACCAGAAACAAGCAAACACATGTGGTACCTGGATAATGGGGCAAGTAACCACATGACTGGTCTTAAAGATGTGTTCGCTGAATTGGATGAGAATATAACTGGTCAAGTCAGATTTGGAGATGGTTCGAAGGTTGAAATCAGGGGTAAAGGTACAATACTTTTCAATTGCAAAAACGGTGATCAATTTATTTTGCCAAACGTGTATTATATTCCAGCATAGCATTGCATAGCAATATCATGAGTCTAGGGCAGATGACAGAGGACGGCTATGATGTGGGAATGAGGCAAAATTTCTTAAAGATGCATGATAACAAAGGAAGATTGGTCATGAAGGTAAAAAGATCTGCAAATAGACTATACAAAATTTTGTTGACACCAGGAAAACCCATTTGTTTGGCAATGAACCTGGACCACGAAGAGTGGGTGTGGCATGCTCGAATGGGACATGCTAACTTTGGCGCTTTGCAAAACATGGTGAGAAAAGAAATGGTAGATGGATTGCCTTATATCAACCATCCATCACAAGTTTGTGAAGGGTGTCTGATAGGCAAGCAAGTGAGGCAAAGTTTTCCAGCTGAGTCAACATGGAGAGCAAAAGAACCTCTACAGCTCATTCATGCGGACCTTTGTGGACCAATTACACCACGCTCAAAGGGAGGTAATAGGTATTTCTTTTTGTTGGTCGATGATTACTCCCGGTTTATGTGGGTTTATTTGTTAAAATCTAAAGATGAAACCTTGATGAGATTTGAAAAATTCAAGGCTCGAGTTGAAAAAGAAAGTCCATTCAAAGTCAGAATGCTACGCACTGACCGCGGTGGTGAATTTAATTCACACCAGTTTAATGAGTTTTGTAGTAAAGCAGGGATTAGAAGACAGTTGACAGCTCCGTACACGCCACAACAAAATGGCGTAGTGGAGCGTCGGAACAGAACGATTGTAGAGATGACAAGAACTATATTGAAAAGTATGAAAGTGCCGGATGTACTCTGGGGTGAAGCTGTTCGACACTCAGTTTTTCTGCTCAACCGGATTGGAACAAAGGCAGTGAGAAGTCAAACACCGTATGATGCATGGAAGGGCTCTAAACCAACCCTTGAGCATGTTCGTATCTTCAGATGTGTGGTGTATGTCAAGAAGCTGAACGAAATAACCAAGCTTAGTGATCGCAGCGAACCTATGGTTCATTTGGGCATAGAAGAGGGCAGTAAGGCCTACCGGTTGTTGAATCCTAAGACGAGCAAGATAGTAATTGCAAGGGATGTGGTGTTTGATGAGTTTGAACAGTGGAATTGGGACCCAGCTCCACAAAGGGAACTGGGTCTTGCAGCTAAATGGACCTATGCATCTTTTGCTGAAGATGTAAACGAATCGGGTTCAATCCCATACTTACACACTGATGGCAGTTCGAGCCCTAATCCTCAACCTGATAACTCGAGCTTTAACTCTCAAACTAATCATGATAATTGTGTATCTCCTCTGTTTAGTTCTGCAGGGCAGCATGAAGATAGTAACGCAACAACATCTTCTGCAACAAATCAATCATCAGTTAGTGCAACTGAGTCAAGGAATGCATCAGCTCCATTTGATGATACACCTCCCCAAGGTTTTCGATCAATACAAGATGTGGAGCAGAGATCAACAGCGATGAATGATGCTGAAGTTCAAGCTTGTATGATAGAAGCCCTGAATTATTATTACTTCATGATGAGCCAACGTGTTATGAAAAAGCAGCAAAAGAATCAAGCTGGAAAGTGGCAATGAAACAAGAGTTGGATGCTATCAACAGAAACAAGACCTGGAATTTAGTTGAGCTACCTGCAAACAACAGGGCAATTGGATTAAAATGGGTTTTCAAACTTAAGAAAGATCCAAGTGGTGCGATCACAAAACATAAAGCTTGCTTGGTAGCGAAGGGATATGTCCAGAAGAAAGGGGTGGACTTTGAGGATGCATTTGCACCGGTCGCAAGGTTAGAGACTATCAGACTATTACTAGCAATGGCAGCAAAGGAGGGCTGGCTTGTTCATCATTTAGATGTCAAGTCCGCATTCCTAAATGGTGAACTCAAGGAAGAGGTCTATGTGAGTCAACCAGATGGTTTCAAAGTGAAAGGGAAGGAATCAATGGTGTATCGGCTAAACAAGGCACTATATAGGTTGAGGCAGGCTCCAAGAGCCTGGAACATGAAGCTGGACAAGTCACTCAAGGAAATGGGGTTCACAAAGTGTGCTCAGGACCAAGCAGTTTATAAGGTACACAAACCCAATCCTGTTCTTATAATTGGGGTTTATGTAGATGACCTTATAGTTACCAGGTCAAATGAAAATGAAGTCTTGAAATTCAAAAATAAGATGAAAAGTGTGTTTCATACGAGTGATTTGGGTCTACTATCATATTATCTGGGAATTGAGGTGTCATAAAGGAAGGAATAACAATCACTCAAGAAGCTTATGCTAACAAAATTCTCGAGGCTGCAGGTATGCAGAATTGTAATAGTGCCAGGTACCCTATGGAACATAAGTTGCAAATTTTTAAAGATGAGAGTGGCAAATCAGTTGATGCAACTAATTACAGAAAATTAGTTGGAAGCCTTCGGTATATACTCCATACACGACCAGATCTCAGTTACTCGGTTGGTGTACTGAGTAAATATATGCAAAGTCCAAAAGAAAGCCATCTTGTTGCATTGAAGCATGTTCTCAGGTATTTGAAGGGAACAACAGGTCTTGGTCTAAAATACAACAGGGGTGGTGATGGCAGATTAATCGGTTATAGTGACAGCAGCCATGGTACAGATTTGGATGATCGCAGAGGAACAACTGGTACAGCGTTTTATTACTCTGGAAATCAGATCACATGGAGTTCACAAAAGCAGCAAACAGTGGCGTTAAGTTCGTGCGAAGCTGAATTCATGGCTGCTACCTCAGCCGCTTGTCAATGCTTGTGGTTAAGGAACTTAGTCAGCGACTTAACAGGAAAAACAAGACAAAAGGTGAAGCTCTTGGTAGATAATATACCTTGTTCTTCAATAAAGTTGCAAGCTTTTGGCTTATATATACCTTGTTCTCTTCTTAACTTGATCTGCATTTTAGATTCCAAATTCTAACATATCTTAGATATATTGTCGTAAACCATTCACTTGAACAAGTAGTTGCAGATTTCCAGTGAACAACTTACTCTGTTGAGTCAAGAAGTTGTTTGAAGATTGATGGATGTAGAGACGAGGAATCAACAACGTTAGTGATGAAAGAAGAATGGTTGACTTCTAATAAAATAATCATTGACTCAGGGAAAGACTAGATAAACTTTACCAGGATCAACTCCAGATTGAAGGTGTTGGTGGTGATGATAAGGGTGATGAGTCAGAAGACGATGAAGATGATGACGATGACGATGACAATGTTGGACGATCAGATGCTGTTACAGATCCACGCCCTCATAAACTTGGTGGTGATGATGGTGAAGGTGGTGCTGATACTTCATCTCAGACATAATGTACTGCTGGAAGGAAGGAAGCACGTACCAAGAAGGGAAATGAAGGTGGTAGTAACCCTAAAAGCAGCCATCCGCTTAGGGGGACATACACAGCCGATCGCTAGCTAATGCAAGAATACGTTGCTCAGGGGGGCAGTTCCATTGGATGTTACATACTCGTTTCTTGATTTTTTTTCTTCTGTGATGACAATGGAAATCTTGTTACTGTACCTTAACATGAAGATTTAGAAGGAGGTGAGATCTCACCTGAGATGACTCGAGAAGAAATGGAACATTTGTTTGGGATTACAATGAGGAGATTAGGGATGAAAGCTCTTTAGATACTCTTCCACCTAAACTGAAATTAACTTTGAAGAAGTGGAGACAGAAGATATCACTCACGAATAGTATCACGAGTATGCAATGAAGATGATAATACCAAGATTCCCAAAATCAATTAATAAGTTTTTGAGAAGGCTGAACAAGTCAATTAATCTGAATCAGATCAAGTACCTAAAAGTCTCAAATCCAGAATGGAGAGACTCAAAGCTATGTACGACAGATGGTTTGCTAATTACAAAGAACGAATGGAAGCTAAGCTAAAAGCTCCTCAGCAAGCTACATTTTTCAACGAGAGTTGATGGAAGATGTCAGGGAATGCACTTAGCTCGACTTACGTTCCTCATGCAAGAGCCATTGGCGTCAAATTCTAGAGTGGCATCTTGTATTTTGATCACGTAGTTTGTTTGAAGAGCCTACTTTTCTGGTACATGCGAGATCTGGTTAGATTGACTCCTCTCCGTACTGATCATCATCTAAGCCAGTTTAAAACAACTCTCTGGAGAGAAAGTTTGGTTGGAATGGTGGAAACCTCAGTATCTGAAGAGCTACAAGATAAATGAGATCAATCTGAGAACTAAGACTCCAATCTGGAAACAAAGGATCAAGTCGCGCGAACTGTATGAAGAAGATGCACCGTGCACCTATGGAGCAAGATTTGCCGACAAGTTCATATTATGGCTTTACGACTTCCAGACTACCAAAGCAGTGATCTTTCTAAGGAATGATATGAAGATCTGTTGAAAGATTTGTGTATTTGATCCTTTGTGGCTGATGAATTGTGCTAAGAAAGCCATAGAGATATTGTACTATAGTCCCATCCACTATGATGCAGTTGACAAGAATTACGCTTGGCAGTTTCAAAAGGTTGTTCAATTCTGCCATGCTATGAAGATACATTCTGGATGTGATTAGTTGAAGTTCAATAGACTTGAAGCTTGAAGTTGGTGTTTGCTGTTTGAAGATTAAGATACTGATTTTTGCTGAACGCGTGAAGATTTTAAAAACATACTAGCTAGGTCCAAGGGGGAGTCTGCTAGTGCACATAAATGAAATGTCCCTAGCTTAGTATAGTCGATTTTATGTCGTTTGATTGTTGTTTAGCTCGTTTAGTATACTAGGGTTATTTTGGTAAATTGGTTAGGATGAATACTTCTGTTTAAACGAATGGGTCTCCCATCGTTTTACTTTTCGGACGAGTGGATATCAAACCTATTCATCCAAACCTATTAGTGTAAGCCTAGATCATCCATTCGTGTGAATGCTGCACACGAATGGCAACAATATATAAGCATATTCTCCCAAACCCTACTTAGTTTTTTTTTTTTTTTTTGTCATTTGGTGTCTCAGATCTAATCGGTTAACATTGTTCTTTGTTTTATCAGTCAAAAACCATTTGAAAGCATTTACTTGTGTATTTTGGTGTGCGTTTGATTATCATACCATTACAAAACTCTCGTATAAGGATTCCACACTCATATAAGAGAAAACCCATGATAAACGGATTCAGTTTGGTGAGTCCAACGATCCTACAATATGACAATATTACAACTTGAACTTGTGTACGATATTTAACACATAATTTTGTCGAATCTTCCAATAGTAGTAAGGCATCTAGTTTAGGGTTGGACGGTTTAGTACATTGTTTAATAAATATGTAAGATACATGTATAGATTACGATGAAACATAATTAAGGTATCGTTAACAAATACTCTTGTTTCAATCCGTACATAGTAGAACATATCAAATATTAATTAACCAAAATAAGCTATGTTATTATATTGCATGAATGTACATTCAATTCAAGATTGCACACCTTATCTCAATCAATGCGTTTGATTAGGCACTCAATCAATCTCTCAAAACTTGTTATTTTACTATAGTTGTTTTCTTGCTAGTTAGAGAAAGGTAGTGGAGTCGAAAGCGAAGGTTGAGCCAAGCTACTTGTTCATTTTGTGTCCTATCCTATCTGTCCTTGAACCACCAACCCCGTTCACTGTCTTCTCTCCAGAACTCCAGAGGATACGCCGAATATATCACAGAGGATATGTCGAATTATTTAGAAGACTTGCTCGGAGATCTTGATAGTTCCTTGATTTCATATTGGAAATTTATATCCTATAATACTTGAGTATGTATCATAGAAAATCAATAACGATATATCACAGAGGATACGCCGAATTATTTAGAAGACTTGCTCAAAGATCTTGATAGTTCCTTGACCTCACATTGGAAATTTATATCCTTGTAGGTGTGAATGAGTCACTTTAAGGCCAGTTTAGGGGGGACGTGACACGTTGCTATGACCCATAGATTCTAGGATTTTGTAGGACCGTCACGGATGATCTGGATATCACGGGTTGGACACAAAACGAGTGCAGGATCATCAGGTTTGTTTTAAGCAACAATAAACAAGAAAAACACACAAGCATCTAATTGTAACGTACACACTAATTTAACTAATGACTCATTTTCCCTGTTTGCACATTAGAGAGAATGTTGGTTGTGGAGGTAACTTAATTAATAGTATGTACTAATTGTAACACACGTTAATTTGGGTGCATGATATCGTATGATGGAAATACTTCACAATTCATCTAATTCTTATGATGAATGTAGTTGTTGGCATGTATTAATCAACACGTCATATGGTGCTAATATTATTCATACATTGCAATGATAACTATTTCATTTGTGTTTTTCATCTTATGTGACTAATCCCGGATCTGGATAACCGTAAGAGACTCCTTATAAATGGGAAGTTGATGCTAAATGTTAAGTTGTTAATACCCTTAGATGAACTAGAAACAAAGGATTGGGAGTAGATGTTATATAAGTATTGGGAGTAGATACTATATAAGGCCAAAGGGGAGACTAAAAAGGAGATTTTGTACAATGATCTCGTTCTCACAAATGATATAATGTACATTTCGGTAACTAAAGAAAGCAACACAAAGTTGTTTTAATGTAAAATGTATTACAACTAAAACATGTCTAAGATATTAAGCATGTGAAGTCATCAAGTCTTTCAAATCAATATTAATGCACCCAGATGGAACGACGATTTGTGTCATAAAAAGCGTAGCCTTTTAATTAATGTTTGCAAATCTTCTCTTGTGAATCCATACAAAGTAGAACGAACGAAAACTTATAAAAAAGAAGTAATAATATGTTATATTGAATGAAGGTATATTCACTTTAAAGTCTAGGCCTCTATACCATTGTTTGATCAACGTATGAACCAGCTAAAAGATCTCTGCCTTGGCACTCACAATCTCTCACCATATGCTTTTATACTATAACTTTTTGAGGCTACAATGAAAAGGATCATATATTGGCAGTCATACGCAAACAAAATGATGAAATTAATTTACTATTGTTATAACTACTATGGTGATTGGAAAATTCAATGTAGTAGTTGGCATGTATTAGCTAGCTCACATGTAATGGTGCTAACACTACTTTATACTTGAAGAGGAATCATATCAAGACTATCGTTGGCGAATGATTATTTGTTCATCATGACAAGAGGAAACTAGCTTTACATAGGTATTTGATGTTAACATCGGATTAATATCCTTTGTAGGGTGTGAAAATTTTGTTGCATGTAGTTTAAGCTAAAAGAGACGAGCCACCGGTGACATTGATTGTGAATGAATATATGAATGTGCTCACACAAGATTGTCAGGGAGTGCCACCATAATGAGAAGTGTAGTTTTGCAGAGACGTGTATTTCACTCGATAATGGATAATATTAGGTATTTTGGCAGAAAATTTGCATCTAGCACAAGAAGAGTTATTTGTGATTCCTTTCATACCATAAAGCATCAACTTTCGAATTGCAATATTCTCTTAGATTATCTAGATAAATTTTTGGGATTCCTTCCATATTATTAATCACCGGCTTTCAAATTTCCTTCCGTATTCATTCATTCATTCATTCATTCATTCATTCATTCATTCATTCATTCAATCTTCATTGGTTTTTTTACTTGTATGTATGTGTGTTAACAAAACGTTGTTAATGAGACTTACGTATAGTAGCTATGCAAACATGTGTGGTATGTATATATATGTGTTTGATGTATATGATGACATTACACAATTTATTTGTGGTTATTAAAACTACAATTGCAAATATATTTATATGCCAAGAATCATTACTACCATCCATAATTTGTATAATTAACACAAGGTGCTAGATGGTTTATACAAAAGATACAAATAATGGTGAAACAAGTTGGTGTGATCCCCTAAAACGGTTTTTCATATATATAAGATCTGGTCAATACAAATAGCAATGAGCAAGTTAAGGTCTTAGACCCTCAAAACCATAAACGTAAACAAGAACCGCAAGGACCAGAACCGCAAAATATTTTAAGGGTTGCTTTTAGGTTCTTGGTTAACACCTAAATTCGGCTCCCATCCTTCATACAACCATAATTAGAATTGTGGCTTGTTCCACAAAGTAAATATGTATTTGTGCAAGCCAGGTTTTATAAACTCTTGTTCGCCTACATAAATATAATTTGCTAACACAAGAAGATATTAATTGTAGACCATAAAATGACCATTTTAAAATATGAAGGATTAGATTTGTGGAAATAAGTCAAGGACAGTAAAGAGAAGGTGTAGAATGAAAAAAGATTAAAGGGACTAAATAGTAAGTTATCAAAATCTTGGTAGGGTAACACGATTATATATATACACATATATAACCCTATAATACTCCGAAGACAGCAGCTGCAGCCGTCAGAAAACCTAGATGGGCACTGCTTCATTGTCCATGTTTATCGAAAACAAGCCTCCTGATATCACAAAATCATTGGTGAGTTGTATTTGATTTGATTTAATTTGTTTCTGTATAGCACTCTTTCTCGATTTGTACGTGACCATGAAATGCTAACTTATTATGTGGGTATCATCATGCAGGGAATTGATGAAGAACGATCGTTGACTGTTCATAGGATTTCGGAAGACAACCTTGCTAGGTAACTGTTAATCCTTTGATAGTTTCGTGTGAATGATCAGAAATCTTACTAAATATGCTCGTTATGATTTTTACTATCCGTCGTCTTGTTGCTGTTTATTTATACAACCTTGAGTTTTTAAAATGAAAAGTTGACAAATATAAAAACTTAACACTCTTGAGCTGGGGTTTAATTGAATCTGAAATTTGAAGGCAAATTTAGCGGCTCATTGAGTCAGCAAGGCTTTAAATACAAATAGTTACATTGAATCTGGTTTGGATACCATGAAAAATTTGTGTGTGAGTGTGTATATATTTGTGAAATCAGTTTTTGTTTCACATCTGCGCTTTATTTTTTTTGTACTGTTCTTTCTATCCTCAATAAGCTCTCCTGACTATCAGCTATCATTGTGTTGCAAACAGGGGAATTTTGTGCTTTGTAGGCCTCCGTATTTTTGTGCGGTGATTAGATGAGGGTTCTCAAAGAGGTCGTGTGCACAGTTTGCACCCGCATCCGGTTTGGTGATAGGGATGCTTTTTGATCCATTGCAGCGGTGCTAGCATTGGGCAATGGTGTGACTTGGGATTCCACCTGTTCGGATGGTTTAGGATCAAGGTTTCTCTACTTATTATTTCTTGATGATGGTGCAAGTCTGGAAATATGGTTGTTGATTATAAGGGCGGATCAAGCCATGGTGATAGCTTAGTATTATCAGGCGGTGATTTGTTGTAACCCACGACCCTTATGCTGACCTATAAACCAATGGATACTTTTATCTTACCTTGAACTTCTCCTTGAATCATTGAATAATTGAGCTTCTCCTTCCCCTTGCTAGCCGTAGCCGATTTGGTCTTGCCCTACCAATGAAAATCATTTTTAGGTTTTATATTACCTTGAACACTAGCCAAATCATTTGGCTTCCCCTTTCTAGCCATAGCCGATTTGGTCTTGCCCTACCAATGAAAATTATTATTAGCTTCTATATTAAATTGAACACTTGCCAAATCATTTGGCTTTCCCTTGCTAACCATAGCCGATCTGGTCTTACCCTACCAAAGAAATCCATTAATAGGTTCAAACAAAAGAGAATTATTGATAAAATTTGGTTTTAGTAAGTTGTGTAATTTTATCAAAAGAATGCTACTCGTTTGGTTTGTAGAATTTGTTTTCCATGGAATTGGATTCGAATCCTTCAAAGGAATTGGAATAAATTTGTCTCCTACCTGGCTGTAAACAGCTTCAAAGAAGTCCCAAAAGAAAAATCATAAAATGAATCTTAAGACGGTTTTTCTAAGCTTTAGTTGATCAACAAGCACACAAGTTATCTTCAAGATTGATAATAAGAATTGTAGCTATCTTTATTTTTTATGATACAATTCTGAATCTTTGTAGATTGATGATGTAAAATGTAAAGTTGTATTTATCTGATCCTTTTAAACTTTGTGAAGAATCGTTAAATTGATCATGAAGGTTTGCCGATGGTGATCAAAATCTTTTTAAATTTCAGAATAAATATAAGGTTTACTTATACCTTTAATTCTTCATCATTCATGTTAACAATTAAATGAATTGCTTTAAACATATGTTCATCAACCATGAGCATGATATTCACCAATCATCAACACTGAAGACATTTCCTTTTCATAGTGATGGTGTAGTTCTTCCTTTATCTCAAACATCTCTTCTGGGTCACCTATGATTCTTTAATGACCTTTTAACGCATGACTTAAGACAAAGGTTTTAATGTAGCATGTGTTCTGAGTCAATTCTGTAAATTATATATATTAGTTAAGGTCAATTAGTTTAGGTTATGAACGATTTATTTATTTGCGAGTGTTATACTGAAACGTTACAATCCTTCAACGTCAATTAGTTTAGGTTATGAACGATTCATTTATTTGCGAGCGTTTCACTGAAACGCCACAATCCTTCAACTCACCTCTTAATATATTACTAGATAATTGCCCGCGTTACACGCGGTTCACCAACGTACAATTATTTTGAGGGGTAAAACATATAAAAAATGTAGCAGAAATATTTTATTAAGATTTAAAAGCAACGAATACACATTTATTCAAATATCGCTGAAAATTTCCTTAGAAACAACATTTTTTGTTTTAGTCATCACTTCCCATCAGCATCCAGTATAAGTAAATTAAAAGCGTTTTTTTAAAAAATTTGTATGTAAAAACGGAATATAATTAAATATTAGTCATATTTTGTTGAATACACTTATTGGGAACGATTTAACACTTACCAAATGATAAGATTATTAAGAAAAAAAATAGCACCGACAATGTGAAACAAAATACCAGAGTACTAAAAATACAAAATTCGGAAATAAAACATAAAATATGACTTAAAAAAAATTAATCATCAAACAATATTAATAAACCCAATGTTCTGCAAAGCCTTGTTATGTTTTTTTCCATCAAGATGAGCATTTAAGTTCGTTTGACTGGTACACCTGACTTGACATATACCACAATAGAATACATCATCGCCATGAGCGTGTGCAACCTAAAAAAAATGAATACACAAATAAGGCATATATTTTTACGTATAATAAATATATATATATATAACTTATATATATATATATATATGTATTAAACGTAATATATGGACTAATATTATAAAATACCTATTTGTACGTATAATAAATATATATATATATAAAACTTATATATATATATATATATTAAACGTAATATATGGATCATTATTATAAAAAAAATGAATACACAAATAAGACATTTATTTTTACGTTTAATAAATAAATATATATATATATATATATATATATATATATATACATTAAACGTAATACCTTGGCTTGATGTTTTTTGCCGTTAACATGTTGTGCATATTGGGCATCATCCAAACATTGGACGTCACAGAGTTGACAATAATTAACTGGTTGTAGAACTGCACCGTTGTACACCATGTGAGAGAACCTAATATCCATGACTACCTATAAAGAGCAAACCGATTTTTGTCAGTATCTTCAAATATTATTTTTTTTTAAATTTTAATAAACGAAAATCGGCCACAATTGTTACATAGAAACTTTACAAATTAAAAAAGAAGCCGATAAAAAAACAACAACAAACAGAATCGAAAATAATATGTGTATTTTAGAACATAAAACCTACTGTATAATCGAAAAAAGCAGAAAAAAAAACAACAATACAAATAAAGTAAAAATATAAAGCGGATGTTAAAAAAAAGATATAAAAAAAAATCGATGGTTACAAAATAATACCTTATTACAAAAAAAATCGACGGTTACAAAGGCCGTTCCAAAAAACCGATGGTTACAAAATGTGGTCAAAGAGAAGTAAATGCGTATTTATATAGATCTTAGTTATTCTATATATTTTTGTTAACTTCATATTTTTAGTAATAATTAATTATAATATAATTATGGCAATCATATTTTCGGAAAGTTATTAAAAACCTACAATTTTCGGAAAATTATTAAGTTTATATTTTTAGTAAGATTAATTATAATGTAAATTTAATATAATTAACTATAAAGTACCGTTTTTTAACATATTGAAAAAAAATAAAAAAATTATATAAAGTAACCGTATAAAAAAATAATTATAAAAATTAAATCGAGGGTTGCACTAAGTTGCCATTTTTTAACATATTGCGAAAAATAAATAAAAAAAATAAAAAAACCGTACAAAAAAATTATAAAAAATAAATCGAGGGTTGCGAATTAATACCTTATTTGAGTATCCAATGTATTTGATTATAGATAATAATATGGTTAAAGAGAAGTATAAATGCATATTTATATAGATATTAGTTATTCAATATATTTTTGTTAAGTTCATATTTTTAGTAACAATTAATTCTAATATAATTATGGAAATCATATTTTCGGAAACTTATTAAAACACCTCAATTTTTCGGCAAATTATTAAAGTTAATTCGCAATAACTTTTTATTTTTAGTAACATTAATTATAATATAAATTTAATATAATTAACCATAAGTTGACGTTTTTTAAGATATTGCGAAAAAAAAAAACAAAATATATAAAGAAACCGTATAAAAAAATAAAATTGTAAAAAATAAATCGAGGGTTGCACTAAATTGCCGTTTTTTAACATATTGCGAAAAAAAAAATATATAATGAAAAGTACAAAAAAAAAATTATAAAAAATAAACGGAGGGTTGCAAATTAATAAAACGTTATTTGAGTATCCAATGTATTTGATTATAGATAAGAATATGGTTAAAGAGAAGTATAAATGCATATTTATATAGATATTAGTTATTGAATATATTTTTGTTAACTTCATATTTTTAGTAACAATTAATTATAATATAATTATGGCAATCATATTTTCGGAAACTTGTTAAAACACCTCTAATTTTCTAGTCAAAAAACTTATTTAATATGGTTAATTACTTACCATGATTAAAGGAATTTCAGGATTTGAATTTTTTGGTGTAATTACAATTCAAATTTTTCGAAAATTTGAATTTATGGAGATGTAGCGTTTTTTATTTTTAGCAAGTGTGTAATTACAAAGAATTTTTATTTAAAACTGTTTATTACTAACCTTAAATACTTACCATTATTAAAGAAATACTATTTCAATTTTAAAGTAAACGAAAAAGTCAACTTAATTATATTTACATTTTTTGATGTTTTTTTTTATTAAGTATGTAATTACAATACACTTGTTTAACTTAATTGTACTATAGCAACTTTGTAATTTTAACATAATCTTTCGTCATAGTACTTATAATTTTATATTAAAGTAACTTAAAAACGTTTTTTTTAAAAAAATGTTTGTAAAAACAGAATATAATTAAATATTAGTCATATTTTTTAATGAATAATTTTTTAAAAAAAAATTTTAAAAATCGAAAATCATTCATTAATGTTTCGGTCAAAGTGTTTAATAACTTTCCTAAACACTATAATCCAGATTTTTAATTTTTTTAATAACTTGCCTAACATTGTAATCCCGATTTATAAAATAAAAAACATTTAATGACTATTCTATTTTTAAAATTTAAAAAAGAAGAAAGAAAAATCTAACCTCGTATGCAAGACGGATGCCTTTGAACACCTCACCAGCTTGTGAATTCTTGTTAACATTAAATCCACAGTATTAAACGGATTATTATGAAATCATGAAAGAGAAAAATCTTATAAACAATCGGAAAAATCTGGAAATAATTATAACGAAACAACAATATATAACAGGAATCGTATGAAAAAGCAAGAAAAAATCGTTACCTTGAAGGAGAGAGACGAAGAACATGAAACCTAAACCCCCAAATCTGCAAAATTATTTAAAAGCAATCAACAATACAAAAAAATAGGTTAATATCAACCGAGAAATCCACCCCGTCGTTATCCCAGAACCAAATATCACGGCTGCCAGAGATTTTGACAATGCTGAGAAGGCGTAACAGCTCTCCATACTTGCCCCAACTGGTACTATTAAAGGTTTTACCCCTCTATTTCCAGACCCATTGAATCCCATTAAAGATAACATCCATGAATCTTCTTCCATCCATGTTAAAAACCTTTATGTTTGATTACATGAAAATAAGTGATTAAATGTTTCAAGACAAATAATGTAATAACCTCAAATCTTGCACAGCATGTGAAAATGAACATTGTAAAACTTAATACATTAGTTAATCTCTTAGACGCGCAATAAGTTTGAAAATTTTATTTGTAATGCGTATGAATTAAATAATCAGGATATGCATACTCCATTATAGTGCCCTCAAATTTAAATAAGATATGGAGGAAAAAAAACATTGCTAGACAGAAAGAAAAAGTAGAACAATTTTGGAAACAATGCCTTATTTTGAAGGTGTGATCGACCCACCAGTATCACCACTATGTAAGCCTCAACCTCATGCTCTTCCTCCCTGCTCCGCCTTCCACCGCCGCTGGTCGGAGACCATGGCCGCCGAGTTCCTCTCACCATATCTTTCTCTCTCTAGTTTTATGTGTATGTGTGTGTTGTTGAAAGGAAAATAATGGGCAGGCAAATGAATTTTGAGTTTAAATTGTTTTAGGTAAGTTAATTAATTCAATGAGAAGCTTTGACCAAATCATAATTAATTACCTAATTTAATATAATTACCTAATATAATATAATTAATGAATTTTGATTTTTAGAAAAAACGAAAATTTTATAAAATCCCACAATGAGACACTTGGCATTATTTGATTGGTTACACAATTGAGGAGCAACATGGGAATGCCAAGTGTCCTCATGGACTTTCGTTTATTAGGTATATAGATATACAGGGCAGTAAAGACAAAGGGTCTGTTGGTCAATTATATGTATTTCAGTGAGACGAATGTTAGTCGCTGATCAGGAATTTATTCCAGTTGTGTCAGTGTTTTTAGATGCGCCCAAGTTTCATAAAACCAGAGATAAAGTTTTGGGGTTGGGTAAGAATAATCACACAATAAAAATATGATACAATAATGAAAAGAATAACGTATCTAGAATAATAAAAAAAATAGAGTCCCGGCGATGGCAATGGCGATGGTGAATTGGCGACGCAGCTGTGAGTTCAGAGTTCAGATTGGCGGCTGCAATGGCCAATTGGCGACTTGGCACTTTTAGATTTCACTCCTTCAGCTTCAGTTTGTTGTGCATGTTTCATTTGCGTCACATATTGCATTTTTTAACGGCCAGAAAAAAATAAAACTAAATAGAAACAGACCAGTGGGAAGCTGGCCAAAAAGTACACATTTACATCGTATACTAATCTAAGAGAACAACGCCACTTGTACAATTACAACAATGAGACCATACTCACTGACTCAAAAGATTAAATCACCATTTAACATTCCTTTTACAGTTGGCATCCATCCTTTGAGGTTGGTTTGATTGCTCTTGACTAACTGGTTTGCCCTACAGAGTTATTTTTCATACTGAAAACTGATGGGGTTCAAAGCAAATAGTCCTGTTTTTTTATCAAGTATAGATGTGATTGCAGGAATATTATGAATATCAAAACCACCTCGGTCAAAACCAAGCTTCCCACCTAGTCAAAGTTGTTCCTAAATTCTAGCCTAGTCAAAATAGTCAAAGTTATTCCTAAATTCTAGCCTAGTCAAAGTAGTCCCTAATTTCTAGTTTGTATTCCCTAGTGTTTAGGCTCTTTCATTGTATATATATTGGTATCTCTAATGAATAATAAAAAAGATATACAATTTGATGCTTTCATATGGTATCATCCAGGTTTTACTAAACCAACTCCTTCTTCATCACCCCACCACTCCCTATCATTCTGCCCAAACTTCAAGAAAACTCACCCTATTATCACCCCTCCAACTTACAACCGAAACAAACCCAAACTAAACCACAAGCACACATGATGGCAACACACCAAACTGTGGATTCTGATTTATCATGGCTGAAAGACAGTGGTGCTTCACACCACATTACTAATGATCTTAGTGCACTCTCCATGCACAACCCGTATGATGGTAACGAGGAACTTATCATCGGTGATGGTTCGTCGCTTAAAACTACTCACGTTGGCACTATTACTCTTTATTTTTCTAATGTCCCTATTATCCTAAAAAATGTTCTTTGCGTCCCTTCTATCTCTCGCAACATAATCTCTATCTCTCGTTTATGCATTGACAACAACATACTAGTCTTATTTTTCTCTTCTTATTTTGTCATCAAGGATTTTCACACTCGTCGAACCATTCTTCGGGGAATAACTAATCATGGTCTCTATGAATTATCCTCTACCAAGTCTCCACAAGCATTTTACTTGCAAACAAACAAAGAGTCTTCTTGGCATCACCGCCTAGGACATCCACATTTGCGACTTTTACAACTTTTAGCTTCTTTTGTCCCGTCTATTTCTAGCAAGCATGAATCATGTAATTCTTGTTGCATCAATAAAAGTCACAAACTTCTCTTTCATTCATTCTTTTTAACTTCTAATACACCTCTAGAATTAATCTTTTCCGATGTTTGGTCATCTCCAATTATATCTTTTGATGGTTACAAATACTATATAATTTTTGTTGACCATTTCACAAAATACATTTGGATTTATCCATTAAAACATAAATCGGACTCTCTTAATACTTTCATTCGATTTCAAAACCTTGTTGAGAATTTTTTTCAAAACCAAAATCAAACAATTATTTTCAGGCAATGGTGGAGAATACATCAAACTATCCTAGCCTCTTGTGGCATTTCTCATCTCACCTCTCCTCCTCACACACCTGAACAAAATGGCTATGCCGAACGACTTCATCGCCACATTGTCGAAACCGGCCTATCACTACTCTCTCATGCTAAAATGCCTCTAAAATTTTGGCCTTTTGCTTTCACCACCGTCACTTATCTCATAAATAGATTACCCACCCCCACCTTAAATAATGATTCTCCTTATTTTCGACTTTTCAATATATATCCAAACTATGAAAAACTTCATAGTTTCGGTTGCTTATCATACCCTTGGTTGCTACCATACTCAAAACATAAACTTGAGTCTCGGTCAAAACCGTGCATTTTTATTGGCTACTCATCCTCTCAAAGTGCTTTCCATCTCCTTGATCCCCTCACTCATCGGATCAACACTTCCCGCCATGTCCACTTTCTTGACCATATCTTTCCCTATGAATCCCTTTCTCAAACCTCTACTTCCATCTCACCCTCACCCGACACTTGGTTACCCCTCATCACACAATCAATTTCCCTTTCTACACCTTCTTCCACTCCTCCTCAAAATTCAACCCCTTCCAATCCCACTACCACTGCTTCTACACCTTCTTCCAACCAAACCCACTCCACCGAACCTCCACAACCAAACACCGAACCATCTCAACCACCCACCAACCCTCCCACCAACACAAACCCGATGCCTCCACGCACTCCCTCGGGCTTATCCTCATCTTCTCAACCTACCAAAACAGTTTCCTCCCCTACACCCAAATAAACTACTTCTCATCAAACCCGCAAGCTGAACCCAAAGTATCACAACTCCGACTTTGTCTTATATCACTCTATCACTCACACCCTTCCTGATCCCACTACCATTACCCAAGCCCTCAAACAACCATTATGGCGAAAAGCCATGCAAGCCGAGTTTGATGCTCTCAAACAAAACCAAACTTGGACACTTGTTCCTTCCGATAATGCTCCTAATCTTGCTGGATGCAAATGGGTCTATCGCACTAAATTCAAACCCGACGGCTCCGTTGACCGACTTAAAGCAAGACTCATTGCTAAAGGATTTCACCAATGTCCCGGCTTGGACTATGTTGAAACCTTCAGCCCTGTTGTTAAACCCGCAACCCTAGTCTTATTCTTGCTATCGCCACTTCATTCAATTGGCCTCTCTGCCAACTTGATATTAATAATGCCTTTCTACAAGGCACTCTCACCGAGCCGGTATACATGTCTCAACCACCCGGTTTTGTTGATTCTTTCTAACCTAATCATGTTTGCAAACTTAATAAAGCCATTTATGGTCTTCGCCAAGCCTCGCGGGCTTGGTATGACGAACTCAAAAATTATCCTCTTTCGGTTCACTTCAAACCCTCAATTTCGGATCCTTACCTATTCATTAACAAAACCACTTCTTCTCTTATCTTCATATTAGTATACGTTGATGATATCATCATCACCAGTGCTAATTCCTCTCTCATAAACTCATTCATTTAATCTCTTGCAAATCGGTTTTCCTTAAAAGATCTTGGAGACCTATCATACTTCCTTGGTATCGAGGTGATTCCTCACACAAATGGTCTATTCTTATCCCAATCTAAATATATTCTTGACATTCTCAGCAAAGCCAACATGAGTAATTGCAAGCCGTCACCAACACCTATGTCGAGCTCCTCTACCATCACGGTCTTGCAAGACCATTTACCCTCACCTACCGATTACCATGCATTTGTAGGTGCCCTACAATATTTTAGCTTTAGATTTTCACTTTGTCCGCGAAAACGTTCACGACGGTACTATACGGGTCACTCACATTGCAGGCGATGATCAACTTGCGGATGCTCTCATGAAGCCATTACTAAGACAATGCTTCCAGCTCCTTACTTCCAAGATTGGTCTCCTCTCACGCTCGTCCATCTTGCGGGGGCATATCAAACCCACCTCGGTCAAAACCAAGCTTCCCACCTAGTCAAAGTTGTTCCTAAATTCTAGTCTAGTCAAAATAGTCAAAGTTATTCCTAAATTCTAGCCTAGTCAAAGTAGTCCCTAATTTCTAGTTTGTATTCCCTAGTGTTTAAGCTCTTTCATTGTATATATATTGGT
This sequence comes from Ambrosia trifida, assembly GCA_028751855.1. Lineage (NCBI taxonomy): Eukaryota > Viridiplantae > Streptophyta > Magnoliopsida > Asterales > Asteraceae > Ambrosia > Ambrosia trifida. Next base: position 86,901,940 of record CM054130.1, on the reverse strand, counting down.
ATCTCTAATGAATAATAAAAAAGATATACAATTTGATACTTTCATAATGAATTCCACCCAAAGAATGCACTTGGATTATTCTTTGATGACTCAGGTTATGCATTTGTACTGTTCTGTGAAGGCTCAAGTCATTTCCATAGTCTTCCAAAGCATCAAACTTCACTGCCTTCGGTGTTTCCTTTTATGGATTGTGACTAGATATGAACCTGTTAGGAAACAATGATCCACTCCCTCCCTAAAATGAATACTCACATTGCACGAATAAATTCTATCGCCTAACTAAGTGAAATCCTAATTTAAGTTTTCGTTAAAAAATTAAGAAAAGTGCCACACCGGCAAACTTGAACGGTGACCCTTTATGGGTTCACTCCAAAAAATTTCCATATACTCTGTTAAGTTTTCAACAGTCACGGGGCTCTGGTCTGTATACCTAGATCCACCCCTGCTAAACGTGGATGTAAAGCCAAACAACTAATTCACCTAGAGCCAACTACCAAGAGTGTGAATGATTTAACAGAGTAAAACCCTAATAAAGCTCAGTTTTGTGCATATACGTGAGGTCATGAGCGCCAGATATATGCAGATGCAAAGATATCGTTTTATTTTATATAGAAAAATCCAAGTAATCATAAACTTGCCTATTTATCCTACTTCTGAAATAGTATAAGCAGGCCAATCTAGGGAGCTTGGTTCGGAGATGAAAGAAAAGAAAGGCGTAAAGAGAAAGATGGAATATTGTGAAGAAAGAATAGATAACATGAAGAACATGTGGTAATTAACTAATTGGTCCACAACGTTTGCCACCGTGATCGCCATCTATGCTGCCACCAAATTTGCCTCTCCCTTCACAGATACCATGCAACCTCAAACTATGGATCCATCATGTTCTGTAGCTTAAATGTATCATTAATGTCAGCAAAATTGATAAAAACATAGCTGCAGCAAAAGTAAAAACTCTTGTTTATGTCAAAAATCCATTTCAAATTGTGCCGCAACAAAAATAGGTTACAAATCAATGCGAACTAGTTTAACAAGAATTTTCTAAAGATATAAATGCGCAATGATCAAAGGGATCGTATCTAAAACTGGGATGACAAATCCTTAAAATTTAAATAAAACGCCCTTAAACATATAGTTCAACAGATATAAAAGGATTTCCCCTGCACACATGTAGATTATCTAGTATATATAGATATAACAATATGTGAATTAAGACAAGCTCAATAATCCTTGAGATCGGCAATATGACACACGTGCATATACTTAAGGTTTTGTATGATTTTTCTTCAACATGTTCGAACATCCAACATCCCAATGCGACATTCATGACCACTATTCAATACATATAAACGTTCCAAAGCAACATGTTTCCATTTACATTTACTAAAAGTACTGAAACTCATGTTTTGTGTTTATTGACTAGTATTTAAAGTCACGTGGTGCTTATATTTACTCACAACACTTTGCAGGAAAGGTTAGAGGGTTGGGTCTAATTGGCAAAATTATTGGAGTTAAGGTGTGTTTCTCTCCTTGTGGTCAAGAATTCAGGCCCCACCAAAGACGAATTTAGTTTAATTTAAGCCATTCAGAAAAAAAAAATACTTTGCAGGATATTTTAAACACAGTTAGGTAAAAAATAAAAAATAGGATAAAAATTACTACTTTAAGATATGAACGACTAGATTTGTAGAAATGAACAAATGGCAGTAAATTGAGGGGGCAGAATGAAAAAGAATTGGGTTAGAAATGTAAATCTTTGCTGTGCAACCCGTCTATAAAACCCTAGTATCTATGTTAGTCTTTTGTCAGGGTATATTCAGCCGTCACACAACCTAGATGGCCACTACTTCATCATTTGTGTTTGATGAAATCAGGCCTCCTGAAGAACCAAAATCACTGGTGAGTGGTATTTGATTTTAAGTCCTTTTCATCAGTTTTCTTCTTATCTTGTTCGGAGTAAGATAAGAAGAACATCTTGTCTTTAGATTATTTCATGACATAGAGTTTGTATGATGATGCAGTGTGTTGAAGAACGATCGTTGACTGTTCATAGGATTTCGGAAGACAATCTTGTCTCAGGTAAGTGTTCAAGCAAGCCCTTAGATCTTTTGCAAATTAAGGACATTTTCTATTTAAAGTTTCAGCCGATCTTCTGGATCTACAACTTGTTATATATTTCTTTTGCAAAATTATATGGACGTTTGTTAAAAAGAAATTTGATCGAAATAAAAATTTTAATGCTCTTGAGTTGGGATTCAATTGAATGATTTTGGATAAATTTTGGTAGGTTTTCTAAAAGCTTCAAGTGGGCTTTAAATATAAGGCATAAAAATTGACCGAAAGTAGCCTATTTTAGCGACGTACTTAACATCCTATGTTATTTTATTTGTAGGGCAAATGAGCCTTCTACATCAAGGTTTCAAGACCTTGTGATAGAGGCAAAAAACAAATTGGAGGAAGAAGTGGGCCCACTGGATGAGGTTTTGGCTTCTGTGCACCTCTTTCTATTGCAAGCCTGGATGATAAAGGTGCCATGAGTCTCTTACTGGATGAAGTCTCTGCTAAGATGGAACGTGATTATCGTCAGCAGGCTTGCTGTTGCAGGAGAGGTTCAAGCATTGTGTACTGGTTGCAATCAAATAAGCAGATGAAGCCACACTTTCTAGTGCAAACCTGGATGGTAAAGGTATCACTAATTTGTCTCCTACCTGGCTGCAAACAGCTTCGGACAAGTCCCAGAAGAAAAAACATAAAATGAATCTTAAGACGGTTTTTCTAAGCTTTAGTTGACCAACAAGCACACAAGTTATCTTGAAGATTGATAATAAGAATTGTAGCTATCTTATTTTTTATGATATAATAGATTGATGATGTAAAGTTTTACGTATTTATCTGATCCTTTTAAACTTTTTATGAATCTTTAAATTGATCATGAAGGACCGCCAATGGTCAAAATCTTTTTAAATTTCAGAATAACTATAAGGTTTACTTAAACCTTTAATTCTTCATCATTCATGTTAACAATTAAATGCATTGCTTTAAACATATGTTCATCAACCATGAGCATCATATTCATCAATCATAAACACTGATCGACATTTCCCTTTCATTATGATGGTGTTACTCTTTCTTTATCTCAACATCTCTCCTGGGTCACCTATGATCCTTTAATGACCTTTTAACGCATGACTTAAGACAAAGGCTTGAATGTAGCATGTGTTCTGGGTCAAATCTGTAAATTATATATTAATTGGTCAATTACGTAGGTCAATTATGTTAAGTTATGAACGATTCATTTATTTGCGAGTGTTTCACTGAAACGTCACAATCCTTCAACGTCAATTAGTTTAGATTATGAAGTATTCATTTATTTGCGAGTGTATCACTGAAACGTCACAATCCTTCAACTCATCTCTTAATATAGTATATACAGGGCAATAGAGGTTAATTATATGTATTCCAGTGAGACAAATGTTAGTGGCTTATTAGGAATTTATTCCAGTTGTGTAGGTGTTTTTAGATGCCCCTGTTTCATAAAACCGAAGATAAAGTTTCAAGTTGGGTAAGATTGATCACACAATAAAAATACGATACAATAATGAAAAGAACAAAATATCTAGAATAATAATAATAATAATAATAATAATAATAATAAAAACAGAGTCGTGGCGATGGCGATGGCGATGATGGATTGGCAACGCAGCTGTGAGTTCAGAGTTTAGATTGGCGGCTGCAATGGCCAATTGGCGACTTGGCGTTTTCATATTTCACTCCTTCAGCTTCAGTGTGATATGCATGTTTCATTTGCGTCACATATTGCATTTTTTAACGACCAGAAAAAAAATAAAGTTGAACAGAAACAGACCAGCAGGAAGCTGGCCAAAAAGTACACATTTACATTGTATACTAATCTAAGAGAACACCACCACTAGTACACTTACGACAATGAGACCATAGTCACTGACTCAAAAGATTAAATCACCATTTAACATTCCTTCTCCAGTTGATGCGGCGTCAATCCTTTGAGGTTGCTTTGATTGCTCTTGACTAACTGGTTTGCTCTACAGAGTTATTTTGCATAGCGAAAGCTGACGGGGTTTAAAGCAAATAGTCCTGTTTTTATCAAGTATAGATGTGATTGCAGAAATATTATGAATTCCACCCAAAGAATGAACCACTACTAGAAAAAATACCCCTATCTTGACGCGCATTGCGCGTCATAAAAGGGTGTTTATGACACACATCAAAGTGTCCAGGAAGAACATGTCATTAATTTTTTATGACATGCAGGCGCGTGTCATCTTTTAATGACACGCGTTTATGACACTCCTTTATGACACGTTTTTTTGACACGCATTTATGACACACTCTTTAATGACAAACATTCTTGACACTCATTTACGAATTTTTTTTACATGCATTTATGACACACATGAATTTATGACACACCTTTATGACAGTCATTTTGCGTGTCATTTTTTTTACCTAATTTTTTTTTTCTGTAAAACGAATAATATCCTGGAATTATTTTTTATTTATAATTACAAAAACAATAAATTTAATAATAAAGCTGCATATATTATACCACAAAAAAACTCATTACAATTATGTCGAATTCTACCACAAAGGGTTACAAAAACATTGTATCAATACATTACATTAGTCGATGAGTAAGCCTAAACATACGGATCATAACTTGAAAATGAAGGTCGAGGCATAACCCGACCATTCTTCACGAACATAATCAATATCCGCATCCGAGTAAGCCACCACTCTTCCCCCAACATGAGACACAATTAAATTAATAAGATGAAAGGTTAAGGTTCGTGATGGTTTTAGTTTCAAGAAAACAAAAGTGACTAGAATTTGACTCGATCTACTTACATTGGTGTTGACCCATCTCAGTTTAAACCTCTTGCCGGTACTAGTCTGAGCACTATACACGGCCGTGGCCCTATTAAAAATAAATAAAGGTGTTCTCCAACCTAAAAGCTGCATGTAAGTAAAATCCTTTTAGAGTACATACTTTACTATAAGAAGAACTTTATCATGCATTCAACAAAGCACAAGTACAATTAGAAAGATAACCTAAATCCCCACTACATAACCTTAGTTAGTAGTCACTAGGTAATCATAAAGCAAAAAAGTACACCCAAGCAGGAGATGTATTCTTGTTGAATTATCCACCTAGAGCTAGAAGTTTGTTGTATTAATGTAGATATGGTGTTAATACTTCATTTCCCAACTCTCTCTAATGTAGTTTCTAGGAAAATATTCTATCTTATCATGTGAGTGCAATAAAAGACTAACCATCATAAATGGCAGGTTTATCGGCTTGAGATACAACACGGCGGTAAATAACATTTGCTTGTCTAATCGACTTGCTTTGTTTGCTATAGAACAACATCATTTTAAGGAGAAAACGGCGGAGACCCTTGTAAATAGGTTCCTCAATCCTCAGAGGGGAATCTGGTGGTAAGGCTAAAGAACAAGGCTTAGAGCGGAACATCTTGTTCAGATTTACCTGCAGAAAGTAGTACACCCTAATCACCACATGTAAGCACATTCAACAATACATAAATGACATAAAAAACAAATAACTCAACAATTATTGAATACTAGTAGAAAACCGCGCGTTGCTGCGGGAGTGATGATATATAATGTAATACTTTATATTTAGTTCATCGATCCTCTCTTGCATTGCAGTGGTGTCATTGTGGATTTACCGTTTACGTACCTTAACAGCAAGTAATTCTAACTGGCTGTTAATTTAACCACCTACAATACTTATTAACTTCAACCGGAGCTATTGACTCGATCTAGACATACCTATGACGATAAAACACATTTGGAATACTAAGCATAAAATTAAACATTTAAACGTAACACCACTCGTTTAGTTAAACGTTTTCGTGTATTCAACCTCTAACCCAACCCGGTTTAAACTAAGCCGAAACTCCTAAAGTTCTTGTTAGATTCATGTCACGCAAAAATTGAAATTTGCACCACCCCAACTGTCTGATTAATATACCTAATGAGAGTTTCTGGTGGCTTTTGATGGCGCTAAATCAGCATAGTGCTAAGAATCTCTACAATCAAGTTTTGATTAACTTGTATAAAGATGTAAAAACAATCATTGTACTAAAATATATGATCCTAAATTCTAATGAAAACAACAATGACTATGACCTCTAATTAAACAAATCTTGTATTTAGTCTTTTCACAGGCCGACAGTCCTCACGATTTGTCAATTTGTTTCTAGTCATCCTCTACCGGATTTTTAATATCAATTGGTTGCAGTGTAGAGAACTTCCTGGAGCCCCCTCTCTTTTGGTGTATAGTGTATACGTGTTTGTCTGCAAGCATTTTCTTTTGACCTGGGAAAGTCGAAACCAAATAACCGACGACACATAATAAGGTCTGCAGTCAACATGTATAAAAAAAATTCTTTCCTGTGTATCATAGTGCTTGACCCCAAAAAATAAAGATGCTACATTTTGTCAAGAATGTGGACAGAAAATGTCAAAAAGTTGAGTTTCAGACCAAAGGAGCAAAAAAAAAAAAAAAATTATAAATGGGCTGAACATGCAGTTTAGTGAATAGTGTAGGGTTAAAATTTTAGGTAATCAAAAGAAACATAATTCATATGAAGAATACAGTCAAGATTTTATAAAGATTTCACACTTAACTTACATTTCCTTGTCTCCCTATTTGCCACTTGATGTAAACTTAAATGGATAAAACCAAGAAACAGAAGCTCAGCATCCCCATAGTTAACCTCACTTTAAAGTTTAAATTTCCAACTATTGAACATACACAAAGACATGTTTTACTTCATCTATATATACATACATGTATGTATATAAATATCTATTGTGTATGAGAAGTCTAATGTTTAATGCACAATGTACAAGGGTGTGAACCCTTAAAGAAGGGGCTGCAAACACACACAGGCAAGCAAGTAATATAGGCAAAAACTGTTTTAAGTGAATCCAAACCAACCTCACCCATTTAAGCCTATACTAAAAGTACTTGTTTACCCACTAACCCATTTCATCCTCCTAATATCTAACATTAATATAAGTTAATTGTTCTTTAAAAGACCATAATATAAGAGAATGTATCCGAGTCCAACATTATATAAAAGCAACAATTTTTATAGAGATATTAGCTTCTTACATAAGCTCCTGAGATGCAAATATATCAATGTTTGTTATCTCCTATCAGATCATCACTTCCACGTGTAGAACGCCGACGATGCTTTAGAGTATCAGTGGCTTGAGTAGTGCTCTTAGTGGCTTTTTTCCAATATTGCCGCTTGTAAAAAAATGAGACATTCGCTCACTTCCGGAGTAAAAACCCGATTTAATTTGGTCTCAAAGTATTCATGATGCAATACATAAAAATTATTTAAAATCCCAAAATATTTGTTATAAAGACAACCTTGTAACATGTAACATCTCGTTTACCTCAAGCATGAGCTGGTAGAAACCATTTGCATCTAATATCCTTATATCAGAATGTTTATGTTCATGAAAAAAGGTCAAGTAATGTGTCGATTAAGCCTTCAACAATAATTCCAAGTATATAGTCTAGCAAATATTTCCAACCACCAGTTACCTATGGTCAAAGTTGCAAGAAAATTCAGAAATATGACAAAATTGAAGTCGTTTAACACTACTAGAAAAATACCCCTATCTTGACGCGCATTGCGCGTCATAAAAGGGTGTTTATGACACACAGCAAAGTGTCAAGGAAGAACATGTCATTAAATTTTTATGACATGCAAGCGCGTGTCATCTTTTAATGACACGCGTTTATGACACTCTTTTACGACACGCATTTATGACACACTCTTTAATGACATGCATTTACGACACACCTTTATGACACTAATTTTGCGTGTCATGTTTTTTTTACCTAAAAAAAATTCTGCAAAATAACTAATAAATTTGGATTTATATTTATATTTATAATAACAAAATCAATAAATTTCAAAATAAAATTGCATATATTATATATACCACAAAAAAATTACAATTAGCATTTGTCGAATCCTACCACTAGTTACAAAAATATTGTGTCAATACATTACATTAGTCTAGACTAAACGTACGGATAACTTGAAAATGAAGGTTGCGGCATAACTAGACCACTCTTCACGAATGACATTAATATCCGCATCCGTGTTAGCATCTACTCCTCCCCCTACCTAAAACAACAATTAAATTAATAAGATGAAGGTTGATGTTCGTGATGGTTTTAATTTCAAGACGAGAATTATTACTAACATAAACATCAAAATCACTTAATTTGTATAAACATACATATAGTTGTGTTCTAAACCTGTTTCTGCCTCTTTCCACCATGATCCTCTTCTTCAATGGCCTAGGCTCGTTTGACTCTGCATGTTTGGTTTAATGGACTCGCAAAGGCAGGCTAATTTTGCAACTTTGCACTCTGTTTGTCATTGTACCTACATTTGCAAGAAATATGTAAAAGCCTGCACATTATATCAACAAACAATAACAAATAACTAGGTTTATACCCGCGCGCTCGACCAAATCATTCTAGTATTATTACCCGCGCTTCGCGTCGGCAGGGCTTAAATGGATTAGCTAATGCAATCGTTTAAAAATAAGGCTACACCTTTCATCTACTACTGTCTTACACTAATCAAAAACCATCAATTTACCTACTCATATATTATATATAACTAGTGGTTCTCTCACCCGCGCTTCGTAGCGGGCCTAATCAGTTTTTTTTTAATAAGTAGCAGTCAAGGCCTAAGATCGCGCATTGCGCGATTACAAATAGAGTTTGATTTGTGCGCGCTTCATCCATAGTACGATAGTAGTTCCCATTGATGTTTCTAAAAAATGACAATTTAAAGGAAAGTAGACATTCGTTTTACGCTGTTTCTGTCTTGTTGTTCCTGCACCTGTGTGTTCCTACTCCTTTTTGATTCTTTGTTTGTGGATTCTGTATTTGAATTTGTTTTTGAAGTTAATTTTTTTTTTGGTGTAGGAACATAATTAATGTATATTCTTAGTAACACTACCTGCACAAAGCCGGAAATAAGAATCAAGTGCTCCCCATCATCTTGATTTGTAATCTGGATGTTAAGAACCATAGCAATTTGTAAACTATAGCATGGAATAAAGTCAACAGGTAATAAAAGTGCACAAATATATTCCCGCAAATAATATATTAAGTCAAGAATGGCAAAATTATATATATAATTTAGAGTCAACAAAAAACAAATAAAATCATGAATAAGTGTGTCAACATCTAAAGCACAATTCTTTTATGATAAATTTCCCTAATCTAAATGACCCATATGTTATGCATTACACATTGGTCAACAGTAGTCCTTTAAGATCATGTCCGGGAATTTTAAGAAGTTAAAATTTATCAGTACTATCTAATGAAACAGGTCATGATTGTAAAAATGATACAAAAGGTTTGAACATGTATTAACAGACAAAAACAAAGGGCTGAACCTATAACCATAGTGTCAATTTATAGGTGAACACAAGGTTTTCGGATGATTAATGGCATGGTTTGTCAATTTAATTTTTAAGACTGTGGTCATCAAGTTAAATGGAACTTTTTTTTGTCATGTGTCATCTACGTTAGCATGGACAAATTTTATCTAAAAATGGTGTAGTGTTTCAAACCCATTTCAATTGGTGTTAATAATTACTCCAACAATGGTCTATCTTGGAACTCAAACCCATTTGTTGCGTGGTATGTATCACGTCTAGTCATTTCACACTAAGGATATATCCACAATCGCTGCCCAGGCCCAGATAAGCCGAAGCGAAGAAAGCTTTATGCGCTAGCCGCTGCCATGTATGCCCGGGAAACGAACAGCAACGGCACAGCCAAAGTATGATAACAACTACGCTTATTAATTTTATTTTTCAAATGACATGTCGCCATGAATTCCATCAAGAGGCACAGACACACAACGATAGCACAATCGATTGCATAACAACAGTGCGCTGACAATCGACGGCCACTTCGGTAACGCTAACATCATAGCCTAGAGAGGCCTAGGCGCGTTGTTGCCATTAAAGACGCGACGTGAGGGGCGAGAGAGCCTGCCAGAACTCTCGGCAGCATTTGAAGGTGATGTAGCAGGTAAAGAATCGGATATTACACGCCTTTTTCGAGGGTCTGTCATGCGTTTTCAAGAAGGTTTACATAAGACATGTAATAACCAAAACGCTATTGTCTTTGCAATTATGCGAATGATAGGATATATATAGGTTGAGCTAAAAGGTCTACGCAAACAAAAGGTACAATTTTATATATGGTTCTAGCGGATGTGATAGTCAATAGTAGAAAGGCGTACCTTGGTAAGAAGTTGACAACACCCTACGTATGCGGAGTTCACACGGACTGCGTAACAGTAGAAAAATATTACTATGTATCGTAAAGGGAATAACATATTGTTAACATGTAAATGGAAATAAGATGCATAACATTTACCACCATCCCTACCCAGCAAAACATCTAACGTCCATACAAAAAGTATAAATGTAGAAATGGGTCAAGATATGATCCTAAGGTTACTCCTATGTTTTTATGGTTGTTTTTTTTATGTGGTCTTCATCCAATGAATTCTGCAAATCATAACTTGCACTATATATTGCACCATATATTTTTAGAAAGCTTCTTTGGCACCCAGTACTAAAAAGCGATTTTCATGTAATGTTGTTATTTGGAAGACAAATATGCCCCAAGCCATATTACTTTAAACAAAAAACGAATCACGATTTAGATTCCATCATTCAACAATTCAAATTCTAAGTTCTTCAACTATCTATTCAGTTTCTTCCAATCCAACACTCCAAAGATAAGAATAAGCATGCCAAAAGATATAAACATACTGGCGGAAACATAAACGCATACCTGACTAAAACGGTCAAAAGAAAAGGAGGCAAAACGTGATATGCAGCTGAAAAAAATGAGTAGCGAACAATAAACATTAGTATGGCCAAAGAAATCTATGAATGTGGGAAAGAGAATACCAAAAGGCAGACAACAAAATAACCCCTAAAAACAAAACGAAAAAAAAGCTAGCTTCATATGCGAAACAATGAAATGCCTAAATAAGCATTAGCAATCAAATATAGAACCCTTTTATCCCTAAATACAAATCGATTAAAACCCAGAATTCTCAACATATGAACAGAAGATGCAATCAAACATGTATTCAATGTAAATAATCTGAGAATCATACATGACTATTACCAAGAAAACATAAAACAGGTAATCCTGTAAACCAAGTCGACCTAAAACCTATTTGCATCCAGAGATGAAAGAAACTACAAATAGGAATAAGTTGAGGTCAAATGAGAGTCATACCGTATCAGCGTTCCGGGTTTTCACCCGTCGCCGAAGAAGGAACCACGAAACCGAGGCCAACAGCGGTTTGAGCAGACAAAAGAAAAGTATGGCCGGATGAAACGGCGGTCTGTAAAGCTAATTTACGGTTACTGAAGGTCCAAGGTGGGCTGATGTTGGTGGAGGATGGCTGTTGGAGGTGGCAAGCGATGGCGTTGAGCGGTTGACAGCAAGTGAAGGTGTTAGAAAAGAGAAGGGAAGCAGATGGTGAGAAAAGAAGGGAAACGATCTCAACTCAGATTCACCACTTAGATCTGTGTGAAACGATCTCAACTCAGATCTGGATAATTTTTTGTTTTGATGTTTGAGCAGGTCTCTATAGATTTTGGTTTTATTGGAGGGTCTGAGCAGAGTTGTAAGGTGGAGGAGGGTTTTGTTGGGAGAGAGAGAGAGAGAGAATTAAAATATATGAGAGGGAGTTTTAAAATTTTTAGAAAATTTAAATTATGAGACAAAAAGATGACACACAATTTTTATGCTTTCTTGACACTAAATTCTTGACACGCAAAAATGCATGTCATTAATTCACCAAATATTATAAAACATGACAAATTTTTTATGACATGCGCTTTTGAGTGTCATAAATGAGTGCGTGTTATAAAATGTGTGTCAAGATAGGGGTATTTTTCTAGTAGTGTAAATAATATGACTCACAGAGTTTAAAAGAACAAAATTGAGTCTATAGGCGTTTTCCCTTCTCCTCACGAGGCGTAAGCCTCGAAGCGAACCGAGGCGGGAATAAAAAATAATATAAAAATTATATATCGTATAAAAAGCAAAATAATTGACAAAAAAAATCTAAAACATAAAAAACACATAAAAATAAAATAATTGACATAGATAGTCTAAAACATCAAAATCACATATAAAAAACACACACGGCCCCATGAGGCACACATGAGGCATAAGTTTTCTTAGCGCCTCGGCCATTCGAGGCGCACGTACAAAATAACCTCATGAGGCGCTACCTCAGAGACGTTTTTTTAAACCTTGATTTACTCATGACAACAACTGAAACAGCTTAATTTAATTTACTGATTATGAAAAAAACATGCTACTAAGATGGGAATGCGAATGTTGTTCATCAGCATGAAGTCTAATATTGATTGGAATTAGTTAAAGAGCAGAAGGTTGGAATGGTAATTTTATAGTTCGTTTGGCAAAAAAGATGGGAATGGATTAGGAATAAAACGAGCTACAAAAAGAAACATGACATCAAATACACAAATTACCAATTCCTATAGATATAAATATATCCCTTGAATATTAATCATAACCGATGTTCCCATTGAAAAGTTAAATCAAAAGCATATCACCCATTCCATAACAGTTTAACAAACTTATTATCAAATTCCAAATCCATTTTCAATATTACTAATTCATGAGGGCTTGATGGAGATTAAAAACAACAATAAAAACAAGCAAATTATATTAATAGTATTCAGTTGTATATCCAGAGAAGATCCAAACTTCATTATGATTCATGAATCTTGCTTTAGAAAAGCGCAGCGTCTAAGAGAATGGACCCGCTTCAGATGACATAAGGCGAACACTCTACAAAAAGGCGCAGGTGTGAGGCATGCTTTTTGTACTAGGGATGGATTTGTGCATCAGCATGTTTTATCGCAGGCTTTTTAGGTTGTCCATATAGGTTATTTAGTCGAGCCGGGGTCTCACCGGAAGCATCTGCTCTATTCCTAACGTGCTAGAGATGTCTACATCTTACCCTCCTTAGACCCTAGTTTTGCTATTGGTAGGATTTACTGAGTATGATAATGATGATGACATATAAGTATTTAGATACTAAACTGTATATATAGAGCATAAATGCATAATTATGTGTATATTTTGGGTAAATGATGCTAGAAACCTATGAGAAATATATAAACAAACAAATTGCGCCTCACGTTTTTTAAACCACGTCCACTGCAACAAGTAATGTTCCAATTCTTAAAACACTCCTACTATAACAGAAACTCTTAAGTCTTAACAATTTAATAATATAAAAGATTTAAAAATCATAACACATACTTGTTTATGCAACTAATTTAGCTAAAAGAAAAACAAGTACCTCTAATATAACAGAAGCATTTGAAGAAGGTACCGGCGTTGTACTGAAATGAGGAGCTAGGTTCGATTGCTGAAGTAAGGAGCTAGGGTTCGATTGCTTGTTACTGAAGTGGGTCTGACATTGTAAATGATGGCTGATTAGTATCACATTTCAACAATAAACCATAATAACTAAAAAACAATACATAATAAGATATACCCTAACCTGATTAGTTGAAGACGCGACAGGGTTACGAGCTTGAAGACGCGATCTGCAGAGGCTTCTGAAGAGGGTTACGAGGGTTTAGAAGTTTGATTATGATGGAAACAGAAGATGGTTACGATCTGCAGAGGCACATCTGAAGAGGGTTACGAGGGTTGGGTTTTTTTTAGTAGAGAGGGTTGGTTTTTTTTTAGCAGAGAAGGGTTGGGTGTTTGATGATCTGTGTGTTTGCACAATAATAGAGGAAGAGAGAGAGAAGGCACGAGTGGAGGGAAATGAAAAATGTGAAATATTTGACACCAAACATGACACTCAATTCTTATAGTGTCATGTTTTTTAAAATCTTGACATTAGATTGTTGACACACAAAAAAGAGTGTCATTGTTTGACCATTTTTTTAAAAGACGGCGATTTTTTAATGACACGCGCTTTTGCATGTCATGAATTCTCGCGTGTCATTAAATGTGTGTCAAGATAGAGGTATTTTTCTAGTAGTGAACCTGGATCGTTCTTTGATGGCCCAGGTTATGCATATGTACTGTTCTGTGAAGGCTCAAGTCATTTCCATAGTCTTGCAAAGCATCAAACTTCATTGCCTCATGTGTTTCCCTTTATGAATTGTAACTAGATATGAACCTGTTAGGAAACATTGATCCACTCCCTCCCTAAAATGAATAAACTCACATTGCACGAATAAATTTTATCGCCTAGCTAAGTGAAATCCTAATTTAGGTTTGCGTTAGAAAAAGAGTTAATGACCACATTAATCCATGCGGTTTGGCCAGAAATGCCTCTTTAGTCCAAAGTGTATTTTTTTTCTCATCCGTGTCCCTGAAGTTTCTCATTTTTTGGGTCATTTTCATCCAACCCCCTAACCCTGTCAAAAAAGTCAATTAAGTCAGGTGCATTTTGGTCACTTCAATTCGCGTACTCCTTCTTATTCTGCCATTTTCATCCACTCCTTTAGGTTTTAATAAAAATAAAACAATGAAAAAACCCTAAAATTCTTATATAAAAACTAACCCCCCCTTTTCAGATAACCTACTACCACCGTGGCAACACCAACTAGTACCACTATCCCCACCATATCTCCCCTTTTGTGAACTACCACCAACTCCACCACTGTCTCTATCAACGTCCATCGTCGATTCCTTACCCAGTCCAAATCGACTGCATAAATCTGTTATAGATGTTATCCGAAGACATCAACAATAGTTAGAAGTTTAGTAGGGCTTACATCTAACCACTAATTAGCACTTCTTTGTGAAACTTTTGGATCTTAACTTGGTTCATCAACAGTTACAGTTGTCCGAAACATGAAGGGGAACATCGTTGGTAGGGTAGGTTTTGAGGTTCTGTGATTTGGGCTTACTCTATGGCAACCTAGATAAGACTAAGGTGATTAGATCTTAGTTTTCGGAAACAAGATTTGGAATAGTTCGCTCTTATTAGGGTTAGCGTTTGCTCCGATTTGAGGTTAGACGGTGGTAGTTGTGTTAGATGGTAGCAGTGGTGGAGTTAAACAATGGTGGTTGTGTTAGAGGGTGGCGGTTAAGTTAGACGGTGGCGGTGATGGTGGTGGCGGCGCCGACGATGTTAGATGATGGTGGTGTTGGTTTAAGGTCTTTATATTTACAGTTATGAAGGGTTAAAAGGGAGTGGATGAAAATGGCAAAAAAAAAAAAAAAATGAAAGATGTAGATAGACAATAATACCCTTGACTTAACTGAATTTTTTTTAACGGAGTTAGGGCAGATGATGAAAATGACCAACAATGGGAAACCTCAGAGACACAGAAGAGAAAAAAATATTTGGACTAAAGTGATATTTTTTGTCAAACCTCATGGACTAAATTAGCAATTAACTCTTAAATAAATAACAAAAAGTGCCACGCGGGCAAACTTGAACACGTGACCCCTTATGGGTTCACTCCAAAAAATTTCCATATACTCTGTTATTTTTACAGCACTCACAGGGCTCCGGTCCGGTTTGTATACCTAGATCCACCCTGTTAAACGTGGATGTATAGCCAAACAACTAATTCACCTAGAGCCAACTACCAAGAGTGAATGATTTAACAGAGTAAAACCCTAATAAAGCTCAGTTTTGTGCATATACGTGAGGTCGTGAGCATCAGATATAGATATAGATATGCAAAGATTTTTATTTTGTATAGAAAAATCCAAGTAATCATAAACTTGCCTATTTATCCTAGTTCTAAAATAGTTTAAGCGGGTCAATCTAGGTAGCTTGGTTCGGAGATGCAAGAAAAGAAAGGCGTGAAGAGAAAGATGGAATATTGTGAAGAAGAATAGATAACATGAAGAACATGTGGTAACTAATTGGTCCACAACGTCTGCCACCGTGGTCGCCATCTATGTTGCCACCAAATTTGCCTCTCCCTTCACAGTTACCATTGCAACCTCAAACTACGGATCCATCATGTTATAGAACTTAAATGTTCTAGAACTTAAAAGTATCATTGATGTCAGCAAAACTGATAAAAACATTGCTGGAGCAAAAGTAAAAACTCTTGTTTATATCGAAAATAGATTTCAAATTGTGCCGCAAAAAAAATAGGTTACAAATCAATGCGAACTAGTTTAACAAGAATTTGTAAGTGCATGATGTCCCTAGGCTAGTATATATGTTGTTTGGACGTATTACGGGGTGTTTGGAGATGTTTATACGCGTTTCGGGACGTTTGGGACACTTCAAGCGAGTACGGTGTGGCTTTAGGCATTTACGGCCTATACCACATTAGCTTTAGGCATTTACAGCCTATACCACATCAGTCTTGATGTGGTATAGCCCTACTCGCATGAAGCTACTAATGAGTAAGGCCCTACTCGCTAGTTGTTAATGTGTGATAGCCTCCTACTCGCCTAAAGGGGTCTGTACGAGTATGGGAGGTATAAATAGTCCCAATCATTGCCCTAATCATTGGTTCTTGCCTCACACACTCTCCAAACACCCTCCCATGGTCTGTAAGGTCTGATTTGATCTCTGTAAACACTCGAGCTCTGTTTTAGTGATTAATCTATAATCTTTTGACCCGTGTGTGTCTTGTAATTACTTGTTTATCATTGTTTCATCTTTGTTTCTGTTATTGAGACATATTCAAGGGATTCCGCACCTTGAATATAGCCCTCGTGATTGTCGGGTGACACGTTAGTCGATCCTACAAGTGGTATCAGAGCCGAGGCTCTTATCACGAGTGTTTTGATAGCAAAAACGAGCAAAAACAGGTAGGTTTTTATGGGAAAGTTGTGATTTTTAAGCAAAAACCTGTTTTGAAGTTTGAAACTTTGAGTTTTTGATAAAAAAACCCTTATTTTCAAATTCTTGGTGTGTGTTTATGGATTAAAACGTGTGTTTTTGATTAGGTTTTGTTCTAAAAGTGTTTTGGAAACTTTTCCAATCATTTGGGGTATAAACACATTGTTTTGGTTAAGATTTTGAGGAAAAAACGACTGTTTTTTAGCAAAAGTGGGGTTACAGATCAGATCTAGCGATTACGCAGACATTCTAGCATTTACGAAACCCTACTCGCCTATATATAGGCGATTACAAGAAGTCTTAAGCGAATAGGCTTCTATTCGCCTATCACTTAGGAAAATACAGCTGCTATCACACATTAAGGTCCTATTCGCCTATATCTTAGGCGAGTACAAGGACATTCACACATTTACAGCCCTAATCGCCTATATCTCTAGCGAATAGAGGCCTACTCGCCTAAATCAGGTGTGGTATAGCTCCTACTCGCGTGAAAGGTCCCCAAACACTAGCATTTACACCCTAATCGCCTATAATCACACAAATAGAGTTCCTACTCGCCTGAAAGGACCTGAAACTGAAAAATTTGACTAAGTATCGGACTTTTGACAAATATTAACATATGGCAAACCTGTGGGGTCATCTAAACCAACCTAGGCAACATAATAACCAACAATTGAACAATCAAGCGAACGTACCCACAAACCCTTGGCAATACTCAGTCGAGCGAAACGCGCAACGGATGCAACAAGCGCAGATGCAAGCGAATGTTGCCGGAATCAATCCGTGGGCGCTAGCGGCTCAACAACAAGCGATGAACGCGAATCCTTGGGCACTCGCGGCTGCTGCAAACTCACAGACGAATCATCTGTCTTCCGTTCTCATGAGTGACTTAGAGACGGGTAGTTCGAATAGGGCGCCGGAATTGCAATACATGTCCGACTACCATGGTTGGAAAGGCAGATTTCAAACGTATGTTGAGGGTATTGATGGTCTCGTGTGGTCAGCGATAGAGACTGGGTATAGTAGGCCTATGGTTGAGAATTCCACAACTCCGATCTCAATTGAAGACATGAATGAAGATCAGAGGAAGAAGTATAATTATGAGAAGAAGGCGATGGCGGCATTGAAGCAAGCTCTTCCCAAGGATATTCTTCATCAATTCGCTCAGTGCACAACATCACAAATGCTTTGGTTAGCACTGGCTGAGCGAAATGAGGGTAATCTGAAGACACGGAAGGTTAAAATGGATCAACTCAAGAAGGAGTTTGAGAACTTCAATGCTACCGGGAACGAATCTCTGAGGGATGAATGCTAGATACTACCATCTGATGTCTGAAATGTATCAGTACGGGGTCTTATATTCATCTGCGGACCTTGTAGAAAGATTTGCTGAGGCGCTACCTCCTCATTGGCATCAATGGTCGGATATTCTAAAGTCAAGCAATGCATATCAGACTCTCTCCATCAACGAGTTCATTACTGAGCTGGAGAACAAGGAGATAGAGGAAATCAGAAGAGCAAACAAGGCGCTCATTCCACAGAATCCCAACATCTATTATGGGAATCCTCTTCAGGACACCAGTGTGGGTGGTACCAAACCACAAACTGCTTTTGTGGTTAACCCGGACCCAGTTTATGCTTTCGACAATTATGGTCCCCCAGCTGATGTTCCTCCTCCAACATATCCTTTTGGACCAAACCCGTATCCTTTGAATTTTAATACTAACCAGTTTGGTGTTAACCCGTTTTCTCATCTTGAAGCACCAGCGCAGGCAACTGCAAACTTTAGTGGACCTTCTTCTTCAGGTTTTGGCGGGGCTCCAACTACAAGTTATGGTGGATATGGAGGTGCTTCTACTTCTAATCAAGGTGGCTATCGGACCAACACAGTCCCAGAGCAGCTGAACACCGCGGGTTTAGAAAAGGTGACTGTAGAGCTAGCTCAAGAACACATGGCTCTACTGTCGACCTTGGTAAACTCCTATAGTGGACTGGTTGCTGGACAGATCGGGAATCCTCATCTTACACAGGAGGATTACTCGCAGATTGATAAAGACGACATGGATCTGATAGACATACAATGGCACTTCACAAGCGTGGTGAGAAGGGCAAAGGAATACATGGACAGGACGGGAAGGAGAGATGTCTTGATCAATAACAACACCAAGTTTGGGTTCAACAAAACAAAGGTCACATGCTACAACTGTGGCACAAAAGGGCATTTTGCAAGGGAATGTGACCGACCTAAGCAGCAAGGACATCAGAATCCCTTCAACAACGATAGAACGAATCAAAATCAGAGGCAGCAAGCTCAGGCACAACCTAATACTGAGTGAGCTATTGTCCCAGTCAACAACCAGAACCAGAACCAGAGGCCTCCTGCAAACAACAATCAAGGTCAAGCCCTGGTTATTCAAGCTAATGAAGGTTTTAACTGGAACCATCTGATCATTGGAGAAGAAGCTCCTCAAGGTGGTGCAGCCTGTTTTGCTCAACAAGCGTCTGAAGCACCAGCCGAAGTTGAAGAAACTTCGAGTCAGTCTGACATCATCACTTCTGAAACCGAAGCGTCTGACTGTGACTCGGAGTGCGATTCTGATAGGGGAGAAGATTTGGAGGATCTGTTAGCTGAAGCAGATGCGCTGATGGGTAAAAGATCGTTTCTTGTGGATGCTGACTGCACAGAGAAGAACTTCGGCGAATTCTTTGGAGCTCAGAAGACAGCAGCTCATTATGCATTGATGGCCATAACTGAATCTTCGAACAAGGTAAGTTCTTCTTCTGATTCTAAATTAGATTGTGTAGAGTGTAATCAGTTAAAATTCAGAATTAAAGAATTAACATAAGAAAATCTGAATTTAAAAGCTGATGTTGGTCCGTTACAAAGGTCAATTGATTCCTTGAGACAAAAGGAGAAAAATTTTCTTAGTACAATTGAAAATTATAAGAAGGATGTTTCTGAACTGTCGAAAATCTTGGCTAATAAGCAAATTGCTATAAATAATTACATCAATGAGGTCGAAGACACTAAGAAACAATTGGCCATTATTAACTGTGACTATGAAAAGATCAGGAAGAAGCTTGAGAGTTATTTAAACTGCAAGTATGTCCTTGATCACATAGTAGAACACTCTGACAAGGAAGGCTTCTCCACCAGTCCCAAATATTCTCAATGTCCACCTCCGGTGAGATTCGAAAATCATAATTTTGATGTCTTGCCGAAGGAGGAACTAGTGGACGTGGCAGCTGAGGCAGCAAAAGCTACAGAGGCGGCCAAGGTTACTGAAGCAGCTAAACCTGCTGAGGTCACTAAGGCTGCTACTCCTGCTAAAGCTGTAAATCTGTGTGAGAAAGCTGATGATATCAGTGTATATGACACTGACTCTTCGGATGATGAGCTCGATGAACCTCCTAGGTATGCACCGGTCAAAACTAAAGATGTTCCTCTTGAGAATCATATCATTACCACTGAAACCTTGAGTGAACTGGAACCGAAAGTGCAAACCGAGGATGGTAGGAGGATTAAGGTGTTTTATAAGCTAAAAGGGTCTGAAAGGGTGCATGCTGATGAGGAAGTCCCTCTCAGATGTATCGCCTCTGGTCTTGTTGCCAAAATTTGGCAAGAATCTGTCATTACCGTAGAAAAGGAAACCTGGAATAAAAAGAAGGGTAAGGGTAAGGGTAGAAAGGATCAAGATAATCAGCCTAATGAAAATAACAAGAAAAATCAAAAGTCGAACACCGTTAATCCTCAAAATCAAGCTCAAAGAAAAAGTCCGAAGAAGCATGTAACTGAGTTCATTAGATCGAGCGGCAATGAAAGAAACGACGATCCTCAAGTCAATCACCAAAGAAGATGTCTTGAGGATCTAAAACACAAAAACTCATTTGCCGGCCCATCTAACAAAAGGAACAAAAATGAGACCAAACCCGAATCTCCTAGATTTGAAGAATATAGATCCTGTCACAAGTGCGGGGAACGTGGGCATTTAGTTGTTGCGTGCCCTGAATTGAGATGAGAAAGGATCAAGGTGGATGATCCTCCCAGTTCTAGCAAATCCAAGCAACCTGTTTCCCCTAAACTCTCAGAGAAACAAAAGGGAAAGCAGGTCGTTTATGATAACCGCAACAAGATTGCTATGAACCAAAAGCCAGTTGATGGCAGGGGTCCACAGCTGAGGGGGAGCACTGTTCCTCCAAAGGTTGAAGCAGCGCCTAAGCCACCAGCAAAGGCTGCAGCTAAACCGCAGGGCAACCCCATAGCTGCTCCACGTACAGTTAAGTCTGAAGTGGATCCAAAATCTATTCCTCCAAAGGAATTCAAGGCTGGACCTTCTAGCCCACAGGCGAAGAAGAAGCCCAAGCCAAAGAAACCTGAACAGATTTGGAGACCCAAGTCACCAACCAAAGGAGGAGAATCATCTGCTGGAAAAAGCACTGCTGTACCATCGGAAACAACACCAACTCCAAATGGAAGATGGGTTGACTTTCCGATGTTAGATGAAGATGGTAGACCCAAGACCGTGAAGGCTTGGGTCCCCCTTAACCACTGATCCTTGAATGTTTGTGCAGGGAGTTCCACAGGGCCTTATCAGCAGCCTATGGATTGTTGATAGTGGAGCTTCAGGGCACATGACAGGCGATTTATCCCTGCTTTTTGACATAAAGAATATCAACGGGGGTATGTTGCCTTTGCTGGTAATAAAGGGGGTTATATTACAAAAGAAGGAAGTATGAGCAACGATATTGTAAGCTTTGAAAAGATAAGCTTTGTCAAACAGATAGACCACAACTTGCTGAGCGTTTCGCAGATATGTGACAAGAAGTTCACTGTGTTCTTTGATGACAACGCATGTTTCATTCTGAAGCCTGGATTCAAAATACCGAAAGAGTGGGTCATGATCTCAGCTCCCAGGGTCAACAACTTATACGTCCTGGACATGAGCCGAGCAATGACAGCGAAAGGTCAGGTCACTTGTTTTCTGTCAAAGGCGACGGAGAAGGAATCGATAATGTGGCACAGACGAATGGGGCACATCCACTTGAGGAAAATGAACCATCTGGTTCAGAACCAACTAGTGGAAGGTGTTTCTGTTAAAAATTTTCATTTAAACGACGTCTGTGTCTCATGTAAGAAAGGGAAGCAGAAAAGAAAGTCTCACAAGCCTAAGAAGACAAACTCAGTTAGTCTACCACTCGAACGACTGCACATGGACCTGTTTGGCCCAGTCAATCGGAAGAGCAAGAACGGTGACTCATACTGCTTAGTGATTACGAATGATTATTCTAGATTTTCTTGGGTTGTTTGCATGAAGCACAAGAGTGAAACTTTTGATTACTTGAAGAATCTGTTTATTAAACTGGAAAATATATATCAGCTAAAGATCCGTAGGATCAGAAGCGATAACGGTACAGAGTTCAAGAATCACGCTATGGAGGCGTTATGTGCAGAAAAGGGCATTCATCATGAATTCACAGCGCCATACACTCCTCAGCAAAACGGGGTTGCAGAAAGAAAGAATCGGACTCTTATTGAGGCAGCCAGAACTATGCTCGCATCGTTTTACTTTTCGGACGAATACTTCTGTTTAAACGAATGGGTCTCCCATCGTTTTACTTTTCGGACGAGTGGATATCAAACCTATTCATCCAAACCTATTAGTGTAAGCCTAGATCATCCATTCGCGTGAATGCTTCACACGAATGGCAACAATATATAAGCATATTCTCCCAAACCCTATTTAGTTTTTTTTTTTTTTTTTGTCATTTGGTGTCTTAGATCTAATCGGTTAACATTGTGCTTTGTTTATCAGTCAAAAACCATTTGAAAGCATTTACTTGTGTATTTTGGTGTGCGTTTGATTATCATACCGTTACAAAACTCTCGTATAAGGATTCCACACTCATATAAGAGAAAACCCATGATAAACGGATTCGGTTTGGTGAGTCCAACGATCCTACAATATGACAATATTACAACTAGAACTTGTGTACGATATTTAACACATAATTTTGTCGAATCTTCCAATAGTAGTAAGGCATCTAGTTTAGGGTTGGACGGTTTAGTACATTGTTTAATAAATATGTAAGATACATGTATAGATTACGATGAAACATAATTAAGGTATCGTTAACAAATATTCTTGTTTCAATCCGTACATAGTAGAACATATCAAATATTAATTAACCAAAATAAGCTATGTTATTATATTGCATGAATGTACATTCAATTCAAGATTGCACACCTTATCTCAATCAATGCGTTTGATTAGGCACTCAATCAATCTCTCAAAACTTGTTATTTTACTATAGTTGTTTTCTTGCTAGTTAGAGAAAGGTAGTGGAGTCGAAAGCGAAGGTTGAGCCAAGTTACTTGTTCATTTTGTGTCCTATCCTATCTGTCCTTGAACCACCAACCCCGTTCACTGTCTTCTCTCCAGAACTCCAGAGGATACGTCGAATATATCACAGAGGATATGTCGAATTATTTAGAAGACTTGCTCGGAGATCTTGATAGTTCCTTGATTTCATATTGGAAATTTATATCCTATAATACTTGAGTATGTATCTTAGAAAATCAATAATGATATATCACAGAGGATACGCCGAATTATTTAGAAGACTTGCTCAGAGATCTTGATAGTTCCCTGACCTCACATTGGAAATTTATATCCTTGTAGGTGTGAATGAGTCACTTTAAGGCCAGTTTAGGGGGGACGTGACATGTTGCTATGACCCATAGATTCTAGGATTTTGTAGGACTGTCACGGATGATCCGGATATCACAGGTTGTACACAAAACGAGTGCAGGATCATCAGGTTGTGGTTTAAGAAACAATAAACAAGAAAAACACACAAGCATCTAATTGTAACGTACACACTAATTTAACTAATGACTCATTTTCCCTGTTTGCACATTAGAGAGAATGTTGGTAGTGGAGGTAACTTAATTAATAGTATGTACTAATTGTAACACACGTTAATTTGGGTGCATGATATCGTATGATGGAAATACTTCACAATTCATCTAATTCTTATGATGAAATGTAGTTGTTGGCATGTATTAATCAACACGTCATATGGTGCTAATATTATTCATACATTGCAATGATAACTATTTCACTTGTGTTTTTCATCTTATGTGACTAATCCCGGATCTGGATAATCGTAAGAGACTCCTTATAAATGGGAAGTTGATGCTAAATGTTAAGTTGTTAATACCCTTAGATGAACTAGAAACAAAGGATTGGGAGTAGATGTTATATAAGTATTGGGAGTAGATACTATATAAGGCCAAAGGGGAGACTAAAAAGGAGATTTTGTACAATGATCTCGTTCTCACAAATGATATAATGTACATTTCGGTAACTAAAGAAAGCAACACAAAGTTGTTTTAATGTAAAATGTATTACAACTAAAACATGTCTAAGATATTAAGCATGTGAAGTCATCAAGTCTTTCAAATCAATATTAATGCACCCAGATGGAACGACGATTTGTGTCATAAAAAGTGTAGCCTTTTAATTAATGTTTGCAAATCTTCTCTTGTGAATCCATACAAAGTAGAACGAACGAAAACTTATAAAAAAGAAGTAATAATATGTTATATTGAATGAAGGTATATTCACTTTAAAGTCTAGGCCTCTATACCATTGTTTGATCAACGTATGAACCAGCTAAAAGATCTCTGCCTTGGCACTCACAATCTCTCACCACATGCTTTTATACTATAACTTTTTGAGGCTACAATGAAAAGGATCATATATTGATAGTCATATGCAAACAAAATGATGAAATTAATTTACTATTGTTATAACTACTATGGTGATTGGAAAATTCAATGTAGTAGTTGGCATGTATTAGCTAGCTCACATGTAATGGTGCTCACACTACTTTATACTCGAAGAGGAATCATATCAAGACTATCGTTGGCGAATGATTATTTGTTCATCATGACAAGAGGAAACTAGCTTTACATAGGTATTTGATGTTAACATCGGATTAATATCCTTTGCAGGGTGTGAAAATTTTGTTGCATGTAGTTTAAGCTAAAAGAGACGAGCCATCGGTAACATTGATTGTGAATGAATATATGAATGTGCTCACACATGATTGTCAGGGAGTACCACCATAATGAGAAGTGTAGTTTTGCAGAGACGTGTATTTCACTCGATAATGGATAATATTAGGTATTTTGGCAGCAAAATTTGCATCTAGCACCTAAATTCGGCTCCCATCCTTCATACAACCATAATTAGAATTGTGGCCTGTTCCACAAAGTAAATATGTATTTGTGCAAGCCAGGTTTTATAAACTCTTGTTCGCCTACATAAATATAATTTGCTAAAACAAGAAGATATTAATTGTAGACCATAAAATGACCATTTTAAAATATGAAGGATTAGATTTGTGGAAATAAGTCAAGGACAGTAAAGAGAAAGTGTAGAATGAAAAAATATTAAAGGGACTAAATAGTAAGTTATCAAAATCTTGGTAGGGTAACACGATTATATATACACATATATATAACCCTATAATACTCCGAAGACAGCAGCTGCAGCCGTCAGAAAACCTAGATGGGCACTGCTTCATTGTCCATGTTTATCGAAAACAAGCCTCCTGATATCACAAAATCATTGGTGAGTTGTATTTGATTTGATTTGATTTGATTTAATTTGTTTCTGTATAGCACTCTTTCTCGATTTGTATGTGGCCATGAAATGCTAACTTATTATGTGGGTATCATCATGCAGGGAATTGATGAAGAACGATCGTTGACTGTTCATAGGATTTCGGAAGACAACCTTGCTAGGTAACTGTAAATTCTTTGATAGTTTCGTGTGAATGATCAGAACTAAATATGCTCGTTATGATTTTTACTACCTGTCGTCTTGTTGCTGTTTATTTATACAACCTTGAGTTTTTAAAATGAAAAGTTGACAAATATAAAAACTTAACACTCTTGAGCTGGGGTTTAATTCAATCTAAAATTTGAAGGCAAATTTAGCGGCTGATTGAGTCAGCAAGGCTTTAAATAAAAATAGTACATTGAATCTGGTTTGGATACCATGAAAAAATTGTGTGTGTGTGTATATTTGTGTAATCAGTTTTTGTTTCACATCTAAGCTTTATTTTTTTGTACTGTTCTTTCTATCCTCAATAAGCTCTCCTGACTATCAGCTATCATTGTGTTGCAAACAGGGGAATTTTGTGCCTTGTAGGCCTCCGTATTTTTGTGCGGTGATTAGATGAGGGTTCTCAAAGAGGTCGTGTGCACAGTTTGCACCCGCATCCGGTTTGGTGATAGGGATGCTTTTTGATTCATTGCAGCGGTGCTAGCATTGGGCAATGGTGTGACTTGGGATTCCACCTGTTTGGATGGTTTAGGATCAAGGTTTCTTTACTTATTATTTCTTGATGATGCTGCAAGTCTGGAAATATGGTTGTTGATTATAAGGGCGGATCAAGCCATGGTGATAGCTTAGTATTATCAGGCGGTAATTTGTTGTAACCCACGACCCTTATACTGACCTATAAACCAATGGATACTTTTATCTTACCTTGAACACTTTTTGAATCATTGAGCTTATCCTTCCCCTTCTCCTTCCCCTTGCGGGCCATAGCCGATTTGGTCTTGCCCTACCAATGAAAATCATTATTAGCTTCTATATTAAATTGAACACTTGCCAAATCATTTGGCTTTCCCTTGCTAACCATAGCCGATCTGGTCTTACCCTACCAAAGAAATCCATTAATAGGTTCAAACAAAAGAGAATATAAAATTTGGTTTTAGTAAGTTGTGTAATTTTATCAAAAGAATGCTACTCGTTTGGTTTGTAGAATTTGTTTTCCATGGAATTGGATTTGAATCCTTCAAAGGAATTGGAATAAATTTGTCTCCTACCTGGCTGTAAACAGCTTCGGAGAAGTCCCAGAAGAAAAAGCATAAAATGAATCTTAAGGCGGTTTTTCTAAGCTTTAGTTGATCAACAAGCACACAAGTTATCTTCAAGATTGATAATAAGAATTGTAGCTATCTTTATTTTTTATGATACAATTCTGAATCTTTGTAGATTGATGATGTAAACTGTAAAGTTGTATTTATCTGATCCTTTTAAACTTTGTGAAGAATCGTTAAATTGATCATGAAGGTTCGCCGATGGTGATCAAAATCTTTTTAAATTTCAGAATAAATATAAGGTTTACTTATACCTTTAATTCTTCATCATTCATGTTAACAATTAAATGAATTGCTTTAAACATATGTTCATCAACCATGAGCATGATATTCACCAATCATCAACACTGAAGACATTTCCTTTTCATAGTGATGGTGTAGTTCTTCCTTTATCTCAAACATCTCTTCTGGGTCACCTATGATTCTTTAATGACCTTTTAACGCATGACTTAAGACAAAGGTTTTAATGTAGCATGTGTTCTGAGTCAATTCTGTAAATTATATATATTAGTTAAGGTCAATTAGTTTAGGTTATGAACGATTTATTTATTTGCGAGTGTTATACTGAAACGTTACAATCCTTCAACGTCAATTAGTTTAGGTTATGAACGATTCATTTATTTGCGAGCGTTTCACTGAAACGCCACAATCCTTCAACTCACCTCTTAATATAGTATATACAGGGCAGTAAAGACAAAGGGTCTGTTGGTCAATTATATGTATTTCAGTGAGACGAATGTTAGTCGCTGATCAGGAACTTATTCCAGTTGTGTCAGTGTTTTTAGATGCGCCCAAGTTTCATAAAACCAGAGATAAAGTTTTGGGGTTGGGTAAGAATGATCACACAATAAAAATATGATACAATAATGAAAAGAATAACGTATCTAGAATGATAAAAAAAACATAGAGTCCCGGCGATGGCGATGGCGATGGTGAATTGGCGATGCAGCTGTGAGTTCAGAGTTCAGATTGGCGGCTGCAATGGCCAATTGGCGACTTGGCATTTTTAGATTTCACTCCTTCAGCTTCAGTTTGTTGTGCATGTTTCATTTGCGTCACATATTGCATTTTTTAACGGCCAGAAAAAAATAAAACTAAATAGAAACAGACCAGCGGGAAGCTGGTCAAAAAGTACACATTTACATCGTATACTAATCTAAGAGAACAACGCCACTTGTACAATTACAACAATGAGACCATAGTCACTGACTCAAAAGATTAAATCACCATTTAACATTCCTTCTACGGTTGATGTGGCATCCATCCTTTGAGGTTGGTTTGATTGCTCTTGACTAACTGGTTTGCCCTACAGAGTTATTTTTCATACTGAAAACTGATGGGGTTTAAAGCAAATAGTCCTGTTTTTATTAAGTATAGATGTGATTGCAGGAATGTTATGAATATCA
Source organism: Ambrosia trifida (assembly GCA_028751855.1). Classification (NCBI taxonomy): domain Eukaryota; kingdom Viridiplantae; phylum Streptophyta; class Magnoliopsida; order Asterales; family Asteraceae; genus Ambrosia; species Ambrosia trifida. The sequence continues at coordinate 86,873,609 of CM054130.1, read as the reverse complement.
AACCCACCTCGGTCAAATCCAAGCTTTCCCACCTAGTCGAAGTTGTTCCTAAATTCTAGCCTAGTCAAAATAGTCAAAGTTATTCCTAAATTCTAGCCTAGTCAAAGTAGTCCCTAATTTCTAGTTTGTATTCCCTAGTGTTTAGGCTCTTTCATTGTGTATATACTGGTATCTCTAATGAATAATAAAAAAGATATACAATTTGATACTTTCATATGGTATCAGCCAGGTTTTACTAAACCAACTTTTTTTTCTTCGTCACCCCACCACTCCCTATCATTTTGCCCAAACTTCAAGAAAACCCACCCTACTATCACCCCTCCAACTTACAACCGAAACAACACCCAAACTAAACCACAAGCACACATGATGGCAACACACCAAACTGTGGATTCTGATTTATCATGGCTGAAAGACAGTGGTGCTTCTCACCACATTACTAATGATCTTAGTGCACTCTCCATGCACAACCTGTATGATGGTAATGAGGAACTTATCATCGGTGATGGTTCGTCGCTTAAAACTACTCACGTTGGCACTATTACTCTTTATTTTTCTAATGTCCCTATTATCCTAAAAAAATGTTCTTTGCGTCCCTTCTATCTCTCGCAACATAATCTCTATCTCTTGTTTATGCATTGACAACAACATACTAGTCTTATTTTTCTCTTCTTATTTTGTCATCAAGGATTTTCACACTCGTCGAACCATTCTTCAGGGAATAACTAATCATGGTCTCTATGAATTATCCTCCACGAAGTCTCCACAAGCATTTTACTTGCAAACAAACAAAGAGTCTTCTTGGCATCACCGCCTAGGAAATCCACATTTGCGAGTTTTACAACTTTTAGCTTCTTTTGTCCCGTCTATTTCTAGCAAGCATGAATCATGTAATTCTTGCTGCATCAATAAAAGTTACAAACTTCCCTTTCATTCATCCTCTTTAACTTCTAATACACCTCTAGAATTAATCTTTTCCGATGTTCGGATATGTTCTAATACACCTCTAGAATTAATCTTTTCTGATGTTTGGTCATCTCCAATTACATCTTTTGATGGTTACAAATACTATATAATTTTTGTTAACCATTTCACAAAATACATTTGGATTTATCCATTAAAACATAAATCGGACTCTCTTAATACTTTCATTCGATTTCAAAACCTTATTGAGATTTTTTTTCAAAACCAAAATCAAACAATTATTTTCAGACAATGGTGGAGAATACATCAAACTATCCTCTCACCTAGCCTCTTGTGGCATTTCTCATCTCACCCCTCCTCCTCACACACCTGAACACAATGGCTATGCCAAACGACGTCATCGCCACATTGTCAAAACCGGCCTATCACTACTTTCTCATGCTAAAATGCCTCTAAAATTTTGGCCTTTTGCTTTCACCACCGTCACTTATCTCATAAATAGATTACCCACCCCACCTTAAATAATGATTCTCCTTATTTTCACCTTTTCAATATCTATCCAAACTATGAAAAACTTCATAGTTTCGGTTGCTCATCATACCCTTGGTTGCGACCATACTCAAAACATAAACTTGTGTCTCGGTCAAAACCATGCATTTTTACTGGCTACTCATCCTCTCAAAGTGTTTTCCATCTCCTTGATCCCCTCACTCATCAGATCTGCACTTCCCGTCATGTCCACTTTCTTGACCATATCTTTCCCTATGAATCCCTTTCTCAAACCTCTACTTCCATCTCACCCTCACCCGACACTTGGTTACCCCTCACCACACAATCAATTTCCCTTTCTACACCTTCTTCTACTCCTCCTCAAAATTCAACCCCTTCCAATCCCACTACCACTGCTTCTACACCTTCTTCCAACCAAACCCACTCCACCGAACCTCCACAACCAAACACCGAACCATCTTAACCACCCACCAACCCTCCCACCAACACAAACCCGATGCCTCCACGCACCCCCTCGGGCTTATCCTCATCTTCTCAACCTACCGAAACAGTTTCCTCCCCTACACCCGAATCAACTACTTCTCATCAAACCCGTAAGCTGAACGTAAATTATCAGAACTCCGACTTTGTCTTATATCACTCTACCACTCACACCCTTCCCGATCCCACTACCATTACCCAAGCCCTCAAACAACCATTATGGCGAAAAGCCATGCAAGCCGAGTTTGATGCTCTCAAACAAAACCAAACTTGGACACTTGTTCCTTCCGATAATGCTCCTAATCTTGCTGGATGCAAATGGGTCTATCACACTAAATTCAAACCCGATGGCTCCGTTTACCGACTTAAACAAAGACTCGTTGCTAAAGGTTTTCACCAATGTCCCGGCTAGACTATGTTGAAACCTTCAGCCTTGTTGTTAAACCCGCAACCCTCGTCTTATTCTTGCTATCACCACTTCATTCAGTTGGCTTCTCCGCCAACTTGATATTAATAATGCCTTTCTACAAGGAACTCTCACCGAGCCGGTATACATGTCTCAACCACCCGTTTTTGTTGATTCTTCCTACCCTAATCATGTTTGCAAACTTAATAAAGCCATTTTTGGTCTTCGCCAAGCCTCGCGGGCTTGGTATGACGAACTCAAAAATTATCTTCTTTCGGTTTACTTCAAACCCTCAATTTCAGATCCTTCCCTATTCATTAACAAAACCACTTCTTCTCATATCTTAATCTTAGTATACGTTGATGATATCATCATCACCGATGCTAATTCCTCTCTCATAAACTCATTCATTTAATCTCTTGCAAATCGATTTTCCTTAAAAGATCTTGGAGACCTATCATACTTCCTTGGTATTGAGGTCATTCCTCACACAAATGGTCAATTCTTATCCCAATCTAAATATATTCTTGACATTCTCACCAAAGCCAACATGAGTAATTGCAAGCCGTCACCAACACCTATGTCGAGCTCCTCTACCATCATGGTCTTGCAGATGGTGACCATTTACCCTCACCTACCGATTACCATGCATTTGTAGGTGCCCTACAATATTTTAGCTTTAGATTTTCACTTTGTCCGCGAAAAGGTTCACGACGGTACTATACGGTTCACTCACATTGCAGGCGATGATCAACTTGCAGATGCTCTCACGAAGCCATTACTAAGACAACGCTTCCAGCTCCTTACTTCCAAGATTGGTCTCCTCTCACAGTCGTCCATCTTGCAGGGGCATATCAAACCCACCTTGGTCAAAACCAAGCTTCCCACCTAGTCAAAGTTGTTCCTAAATTCTAGTCTAGTCAAAATAGTCAAAGTTATTCCTAAATTCTAGCCTAGTCAAAGTAGTCCTTAATTTCTAGTTTGTATTACCTAGTGTTTAAGCTCTTTCATTGTATATATATATATATATATTGGTATCTCTAATGAATAATAAAAAAGATATACGAAGATATACAATTTGATACTTTCATAATGAATTCCACCCAAAGAATGCACTTGGATTGTTCTTTGATGACTCAGGTTATGCATCTGTACCGTTCTGTGAAGGCTCAAGTCATTTCCATAGTCTTCCAAAGCATCAAACTTCATTGACTCCAGTGTTTCCCTTTATGAATTGTGACTAGATATGAACCTGTTAGGAAACATTGATCCACTCCCTCCCTAAAATGAATACTCACATTGCACGAATAAATTTTATCCCCTAACTAAGTGAAATCCTAATTTAAGTTTGCGTTAACAAAATTACAAAAAGTGCCACACGGGCAAACTTGAACCGGTGACCCTTTATGGGTTCACTCCAAAAAATTTCCATATACTCTGTTAATTTTTCAACACTCACGGGGCTCTGGTCTGTATACCTAGATCCACCCCTGCTAAACGTGGATGTAAAGCCAAACAACTAATTCACCTAGAGCCAACTACCAAGAGTGTGAATGATTTAACAGAGTAAAACCCTAATAAAGTTCAGTTTTGTGCATATACGTGAGGTCATGAGCGCCAGATATATGAAGATGCAAAGATGTCATTTTATTTTGTATAGAAAAATCCAAGTAATCATAAACTTGCCTATTTATCCTAGTTCTGGAATAGTATAAGCAGGCCAATCTAGGGAGCCTGGTTCGGAGATGCGAGAAAAGAAAGGCGTGAAGAGAAAGATGGAATATTGTGAAGAAAGAATAGATAACATGAAGAACATGTGGTAACTAATTGGTCCACAACGTTTGCCACCGTGATCGCCATCTATGCTGCCACCAAATTTGCCTCTCCCTTCACAGTTACCATGTAACCTCAAACTATGGATCCATCATGTTCTATAGCTTAAATGTATCATTAATGTCAGCAAAATTGATAAAAACATAGCTGCAGCAAAAGTAAAAATTCTTGTTTATGTCAAAAATCCATTTCAAATTGTGCCGCAACAAAAATAGGTTACAAATCAATGCGAATTAAGAGAAGCTCAATAATCCTTGAGATCGGCTATATGACACACGTGCATATACTTAATGTTTTGCATGATTTTTCTTCAACATGTTCGAACATCGAGCATCCCAATGTGACATTCATGACCACTATTCAATACATATAAACGTTCCAAAGCAACATGTTTGGACTTACATTTACTAAAAGTACTGAAACTCATGTTTTGTGTTTATTGACTACTATATTTAAAGTCACGTGGTGCTTATATTTAATCACAACACTTTGCAGGAAAGCTTAGAGGGTTGGGTCCAATTGGCAAAATTATTGGAGTTAAGGTATGTTTCTCTCCTTGTGGTCAAGAATTCAGGCCCCACCAAAGGCGGATTTAGTTTAATTTAAGCCATTTAGAAAGAAAAAAAAATACTTTGCAGGATGTTTTAAACACAGTTAGGTAAAAATAAAAAATAGGATAAAAAATTACTACTTTAAGATATGAACGACTAGATTTGTAGAAATGAACAAATGAGAGTAAATTGAGGGGGTAGAATGAAAAAGAATTGGGTTAGAAATGTAAATCTTTGCTGTGCAACCCGTCTATAAAACCCTAGTATCTATCTTATTCTTTTGTCAGGGTATATTCAGCCGTCACACAACCTAGATGGCCACTACTTCATCATCTGTGTTTGATGAAATCAGGCCTCCTGAAGAACCAAAATCATTGGTGAGTGGTATTTGATTTTAAATCCTTTTCATCAGTTTTCTTCTTATCTTTTTCGGAGTAAGATAAGAAGAACATCTTGTCTTTAGATTATTTCATGACATAGAATTTGTATGATGATGCAGTGTGTTGAAGAGCGATCGTTGACTGTTCATAGGATTTCGGAAGACAATCTTGTCTCAGGTAAGTGTTCAAGCAAGCCCTTAGATCTTTTGCAAATTAAGGACATTTTCTATTTAAAGTTTCAGCCGATCTTCTGGATCTACAATTTGTTATATATTTCTTTTGCAAAATTATATGGACGTTTGTTAAAAAGAAATTTGATCGAAATAAAAATTTTAATGCTCTTGAGTTGGGATTCAATTGAATGATTTTGGATAAATTTTGGTAGGTTTTCTAAAAGCTTCAAGTGGGCTTTAAATATAAGGCATAAAAATTGACCGAAAGTAGCCTATTTTAGCGACGTACTTAACATCCTATGTTATTTTATTTGTAGGGCAAATGAGCCTTCTACATCAAGGTTTCAAGACCTTGTGATAGAGGAAAAAAACAAATTGGAGGAAGAAGTGGGCCCACTGGATGAGGTTTTGGCTTCTGTGCACCTCTTTCTATTGCAAGCCTGGATGATAAAGGTGCCATGAGTCTCTTACTGGATGAAGTCTCTGCTAAGATGGAACGTGATTTTCGTCAGCAGGCTTTCTGTTGCAGGAGAGGTTCAAGCATTGTGTACTGGTTGCAATCAAATAAGCAGATGAAGCCACACTTTCTAGTGCAAACCTGGCTGCAAACAGCTTCGGACAAGTCCCAGAAGAAAAAACATAAAATGAATCTTAAGACGGTTTTTCTAAGCTTTAGTTGACCAACAAGCACACAAGTTATCTTGAAGATTGATAATAAGAATTGTAGCTATCTTATTTTTTTATGATATAATAGATTGATGATGTAAAGTTTTACGTATTTATCTGATCCTTTTAAACTTTTTATGAATCTTTAAATTGATCATGAAGGACCGCCAATGGTCAAAATCTTTTTAAATTTCAGAATAATTTTAAGGTTTACTTAAACCTTTAATTCTTCATCATTCATGTTAACAATTAAACGCATTGCTTTAAACATATGTTCATCAACCATGAGCATCATATTCATCAATCATAAACACTGATCGACATTTCCCTTTCATTATGATGGTGTAACTCTTTCTTTATCTCAACATCTCTCCTGGGTCACCTATGATCCTTTAATGACCTTTTAACGCATGACTTAAGACAAAGGCTTGAATGTAGCATGTGTTCTGGGTCAAATCTGTAAATTATATATTAATTGGTCAATTACGTAGGTCAATTATGTTAAGTTATGAACGATTCATTTATTTGCGAGTGTTTCACTGAAACGTCACAATTTTTCAACGTCAATTAGTTTAGATTATGAAGTATTCATTTATTTGCGAGTGTTTCACTGAAACGTCACAATCCTTCAACTCATCTCTTAATATAGTATATACAGGGCAATAGAGGTTAATTATATGTATTCCAGTGAGACAAATGTTAGTGGCTAATTAGGAATTTATTCCAGTTGTGTCGGTGTTTTTAGATGCTCCTGTTTCATAAAACCGGAGATAAAGTTTCAAGTTGGGTAAGATTGATCACACAATAAAAATATGATACAATAATGAAAAGAACAAAATATCTAGAATAATAATAATAAAAAAAACAGAGTCGCGGCGATGGCGATGGCGATGATGGATTGGCAACGCAGCTGTGAGTTCAGAGTTTAGATTGGCGGCTGCAATGGCCAATTGGCGACTTGGCGTTTTCATATTTCACTCCTTCAGCTTCAGTGTGATATGTATGTTTCATTTGCGTCACATATTGCATTTTTTAACGACCAGAAAAAAATAAAGTTGAACAGAAACAGACCAGCAGGAAGCTGGCCAAAAAGTACAGATTTACATTGTATACTAATCTAAGAGAACACCACCACTAGTACAATTACAACAAGACTCAAAAGATTAAATCACCATTTAACATTCCTTCTCCAGTTGATGCGGCGTCAATCCTTTGAGGTTGCTTTGATTGCTCTTGACTAACTGGTTTGCTCTACAGAGTTATTTTGCATAGCGAAAGCTGACGGGGTTTAAAGCAAATAGTCCTGTTTTTATCAAGTATAGATGTGATTGCAGAAATATTATGAATTCCACCCAAAGAATGAACCTGGATCGTTCTTTGATGGCTCAGGTTATGCATATGTACTGTTCTGTGAAGGCTCAAGTCATTTCCATATTCTTGCAAAGCATCAAACTTCATTGCCTCGTGTGTTTCCCTTTATGAATTGTGACTAGATATGAACCTGTTAGGAAACATTGATCCACTCCCTCCCTAAAATGAATAAACTCACATTGCACGAATAAATTTTATCGCCTAGCTAAGTGAAATCCTAATTTAGGTTTGCGTTAGAAAAAGAGTTAATGGCCACATTAATCCATGAGGTTTGGCCAGAAATGCCTCTTTAGTCCTAAGTGTATTTTTTTTCTCATCCGTGTCCCTGAAGTTTCTCATTTTTTTGGTCATTTTCATCCAACCCCCTAACTCTGTCAAAAAAAGTCAGTTAAGTCAGGGCATTTTGGTCACTTCAATTCGCGTACTCCTTCTTATTCTGCCATTTTCATCCACTCCTTTAGGTTTTAATAAAAATAAAACAATGAAAAAATCCTAAAATTCTTATATAAAAACTAATCCCCCCCACTTTTCAGATAACCTACTACCACCGTGGCAACACCAACTAGTACCACTATCCCCACCATATCTCCCCTTTTGTGAACTACCACCAACTCCACCACTGTCTCTATCAACGTCCATCGTCGATTCCTTACCCAGTCCGAATCGACTGCATAAATCTGTTATAGATGTTATCCGAAGACATCAACAATAGTTAGAAGTTTAGTAGGGCTTACATCTAACCACTAATTAGCACTTCTTTGTGAAACTTTTGGATCTTAACTTGGTTCATCAACAGTTACAGTTGTCCGAAACATGAAGGGGAACATTGTTGGTAGGGTAGGTTTTGAGGTTCTATGATTTGGGCTTACTCTATGGCAACTTAGATAAGACTAAGGTGATTAGATCTTACTTTTCGGAAACAAGATTTGGAATAGTTAGCTCTTATTAGGGTTAGCGTTTGCTCCGATTTGAGGTTAGACGGTGGTGGTTGTGTTAGATGGTAGCAGTGGTGGTGTTAAACAATGGTGGATGTGTTAGAGGGTAGCGGTTAAGTTAGACGGTGACGGTGATGGTGGTGGCGGCGCCGACGATGTTAGACGACGGTGGTGTTGGTTTAAGGTCTGTATATTTACAGTTATGAAGGGTTAAAAGGGAGTGGATGAAAATGGCAAAAAAAAAAAAAAAAACAAAAAAAAAGAAAGATGTAGATAGACAATAATACCCTTAACTTAACTGAATTTTTTTTAACGGAGTTAGGGCAGATGATGAAAATGACCAACAATGGGAAACCTCAGAGACACAGAGGAGAAAAAAATATTTGGACTAAAGTGGCATTTTTTGTCAAACCTCATGGACTAAATTAGCAATTAACTCTTAAATAAATTACAAAAAGTGCCACGCGGGGAAACTTGAACACGTGACCCCTTATGGGTTCACTCCAAAAAATTTCCATATACTCTGTTATTTTTACAGCACTCACAGGGCTCCGGTCCGATCTGTATACCTAGATCCACCCTGCTAAACGTGGATGTATAGCGAAACAACTAATTCACCTAGAGCCAACTACCAAGAGTGAATGATTTAACAGAGTAAAACCCTAATAAAGCTCAGTTTTGTGCATATACGTGAGGTCGTGAGCATCATATATAGATATAGATATAGATATGCAAAGATGCAAAGATGTCATTTTATTTTGTATAGAAAAATCCAAGTAATCATAAACTTGCCTATTTATCCTAGTTCTGAAATAGTTTAAGCGGGTCAATCTAGGTAGCTTGGTTCAGAGATGCAAGAAAAGAAAGGCGTGAAGAGAAAGATGGAATATTGTGAAGAAAGAATAGATAACATGAAGAACATGTGGTAACTAATTGGTCCACAACGTCTGCCACCGTGGTCGCCATCTATGCTGCCACCAAATTTACCTCTCCCTTCACAGTTACCATGCAACCTCAAACTACGGATCCATCATGTTCTAGAACTTAAATGTTCTAGAACTTAAATGTATCATTGATGTCAGCAAAACTGATAAAAACATTGCTGGAGCAAAAGTAAAAACTCTTGTTTATATCGAAAATAGATTTCAAATTGTGCCGCAACAAAAATAGGTTACAAATCAATGCGAACTAGTTTAACAAGAATTTTCTAAAGATAGGTACGTAAGAGAATAAGTAAATAAGATGAATTAAATGCGCAATGATCAAAGGGATTGTATCTAAAACTAGGATAACAAATCCTTAAAATTTAAATAAAATGCCCTTAAACATATAGTTCAACAGATATAAAAGGATTTCCCCTGCACACATGTAGATTATCTAGTCTAGTATATATAGATATAACAATATGTGAATTAAGAGAAGCTCAATAAACCTTGAGATCGGCAATATGACACACGTGCATATACTTAATATTTTGCATGATTTTTCTTCAACATGTTCGAACATCCAACATCCCAATGTGACATTCATGACCACTATTCAATACATATAAACGTTCCAAAGCAACATGTTTCGATTTACATTTACTAAAAGTACTGAAACTCGTGTTTTGTGTTTATCGACTACTATTTAAAGTCACGTGGTGCTTATATTTACTCACAACACTTTGCAGGAAAGGTTAGAGGGTTGGATCCAATTGGCAAAATTATTGGAGTTAAAGTGTTTCTCTCCTTGTGGTCAAGAATTCAGTTCCCACCAAAGGCAGATTTAGTTTAATTTAAGCCATTTAGAAAGAAAAAAAAAAACTTTGCAGGATGTTTTAAACAAAGTTAGGTAAAAAATAAAAAATAGGATAAAAATTACTACTTTAAGATATGAACGACTAGATTTGTAGAAATGAACAAATGGGAGTAAATTGAGGGGGTAGAATGAAAAAAGAATTGGGTTAGAAATGTAAATCTTTGCTGTGCAACCCGTCTATAAAACCCTAGTATCTATGCTAGTCTTTTGTCAGGGTATATTCAGCCGTCACACAACCTAGATGGCCACTACTTTATCATCTGTGTTTGATGAAATCAGGCCTCCTGAAGAACTAAAATCATTGGTGAGTGGTATTTGATTTTAAATCCTTTTCATTAGTTTTCTTCTTATCTTGTTCGTGGTAAGATAAGAACATATTGTCTTTAGATTATTTCATGACATAGAATTTGTATGATGATGCAGTGTGTTGAAGAACGATCGTTGACTGTTCATAGGATTTCGGAAGACAATCTTGTCTCAGGTAAGTGTTCAAGCAAGCCCTTAGATCTTTTGCAAATTAAGGACATTTTATATTTAAAGTTTCAGCCTATCTTCTGGATCTACAACTTGTTATATATTTCTTTTGCAAAATTATATGGACGTTTGTTAAAAAGAAATTTGATCGAAATAAAAATTTTAATGCTCGTGAGTTGGGATTCAATTGAATGATTTTGGATAAATTTTGGTAGGTTTTCTAAAAGCTTCAAGTGGGCTCTAAATATAAGGCATAAAAATTGACAGAAAGTAGCCTATTTTAGCGACGTACTTAACATCCTATGTTATTTTATTTGTAGGGCAAATGAGCCTTCTACATCAAGGTTTCAAGACCTTGTGATAGAGGCAAAAAACAAATTGGAGGAAGAAGTGGGCCCACTGGATGAGGTTTTGGCTTCTGTGCACCTCTTTCTATTGCAAGCCTGCATGATAAAGGTGCCATGAGTCTCTTACTGGATGAAGTATCTGCTAAGATGGAACGTGATTATTGTCAGCAGGCTTTCTGTTGCAGGAGAGGTTCAAGCATTGTGTACTGGTTGCAATCAAATAAGCAGATGAAGCCACACTTTTTAGTGCAAACCTGGCTGCAAACAGCTTCGGACAAGTCCCAGAAGAAAAAACATAAAATGAATCTTAAGACGGTTTTTCTAAGCTTTAGTTGACCAACAAGCACACAAGTTATCTTGAAGATTGATAATAAGAATTGTAGCTATCTTATTTTTTATGATATAATAGATTGATGATGTAAAGTTTTACGTATTTATCTGATCCTTTTAAACTTTTTATGAATCTTTAAATTGATCATGAAGGACCGCCAATGGTCAAAATCTTTTTAAATTTCAGAATAACTATAAGGTTTACTTAAACCTTTAATTCTTCATCATTCATGTTATCAATTAAATGCATTGCTTTAAACATATGTTCATCAACCATGAGCATCAAATTCATCAATCATAAACACTGATCGACATTTCCCTTTCATTATGATGGTGTTACTCTTTCTTTATCTCAACATCTCTCCTGGGTCACCTATGACCCTTTAATGACCTTTTAACGCATGACTTAAGACAAAGGCTTGAATGTAGCATGTGTTCTGGGTCAAATCTGTAAATTATATATTAATTGGTCAATTACGTAGGTCAATTATGTTAAGTTATGAACGATTCATTTATTTGCGAGTGTTTCACTGAAACATCACAATCCTTCAACGTCAATTAGTTTAGATTATGAAGTATTCATTTATTTGCGAGTGTTTCACTGAAACGTCACAATCCTTCAACTCATCTCTTAATATAGTATATACAGGGCAATAGAGGTTAATTATATGTATTCCAGTATGACAAATGTTAGTGGCTTATTAGGAATTTATTCCAGTTGTGTCGGTGTTTTTAGATGCTCCTGTTTCATAAAACCGGAGATAAAGTTTCAAGTTGGGTAAGATTGATCACACAATAAAAATACGATACAATAATGAAAAGAACAAAATATCTAGAATAATAATAATAAAAAAAACAGAGTCGCGGCGATGGCGATGATGGATTGGCAACGCAGCTGTGAGTTCAGAGTTTAGATTGGCGGCTGCAATGGCCAATTGGCGACTTGGCGTTTTCATATTTCACTCCTTCAGCTTCAGTGTGATATGCATGTTTCATTTGCATCACATATTGCATTTTTTAACGACCAGAAAAAAATAAAGTTGAACAGAAACAGACCAGCAGGAAGCTGGCCAAAAAGTACACATTTACATTGTATACTAATCTAAGAGAACACCACCACTAGTACAATTACAACTATGAGACCATAGTCAGTGACTCAAAAGATTAAATCACCATTTAACATTCCTTCTCCAGTTGATGCGGCGTCAATCCTTTGAGGTTGCTTTGATTGCTCTTGACTAACTGGTTTGCTCTACAGAGTTATTTTGCATAGCGAAAGCTGACGGGGTTTAAAGCAAATAGTCCTGTTTTTATCAAGTATAGATGTGATTGCAGAAATATTATGAATTCCACCCAAAGAATGAACCTGGATCGTTCTTTGATGGCTCAGGTTATGCATATGTACTGTTCTGTGAAGGCTCAAGTCATTTCCATAGTCTTGCAAAGCATCAAACTTCATTGCCTCGTGTGTTTCCCTTTATGAATTGTGACTAGATATGAACCTGTTAGGAAACATTGATCCACTCCCTCCCTAAAATGAATAAACACACATTGCACGAATAAATTTTATCGCCTAGCTAAGTGAAATCCTAATTTAGGTTTGCGTTAGAAAAAGAGTTAATGGCCACATTAATCCATGAGGTTTGGCCAGAAATGCCTCTTTAGTCCAAAGTGTATTTTTTTTCTCATCCGTGTCCCTGAAGTTTCTCATTTTTTTGTCATTTTCATCCAACCCCTAACTCTGTCAAAAAAAGTCAGTTAAGTCAGGGGCATTTTGGTCACTTCAATTCACGTACTCCTTCTTATTCTGCCATTTTCATCCACTCCTTTAGGTTTTAATAAAAATAAAACAATGAAAAAACCCTAAAATTCTTATATAAAAACTAATCCCCCCCCCCCTTTTCAGATAACCTACTACCAGCGTGGCAACACCAACTAGTACCACTATCCCCACCATATCTCCCCTTTTGTGAACTACCACCAACTCCACCACTGTCTCTATCAACGTCCATCGTCGATTCCTTACCCAGTCCAAATCGACTGCATAAATCTGTTATAGATGTTATCCGAAGACATCAACAATAGTTAGAAGTTTAGTAGGGCTTACATCTAACCACTAATTAGCACTTCTTTGTGAAACTTTTGAATCTTAACTTGGTTCATCAATAGTTACAGTTGTCCGAAACATGAAGGGGAACATCGTTGGTAGGGTAGGTTTTGAGGTTCTGTGATTTGGGCTTACTCTATGGCAACCTAGATAAGACTAAGGTGATTAGATCTTACTTTTCGGAAACAAGAGTTGGAATAGTTAGCTCTTATTAGGGTTAGCGTTTGCTCCGATTGGAGGTTAGACGGTGGTGGTTGTGTTAGATGACAAAAAAAAAATGAAAGATGTAGATAGACAATAATACCCTTGACTTAACCGAATTATTTTTAACGGAGTTAGGGCAGATGATGAAAATGACCAACAATGGGAAACCTCAGAGACACAGAGGAGAAAAAAAATATTTGGACTAAAGTGGCATTTTTTTTGTCAAACCTCATGGACTAAATTAACAATTAACTCTTAAATAAATTACAAAAAGTGCCACGCGGGCAAACTTGAACACGTGACCCCTTATGGGTTCACTCCAAAAAATTTCCATATACTCTGTTATTTTTACAGCACTCACAGGGCTTCGGTCCGGTCTGTATACCTAGATCCACCCTGCTAAACGTGGATGTATAGCCAAACAACTAATTCACCTAGAGCCAACTACCAAGAGTGAATGATTTAACAGAGTAAAACCCTAATAAAGCTCAGTTTTGTGCATATACGTGAGGTCGTGAGCATCAGATATAGATATAGATATGCAAAGATGTCATTTTATTTTGTATAGAAAAATCCAAGTAATCATAAACTTGCCTATTTATCCTAGTTCTGAAATAGTTTAAGCGGGTCAATCTAGGTAGCTTGGTTCGGAGATGCAAGAAAAGAAAGGCGTGAAGAGAAAGATGGAATATTGTGAAGAAAGAATAGATAACATGAAGAACATGTGGTAACTAATTGGTCCACAACGTCTGCCACCGTGGTCGCCATCTATGCTGCCACCAAATTTGCCTCTCCCTTCACAGTTACCATGCAACCTCAAACTACGGATCCATCATGTTCTAGAATCTTGTATTTACCTAATTCCTTGTAACTCTTTTTATCATAAATTTCTGAATCTTTGTAGAATAATAATGAAAAACATTGTATTTACCTAATTCCTTGTAACTTTTTATTGAAGATTTGTGAATCTTTGGATTGATAATGAAAATTTGTAGTTATCTAATTGTTTAGTTTTGTAATGGCATTTTCAGTTGTTGTTTATAAAGTTATTCGTAAAGAGTATAGATTTAATTCAATTTAAAAAAAAATAGTAATTTAGTTAAAAGACCTGAAATAAATGTAATGTCAAGTTAACACAGTTATTTTTAAAGCCAAGAGAATAATAGCACTTTAATCTAAAAATAATTATAAATGCTTAATCTACCTGCCCACACCAACGTCTTAAGTAATGAGAGATCGTCGAGACGAGGGAGTGGTGGGCGAGGGCAAGGAGCTTTTACACAGCCATGTAAGCGCCACTAAGATGAGGGGGTGGTGAAAGACAAGAGGGAAATGGCAAGGGGGCTAAATAAGACAAAGTGGGTGAAAAGAGGATTTGGGTACAACGCCCGTGGAGTTTTCCACATGGGAGGGGCAATGCCTAGGATTTTATGGTGACTGAGTGGCGTGGGTACGGCGTGGAGGGTCTCAAAAACAACACATCATGCTGTAGGGTGTTGAGGAAAAATCACTGACTGTTCATAGGATTCCTAAAGACAATCTCGTCTCTGGTAACAATTAAACGGATTAAATTATGTATTCATCTAAAGTATTCCTTAGATCTATTGCAAATTAGGGACATTTTTTACTTTAATTTTGCGCAAATTTTATGGATCTACATTTTACGTATATTTCTTCATCTACAGTTTACTATATATTTCTTCATGGCTTAATTTGATGGTTTTTTGTTTCATGCGAAGGGTGGAATTTGACCAAATATATCCCTCATGATTTTTAAGAAAATCATCTTGTTGATATTTTTGCATATAATGAATTTTGGATAGTCTTTTTTAGTAAATCAATTAAGATCTACATTTGTTTAATATTTTACATTGATATTCTTTTGGTAGGATTTTAAGTAAATGTTTGTATGGTAACACATAAAGCATCAAGTGGTTCATATATACAACTTTTGCAAGTTTACTAATAAAATTTGCTGGCGCTATGCCCTTATCAAAAAGCAAGGCAGAAAACATGAACCAATATAATGTAGCCTTTCATATTAATTGACTTGACAACTTAACATTCTATGTTATTTTTTTTAGGACAACAAGCCTTCTTTAACGCAGTAGCAGGCTCATGTGAGTCGAATGAAATGCCTATGGTAAGGACTGTCGGTGTGTTGACATCCTATGCTATAGGATATATTTGAGTTTCAAACTTTTTGACAGCACATCAAGTTTTCAAGACCTCCACGAGTTTGTTATAGAATAGAAAAAACAAATTATCGTCTCTGCCACGAGGCTATTTTGAGCAGGCTTTCTGTTGCAGGAGAAGTTTAAGCACTGTTTAATGTTGCAATTAAATAAGATGAAGTTTCTGCCACACATTATGTTGCAAGCCTGGATGGTAAAGGTACCATTTGTCTCCAACCTGGCTGTACAGTTTTTGGAGAAGTCCCATAAGAAGAAGCATACAAATGAATCTTACAACGGCAATTTTTCTAAGATTTGTAGTTATCTCTAGGTGATAATAACTAGCACACAAATTAATCGTGAAGATTGATAATAAGATTTGTAGTTATCTTTATTGTTTGTGACAAATTTCTGAATATTTGTAGATTGATGATGAAAACTGTATATTTCTTCGAGGCTTAATTTTGCGCAGATTTTGTGGATCTAATCCCTTTTAGCTTTTTTTATGAAAGATCTATGAATCCTTTGATTGATAATATAGGACCATTTCAATTTTCGTTAAATTTCAAAAAACATATACGGTTTAATTAGACCTTTAATTTTTCATCATTCATGTTAACAATAATTTGCGTTGCTTTAAACATAGGTTCATCAACCATGAGCATCATATTCGTCGACAGTGAATACATTTCCCTTTCATTATGAAGGTGTAGCTCTTCCTTGATCTCAAACATCTCTTCCGAGTCTCCTCCAATCCCCTAATGACCTTTTAACTCATGACAAAGGATTGAATGCAGCATGCATTGTTGATTGCCTCTGATTTTACAAACAATTAGTTGTCTTATTTTTTTTGGAAAAAATCTCAATAAATTAAAGCAATAGGAGGATCTTCGAAATCCAAAACAGGAAAAAGAAAGAAAAGGCAATTGAGATACTCACGGATTGAGTTGGCAATGATTGTGAACTTCAAATAAACAGAAAGTTACTAAAATAGTAACTTGAGAAAGAGAGGTTCGGGAATCTTGAAGAATCTCATTAACTGAACAAACCTACAATTGTATTATATATATATAGTTACAAGCTTACAAAGGAAACTAACTAACCGACTAACAAACTTAAGTACAATAAGTGTAGCAAAAGAAAATAAATGTAGCTTTCTTAATACAGAGGAGCTAATCAAGCTCTCAAGTTGATGTAGAGCATCAGCTTAAGAAGTTATCCTTGCATCAGTAACTCTTTAGGCCCCTTAGGTATCTTTGCGCGGATCAAACACAATGGAGAATCATGAGGAATCCGATCACCATGTTTACACGTACACATATCAAAACATTCAACTTCTATTAAACCGCCAATGTTATAGCAATATCACAAAGTCACACATACTCTCACGGCACCCTGTAATAAAAAAACTGTCAAACACATCACGAAACACACATATATAAGGAACATGGCATAAGCTAACATCTCCATTCTATGGCTAAGCTAACACGAAGTTTTATATAAACACACTCCAAATACGTATGTGAATCAATAACAAAAATCAAAAACCACAATTCAATCCAAATGATCAAAATCCATGTTTAAAGCGCAATATAGGTCAAATTGGGTTTTAACTCAAAACTTTGAACAATTGCATACAAATTCAGATCTGATACTAACTCCAACACTAACAACACGCATACAATCAAGCCATAGCTCTGATACCACTTGTAGGATCATAGAATCTCGTTATACAAGATATTAGAGACTATGTGTGAGCCGATTCAAAGGCGGAATCAATGAATCAGATGTTAGTGTACATGAGAAACTTAGAAAGATATAAAAATAATCAAACACAAAGTTCACACGACACACAGGCAACAATTCGACGTAATATGATAAAGGTGCAAAGGTTTTACAATTGAGAGCACAAGGCACCTATATATAGGTTGCCTCCTTACGACTAGGCTGTTCCAGGCGTAAGGGCTAGCTCTTACGCCTAAGGGTTCTAGGCGTATGAACTTCATACGCCATAACCACTTCAAACTTGAATAACTACGTCGTTTACATATCATAACTGCTACCCCAATCCACACGAAACATACAAAAACATAAATCTAAGCTAGGGCCTAATCTAGGGACATATCTGAAGGGTGCACTTACACTTCATTTTGCCTTCAGCCACCTTTTCTTGAACTTCATGGAAATCAACTTCAACGTGTTTGGTACAAGCATAAAGCACAGGATTACCAAAAAGATAAGTGGAACCTATATTGTCATACCAAAGTGTGGGTGAAGAGTTGGCGGCGATACCTAGTTCATGTAAGAGAGCTTCAAGCCAAGTTAACATAGCAATAGGGGTGTTCATCGAATAGAATAACGAATTTTCGAATCGAATTTTTTGAATAATTTATTTTTTTATTGAATTCGTTTTCGATTCGAATTCGATATTTAAAAGCTAACCAATTCAATTGGAATTTGTATTAGAAATTCGAATTTGAAGCGAATTCGAATAAATTTGTTTAAGGTTAAGGCTTAAGTCATGGACTTTAGTTAGGCTTGAGCTTGGTAATGGGCTAATTTATGACTTATGTCAAATTTATAGATTAACCGATGTTCTAAAGTTATAGTTGTGTATATAATTATATATATAATAGATATATGTTATTTTTATTCGAATTTCGAATTGAATCGAATTCTTGACAATCGAATCGAATTAAGTCGAATTTTGAATTTTTCGATTTCGAATCGAATTCTAAACACCCCTTCTTAGCAATGCTATCAACAAGGCTTTATACTCGATTCCGTTGAAGATCGAGAGACAATATGTTGTTTCCGTTTAATCCACTAGATGAGATTGGACCCCAAATATACCCCCCCCCCCCCCGTTTTGTGGATAGTAGGCTAATCAACATCTACTTAGCCTTTGAAAGCGTTTTGCCAAAAGGAGGGATCCATGCTTAATGAAAGACCATTGTGAGATATTCCTTTAACATAACGTAAAATATGTTTGACAGCTGATCAATCATCAGAGCATGCATGAACTGACAAACTTTATTTACAGCAAAGGTAATCTTGGGTGTTAAGAGAGAGACATTTTGAAGTTCCCCGATAGTTTGCTAATATTTTGTAAGGTTGGTAAGAAGAGGACTGTCACCAATAGCCAAAACTTGCCAACTACTCATCCGTGAAGGAATAGGTTTACAATCTAAAAGATTGACATGAGTAAGAAATACATAGATGTATTTGTAATCGGATAGAACAATATCGTTGGCAGGGCCGGCCCCAGGGTAGGGCGAGCCGCACCTCCGGCCGAGGCACATTTTCCTAGAGGGCCTAATAGGGGTGGAACTACAGGGCCCGACGATGCACCGTGAACGTTTTGATCCTTCATACGGAGGTTTTTGTGTTTTGACCCCAAAGATTGTTATTTGTTACTTGAATGGTAATTACAGTGAATAAGAAGAAGAGTGTAGGAAATGAAGGTACTCACTGGAAATTTTTCCGAGAGCAAATGTGAAAATTACAGAGAAGAGTAAGAGTAAAAAGAGAGATGATGTAGATATGAATGAAAAGATAAGGGTATTATTGTAATTATACAATTAAAAAGGGTCAAAGAACTAGTAGTCCACATCACTCATTCATGGTCGCATAGTGCACTCTTTTTTTTCAAATGCTTTCAATGTTTCCAAGATATAAAAACACTAAATATTTATTAATGATAATAATTAATAATAATAATTTAAAGTAATTTTTTCTCTTCTAATTTGCACTTTATTCGTTTAGTTTATAAATGTAAAGATTTTTTAGTTTGTCATTTCTTCATTTCTACAAATGTAAAGGTTTATTTATTATTATTTTTTTTGAAACGCAAATTTTATACCAGCTTATTTCCACCTAACCTTGCATTTGCAAGGATTTGAACCTACAACCTCACATTTGTAAGGGGGACACCATACCACTAAACCAAGAGTTCATAAATTCGGTTAAATGTTTTTGGTTCCACCACTAGGCCTATATACATATATAACACTACAAAATTTGAAAACTTATTTAGCCCTCTGTATAAAAATTTAAAACCTTAAAACTTATGGGTCATCTATCTAAAGAAAATTTTAAAGTGGATTTTTTTATACATTTTAATACTATATATGTTTTGTTATGTTTATTGTTATAATGTTAATTGTCGTTAAAAAAATAGTTTATATAATGCTTTAGCGCCTAAGGGCCTTTTTTCTTCTGCTCGTACGAGGCACTTGAAACCTCAGGACCGGCTCTGATCGTTGCAATAAGTGACAATTTCTCTGCTAAAGAAATAGTGTAGATTTCCCAAATCTTTAATAGCGAAGGAGGTTCTCAACCGGGAGATAATTATGGCTTGGGCATTGTTTCCGTAGACGATTATATCGTCAACATGAATAAGCACATCTATGAGAAGGTCGTGAGACCACATATAAATAACGATGGTTCTTTTTGGAGCCATAAAAGCAAATTTGGTGGAGGGTAGTAGATAAGCGTTGGAACCAGACCCTTAGAGCTTGTTTTAGGCCATATAAGGACTTATGAAGAAAGAAAACATGAACCGGTCGAGTTTTGTCAACAAACTAGGTGGTTATTGAGATAAACAATTTCTGTCAAATCACGATGGAAAAAAACATTTTGGACATCTAGCTTACTTAGAGACCATTAGTTGGGGACAACAAAAGATACGATCACCCGATTGGAAGTTTCCTTGACAACGGGGCTAAATGTCTCCTAAAAATCAACATCGAACTACTGAGGAAAGCCATTAGCCACAAGTCGTGCTTTGTGACGAGTAACATTGCCATTTGCATCCCTCTTTATCCTATAAACCAACTTAGAATCAATAGTGTTAGTGTTTTAACATTAGGGACAAGAGACCATGTGCCAATCTTTATAAGAGCGTCAAACTCTTCAACCATGGCTTTACGCTACTTAGGGGATTTGGTGGCAATGGTGAATGAGGTAGGTTTAAGAGAAGATGATGGGTTGGTTGAGGTATGATAGAATGAGGGAGTGTAATGGGTTAGGGGTTTTTTATTAGGCCGAAGATTAGCTGGATGGGTACGAGGGAGTGGAGGTGGTGGCAATTGTGGAATGGGTGTGGAGGCTAGTGGGATAGGAGGAGTAGGTGGGATAGGAGTAATGGTGGTAGTTTGAGATGGGGGATGTGTTGGACAAGGAGTTTGGGTAGGGGTATGGGGTATGGATAGAAAAGGAGGAAAAATAAGGTGTGGATTGAGTAGTTAGTTATGAAGGAACATGGGTGAATGGAAAGATGTGTTCATTACATCAAACATGGCTTGCAATGTACACATGATTAGTAGTCAAGTCCCAACACTGATACCCATGATGAATAAGGCTATCCCTGAGAAACACATAAGGGGTGGAACACAATCCATTTTGTGGTGGTTATATGGACAAAGGTGAGGAAAGCATTGAAAATGTGATCAGGTTAAATTATTGTAATAAGTTTGAGAGGGCATACAATTTATTAGATAAATCGTCGTGTCAAATGACAAGCTCCAAAATTGTTGTGGGGTGTGAGAATGAGCAAGAGGAGCAAAGCTTGTCTCTACAATGTTAGTGCATGATGTCCCTAGGCAAGTATATATGATGTTTGGACGCATTTCGGGGTGTTTGGAGGTGTTTATAAGCGTTTTGGTAGTGTTTGGGGTGCTGACAGGCGATTAGGAAACCATTCAGGCGATGGCAGCCAATCACGTGTACTGTTCATGTGATTACAAGCTAATCGCATGTACTGTTCATGCGATTAGACACCAATCGCATGTACTATTCACGTGATTAGGCCCAATCGTGTGCAACTGCATGTGGTATAGCCTCCTAATCGCCAATACTGGTCTGTACGTGTACACGAGGTATAAATAGGCCCAATCATTGCCCTAATCATTAGTTCTTGCCACACACACTCTCCAAACACCCTCACCTAGTCTGAGAAGTCTGGTTTGATCATTGTAAACACTCGAGTTCTGTTTTAATGATAAATCTTTAATCTTTTGACCCGTTTGTGTGTGTTATTTACTCGCATATCATTGTTTCTTGGTTTTTTTTGCTATTAAAACATATTTAGAGGATTCAGCACTCTGAATATAACCCTCGTGATTGTCGGTTGACCCGTTCGTCGATCCTACAAGTGGTATCAGAGCCGAGGCTCTTATCACGAGCGTTTTGATAACAAAAACGAGTGAAAACAGGTGGGTTTAGTGTGAAAGTTGTGATTTATATTCAAAAACCTATTTGAACTTTGAAACTTTGAGTTTTTCATAAAAAAAAAAAAACCATATTTTCAAATTCTTAGTGTGTTTTTATGGATGAAAACGTGTGTTTTTTATTAGGTTTTCTTCTAAAACTGTTTTGGAAACTTTTCTAATCATTTGGGGATTAAACACATTGTTTTGGATAAGATTTTGAAGCAAAAATGGTAGTTTTTGAGCAAAAGTGAACTTGCAGATCTAATCAGGCGAGTAGGATTTCTAATCACGTGAACAGTTCTAGTGATTAGCCCAATCGCGTGAATAATTCTAGTGATTAGCCCAATCGCGTGAATAGTACTAGTGATTAGCCCCAATCGCGTGAATAGTAGCGATTAGCTTGTAATCACATGAACAGTACACGTGATTGGCTGCCAATCGCCTGAATGGTTTCCTAATCGCCTGTCAGCACCCAAACACTACCAAAACGCTTATAAACACCTCCAAACACCCCGAAACACGTCCAAACATCATATATACTAGCCTAGGGACATCATGCACTAACAGACTCCCCCTTGGACCAGGATAGTATACGATTACGAGCCATAAACCACTCGATTAACCTAGCCAACGACCTATAGAGACCTATCACTAGCTAGGGACATACAAATAATGCACTTACATACAACATGACGGTGTCGACACTCCACAATAGCATTCTGCACTTGTATGCGGACAAGGACATCAATGAATGATGCCAACTGAAGAGAAAAAGGATGCGAGAGGGCAAACTTCTCTCTCCCAGTAGATTTGCAAATTTTTTAGGTTTGTATTAAATTGTCTTTCAGACATTGTGACAAAATATCTAAACATGGAATAAACGTCAGATTTCTGAGCTAAAGGATAAAACCACATATATATCTGGAATGATGGCCAACACATAGCATAAAGTACCTATATCCATCAAAGGAAAGTGATGGTGCAGTGCTCCAAGGGTCACAATAAACCAAATCCAAAATATTATTACTACAAAAAGCCGAATAAAGATTACTTAAGGGAATTTTCCGATTTGACAAGAAAAACATATAGATGGAAACAATTTTGTAGAAACTAATAAAGAACATTTAGAAGCAATAGACAAAAAGCATTGATGCCAAATAGTTGAGGAGGCTTTAGTGGCAGTGAAAGTAAGGCATGGAAGAGACTTCAGTTGAGCAAGGCAAAGTGTGTTAGTACATGATGTCCCTAGCCTAGTATAGGTGATGTTTGGTTAGCGTTTCGGGTGTTTGGGTGTGTTTGGAAGTATTTTGGGCTGTTTGGATGGCTGAGGCGATTAGCTTTTCAAGAGGCGACTAGCTGAGTTTCATACCAGAGAGCTTGCTAATCGCCTATGCTGCATATCCCATAGCTTTCCTGCTCACCTGCAAGGTCCTGCACGAATAGCAGGGGTATAAAAGCATCCAATCATTGCCCTAATCATTAGTTGTCACATACACATTCCCCAAACACCCTTCCCAAGGTCCGGAGGTCTGAGATTGGTCTGTAATACACATGTGCTCTGTTTATGATTAATCAATATAACCTTTGACCTTATTTTATGTGTGTTGATACCTCGTTTATCTTTGTTTCATTGTCGTTTTGTTGTCCGAACCTTTTCAGAGGATTCCGCACTCTGAATAGTAAAGCTCGTGATTGTCGGGTGACCCGAAAGTCGATCCTACAAAGTGAGTACAGACCATGATCACTTGGACCCGTAAGAAGGATAACTCATGTAGACTCGTCCTTCACAACAAAAAAAAGACCGATGAAATCAAAGAAAATGTTAATGTCAGTCCAAAACATGAAGGGAATTGGAGCGATGGTATACTTCGGAGTTATCTAAACTTGTTAAGTCTGGTGTGACATGGCTGTTGGACCCTCTATTGGGAAACCAGGTGGAACCGGACCGTGACCCATTGTCAGAAAAGCTGCATAATTTGCTTGAGATGGTGCACGGGTAGTAGATAATCCAGACTATTAGGGCATTGTGAGGGAATATGTCTGATACCACAACAGTTCCAGTGGTCATACATGGTGCTTTGAGTGGATGCCAATGCAAACTGTTGTTGGCACGTGAATCATCATGGTTTCTGTTGCAGTTACCATGTATATTTATTGTCACCATAGTTGTCTGACCTGGGATTTGCTAAAAAAAACAGCTTGCGGTTGCTGTTTTGAAGGGTAATATGGTTGTGTTGATACCCTAATTGCGATGCTAAAAGAGTAACAGGTGCAGTGTGTTCAATTGAGTCTGTGATTGGGCTGCTATAACGTACCTGCTCGTGACAGGAGGTTAGAGATGGAGGCCATGAAGGCTTGTGGTGTTGCTCGAGCAGTTCTATTAATCCTGAAGTCATGGTCACTAAGTAGACCATGAAATTCATCATAGGTAGCAGGCGGTGAACATGCAAGCATATTTGCCTTGAAACCGTTGTACTCTCGGAGACCATAGATAACAAGCATTACCAAATTGTTGTCTCTGAATGGTTAGCCAATAGTAGCCAAAGCATTCGCGTATTCTTGCGCGCGACTGAGATAGGAGATTGGAGTTTTATTTGATCCCTGTTAAGCTATATCCAATGTTCTCAAAAAGAAAACCATATGATTATTAAAGAAAAGTAAGAGCTCAAGATAAATAATTAAGACCTTTTCTGATTCCTCATCAAAATCTCACGAACTGCTTTCTTCTGAATAACTGTTGTTTAGTATGGACCTTTATATGATCCACTCACTACTCTCACCTATTCCCGGGTCTCCTCCACGCTAGTTATTATGCAACCTCCAACTTCTGATCCATCATGTTGGAATGCTTTATTGACCCGTTAATGTCTACAAAACTGATCTAAATGTTGATAGTTTAATCTTGTAATCGCAAGTTTGGTAACTAGAAGGACTTAGTTGTCATTCTTGTAATCTAGGTTTTGAGTTAGTTTCCTAGATAAAGTCAAATGTTTCAATAGATAATGTTTAGAGTTTAATAATGATCCTGATTTGTATAGGATCTTAGGCTTATAAAAAGAAGGAAGATTTGTAAGTCTTATTAGATCAGAATAATACGAAACAGTTTTGGCTTCAATTGTCTGTTCTGATATCAAATTCCAACAACCTAGGTTTTAAAGGGATCGTAGGGCACAACAGGTTTTATTATCCGGGAGCCTCAAGACATAAAGTGATCTTGTCTTAAGGAAGCGACGGGTAAAGGAGAACTGACTAGCCTGAAGTCAAGGAAGGAAGACAGCTGCGTTCAGAAGTCGGCACAGCAAAGGAAGGAAGCATTGCTCTGATCAGCCCGTCATCTGTGAAAGTTACAATTGATAATGGGAGACAATCAAACTCGAACAATCATCCCTGTGAAGGATCACAACACCACCACGCTACAAGTACTGATCTTGACAGCCACAAACTATACAGTTTGGGCAATGAAGATGAAGATTATCTTAAACGTAAATAGCGTGTGGGAGATGGTGGAACCCGGGACAAGTACCGATTCAAAGAAAAACAATATAGCAATAGCACTGCTGTTCCAGGCCATTCCCGAAGAACTTGTACTACAAATCGGGAATCTTGACACGGCTAGAGAGATGTGGGAAGCAGTGAAGGTCCGACACCAAGGAGCCGAGAGGGTAAAGGAAGCTCGACTCCAAACACTTATGTCCGAGTTTGAGGGGCTAAAGATGAAGGAGAACAGCACTGTGGACGATTTCTCAAGCAAATTAGCAAGCTTAGCTTCGAAATCTACTTCCCTTGGGGAGAAGATTGACGAACCTAAGCTGGTCAAGAAGTTCCTTAATGGCTTGCCCAAACGATTAATCCAAATGGTTGCTTCGTTGGAACAGGTTATTGATCTAAAAACAATTACTTTTGATGATATTGTAGGTCGCCTTAAGGCTTATGAAGAGAGAATAGGCATTGAGGAAAGTTTGTCAAAGAACGACCAACTGTTACTAACATACGAAGAGTGGGAGGCCAAGAAAAGAAAGGGAGGAACGGCTCGTACAAGTAATTTCTCGTCTGACTCAAAATCCAAAGGAGCGGATAAAGGTCGCGGGAAGACTACACACCAAAAGAAAGGAAGGGAAATGTCAAAGAAGCCATACAAGGACCGGTCGAAGCTGAAGTGTTTTCAGTGCGATGAATTGGGTCACTTTTCAAGTGATTGCCCTACTCGATCAAAACAAGAAGAAGGTAACTTAACGGTTGACGAAGAACCGGTTCTATATATGACTACGTTGGAGGATTTAGTTTTTCTCAATGAGGATCGTGTAGATCTAGCGAATTATGATAAGTGTCTCCGTCAAAACAATACTTGGTTTTGTGATAACGGGGCAAGCAATCATATGACCGGGAACGAAGGATGGTTCTCAAGGCTCGACAAATGCATCAAAGGGCAAGTTCGGTTTGGAGACAGATCATGTGTCGAAATAAAGGGGCGAGGAACTATTATTCTTGAAGGGAAGACGGGTAAAAGGCGAGTCTTGGAAGATGTTTATTTTATCCCGTCACTTACAAACAACATTATAAGTGTGGGGCAAATGGATGAGTCCGGACACAAGGTGGTAATCGAAAAGGGCGTCTTGCGGATGTATGAACCCAACGGTTCAATACTCATGAAAGTGCCGAGATCGAGTAACCGAGTTTATAAGATAAACTTAAATGTTGTATCACCGATTTGTTTGCAGGTAAATCTTCAAGATGATAATTGGCTTTGGCATGCTCGTCTTGGGCATTTAAACTTCGAGGCTATGAAGTTGCTAACAAAGGAAGCTATAGGTCTCCCACGATAAACAAACACAAAAGAAATATGTGATGCTTGTGTAGTTGGGAAGCAAGTAAGGGGAGCTTTCCCAAAACAAGTATCATATTGAGCAGAAAAGCCACTCGAGATGTTATATGCGGATCTCTGCGGACCGATAACACCACAAACACAAGCTGGCAACAAATATATACTTCTAATAGTAGATGATTTCAGCCGCTTCATGTGGTCGTTTCTGATTAAAACAAAAGATCAAGTTGCTGAATTGTTCCGAGAGTTTGTTACAAAGGAGGAAAATAAGCTTGGAACCAAGGTCAAGACCCTTCGGACTGACAATGGAGGAGAGTTCACGTCACAGGTTCTAGGGAGATTTTGCAAAGAGAAGGGAATCTCTCGACAGTTTACCGCACCTTATACCCCTCAACAAAACGGGGTGGTAGAGCATCGGAACCGAACAATTATTGGTACAACAAGAAGCATACTGAAAGCAATGAATGTACCTCAAGTCTTCTGGGGGAAGTTGAATGCATTCTGTATACCTCTTGAATCGGTCTCCAACAAAAGCTCTAAATGGGTCAACTCCGTTCGGTAAGCTCAAAGGAAGGAAGCCGGATTTATCAAAGCTAAGGGTGTTCGAGAGCGCAGGTTTTGTCAAAATTCTAGCACCTGGACAAAAGAAGCTCGATGATAGAGGGACTCTCATGGTGTATTTCGGATCACAACCGGACTCAGGTCTAAACACTCACCGGATGTTTGATCCGATTAAAAGAAAGATACATGTGGTTAGAGATGGAGATGTAAAAAGGAAACTGAAGGGTATGACTGGAACAAAGTTAACTCAAAAATCAGCGATTCACAAGAAGAGATAGCTGAGTTCGAAATAGAAGGAGAAAAGGTTCCTTCGACTGATACAGTTTCTGGTGAAAGGGATGAAGATACTCTCGAAGACATGTCTGATGTTCAACAGGACACAGAAAGAGGGCCGGATAGGCCCAATAACTCTTTAATTCCTTGTGCAGGTCCATCAGTGGTTGGAGATGGGCTGAATGATGAAGTCAGGCCCAACAGTGATGCAAATCCCTTAGAGAGTTCGGTGCTAAGGAGATCTACTCCGAACCAGTCTATTCTGAAACGATTCACTGATTTTGAAGTTGAGAGCATACCGAAGCTCATGCACTCGTTGACAGAAGATGATGTATTGTTCATGTCTTCGGTAGATGACGAACCTATTGTCCTCAAGGAAGCCATCAAGGATGACCGACGGAAGGAAGCAATGGTAGAAGAACTAAAGTCAATCGAGAAGAATAATACATGGCAGCTAGTTGAACCACCTCTGAAAGCGAGACCAATCGGAGTTAAGTGGGCTTTTAAGATCAAGAGAGATGCACAAGGAAAGGTCTCAAGATTCAAAGCTCGTCTTGTTGCGAAAGGCTATGTGGAAAAGTACGGGATTGACTACGAAGACGTGTTCGCTCCAGTGGCAAGAATTGACACAATACGCTTGATAATAGCTCTAGCCGCTAGCTATGGATGGGAGGTTCATCACCTAGATGTAAAGTCGGCGTTTTTACACGGAGAATTAAAGGAAGATGTGTATGTAACTCAACCAGAGGGATTCGTTAAAAAGGGAAGAGAGCATCATGTTTATAAGCTAAAAAGGCATTATATGGCTTACGTCAAGCACCAAGAGCTTGGAACACAAAGCTCGACATTGCACTTAAGGAACTTGGATTTGTCCATTGCAAAAGAGAACAAGCAGTATATAGAAGAATCGCTACCGGCAAGTTATTAATTATTGGCACTTATGTCGATGATTTAATAATTACCGGTTCATCTATAGAAGACATTAAATCGGTTAAAGTGCAAATGGAAGGAAGATTCGAGATGAGTGATCTTGGCAAGTTGTATTACTATCTTGGAATAGATGTCGTGCAAGGGGTGGACGGGATAGCTATAAAGCAATCGGGTTATGCCACGAAAATTTTGAAGCAATTCGGAATGTGGGAGTGTAACTTAACCCAATTTCCTTTGGATCCTGGTTTGAAATTGTCGAAGACTGATGAAGGGCAAGAGATCGATCCAACTGAATATAGAAGGATTGTTGGGAGTCTTCGCTATTTAACACATACACGTCCAGATTTGAATTTCTCGGTTGGGTTGATTAGTAGGTTTATGCAAAGACCGACTAAGAGGCACGAGCAAGCTGTGAAACAAGTGTTGAGATATGTAAAAGGAAGTTTGGATCTCGGCATAGTGTATCCTAAAGGGGGAAATCGGAAATTGCTTGGATATAGTGACAGTAGTTATGCAATGGATCTTGATGATGGGAAAAGCACAACAGGATTAGTGTTTTATTTCAATGATGCACCAGTAAGTTGGGTCTCTCAAAAACAGGGTACAGTTGCATTATCATAATGTGAGGCGGAGTTCATGGCGGCTACAGAAGGAGCATGTCAAGCATTGTGGCTTAGAGGTCTAATTTCAGAAATAACGGGTGAGAAGGAAAGCAGAGTAACTTTGAAAGTAGATAACTCATCTGCGATTGAGTTAATGAAGAACCCGGTGTTTTTTTGGGAAAAGCAGGCATATTCATACTCGATATCACTTTATAAGAGAGTGCATTGGTCGTGATCAAATTCATGTTGAGCATGTGAGTGGGAATCTACAAAAGGCGGACATTCTCACAAAAGCATTGCCAAGAGTAAAGTTTGTCGAGATGAGGGGGCTCGTAGGTGTTACAAGATTAGAGGGGTGAATGATAGTTTAATCTTGTAATTGCAAGTTTGGTAACTAGAAGGACTTAGTTGTCATTCTTGTAGTTTAGGTTTTGAGTTAGTTTCCTAGATAAAGTCAAATGTTTCAATAGATAATGTTTAGAGTTTAATAATGATCCTGATTTGTATAGGATCTTAGGCTTATAAAAAGAAGGAAGATTTGTAAGTCTTATTAGATCAGAATAATACGAAACAGTTTTGGCTTCAATTGTCTGTTCTAATATCAAATTCCAACAAATGTAACTGCAGGAAAAATGAAAACTGTTTTTTAGCAATAGGCCTCTTAATATTCCCATTTAGATGAGCAAAATCAAATTGAAAACAAAAAACCTTTAAAGTACTTTAAAAGTTTATAAGTTGCCAACAGTTTAAAATCCGATTATGTGATTACTACAACTCTAAACAGCAACTACAGTCCAGTGTTAAGATAATTAATTACTTAATGTCACATAAACAGGTTCAAAAGCACCCAAACACTCCAATACATGATACTTAAAATCGCTTAAAAATTCACAGCTTGCCTTACACTTTAAAATTTGTTTACATCTTCAAACAGAGACTACAGGCCAATGTTTACCAGTATTGATTATATAATGCCACGGAATCAGGTTCAAAAGCATACTAAAACACCCCATAAACATGTCATCATCCTCAATGCAGGGTCAAAAGATTAACAAGGAACAACCTTTTTCTTTCTTAGTGTTTTTCTTCCTAGTCTATGTTAGCTATCAAAAGAAAGAAAAGAATAACAGGAGAGGAAATCAATCAATTCATAGCTAAATTCGTTTACAATGAGATCCCCTGTATTTATACTAAGCTTCCCTCCCTCCAACTGTGATATACGTTAAATTATACATATATAAATCCCCGATTAAACTCCCAAATTACGCGTTTTCGACCATAATTGCACGAATTCGGTACTTAACCGCTTCATATATTTATTGCAGGTCTTAAACGACGCCCCAAAGACAAAGTCGAAGAAATCAGACAAAATCTGGACTAAACGGACAGTTGCTGCACAATCAGGCAAATCTGGAAGATGTGCACGGCCGTGCACCCCCAAGCGCACGGTCGTGCGAGCTCATGTGGCACGGCAGTGCAGCTGCTAGTGCACATCAGATTCTCGGGCACCTTGATCAGCACTCCCGTGCACATACCCGTGCAACCCAGTTCCTCGGCTACACTGCCAGTGCACCAGCCAGTGCACACCTTGTACCCGGACACCACCAGACCCGCACGGCCGTGCACCCCAGGTGCACGGCCGTGCGCAACCCTAAGCAGTTAATGCGGAAAAATATCGGTTATCGGTTGAGGACCGATATTTGATATATCGTTTTTTGCGGTGAGATATCGGTGAGATATCGGTCATTGCAAAATCTATATACATGTATTTTTATGCATAAATATAAATATTTAAGTTTGGAAACTATATGTAAACAAGTGAAATATGAAGGGGGTTAAATTAGAAAATACCCAAACTTAACAAAAACATAAACCCTAGCCCATTTATAACAGCAGCCACAACTCTCCTTCTCCATTTTACACAGCAGCCACACCCACAACAACAAAACATAAACCCTAGCCCCAAATTTGCTTCATCTATTGATGGATTCTTCAGATAGGGTTCGATTTTGCCCAAAATAGACGCGTGCAGGTCTGATGTTTGTTCGAATCGAGGTAATAACTAGTTTCCCTAAACTGATTTTGACCTAATTTTTTTTATTTGGGCAAAACCGCTATAATCGGTGAGATTACTGATATAAAAAGTCAAATATCGGCCGATATCTTGGTCATCTCGGCCGATATTCTCGGTCCCGAGATTATTACCGATATTTTACACCGATATAGGCCCTTAACACCGAGAACCGAGATCTCGGACCGATATAACCGAGATCTCACCGAGATTAACTGCTTAGGCGCAACCCAAGATATTTTCAGGAACCAATTGCCCACTTGCTTGTCACATCAAAAGTAAAAGTGCAAAGTAAAAGTGCACAGCCGTGCACAAAATCAAAACTTGTATAAAAACAGAGCAAAACTTACTGATCAGATATTGGGTGAAATTGGGTATCCTAGAGAGGTTCTGAGGCGATTTTCTGGGCTAACGAAGTGTTGCACAAGCGTGGAACAAGCCCGGGACGCCGTCCGATCCAACCATCATCATCCGATCCTTCACATTCAAGATTTATGGTTTGATCTATAAACTTTTAAGTAGTTCAAATCTGAATATTTTGGCTTGTTTGTGATGTTTATTTAGTTAATCGTACGCCTACGGGCAAGAACACTAGTATGTAGTATGTTAAACTATCGTTTGTATAGTTAATCATGTCTTCTATGAATTTGGCGTTTTTCATGTTTAGATCTTGATGATCATAGCGCAACCTTGTTTCGTTGTTGATGGATTTGTAGCTGTATTTGAATGACTTTAGCGATTGTCGAATGTGTTAGGCGGATAAATGTTGAAAAACCGTCCGTTTAATCGTCCGGTAGTAGACTAGTTAACTTGTTAAATAGTTTATGCCATGAAACTGTAACCGGGTATTGGTTTGGTTAAAGTCAGTCGAATAACGGTTAAAAATGCTTACCGGCACGTAAAAGGGTTTAAAAAGCCTAATGGTGTCGTTACTAGTCTTTGACACGGTTAATGATCTTTGGTAGTTATTTTGGTAAAAATAGCGATCTTAGTAGATCTCGGTTCAAAGTTGGTAAAATGGAATAGGTTGTGAAATGCTCTACTTTATGCTAGTTTAGGTGGCTGTGTTGTGTATTCGGTATCGCTTCCCTGAATTAGTGAGGTTAGAAAACTCTTAACGGACGACTAACTTATCTTTAGAAGATCTGCGTGAGATCATATCAGCTGCTCGCTAATAAACGACTTGAAGCGGTTAACGTGTGTATTCGTGTTAGCTTTCTGTATAGTTGTCATGTTAGGATGCCCGAAAGGGACACTAACTGTCGGAAAATGGGAATGTTGATCACGCCTTTATTTCTTATATAGATGACATGCTAGGATTGGCGTATTATAGCTTATATAGTTATATTTTCTATTTGGAGTCGTAGTTAAGTTATTTACATGTTTTAGAATTAATTTAGTCTTAAACAAAACTCAAACTTATCTTTTACTTACTGGTGAATCGGGGATAGAGTTTTAGTACCGTTGCTCCGCGCGCGTCCATGGATCGATACTTGGTTCTTATCTGTACTTACTACATATATGACAGGGTACACTTGCCCTAGTGTGTGTGTTTTAATATGAAGGTCGAAACCATTTTTATAAATATTAAAGCAAAAACGTGTGTTAAAATCCATTGTAAAATATGTATAGTTACGCACACGTCAAGTTTTTGGCGCCGTTGCCGGGGACGCAACGAGCTTTAGGAACGAACCGAGTCAACTTTTTGCCAGTGTACATGCTTGTGAATACTTGTTTATACTTTGTTGATTCTTT
Organism: Ambrosia trifida; assembly: GCA_028751855.1. Taxonomy (NCBI): domain Eukaryota; kingdom Viridiplantae; phylum Streptophyta; class Magnoliopsida; order Asterales; family Asteraceae; genus Ambrosia; species Ambrosia trifida. Next base: position 86,840,718 of record CM054130.1, on the reverse strand, counting down.
ATTTCATTCAGTTAATTGCATATATGATTCATTGATTTTTTATTAGATTTATCTGTCTGTTGATATATTGGATTGATTTTAGATTGGTTCATAGGTTTGCATATATATTTGTTCATTTTTTTTGCTTATTGGATTGAATTGAGTATTATTCATTCATTAGGATGTTGATAGATTTAATTTGTTAAATATTGGATTTATTGGTTTGTCTATGAATTTGATTGATTCATTATTTGATTTATTTGTCCGGATTCGGACTAATTGTTAATTTTTAGATTTAAAAAGTTAAATTCTTTATTTATTGACCATGTGTTCATATGTTTATCTGTTTATATAATTTTAATTTTTATGTATTTATGGTTTTATGTAAATATTAATGGAAGTCTGGGTATGTTACGTTTGAATTTGATAGTACGGATGCTTTTATAAAAGGTTTGGGTTAAGAAAAACTGGAAAATTTATTTAATATAGAAGTGGTTTTAATAAAAATAATTTTCTGTGAAAAATGCTCCCTTGCGATTCGCAAAGAAGCTGGGCTTATGGTTCCGCCTTTAGCGAGTTCCTAATTACCCCGGGGTTTTATCTTTTTTTTTTTTTTTTTTTTTTGCGATACGCGAACAGGATCACCATTTTATTCAAACAAAATCATGTTTAAACAAAATCAAAACTTGTATAAAAACAGAGCAAAACTTACTGATCAGATATTGGGTGAAATTGGGTATCCTAGAGAGGTTCTGAGGCGATTTTCTGGGCTAACGAAGTGTTGCACAAGCGTGGAACAAGCCCGGGACGCCGTCCGATCCAACCATCATCATCCGATCCTTCACATTCAAGATTTATGGTTTGATCTATAAACTTTTAAGTAGTTCAAATCTGAATATTTTGGCTTGTTTGTGATGTTTATTTAGTTAATCGTACGCCTACGGGCAAGAACACTAGTATGTAGTATGTTAAACTATCGTTTGTATAGTTAATCATGTCTTCTATGAATTTGGCGTTTTTCATGTTTAGATCTTGATGATCATAGCGCAACCTTGTTTCGTTGTTGATGGATTTGTAGCTGTATTTGAATGACTTTAGCGATTGTCGAATGTGTTAGGCGGATAAATGTTATCGTCCGGTAGTAGACTAGTTAACTTGTTAAATAGTTTATGCCATGAAACTGTAACCGGGTATTGGTTTGGTTAAAGTCAGTCGAATAACGGTTAAAAATGCTTACCGGCACGTAAAAGGGTTTAAAAAGCCTAATGGTGTCGTTACTAGTCTTTGACACGGTTAATGATCTTTGGTAGTTATTTTGGTAAAAATAGCGATCTTAGTAGATCTCGGTTCAAAGTTGGTAAAATGGAATAGGTTGTGAAATGCTCTACTTTATGCTAGTTTAGGTGGCTGTGTTGTGTATTCGGTATCGCTTCCCTGAATTAGTGAGGTTAGAAAACTCTTAACGGACGACTAACTTATCTTTAGAAGATCTGCGTGAGATCATATCAGCTGCTCGCTAATAAACGACTTGAAGCGGTTAACGTGTGTATTCGTGTTAGCTTTCTGTATAGTTGTCATGTTAGGATGCCCGAAAGGGACACTAACTGTCGGAAAATGGGAATGTTGATCACGCCTTTATTTCTTATATAGATGACATGCTAGGATTGGCGTATTATAGCTTATATAGTTATATTTTCTATTTGGAGTCGTAGTTAAGTTATTTACATGTTTTAGAATTAATTTAGTCTTAAACAAAACTCAAACTTATCTTTTACTTACTGGTGAATCGGGGATAGAGTTTTAGTACCGTTGCTCCGCGCGCGTCCATGGATCGATACTTGGTTCTTATCTGTACTTACTACATATATGACAGGGTACACTTGCCCTAGTGTGTGTGTTTTAATATGAAGGTCGAAACCATTTTTATAAATATTAAAGCAAAAACGTGTGTTAAAATCCATTGTAAAATATGTATAGTTACGCACACGTCAAGTTTTTGGCGCCGTTGCCGGGGACGCAACGAGCTTTAGGAACGAACCGAGTCAACTTTTTGCCAGTGTACATGCTTGTGAATACTTGTTTATACTTTGTTGATTCTTTATTTCATTCAGTTAATTGCATATATGATTCATTGATTTTTTATTAGATTTATCTGTCTGTTGATATATTGGATTGATTTTAGATTGGTTCATAGGTTTGCATATATATTTGTTCATTTTTTTTGCTTATTGGATTGAATTGAGTATTATTCATTCATTAGGATGTTGATAGATTTAATTTGTTAAATATTGGATTTATTGGTTTGTCTATGAATTTGATTGATTCATTATTTGATTTATTTGTCCGGATTCGGACTAATTGTTAATTTTTAGATTTAAAAAGTTAAATTCTTTATTTATTGACCATGTGTTCATATGTTTATCTGTTTATATAATTTTAATTTTTATGTATTTATAGTTTTATGTAAATATTAATGGAAGTCTGGGTATGTTACGTTTGAATTTGATAGTACGGATGCTTTTATAAAAGGTTTGGGTTAAGAAAAACTGGAAAATTTATTTAATATAGAAGTGGTTTTAATAAAAATAATTTTTTGTGAAAAATGCTCCCTTGCGATTCGCAAAGAAGCTGGGCTTATGGTTCCGCCTTTAGCGAGTTCCTAATTACCCCGGGGTTTTATCTTTTTTTTTTTTTTTTTTTTTTGCGATACGCGAACAGGATCACCATTTTATTCAAACAAAATCATGTTTAAACAAAATCAAAACTTGTATAAAAACAGAGCAAAACTTACTGATCAGATATTGGGTGAAATTGGGTATCCTAGAGAGGTTCTGAGGCGATTTTCTGGGCTAACGGAAGTGTTGCACAAGCGTGGAACAAGCCCTGGACGCCGTCCGATCCAACCATCATCATCCGATCCTTCACATTCAAGATTTATGGTTTGATCTATAAACTTTTAAGTAGTTCAAATCTGAATATTTTGGCTTGTTTGTGATGTTTATTTAGTTAATCGTACGCCTACGGGCAAGAACACTAGTATGTAGTATGTTAAACTATCGTTTGTATAGTTAATCATGTCTTCTATGAATTTGGCGTTTTTCATGTTTAGATCTTGATGATCATAGCGCAACCTTGTTTCGTTGTTGATGGATTTGTAGCTGTATTTGAATGACTTTAGCGATTGTCGAATGTGTTAGGCGGATAAATGTTATCGTCCGGTAGTAGACTAGTTAACTTGTTAAATAGTTTATGCCATGAAACTGTAACCGGGTATTGGTTTGGTTAAAGTCAGTCGAATAACGGTTAAAAATGCTTACCGGCACGTAAAAGGGTTTAAAAAGCCTAATGGTGTCGTTACTAGTCTTTGACACGGTTAATGATCTTTGGTAGTTATTTTGGTAAAAATAGCGATCTTAGTAGATCTCGGTTCAAAGTTGGTAAAATGGAATAGGTTGTGAAATGCTCTACTTTATGCTAGTTTAGGTGGCTGTGTTGTGTATTCGGTATCGCTTCCCTGAATTAGTGAGGTTAGAAAACTCTTAACGGACGACTAACTTATCTTTAGAAGATCTGCGTGAGATCATATCAGCTGCTCGCTAATAAACGACTTGAAGCGGTTAACGTGTGTATTCGTGTTAGCTTTCTGTATAGTTGTCATGTTAGGATGCCCGAAAGGGACACTAACTGTCGGAAAATGGGAATGTTGATCACGCCTTTATTTCTTATATAGATGACATGCTAGGATTGGCGTATTATAGCTTATATAGTTATATTTTCTATTTGGAGTCGTAGTTAAGTTATTTACATGTTTTAGAATTAATTTAGTCTTAAACAAAACTCAAACTTATCTTTTACTTACTGGTGAATCGGGGATAGAGTTTTAGTACCGTTGCTCCGCGCGCGTCCATGGATCGATACTTGGTTCTTATCTGTACTTACTACATATATGACAGGGTACACTTGCCCTAGTGTGTGTGTTTTAATATGAAGGTCGAAACCATTTTTATAAATATTAAAGCAAAAACGTGTGTTAAAATCCATTGTAAAATATGTATAGTTACGCACACGTCAAGTTTTTGGCGCCGTTGCCGGGGACGCAACGAGCTTTAGGAACGAACCGAGTCAACTTTTTGCCAGTGTACATGCTTGTGAATACTTGTTTATACTTTGTTGATTCTTTATTTCATTCAGTTAATTGCATATATGATTCATTGATTTTTTATTAGATTTATCTGTCTGTTGATATATTGGATTGATTTTAGATTGGTTCATAGGTTTGCATATATATTTGTTCATTTTTTTTGCTTATTGGATTGAATTGAGTATTATTCATTCATTAGGATGTTGATAGATTTAATTTGTTAAATATTGGATTTATTGGTTTGTCTATGAATTTGATTGATTCATTATTTGATTTATTTGTCCGGATTCGGACTAATTGTTAATTTTTAGATTTAAAAAGTTAAATTCTTTATTTATTGACCATGTGTTCATATGTTTATCTGTTTATATAATTTTAATTTTTATGTATTTATGGTTTTATGTAAATATTAATGGAAGTCTGGGTATGTTACGTTTGAATTTGATAGTACGGATGCTTTTATAAAAGGTTTGGGTTAAGAAAAACTGGAAAATTTATTTAATATAGAAGTGGTTTTAATAAAAATAATTTTCTGTGAAAAATGCTCCCTTGCGATTCGCAAAGAAGCTGGGCTTATGGTTCCGCCTTTAGCGAGTTCCTAATTACCCCGGGGTTTTATCTTTTTTTTTTTTTTTTTTTTTTGCGATACGCGAACAGGATCACCATTTTATTCAAACAAAATCATGTTTAAACAAAATCAAAACTTGTATAAAAACAGAGCAAAACTTACTGATCAGATATTGGGTGAAATTGGGTATCCTAGAGAGGTTCTGAGGCGATTTTCTGGGCTAACGAAGTGTTGCACAAGCGTGGAACAAGCCCGGGACGCCGTCCGATCCAACCATCATCATCCGATCCTTCACATTCAAGATTTATGGTTTGATCTATAAACTTTTAAGTAGTTCAAATCTGAATATTTTGGCTTGTTTGTGATGTTTATTTAGTTAATCGTACGCCTACGGGCAAGAACACTAGTATGTAGTATGTTAAACTATCGTTTGTATAGTTAATCATGTCTTCTATGAATTTGGCGTTTTTCATGTTTAGATCTTGATGATCATAGCGCAACCTTGTTTCGTTGTTGATGGATTTGTAGCTGTATTTGAATGACTTTAGCGATTGTCGAATGTGTTAGGCGGATAAATGTTGAAAAACCGTCCGTTTAATCGTCCGGTAGTAGACTAGTTAACTTGTTAAATAGTTTATGCCATGAAACTGTAACCGGGTATTGGTTTGGTTAAAGTCAGTCGAATAACGGTTAAAAATGCTTACCGGCACGTAAAAGGGTTTAAAAAGCCTAATGGTGTCGTTACTAGTCTTTGACACGGTTAATGATCTTTGGTAGTTATTTTGGTAAAAATAGCGATCTTAGTAGATCTGGGTTCAAAGTTGGTAAAATGGAATAGGTTGTGAAATGCTCTACTTTATGCTAGTTTAAGTGGCTGTGTTGTGTATTCGGTATCGCTTCTCTGAATTAGTGAGGTTAGAAAACTCTTAACGGATGACTAACTTATCTTTAGAAGATCTGCGTGAGATCATATCAGCTGCTCGCTAATAAACGACTTGAAGCGGTTAACGTGTGTATTCGTGTTAGCTTTCTGTATAGTTGTCATGTTAGGATGCCCGAAAGGGACACTAACTGTCGGAAAATGGGAATGTTGATCACGCCTTTATTTCTTATATAGATGACATGCTAGGATTGGCGTATTATAGCTTATATAGTTATATTTTCTATTTGGAGTCGTAGTTAAGTTATTTACATGTTTTAGAATTAATTTAGTCTTAAACAAAACTCAAACTTATCTTTTACTTACTGGTGAATCGGGGATAGAGTTTTAGTACCATTGCTCCGCGCGCGTCCATGGATCGATACTTGGTTCTTATCTGTACTTACTACATATATGACAGGGTACACTTGGCCTAGTGTGTGTTTTAATATGAAGGTCGAAACCATTTTTATAAATATTAAAGCAAAAACGTGTGTTAAAATCCATTGTAAAATATGTATAGTTACGCACACGTCAAACTGCTATTAACTAACATTTGAATACTATGACTATTGACCATATTGACCCTCTAACTTATTACTTATTACAAAACAGACCCTTATAGTCCTTTACTACTAACATAACCTCCCCCAAACATCATTCTTGTCCTCAAGAATGGAAGTCTGGAAACCTCAGCTGAAAATCAGAGCTATACTCCCAAGTTGCCTCTGAAATTGGTAAGTCCTTCCAATGAATTAAGAACTGTTGTGCCAATCGGCCACCTCTTTTAATCAATCTCTTGTCAATAATTGCCCTAGGTTGAAGCAAAAACCGGGGACCAACCGGAAAAGAAGTGACTGGAGTGTGATTACCATGGGCTTTCTTCAACAGGGATACACGGAACACATCATGAATCTTAGCATCATCAGGTAAGTCTAGCTTATAAGCAACAGTTCCAATTTTGGCTAAAATTGGAAATGGTCCAAAGTACTAAGGACCCAATTTTGAATGCTTCTGCACTCTCATAGTAGTCTGCACAAAAGGCCTTAACTTTAAGTAGACCCAGTCACCCACATTAAAAGTTCTTTCACTCCTTTTGTCAGCTTGTTGCTTCATTCTATTTCTAGCTTGAACTAAGGACTCTTTGAGTTTAACAATCATAGCCTCCCTGTCTGAATGTAACTCTTCCACTACTGCTATTTGTGTATCATTAGGGATGAAAGGAATGTGCAATAGGGGTGGAAACCCATACAAGGCCTCAAATGGGGACATCTTAATGGCTGAATGATGGGTAGTGTTGTACCACCATTCAGCTAGGCTTAGCCATTTCATCCATTGTATGGCAGAATGCATACACATGCATCTCATATATGATTCCAAGCAACGATTTAATACCTCAGTCTGACCATCACTTTGTGGATGGTAAGCAGCGGATAAAGACAGTTGCACACCCTGCAACCTCATAAACTCTTTCCAAAATAGGCTTAGAAAAATAGGGTCTCTATCAGAGAAAATAGTGACTGGACAACCATGTAGCTTAAAAATTGTGTCCAAAAAGAGTTGAGCAATGTGAGGAGCAGTGTAAGGATGAGTGAGTGGTAGGAAATGTGCATACTTAGTGAGCCTGTCTACAATAACCAAGATAGAATCTTTACCTTGAAACTTTGGAAGACTAGAAATGAAATCCATAGATATGTCTATGAAGACATGAGAGGGAGTTTGTAATTGTAACATCCCGAAAATTAGTGCACTATCATGTTTAAATAAAATGACTAACCGGGTTTTATCGAATATATGGACCGATTAATGGGTTTTGGCACGTGACCCTTTATTTAGTGGACTTAGAAGGGCCGGAAGATTGTTTTAAAAGTAACGTCGAAGCAAAACTCAATGGAACGAAAACATGGGGACCAGTTGTCATTATTTTAGGGTGGTTTTTTTATAACTTTGGGGACAAGTTATGTACAAGAATTAGTCTAGGTGCTTGTGTGCAAATATTAGTTTTAAAACTTATTAATAAGGGGTAAGCCCTAGGTCATTAAATACCATGCGTGTATTTTGCGGCTGAGATGCAAACGAGAGGGAGAAAGCAGAAAGACAACGGAGCGACAATGATGATTCACGGTGGTGTCTCTAATTACGCGACTTCCATTTCACTCCCAGATCACTTTCTATATGTCTTGCACATACACTTGTTTATTAGTTTTGATGTCTCGTTTTGCATGGAGATGAATTAAGGATTGGGTTCGGTTGTGGTTGTGGAGGTCGACGGGGATATGCATGCGAACGGTGGTGGTGGTGTTCTAGCGTGAAGATGGTTGCGGTTGTAGCCTGTAATGGTGACGGTTGTAGCGGAGGTCGACAATGACCATTTATGTGTTGATGTTCGAGTGGCATAAAGAGGATATGAATGGTGATCGGTTCGTTGCGGTCATGGTGGTGACGAAGGAGGCGGCGGTGTTGGTTTCGGTGATAACAAGATGAGGTGTGGTGATATGTTACGGTGATGACTGTGATGTTGTACTATGATGATGAAGATGGCGTGATAGTGGCGGTGTAGGGCGACGGAATAGACGGTAGCTCGTGAGCTCGGAATGGATAGTGGCGTGGTGGTTGCTCGTGGCTATGGTGGTCATGAGGGTTGTGGTTGGTAATGATAGTTTGCATGGTGAACATGATGGTAATGAAGGGCACCATATTTTGGTGTATTACCTATATTCTAAGATAAATGATGCATACCCTTTCCATTCTTCAATTTGTTTGCTTTTTAACTTCTTCCTTAAAGCCAAAATTTCTCTTTGCACAAAAAATAAATACAATTTACAAAATAAAACGACTTAAATATGAATACTTTTACAATAGATAAGGGATGTTTATTAAACTCATCAATGTTATTATTCGAGAAAATATACTTTAAATGTGGCTTGTTGGTTATCGTGAAAGATGTGAATAACTCAAATGAGAAAACAAATATCAATAATCAATCAATAATCAATAATCATCAATAATCAATAATCAATAACTATATATAAAGGAAATCATTCATTGGGGCAACCCCCTAACGTGCCATGTGGCAAAATGTGAGGACTTAAAAAAATTTAAAAAAAAATCCTATCACTTCTCCTAAACCCTGAAAACTCATCCCTTCCCCTATCATATCCTCCTGCCACCACTGCCGCCTCATCCTCCTCTCCACCCGCCTCCTCCTCTTCAAGTATAGATATGGTTGCAAAAATATTATGAATTCCACCCAAAGAATGAACCTGGATTGTTCTTTGATGACTCACGTTATGCATATGTATTGTTCTGTGAAGGCTCAAGTCATTTCCATAGTCTTCCAACGCATCAAACTTCATTGGCTTGGGTGTTTTCCTTTATGATACGACTAGATATGAACCTGTTAGGAAACATTGATCCACTCCCTCCTTAAAATGAATACTCACGTTGCACGAATAAGTTGTATCACCTAACTAAGTGAAATCCTAATTTAGGTTTGCTTTTAAAAAATTTACAAAAAGTGCCACATGGGCAAACTTGAACCAGTGACCCTTTATGGGTTCACTCCAAAAAATTTCCATGTACTCTGTTAATTTTTTAACACTCAAAGGGCACTAGTGTGCACCCCTGCTAAACATGGATGCATAACCGAACAACTAATTCACCTAGAGCCAACTACCAAGAGTGTGAATGATTTAACAGAGTAAAATCCTAATAAAGCTCAGTGTTGTGCACAATACCTTAGGTGGTGAGCACCTGATATATGAAGCTGCAAAGTTGTCATTTTATTTTGTATAGAAAGATCCAAGTAATCATAAACTTGCCTATTTATCCAACTTCTAAAATAGTATAAGCGGGCCAATCTTGGGAGCTTTGTTCGGAAATGCAAGAAAAGAAAGGTGTGTAGAGAAAGATCGAATCATGCGAAGAAAGAATAGATAACATGTGGTAACTAATTGGTCCACAACGTCTGCCATCGTGGTCGTCATCTAAGTTGCCACCAAATTTACCTCTCCCTTCACAGTTACCATATGTAGGATCAGATTCTGACAAGATATTAGTATCATGCGCGTAATGGATCGAGGGCGAAATCAACGATCCGGTTAGTTGTTATACGTGTATGTTAATGAAGATGATAATAATATGAGAGCACACACACAAAAACACACATAAAATGGGTTGCACTTGATAAAATATGGCAAAAGTTACAAAATGGCTAAGGCGTGGGGGTGTTAATAGTCCAGGCTTCATACGCCTAAGCCTTCAGGTGTATGAGCCTTCATACGCATCCCTTGCCAGGCGTATGAAGCTTCATACGCCTTATCGTATGAAGCTTCATACGCCTTGTCCACATTACAAAATGATCATAATACCCCTAATGGCTATAATGCAACCAAACGTCTATACAACGAGCATAACATTATCGTAACCCAATATCTACGCTAGGGACATATCCGAAGGGTGTACTAACACCATATACAACCTCAAACTATGGCTCCATCATGTTCTAGATCTTAAATGTACCATTAATGTCAGCAAAATTGATAAAAACATAGTTGCAGCAAAAGTGAAAACTCTTCTTTATATCACAAATCCGTTCCAAATTCTGCGGCAACAAAAATAGGTTACAAATCAATGTGAACTAGTATAAAAAGAATTTTTCTAAAGATAGGTACGCAAAAGAACAAGTAAATAAGATGAATTAAATGCACAATTATCCGAGGGATCGTATCTAAAACTGGGATGACAAATCCTAAAAATTTAAATAAAATGTCTTTAAACATATAGTTCAACAAATATAAAAGGATTGCCCTACGTAGATATAGATTATGTAGTATATAGATATAACAATATGTGAATTAAGGAAAGCTCAATAATCCTTGAGATCGGCTATATGACATACGTGCATATACTTAATGTTTTGCATGATTTTAACTCAACATGTTCGAACATCCTGTTGTTTGTATCACAACTCCAACATCTCAATGTGACATTCAACCGCTATTCAATACATATAAACGTGCCAAAGTAAGATATTTGGGTTTACATTTACTTAAAGTAATGAAACTCATGTTTTGCGTTTATCGACTACCATTTAAAGTCACGTGGTGGTTATATTTACTCACAACACTTTGCGGGATAGGGTAGAGGGTTGGGTCCAATTAGTAAAATTTATTGTAGTTAAGGTGTTGCTCTCTTTATGGTCAAGAATTCAGGCCCCACCAACGGTGGATTTTATGTAATTTAAGCCGTTTATAAAGAGAGAAAAATACTTTGCACGATGTTTTAAACACAATTAGGTAAAAAAAGAAAAAAAAATAGGATATAAAATTACTACATTAAGATATGAACGCCTAGATTTGTAGAAATGAACAAATGGGAGTAAACTGAGGGGGTAGAATGAAAACGAATTGGGTTAGAAATGTAAATCTTTGTTGAGCAACCCGTCTATAAAACCCTAGTATCTATGTTAGTCTTTTGTCAGGGTATCTTCAGCCGTCACACAACCTAGATGGCCACTACTTTATCATCTGCGTTTGATGAAACCAGGCCTCCTGATAAACCAAAATCATTGGTGAGTGGTATTTTATTATAAATCCTTTTCATCAGTTTTCTTCTTATCTTGTTCGTGGTAAGATAGTAAGAAAATCATGTCTTTCGATTATTTCATGACATAGAATTTGTATGATGATGCAGGGTGTTGAAGAAAAATCGTTGACTGTTCATAGGATTTCGGAAGACAATCTTTTCTCAGGTAACTGTTCAAGCAAGCCTTGATCTAAGGACGTTTTCTATTTAAATTTTCAGCTGATCTTCTGGATCTACAATTTGTTATATATTTCTTTTGCAAATCATCAACGTTTTTTTAAGATCCATCATCTTGTTGCTGTTTATCCATATAACTCATTGTATAAAAAGAAATATGATCGAAATAAAAATTTTAACGCTCTTGTGTTGGGATTCAATTGAATTTGAAAATGTTGGATAATTTTTGGTAGGTTTTCTAATAAAAGCTTCCAGTGGGCTTTAAATATAAGGCAGAAAAATTGAATGAATTAAAGTAGCCTTTTTTAGCGACTTAACAACTTAACATCCTGTTTTATTTTATTTCTAGGGCAAATGAGCCTTCCACATCAGGCTCATGTGGCTCTCTTGAAGTTTCATTGCTAAGACCTACACAAACTGGTGATAGAGGCAAAGACCCAACCGGAGGCAGAAGTGGGCCCACTGGATGAGGTTTTTGCTTCTCTGATGCAAACCTGGATTATATGAGTCTCTTAGCTGGCTGACATTTTTGGAGAAGTCCCTTAATGCACGCAGATGAATCGCAATAGTTACGATGTTTTTTTAAGCTTTAGTTGATTAAGAGATGTAGTTATATTTATTTTTTATCATAAATTTCTGAATCTTTGTAGAATAATAATGAAAAACATTGTATTTACCTAATTCCTTATAACTTTTTATGGAAGATTTGTGAATCTTTGGATTGATAATGAAAATTTGTAGTTATCTAATTGTTTAGTTTTGTAATGGCATGTTCAATTTTTATTTATAAAGTTATTCAATATAGATTTAATTCAATTATTTTTAAAAAAATAATAATTTAGTTAGAAGACCGAAAATAAATGTAATGTCAAGGTAACACATTTATTTTTAAAGCCAAGAGAAAAATAACACTTTAAACTAAAAATAAGTATAAATGCTTAGTCTACCACCCACCAACGCCTTAAGTAATGAAGGATCGTCGAGACGATCGAGGGATTGGTTGGCAAGGGCAAGGAGCTTTCGCACAGCCATGTAAGCGCCACTAAGAAGAGGGGGTGGTGAAAGGCAAGAGGGAAATGGCAAGGGGGCTAAATAAGACAGTGGGTGAATAGAGGAGTTGGGTACAACGCATGTGGAGTTTTCCACATGGGAGAGGCGATGCCTAGGATTTTATTGTGACATAGTGCCGTGGGTATGGCGTTGAGGGTCTCAGAAACAACACATCATGCTGCAGGGTGTTGAGGAAAACTCACTGACTATTCATAGGATTCCTAAAGACAATCTCGTCTCTGGTAACTGTTAAACGGATTAAATTATGTATTCATCTAAAGTATTCCTTAGATCTATTGCAAATTAGGGACGTTTTTTATTTTAATTTTGCACAAATTTTATGGATCTACATTTTAGTGTATATTTCTTCATCTACAGTTTATATTTCTTTGGGGCTTAATTTGATGTTTTTTTGTTTCATGCGAAGGGTGTATTTGACCAAATATCCCTCATGATTTTTAAGAAAATCATCTTGTTTCTGTTTTTGCATATAATGAATTTTGGATAGTTTTTTTTTAGTAAATCAATCAAGATTTGCATTTGCTTAATATTTTACATTGATATTCTTTTGGTAGGATTTTTAATAAAAGTTTGTATGGTAACACATAAAGCATCAGTGGTTCATATATACAACTTTTGCAAGTTTACTAATAAAATTTGTCGATGCTATGCCATTATCAAAAAGCAAGGTAGAAAACGTGAACCAATATAATGTAGCCTTTCATGTAATTAAGTGACTTGACAACTTAACATTCTATGTTATTTTTTTAGGACAACGAGCCTTCTTTAACGCAGTAGCAGGCTCATGTGAGTTGAATGAAATCCCTATGGTAAGGACTGTCGGCGTGTTGACAGCATGTCGACATCCTATGCTATAGGATATATTTGAGTTCAGACTTTTTGACAGCACATCAAGGTTTCAAGACCTCCACGAGTTTGTTATAGAAGCAAAAAAACAAAAAAAAAACAAATTAGCGTCTCTGCCACGAGGTTATTTTGAGTAGGCTTTCTGTTGCAGGAGAAGTTTAAGCATTGTTTAATGTTGCAATTAAATAAGATGAAGTTTCTGCCACACTTTATGGTGCAAGCCTGGATGGTAAAGGTACCTATTGTCTCCAACCTGGCTGTACAGTTTTTGGAGAAGTACCATAAGCATACAAATGAATCTTACAACGGTGTTTTTTCTAAGCTCTAGGTGATTATAACAAGCACACAAATTAATCTTGAAGATTGATAATAAGAATTATAGTTATCTTTATTGTTTATGATAGATTTCTGAATCTTTGTAGATTGATGATGAAAACTGTATATTTCTTCGGGGCTTAATTTTGCGCAGATTTTGTGGATCCAATCCCTTTTAACTTCTTTTATGAAAGATCTTTGAATCTTTTGATTGATAATAAAGGACCATTTCAATTTTCGTTAAATTTCAGAAAACATATACGGTGTAATTAGACCTTTAATTTTTCATCATTCAAGTTAACAATAATTTGCATTGCTTTAAACATAGTTCATCAACCGTGAGCATCATATTCGTCGACAGTGAATACATTTCCCATTCATTATGATGGTGTAGCTCTTCCTTGATCTCAAACATCTCTTCCGGGTCTCCTGCAATCTCCTAATGACCTTTTAACGCATGACTTAAGACAAAAGATTGAATGCAGCATGCATTGTTGATTGCCTCTGATTTTACAAACAATTAATTGTCTTATTTTTTGGAAAAAAATCTCAATAAATTAAAGCAATAGGATGATCTCCAAAATCCAAAAAAAGAAAAAAGAAAGAAAAGGCAATTTGAGCTACTCACGGATTGAATTACCACTAATTAATAACTTCAAATAAACAGAAAGTTACTAAAATAGTAACTTGAGAGAGAGAGAGGTTCGGGAATCTTGCGATAATCTCATTAACTGGACAAACCTACAATTGTATTATATATATAGTTACAAGCTTACAAAGGAAACTAACTAACCGACTAACAAACTTAAGTACTTACAATAAGCGTAGCAAAAGAAAATAAATGTAGCTTTCTTAATACAGAGAAGCTAATCAAGTTCTCAAGTTGACGTGGAGCATCAGCTTAAGAAGTTATCCTTGCATAAGTAACTCTTTAGGCCCCATAGGTGTCTCTACACGGATCAAACACAATAGAGAATCATGCAGAATCCGATCACCATGTTTACACGTACACATATCAAAACATTCAACTTCTATTAAACCGCCAATGTTATAGCAATATTACAAAGTCACACACTCTCACGACACCCTATAATAAAAAAAATTGTCAAACACACCAAACACACATATATAAGGATCAACTAAGTACTCCAGTTAGTCACCTGGCGTAAGCTAACATCTCCATTCTATGGCTAAGCTAACACGAAATTTTATATAAACACACCCTAAATATGTATGTGAATCAATAACAAAAATCAAAAACCACAATTCAATCCAAATGATCAAAATCCATGTTTAAAGCGTAATATAGGTCAAAATGGGTTTTAACTCAAAACTTTGAACAATTAAACACAAATTCAGATCTGATGCTAAATAAAACACGCGTACAATCGAGCCATAGCTCTGATACCACTTGTAGGATCATAGGATCTCATTATTCAGATTTGATGCTAAATCCCACACGTGCGTACAATCGAGCCATAGCTCTTATACCACTTGTAGGATCTTAGGATCTCGTTATACAAGATATTAGAGACTATGTGTGAGTCAATTCAAAGGCGGAATCAATGACTCAGATGTTGTTAGACGAGAGAAACTTAGAAAGATATAAAAATAATCAAACACAAATTTCACATGATACACACGCAGTAAGTCAACGTAATATGATTAAGGTGCAAAGGTTTTACAATTGAGAGCACAAGGCACCTGTATATAGGTTGCCTCCTTGCGACTAGACTGTTCCAGGCGTAAGGGCTAGCTCTTACGCCTAAGGGTTCCAGCCGTATGAACTTCATACGCCATAACCACTTCACGCTTGAATAACTACATGGTTTACATATCAGAATTGCTACCCCAATGAACACGAAACATACAAAAACATGAATCTAAGATAGGGACATATCTGAAGGGTGCACTTACACTTCATTTTGCCTTGAGCCACCATTTCTCGAACATTATGGAAATCAACCTCAACATGTTTGGTACAAGCATACAACACAGGATTGCCAAAAAGATAAGTGAACCTAAATTGTCACACCAAAGTGTGGGTAAAGAGTTGGTGACGATACCAAGTTCATGTGAGATAGCTTCAAGCTAGGTTAACTTAGCAACGCTACCAGCAAGGGTTTATACTCGATTCCGTTAAAGCTCGAGAGACGGTATGTTTTGCCTTGAGCCACCATTTCTCAAACATTATGGAAATCAACCTCAACATGTTTGGTAAAAGCATACAACACAGGAAGACATCCAACTCGACCACCATGAGGGTAGTGTATTTGGTCTGGCTGAAGACCCTAAAACTTAGCGCTTTTGGGAGGCAACCCAAAAAAATTGGTACAGTGGCCGCCGTCAGAGACAGTGGGCTGGCCGTCAGAGGCGATTGCAATCAGCTCCCAGACGCCAAGACCCGCGGCAGACGGCTCCCTAGACACCCTGTTTTAATCAGCCGCCCAGCCGTCAGCGACGGCAGACAAATTCCAGACGTCTCATTTTGAGGCAGACGGCAGCTCAGATGCCAGCCAATTCAGCAAACACAAGGCCTAGCCGTAAGCGACGGCGGCCTAGCCGTCTCTGACGGCTGCATTCTTCCAGACGCGTAAAGTCCCGACAGACGGCCTCCTGAACGGCTCCAATCAAGCACGCCGCCGTCAGAGACAGCGGCCCAGTCGTCCCAGACGGCAGCCTCCAGCCGGACGCGTAAACCCGTGGTAGACAGCCCCATAGACGGCCCTTTGATTGGTTTTATTATTTTCCACTTCTTTAATCATAACCAAACACTCTCCAATCCATTTAATATACCAAATAGACCCAAACAACCCTATAACTTGTTTTCTTTGAAATTTTCGGTCCCAAACATCAGTCATTGTTAATCATTAAAACTCCTTTTAACTCATTTTCACCTACATCTTATTCATCTTCTACACCAAACCTTCAAGAACCCTAACTTTCCTAAAACCATAACTCATTCAAAACTAAACCAAATCACTTGATTTTGGAGTCTATCTTGTGTAATTTTTCGAGAGGAATCCAAATCTTGTGTTGTTTTTACAAGATGATCTGCACGTATTTCCAGATTTAAGGCCAATCTAGGTCACGAAATTTTTGGAAACTTTTGGGGGTTTTCTTCTCTTGATAGATTATTAGCTTTTGGTCAATCAATTAATTGTGTTATCAACAACCATGATGTATCGAAGGAAAAAATCTAAGGCCAACTTGGTAGAAAGCTCATTAAACGCAAGAAAGAGGCGTTTAACACCGGAAGCATAAGCCGAGGAAGATGAAAAGGAAAGATGCATTATTAAGAAGATTGAATATTCAAAGAACAAGAATGACCAGGTGCATCAGATTCCTTTGTCTACTTTGTAGTATGAAATTAGTGAACTTGTTTGCTATTTCGATTACATTGGAGGGGAACATCTATGGTTGTGGTGTCATCACATTCCCATAAAACATAACGAATCCTTCTTCACATTAAGGACAATGTTGACCTTAAGTGTAGGGAGGGAAAATTTTGAAAACTGAAATCTTTCATCTAAATTCTACACATTGAGGACAATGTTAGCCTCAAAGTGTGGGGATGGGGGAGAAAATGGCTAAAAATTTTCAAAAATTTTCGAAAATGTCCTCAAAATTGCATTTTAAATAACGCGATTAACACGAACTTACAAGGTATGTGTGAACCATTTTGGTCCTTTGTCATGGTTAAACTCAAGAAAGCCCACGTGATAGATGTTTGATTATAATTTTATAAAAAGAAGTATGAGTGTTTACTTGGAAGTAGGTCTCTTGATGAATCTCTTGATGAAGTTGATGATCCATACATATGTCACATACCCTACCTAATTCCAGTTGTGAGTAATTGAGCCACCATAACATGCTACATTTCACATACTATTACATTTCTTTGCATGTTATGTTCATTTGGATTTGAGTGCGCCTATGTGATCATATGTGGTAGAATTTGCATCTTTTGATATGCTTGAGACCAAGGGCCAATTTTATGCACAAGAATGATTAAGGCATTAGGCTTGGCCTTTTTATATTTACACCACTTTTATATCCTTGACCAAAAACAATCTTGAGCCTAAACCTTTCTTTTGAAACACCCGAATTAACCTATTTAACCCATTTAACCTTTTTGTTTTTAAAACCCAAGTAATGAAAGTTCGATTCTAGGAGGTTCTTGTATTAAAACAAAGGGCAAAACGGGTCACCGACTTTGAAAGCAACCGGTAGATGGAAGATTCGAACGGTTACATACTTGCTAAAAAGAGATGCAGAAACCAATATACAAGTGGTCGGCAAGCGTTTTGATGGTGTCAGCGATAACGTCAGCTATTTTGGAGGCGCCGACTTTCTACTTTAGATATATAGGTAATATGTTCAGTTTTGGTGTATCCTGAAATCTATTATAAGTTCTCATTTATGGGTGGTTTGAATTTGTGGGTATATTATCTTTTTCTGCTTAAAAGAGTTTACATCTTAATTTTAAAGCTTTAAATTTAAGGGTTTTTTTTTTTTTTTTTTCTAAAGTTGCATCTTTTAGAAAAATCTGTATGTTCAGTTGTGTTGCATCTTAAAATATAATGAGTTCTTCATTGGTTTATCATTTTGGGTAGTTTGAATTTGTTGGATTGCAGGTTGAAATTTGATTAGGTGGATGCACAATAGAGTTTATAAGTTGTTTCAGTCAGTTTGTGACTAGATTATCTCAAATCATATATGGCAAATAAGTTTTATGTTGTAATAACCAGAGGTATGTCATTCATTCGATTGAATCTTTGGATAATTTGTAGATTTGGATGTTTTGATGATTACATCGGGCGATAATGCATTCACATCAGGCATGTTCTTTGATGAAACGATTTGATGATCTGATGACGACTCCTTGAAAATGAATTGCATCAATATGGTTAGGGGTATGCATCAGGTTATTTTTTGGGGTATCGAGTTTTTCAGGTCGGATGGTTTAGGTTTTTGGCTAAGAAAAAGTGACCCAATAACCGAACCAAACAATATCCAAGTAGATTGATTTTACACTTTGTCACTATTTTGTATTTGTGAATCTTTGTTTCTTATTAAAATTTTAATTCAAAAAATACAATGAATCGATAGTTACCAGAAACGAGCCGCGAAGCGCGTGAGGATCCATCTAGTTCCATTTGTTTAAGGCTTTAATACATACAATGACCTGTTACATATTTGTTAGTAATCATGTTTGTCAAATCATGAAGCGCGCGAGGATCCATCTAGTTCCATTTGTTTAAGGCTACGCCGTGACATTTATTTTCAAATGATCGAAACTTGTTTGAAGGCCACGTAATGTCGATACAATATATTTTGTAAACGTTAAACGTAGTGTCGGATTAGTTTGTAATTAAATAAATATGGATTATATAATGAAATGATGTTTTTGTTGTTAGTTTGCTAGTTATTTTGCATACAATAAAATGGCAATTAATCCAGGAGGGCAAATATGTAATTTTACAAAAAAAAAAATTTGTTTTTTAGATTAAAAAATTATGACACGCAAAGAACGTCATAAAATTCTGTCATAAAATCTGTCCTAAAAAAGTGTCATAAAAATGTATGTCATTAAAAAGTGTCATAACGTGTGTCAACAAATGCTATCATAAATGTGTCATAAACAGATGACACGCGAAAATATGTCATGTTAAATTTATGACACCGCCATCCTTGACATTCTTTTCCATGTCATCAGACCCCTTTCTTGACACGCAATGCGTGTCAAGAAAGGGCTTTTTTCTAGTAGTGATTGTAAATAGTTTACAATGTTGTCGTTAAAAAAAGATGCTCAAGTCAGTCGTTGAATAAAAAGGCGCATCATTACCTTATAGTTGAGCTAGTTTGTTAGTTATTGTAAAAATCTTTATGTTCGAAAAAAAGGAAAAAAAAAAAGAAAACTGAAAAAGTTGTGAAAAAAAAGAGAAAAATGAAAAGCATGTATTGTCTTTGAGAAAATAAAATGCACAATATCGCCTTGTAGTTATTAGATTGTTTAGATTGTGCATAGGTTGAGAGTAAAGTAATAAAAATCGAACTTTCGTTACCTTGGTCACTTTAAAATTTCCCATTCCATACCCTTTCACCAAGCCCCGTTACAACCCTTTGAAAAGACCTTTTGACTTGTGTAATGACTTTGTGCAATTTGGTGGAGGGTGATTGAGATGCAAACTTATGCTAACATGGGTCACATTTGGTTAAGAGTGTTCACATACATATATACTAGTACATTAATACTAGTCAATTTGAACCGAGTTGAGAGAAAATTGTGAGGGATGTGCGTGCTGGAACATTGACTATTGAAGGAGATCTAATTTTGGGGAAACACTTGTTTTGAGCATAAAAATCCTAAGTATATCATGACATTCTAAAGCGTGTGGATAGAATGAGTTAGGTATGACTTAGGACCTTAACTTGCCATGTTAGGCTAAATCTTTTGTATCATGCCTAGGAAGTAAACAATTGAAGCTTTAAGGTTTAAACATTTGGGTATTACTTTAACTTTTTAATTGTGTGATTGTGTGTTTGAATTAACTGTATTAGATTGTGATTAATCTTATGTTGAATTCATTTTAGTTAATTGATCTTGTGCCAATTTCTAGTGTCATGAACATGTTTTCTTGCTCTAATACAAACATAGGGTTGTATGTTCTAGGTAATGAAGTGTAGTTTAGTCTATCTCTGATGTTGATGAAACTTGACACCTAAGCCTATTGAACAATCACCTTGTTAACACCAATTGCACTACATTTGTTTGACCCATTTGTAAAACCTTAGACTTCAATTGTGGAAACCTAGGCGTGATCCTTTTTATTAAAGTATTTGCAAACTACATTATTTTTCATTCCTATAATTTCAATTCAAGTTTTCAACAAAACCCTTTCAATCAAATTCTTAAATGATCCAAGTACAAACTTTATACGTTCTCTAGCAATCTTCATAAGTAACACGTTTAATCAACTAAACAATATCTACTAACCACATGCTCCTTGGATTGATACCCTACTTATCCTATCTACCTAGGTAAATTAGGTTTTGTATGAACCGTGACGACCGGTTCATCATTAGGCCGTATAAGGACTTATGAAGAAGGAAAACATGAACAATTCGAGTTTTGTCAATAAACCAGGTGATTGTTGAGATAAACAATTTCTGTGAAATAACCATGGAAAAAAAGATTTTGGACATCTAGCTTACATAGAGACCATTAGTTTGGGACAACAAAGGATACGATCACCCGATTGGAAGTTGTCTTGACAACGTGGATAAATTTCTCCTAAAAATCATCTTCGGACCACTGAGGAAAGCCATTAGCAACAACTCATGCTTTGTGACAAGTGACATTGCCATTTGCATCCCTCTTTATCATATAAACCCACTTAGAATCAATAGTGTTAGTGTTTTAACATTAGGGACAAAGACCATGTGCCAATCTTTACAAATCCATCAAAGGAAAGTGATGGTGCAGGACACCAAGTGTCATAATAAACCAAATCCAAAATATTATTACTACGAAAAGCCGAATAAAGATTACTTAAGGGAATTTTCCGATTTGACAAGAAAAACATAAAGATGGAAACAATTTAGTAGAAACTAATAAAGAACATTTAGAAGCAATAGACTGAAAGCGTTGATGCCAAATAGTTGAGGAGGCTTTAGTGGCAGTGAAAGTAAGGCATGGAAGAGACTTCAGTTGAGCAATGTAAAGTGAGTACAAACCATGATCACTTGGACCCGTAAGAAGGATAACTCGTGTAGACTCGTCCTTCACAACAAAAAAGACTAGTTAAATCAAAGAAAATGTTAATGTCAGTCCAAAACATGAAGGGAATTGGAGCGATGGTATATTTCAGAGTTATCTAAACTTGTTAACAGTGGCGAAGCTTGACCCGAAACTTCGGGGGGTCGGAAATCACTAGTTTCGAGGGGTTGAAACCGTATATACCAAAAAAATTCTATACGAATACTATATAATCGGAACTTTTGAGCGAAAATTTGGGGGATCGACCGCCCCTCCCCGCCCCTTAAGAGCTGCGCCAATGCTTGTTAAGTCTGGTGTGACATGGTTGTTGGACCCTCTATTGGGAATCCAAGTGGAACCGGATCGTGACCCATTGTCAGAAAAGTTGCATAATTTGCCTGAGATGGTGCACGGGTAGTAGATAATCCAGACTATTAGGGCATTGTGAGGGAATGTGTCCGATACCACAACAGTTACAGTGGTCATACATGGTGCTTTGAGTGGATGCCAATGAAGCCTGTTGTTGGCGCGTGAATCATCATGGTTTCTGTTGCAGTTACCACTGTTGGGTTAATCTTGATAGCTCGGATCGAGTACGGGTCATGTGTTAGTAATTTAGATGGTTCAGAAGTTGCTTAATCATGTGCATGGAAACTTCAAGGGCTAAAGGTTGCATGGCTGGAAATATGAAGGTTTATTATGCATTTGAATAAAGGTGGTTTGACCAAGTAAAGTGAATGTTGGAGAATGGAACGTTGGAAAGCTGCATAAAAGGAGGATAAATATATCAACAACTTTAGGAGTTAGGACCGGTTCTTTAGGAGAAGTATTATTTATTTTGGCTCCGTCTATTGGCACCCCCACCTTCTATTTTCACCCCCTCAAAGCGCCTCGCTTAGGCCTAAGCGAGGCGCTTTGAACTCATTCCGAGGAGGTCAGTACGAGGGGGCAGAAAAAGCTGATTTTTAATTCGAAGCGCCTCGCTTAGGCCTAAGCGAGGTGCTTCGGATCAATTTTTTTTTTTTGGTCTTTTGAGTTAGTTTTTTGTTTTTTTTTTTAATATAATTATTATAAAAAATGTTCTTTTGACAAACGTCTGGCTAACCTGAAGTTCCTTTGGATCAAAATGTCAACTTTTTCCTGCCACCCTCGTATGGTTTGGCTAACCTGTCCAGTTATCAATCTCACTGTCCAACAACTGAATTTTACTTGCTTGCATGAAAAGTAATGATCAGGAACATTCCAAATAACCGTCCAATTTCAGCTTTTGTTTAACTCATGAATAGATCCACCAAATCATTTCTTCAAGTTCATTTCACCAAAAAAGGCATAACTGTAATGATCAGAAACATTCCAAATAACTGTTCAATTTCAGCTTTTGTTTAACTCATGATAGATCCACCAAATCATTTATAACCTTTCTGTACCTGTGGCCAAAAGAACTAGGCTTCAAACACTACGGGCATGGCCAGCTCCCATTTCCACGGATATGTACAATGATGTGGTTTCTTTTTAGATAAGGAGGTATATGTACAATGATGTCTTTACGCAAAATAAAACTTACACACAACTTTTTGCTCTCTGAGATGATATCTTCTCTTTAGGTTTTGGAATTAATGAGACAACTTTTCAGTTGTTATCCGAGAGATAGCGGTCAACGATGAAGACAACCTGAAAGTGGATACCATGGATCAGAGAGATTCAAGCTAATTAAACTCATATCTCAAGCCGGTGCAAGTTATGTTGTAGCATCTTTGATCATCTTCTTGTAATTACTTGACAGATATCTCTCTGAGATGATAGATTCTCTTCAGATTCTGAAAGTGGATACCATGGATCAGAGAGATTCAAGCTAATTAAACTCATAGGTAAGAACATTGTGGATGAGGATTGTTTATCTTCCCATTGATTTCAAGTATGTTGCCACACAAGACGAATGTTGCAACATGAATTCGACCAAGATGACACACGAAGCTTTAGACTCGAACCGGATCCAAGTATTACTGTAATGATCAGGAACATTCCAAATAACTGTTCAATTTCAGCTTTTGTTTAACTATTTTAGCAACTTCCATATGAGCTACAACATAACTTGCACCGGCTTGAGATATGAGTTTAATTAGCTTAAATCTCTCTGATCCATGATATGAGAGCAATAATCCATCGAGAACTTGAGAAAGAGAGAATAAGAGAAGAGATAATAACATATGAGCTACAACATAACTTGCACCGGCTTGAGATATGAGTTTAATTAGCTTAAATCTCTCTGACATTTTAGTCTTCAAGACTTCTATGGTTTCGGGTTCCCTTCCATCGTTGACAGATATCTCTCTGAGATGATATCTTCTCTTTAGATTCTGATTGCACCGGTGGAATTGGAATTGGAATTAATGAGACAACTTTTCAGTTGTTATCCGAGAGATAGCGATCAACGATGAAGACAACCTGAAAGTGGATACCATGGATCAGAGAGATTCAAGCTAATAAACTCATATCTCAAGCCGGTGCAAGTTATGTTGTAGCATCTTTGATCATCTTCTTTGTAATTACTTTCTATTGTTTCGGGTTCCCTTCCATCGTTGACAGATATCTCTCTGAGATGATAAAGGTAGATCATGGAAAGTTGAACTTAAGAAAACAAAGATGAAACCGATTAATGTTCTTTATATATGAATAGTGACCCTCTAGCAATATTTGTAATTACTTTCTATAGTTTAGCGCCGATCCGATTGTTAAAAGTATCAAGACTATGAAATTAGTAAAACAACTGAATTTTACTTGCTTGCATGAAAAGTTATTTTTAAATGTTTGGACTTGCAATATTTGAAAATTATCATTTCTTGACATGCTTGGTAACACCTTGATCTGCAATATTTGAAAATTATCATTTCTTGACATGCTTGGTGAAACCTTGATCTGTAATATCTGAAAATTATCATTTCTCAAAAAGTAATTAAAAACACTTAAAAATGAATTAAAAACAATTGTTGCGAGTTAGGTTTAGTCGGAGGACCACGTACAATGATTCATCAAAGTTGTACAAAGCTGGATGTTTTTAATGGAAAACCAAAACGAGCAATTAACGAAGCGTAACGGAGAGATATAATTTCTTGGCTTGGAAACAACTTAAAAGAACCAAAAATGAATTAAAATTATTTTTTGGTGATTAACAGATAATTTTAAAGAATTAAAAGAAATTCAAATTTTTTTAAAAAAAGGCCAAAGCGCCTCGCTTTTTTTTAAGCAAACAATATAATTAATTATATATATTAATCCTTTTAATCATTTAAATTCTTTTTAAAATACCAAAACTATTTTATAAATTCTAAAAAAATTATATTTGTTTAATCTGTAATAAAAGTTTTATTTGTAATTTTTATTTTTCAGAAATTCATTTATTTAATAATTATAATAATTAAATCATTTTTATACTATTATATTTATAAAAATCCATTATTATATCAAAACAGTTTTATTAAGTTCCCCAAAAATTATCCTAACTTTTTATAAAGCTAAACTTTACTGAAATAATTTTTAATTCAGTAAAATCATTTATTTTATATTTTTAAACAATTTTTGTTAGATTTAATCATAATTAATTCATAATAAATCCAATTTTCATCATTTTTGCACCAAAATTTTATACAAATTATTTTTAATCATTTAGAACAGAAATATGATTTTTAAAATGAGATTTCTTTAATTTTAGTATTTTTGAATATTAAAGTTAATAATTGGCTATTTATAAATAAATAGATTTAAAAATCTATTTAAAATGAAATAATTTTATAAAAATTATTTTATTGCTTCAAACACTTTAATGTGCTCACTCAAAATTCAAATTTTATAAAAAGACTATTTTTCTTTAATTATCCAATTTTCCTTTATTAATTAAGCATTTTAATTTAAATCTCAACAATTGATTATCCCCAAATCAAAACCCTAGGATATACTTATAAACTAGTTAGACTTAGACTTATTTGTTGCCTTATACATAGGGTAACACTTGGCAAACTATTGGACTACTCTATTACTATATCTCAATACCAAAAACTATACCAAGGTGAGTTTACGTAATCCTGTTTATGCGATTCTTTATACTTGCAACAATTTTAAGCAATTCAACATATATGTCTAGAAGTAAACTTTATTGCCTCATGTATTAGTCAACAGTTTCAACGAGTTTCAACGAGTTTCAACATTTACATAATCATTAGCTACGGCCAAGCCGGCGATACTCAATAATAGATCTATTGGATTGACAACCCCACCCGGATACGTGTACCTCCTACATAGGTCACGTGGGTGATTGTTATCGTTCAACATATTACTAAGGTGAACCGTAGATGACGGGATGGACCTAAACTAGTCGGAGGTTTGATTATGTCAACATATTATACTATGCATGTAGACTTAAATTTACGATAGACGTACGAATTGCTAGACTTTTATACTTAAACTATATGCTTAACATGGATTATGTATTCTCACCAACTTCTAGTTGACCCCCCCATTTTTACAACTCAACAGGTGATAATGATGCTTGAAGATTAGAGTACTTATGAAGAAATAAGGAGTCTATGCATGCTTGATTCTTGTGTGATGTATTAGATTTCCACATTCAAACTCTTATGTATTTCAATTTTTGGATATTTACAATTTAATATTTATTTCAATTAAAATTTGATTACCATGTGCTACTGTATACTCATCAATACGTGACACCTCGATGTTTCCGCCATCTGTTGGGGTGTTACAGATTGGTATCAGAGCCTTGGTTATAGGGAATTAGGTTATTAGAAATAATCTAGACTATAACCTTAGGGACTAAAACAGTACTTGCTTCTCCTACTTGTAACCCTAATTGCTTCCCTAATCCTATCCTTATCCTATGCCCTAAACCTACATGTGACTACTCTTAATTGTCTGCTGCAATCCTGATCCACCATTAGATTTATAGGACAAAATCCTCAGGTTTAACCTGAACCCCCTTGAAATCCCGTCGAAGTTCTAGATTTTAATAACGAACACGTGCAATCTGGAAGGGTGAACGCCTGTATTCTGAGTCTTCTGTCTAGGCTGGCATTGCGCATATATCCCAATCAGACGAGGGACCCGGATGCCTACCTGGGAATTCTCGGGATGAGTGTTCACTTATAGGCTAAAGCATGTCTTCATATGTTATTAGAATTTAGAATCTTTGATAAGTCAACGTTTTCGTTTATTCGTTTTAATTAATGAATAAATGATTACATTCCTTATATAAACTCTCATTCATTTCATTGTGTCTATTACAGATCATGCCTCCTCGTCGCAGCACTCGCAACAGCACTGGTGAGAACCACGATGAAGGTAGTGACAACCATGGTCATGAACAAGGTCCTGGTCACAACACTAATGGGGTCGATGCTCAACTGGCTGCGATCATTTCTCAACAAATGGCGCAGCAAATCGCAACTCTGGTTCCCAATTTACTTGCTCAGGTCATCCAATTGAACGGCAACGGGAATGGTCACAACAATGGGAACGGAAATGGCAATGGCAATGGTAATGGACCCCAAGCTTGCACCCTTAAACATTTCAACTCTTGTAACCCTCCAAAGTTCAGCGGTGAAGAAGGAGCTACTGGACTTCTCCAATGGTTTGAGGGTATTGAAAATACCTTCATCAACAGTGAGTGCCCCAACAATTTCAAGGTTCGTTACGCCATGAGTGTTCTCCATAAACGAGCACTCACATGGTGGAATGAAGAAAAGCGTACTCGTGGGGCCGAGGTTGCTCTTGCTATGACATGGGACCAAGTCAAAGAGATCATGAAAGAGGAGTTCTGTCCTCGCAATGAGGTTAAAAAGCTTGAGGATGAGTTCCACACCTTAGCTCAAGATAGTGGGGAAAACCTCGCCTACAACACCCGCTTTCATGAGCTTAGCTTATTGTTGCCTCACAAGGTTACTCCTCTGTCGGTAGCCATCGAGAAGTACATCGGTGGTCTGCCCATGCAAATCCAGGACACCGTTTGGGGTAGAAATCCTGCAACTCTTGAAGAGGCCAAACGTCTAGCGGCCACTCTTACTGATAATCACGTGAAGAACGGTACTCTCTTTCGCAAGGGCACTAAGAAGGCGGTTGCTAAAGACACTCCACAGCCTGCAATTGAAGTCAAGCCTGAGACCTCAAGCAACAAAAAGCGCAAGGCTAGAAACTATATGATTGCTGCTACTTCACCTGCTACCCAAAATCCAGCCAAGAAACCCTATGGTGGAACACACCCTCTTTGCAACACCTGCCAGTTCCATCATCTTCCTGGTAGACCATGCCGCCAGTGTAATAACTGTAAACGGTATGGACACTACACCAATGCCTGTCAAGCCCCTGCTGCCCAAAACAACCAAAACAACCAAAACAACCCTGCCAGAAACAACCCTGCTCCCAACCAACAAAACAACAGGCCTACTCGTGGTCAATGCTACGAATGTGGCAGCCCCGATCACTACATCAACAACTGCCCTAATCGTAACCAGAACCAAAACCGAAACCAAAACCAAAACCAGAACCGCAACCAAAACCAAGGTGCTCGAGGTCGCGCCTACAATCTCAACGCTAATCAGGCTCGTGACAACAACGAGGTGGTGAATGGTACGTTTCTCATTAATAACCACTATGCATCCATATTATTTGATTCAGGAGCTGATAAGTCATTCGTGTCACTGAAGTTTGAACCTTTACTTAACTTACCTCACACTAATCTAGAGGAACCTTTAGTGGTAGAAGTAGCTAACGGGAAGTCTATTTCGATCGGTTCTATTATTCGTAGCTGCTTGTTGAATCTCGATGATCATACTTTCCCTATCGATCTTATCCCTATGCATCTTGGTAGTTTTGATGTTATAGTAGGCATGGACTGGTTGTCAACTCATCGTGCCGAAATTCTGTGCTTCGAGAAAGTCATACGCATTCCGCTCGAATCTGGTGAGATTTTGAAGATTTATGGTGAGAAACCCTGTGGTGAGCTTAAGCTTATGTCTTGTACTACTGCCCAAAAGTACTTACGAAAGGGGTATACAGCCTTCTTAGCTAACGTGATAGAGAAGAAGGACAAAGGCAAAAGTATCCAAGACATTCCTATTATTCGAGACTATCCTGAAGTTTTTCCAGAGGATTTACCCGGTTTGCCTCCTGCTCGACAAGTGGAGTTTCGTATTGATCTTGTTCCTGGTGCTAATCCTATTGCTAAAGCTCCTTATCGTCTTGCACCCTCTGAGATGCAAGAACTTGCTAGTCAATTACAGGAACTTTCTGACAAAGGGTTCATTCGCCCTAGTTCTTCTCCATGGGGAGCCCCTGTCTTATTCGTTAAAAAGAAGGATGGTTCTCTTCGGATGTGTATTGACTACCGTGAACTCAACAAACTCACCATCAAGAATCGTTATCCACTTCCTAGGATTGACGATCTCTTCGATCAACTTCAAGGAGCAACCCACTTCTCGAAGATTGATCTCCGTTCTGGTTATCATCAGCTTAGAGTCCATGATGAAGATATTCCCAAGACAGCTTTTCGCACTCGCTACGGTCACTATGAATTCATGGTTATGCCTTTTGGGTTGACCAATGCTCCCGCAGTATTTATGGATTTGATGAATCGGGTTTGCAGACCCTATCTCGACAAATTCGTGATCGTTTTCATCGATGATATTTTGATTTACTCTAAGTCAAAATCCGATCACGAGCAACATCTTCACTCTATCTTGAGTCTCCTAAAGAAAGAACAACTGTACGCCAAGTTCTCCAAATGTGAATTTTGGCTTAAGGAAGTTCAATTTTTGGGACATGTCATTGATATGAACGGGATTCATGTTGATCCTGCAAAGATCGAAGCTGTGAAAAATTGGAGTGTTCCTACCACTCCAACAGAAATCCGTTCTTTTCTTGGGTTGGCTGGTTATTATCGTCGATTCATCGCCAATTTCTCCAAGATCGCTGTTCCTCTCACTACCTTAACTCACAAGGGTAAACCCTATGAGTGGGGACCTAAACAAGAGGAAGCATTTGAAACTCTTAAGCTGAAACTCTGTGAAGCTCCTGTCTTATCTCTACCTGATGGTAATGATGATTTCGTGGTCTACTGTGATGCATCGAACCAAGGACTTGGTTGTGTTCTCATGCAACGAGGAAAGGTTATTGCTTATGCGTCTCGACAACTCAAGACTCACGAGAAAAATTATACCACCCATGATCTTGAATTGGGCGCTGTTGTCTTTGCACTCAAGATTTGGAGACATTACCTCTATGGGACCAAATGTGTGGTGTTCACGGACCACAAAAGTCTCCAACATGTCTTCGACCAAAAGAATCTTAACATGAGGCAACGACGTTGGGTTGAATTACTTAATGACTATGATTGCGAAATTCGCTACCATCCTGGTAAAGCGAATGTTGTGGCTGACGCACTTAGTCGTAAAGAGCGTATCAAACTCCAATGTGCTAGAGTTCGTACTGATCTTCAAGATCGCATTCTCCAGGCTCAACACACCTCAGTCACCCAAGGTAACATGTACGATGAAATGTCTTGTGGTGCTGAGACTCAACTTGAAACCAAACCCGATGGTCTCCTTTATTTCCTTAACCGACTGTGGATTCCCGACCGTGATGATCTTCGTACTTTTCTCATGAACGAGGCTCATAAGTCTCGTTATTCTATTCATCCTGGAGCTGACAAGATGTACCAAGATCTTCGTTATTCTTATTGGTGGCCTGGTATGAAGAGAGACATTGCTCTTTTCGTTGCAAAATGCCTCACTTGCTCCAAGGTTAAGGCTGAACATCAACGACCATCTGGTATGCTTGAACAACCAGAGATTCCTGTCTGGAAATGGGAGAGCATAGCTATGGATTTCATCACCAAACTCCCTCGCACACCCAAAGGTTTTGACAGTATTTGGGTAATCGTCGATCGTTTGACCAAGTCAGCTCATTTTCTACCTATTCGTGAGAAGTATTCTGTGGAAAGGTTGGCAAAGATGTACGTAAGTGAAATCGTATGTCGTCATGGTATACCTTTGGACATTATTTCTGATCGCGATGGTCGTTTCACCTCTCACTTTTGGGGATCTCTACAAGATGCTTTGGGTACCAAGTTGAACCTGAGCACTGCTTATCACCCTCAGACGGATGGTCAGACTGAACGAACCATCCAGACACTTGAGGACATGCTCAGGGCATGTGTCATCGATTTTGTGTTCGTAGGTAAAAGTGCTGCGCAACAGGGGGCATTGAAGAAACCCGTTCCAATCGTAGAGAAGGTGAGTGAGCCTATCCCTGAGGATGTGCAGGGCCCAAGTCCATCTGAGTTGGAAACTCGAGGACCTTCTCAAGTAGAAGGGATTGTGGTGTCTCCGAAGGGAAGTGGAGACCCTGGTAAGAATCCTTTGGTTGAGTTGTCCCCAGTTGATGTGGATACAACAATCATGGCCACGGATATCGCCCAAGGAGAAAAAGGTAGTCAGCCGGACTCATCTAAGGCGGATAAATCAGTACCTACGAATGTCCCTGCGGATAAGGTTTCCACAGAAAGCATGCGGACCTCTTTGACTCCTAAGGGGGATATCACCAAAACTGCTCGTGGGTCTGGGAAAGCAAGTGGAAGCGGAACGAGGGTTGCTCCTCGTGATTTTGATCCAAACAGGCCCTATCAGCCCCGATGGGATATAAGGCAGACGACCCGCTTTACCAATCCTTTGCTTGCCGAGGAGTTTATCTCCTATGCTGTTCCGCCTAGCGAGCGTGATTATCAAGACAGTATTGACCGCCGCTCAATGTTTTCCGATATGAGCTTGAATCTTGCATTGAGCCTCAGTAACTTCGGGTCAATGCTGCGACGAGAAGAGGACTTCCAACGTTCCTGGCAGGCTCTCAGGAGCGCTGAAGAGGCGCAGAGAGAACGGGAGGAAGAATTCCAAAAATTCCGTGCAGGTGCCCATTCCGAAGTTGAGCAATTGCGGGATCAACTTCGGTCTGCTGAGGGCGAGATTCAGAGAATGAAGAAGGAGAAAGCCGACGCTGCCAAGGGGTGGAAAGATTCCTGCGAGCGTACCAATTTAGAACTGGAACGTGGCCGGAAAGCCAACGAAAAGTTGAAGAATGAGGTTGCCCGCGTTGTTCGCGAAGCAGAGGAGAAACAAAAACTGCTGGATGCGAAGCAGGCTGAGTTGTCTGAAACTGTCCTCAAGCTGAAAGAGCAACATGAGAGCCTAGTGTCTGTCACCACGCAGGTTTCCGGACTAGAATCGCAGGTGAAGACTCTTGAGGAGGAAAAAGCACAACTGGGTGAAACGAATGCCTTATTGGATTCCTCGCGTGTGCAGCTAGAAGTGAGCCTTCAACAGACGCAAAACGAGCTCCGTACTGCTGTGCAAACTTCGCAGGCCGCCCGGGAGCGTTTGACTTGGATGATGCAACACGGTCTTCAAGGGGTTTGAATTCCTTTGACCTTTATTGTTAGTATAAGTGTTGCAATATTGTTTAGTGCCTTATTTTTGTCCCTGTTTGATCCATAGGTTTTTAAACGTATATGGAACGAGCCGAAGTTTGGCGATGCTGTTGCGAAGATCGGTGCGTCGTCCATGCGGAGTGGCCTGCAGGAAGGGTTTGTTGAGGGCTATCATCATCATGCAGCCGGTTTGGCTCTTGAAGATGGAGAGCACTTTGGCAAACCTTATGAAGAGGAAGCCATTGCTGCGCAGCAGGAGTTTGAGGCTCTCACCTTCGATGTCTTTGACGTGGTTGATCATTGCCTGAAGACGGATGATCCGATAGGTCAGCTGCGCAGATACTTTGAAGAATCTGATCGTCTTGGCGCAGAGCTCGAAGAGAAGGAGCGTAAAGAGGAAGAGATGCGAAAAGCCGCTGCACAAGGAGGAGGTGAATCGTCCAATGCTGCTGCCGGGTCTGGCGCGCATAATGAGGAGGCAGACGATGACACTTACATAGATTTGATAGACTATAATTAGCATTCATTGTAATGTGTCAAACTCCTTTGCTTTGTGTTTTTTGTTCTTGAACAATTGGATGTTTTCTCATGCCTTGTTATGCCAAGCTTAGATAATTAATTCTTTGTGTTAAGTGTAACTGTTGAACTGCCATGATGACTAGATGACGTCAGCCTTGGAAAAATGTGGTGCCACTTGTCCTGCTGATGTAATCTGTCAGTTTTTTTGGCGGCGCTGCAGCTGACTGATGTGACTGTTGACATCCGCACTTGAGTATTAACCATTAATGGTAATTAATGGCCCCTCTTGTTTTTTCTATAAAAGGTTAACCATGGGTTAGCATTTTCCCATTAACTTTTTATCTTTTTCCAATTTCTTTCATGGCTTCTCCATTAAGAATCTCCAAAGCTGAAGTTGAAGCCTTGCAAGGGATGCTGTCACTTGCTGATCATCCCCCTGTGATCAAGGTACCTCCAACTCCCATGCACCAACTAGCTACTTACTGTGGCTATCTGTTGTTCACTGAAGATTACCAAGTGGACCAACCGGTGAAGAGTGGGTCGATTGATGTTCCGGTGAAGATGAAGCAACTAAGTGAGCTCCAAGATCACCCCAAGATTCCCAATTTAAGGCTTCGTCGAACTGCCACCGGTTGGCAGCATGCAACTTGATATGTCTTTCCGTTTGTAATGTTTTGCTACATAGCCTTAGGTGCATGTATTGTGATGGCTTTAATCACCACTTTTGTATGTTTCTTTTGAACTGGTGATAATATGTAAGTACGCCAATGTTTTGCTTAATGAAATGTGTGTCTTGACCGTCGTTGGCATTGCTTGTAGATCAAAGAGAATAAAATAGACTAAAAATTCTTTTATTAAAAACGAAATGGTCATAGCCATTGTTTATTACAGAACGAATAAAATACTTCATAAATAACACTTGCGCAGTTGGGCCGCGTTCCATGTGCGTGGAATGGGGGTGCCATCTAAGCGCTCTAAGGCATAAGCGCCCTTCCCCAGCACTTCTTGAATTATGTATGGCCCTTCCCAGTTAGGTGCCAATTTGCCTGACTTTTCTGCGCCGGATGCCTCGTTGTTGCGAAGGACGTAATCACCCGCGCGGAAAACCTCTGCCTTCACTTTTGCGTTGTAGTATCGTTCAAGCTGTTTTTTGTAGTTTGCTTCTCTGACAGCGGCCATATCTCTGCGCTCATCTAGTAGGTCTAGATTGAGTTTTAGCTCTGTGTCGTTATCTTGATGGTTTGTCAGTAGGATTCGCGGGGAAGCACAATACATTTCCGCAGGAATGACAGCTTCTGTTCCGTACGTGAGGCTAAACGGAGTTTCTCCGTTACTTGTCTTGGATAGTGTGCGGTTGGCCCACAAGACATGAGGGAGTTCGTCTACCCAACCAGTGCGTTTCGTTCCAAGTCTAGTCTTGATGCCTTCCACCACGCTTCTGTTCGCGCGTTCGACCTGTCCATTACCTTGCGGATGTGCTACCGAGGTGAATATCTGCTTAACATTCATGGAGGATAGCCATTCTTGCAAGTGTTGGTCTGCAAATTGTGTGCCGTTGTCACTGACGATCTCCATAGGTAACCCGAAACGACATATGATAAACTCCCAAATGAATTTTTTAATGCTTTTTCCATCGATGGAGGCCAAAGGCTTGGCTTCCACCCATTTGGTGAAATAGTCAATTGCGACCACCAGATACTTGACGTTTCCTGGAGCTGTGGGAAATGGACCCACGAGGTCGATGGCCCACTTTTGAAAAGGCCATGCGGCGGTTACCGGTATCAAATTGTTCTTTGGGCGCAACGTTCCTGGAGCATGACGTTGGCAAGACTTGCATTTGCGCAATTCCATCTCGGCATCCCTGTGCATTCCGGGCCAGTAATAACCCGCATTCATTAGCTTTGCTACCACCATCCTAGGGCCAGCGTGCAGGCCGCAGGACCCTTCATGTATGTCTTTGATAAGGTAAGTGGCTTCTGCGGAGTCAACGCATCGTAGCAATGGCCCTAGGTACGAACGGCGGTACAATATGCCTTCGATAACTTGGTAATGCAATGCTCTGTTTTGTAATTTACGAGCTTCTGCCTTGTTGTCTGGGAGTGCCCCGTTTGTGAAATAAGCCCGGATTGGAGTTATCCAAGATGTTGCCCCGATCTGTGTGACATTGACCTGTTTTTGAGACACGGACGGGCTAGCCAAAACTTCCACTCGCACATCCTTTGCTAGATGATCAAAAACAGTGGATGCCAGCTTGCTTAACGCGTCCGCTGGTTTGTTTTGACTCCTCTTGATGTGGTGGATCTTGCAGTATGCGAAGTCCCGCATGAGGGCTTTGGCTTGTTCCAAGTACAGGATCATGGATGCTTCACGTGCTTCATATGAACCGTCGATATGATTAGCAACGAGCTGAGAGTCGACGTGGGCGTCCAAGTGCTGTACACCCATTTTTTTCGCAATCCCGCAAGCAACGCCTCGTATTCCGCCTCGTTGTTTGTTGTTGGGAAGTCTAGGCGAATTGCATACGTGAAGTCCTTCCCTTCTGGTGTAACTAAGCGCAAGCCTGCTCCAGCACCATCATCATTGCACGCTCCATCGGTGTATAACTCCCATTTCTCCGCTGACTCTGCGTTAGGAGTTGTGATATGTGCCTGTTGGCACTCGGTGATGCTTTCGGCAGGAACTTCCGCGGCAAAGTCCGCAAGGATCTGCCCTTTGAATGATGTTCTTGACTTGTACTCGATCGTGTGTTCTCCCAACTCAATGGCCCACTTGGCCAATCGCCCCGACAATTCTGGCTTGCGCAAGATGTCATTGATGCGAAAATCTGTCAGGACGATAATTGGGTGTCCTTGGAAATATCTCCGCAGTCTTCGTGACGCGTGCACCAATGCTAGCACCAACTTTTCCATCATTGAGTATCGAGTCTCTGGATCGAGTAGAGTTCTGCTGACGTAATATACCGGCGTTTGGACGCCCTTTCGATCAACCACAAGAACAGCGCCAATTGCCTTGTCCGTTACGGATAAATACAATGTCAATGGCTCTTTTGGGAGGGGAGCTGTGAGAACGGGCAAATGGCTCAAGCATGTTTTCATTTCTTGGAATGCGGCCTCGGCCTCATTGGTCCACTTAAAGTTGGATTTTTTGAGACAGCTCTTCAGTGTGTTGACAAAAGGGAATGACTTGGACGCATAGTTTGAAAGGAAACGGTTCAAAGCCACTAAGCGTCCCATGAGTGTCTGGACTTCCTTGATAGAAGATGGAGATGGCATTCTCTCGATTGCTTGCACTTTGTCCGGGTTTGCTCGGAAACCATCTTTGGTTACTATCACTCCCAGGAACTTGCCCTCCTCCATTCCAAAAGAACACTTGCTCGGATTGAGCTTCATTCGCACTGCGCGGAGTTGATCAAAAGTCTTCTGAATGTCTAGCAGCATTTGGTCCTCTTCTGTACTTTTTATGACCAAATCATCCACGTAGACTTCGAGATTGACCCCGATTTGTTTGTTGAACGCATTGTCCATTAAACGCTGGTACGTGGCTCCCGCGTTCTTCAATCCAAATGGCATTTTGGTATAACAATAAGTTCCTGTATCCGTGCGGAAAGACGTTTTATCTTCGTCTTCCTTAGCCATCTGGATTTGATGATAACCTTTATACGCGTCCAGGAAACACTTGAATCTGAACGGTGCCAGGGAGTCCACCTTTAAGTCAATCTCGGGGAGCGGGTAGCAGTCCTTTGGACATGCTTTGTTTAAGTCCTTGTAGTCCACACACATCCGCCAGCCTCCATTTGACTTTCCGACCATGACTGGGTTTGCGACCCAAGTTTGATATCTTGTCTTCCGCAGAATGCCTGCAGCCAATAGCTCTTCTACTTGCTCATTCATGGCCTTTGTTTTCTCTGGCCCCATACTGCGCTTCTTCTGGACGACTGGTTCGACAGACCTATAGACGTTAAGCCTGTGCTCCGCTATGTGTCGCGGAACGCCTACCATGTCTGCGGGTTGAAATGCGAAGACGTCCATATTTTTAATTAATAATTGCTTCAAGTGCGTGCGTATGGTGTCAGAGATTACTGGGCCTATGACAACCGTCTGATCTGGGAATTTAGGGTTGATAACCCATTTTTCCGGATCAGTACGGTCCGCTGGCTTCATTATCTTGGGAGGCTTACATGTTTCTGTTACGTGGCAATTTTTGTTTCCACGTATGAAAGCCACTCCTCCTCGCGTCGGGAAGCCGACCATCTGGTGTGGTGTGGACGCATTGCTATTGAATTTAGCCAAACCTTCTCTCCCTATGAGGACGTCATGTGATGAAGTCACTGGCAATACCATGAAGTCACATGCCTCCGTGCGGGAGAGTTGTCCGTCTGTCCATGTGACGGGGAGTATGAGGATACCCAATGGAATGATCACTTCATGTATGAACCCGGATATTGGCTCTGTGGTCGGGACCAGCTTCTCTTTGTCTTCGGCATCTAATTGGTCAAAACACTGCCGATACATGATGTCAGTACTGCTGCCATTATCGAGGAACATGTATCTTGTTCGATAATGTCCAATGATTCCTGTGATGATCAATGGTGTTGTGGCAGATGCACCTCCCTTGACGCGCGGCATAACGACCGGTGCCTCCTTCCAGGAATCATCCTGTGTGGTCGAGTAAGACCTTTTCTTCTGACCCCGGTGATGAGTCATGTAGCAATTATGACGACCCGAGCGTTGTGCATAATGCGTGTTGAGGTTCTTTATCTTCTTGTTACTAGCATCCGCATCTCCTTGCGAATCTCTGGATTTTTTCCTTACATTCTTCACTAGATGTGAGAGCTGGCCTGACTTGATTGCCTTCTCAATCTCCATCTTTAGACTATAACAATTGTCCGTAAGATGGCCATAATCTTCGTGATACTCACAATACTTTGAGGTGTCAACGTTCTTCCGATCTTGACTGAGTTCCCTGGGTTTAGGGAACTGAACTTGTTCGGTCTTCAACACCTCCGAAGGTGTTTTGGACAATGGTGTCCAATCGTAATTCTTCTTGCTTGGCGGTTTCGAATCTCGTGAGTGCTTGTTATTGAGGAGTTGCCGCGCGTCTTGTCCCGAAGAGTATTTCCCTTCGTCCGCGGAACCCGAAATTCTTGACCATACCGATTGCTTTCCCTTGCCTTTGTCGTACATGCTCACACCCTGATTGTTGTTATGATAAAAATTTTTCGAGCGTGTAAACGATCGTTCTGATGACGCATATGTCTTTGCTGCTTCTATCAGCTCATCCCATGCGTCAGGCACACCATCTTTTCCCGTCAGACATCTCATAAGATCATCATGTCGCACTCCGTGGATAAATGCGGCTCTGGTGAGCTCTTCGCCACACCCCAATTGTAGGGCTTCCTTATTATATCGTATGATGTAATCCTCCAGGCTCTCATTATCCTTCCGGGAGCACAACAGAATCTGAGCCTTGTCCTTCTTGTGTTTCCTCAGATGGGAGAAGTGATTTTTGAATTTCTTGATTAGATCATCAAAGTCAACAAGACTGCCGACCGGTAAACTTTCGTACCATACTCTTGCCGCACCTGTTAAGGTTTGAACAAACAGATGGCACCAAGCTTGAACCGGCCATGGTTTAGAGCTGCCTGCGCAATCGAATGCGTGCAGATGGTCATCCGGATCGCGTAGACCATCATATTTGCCAATCGTATTTGGCAATTTACATTCGACTGGCATGGGTGCCAATGCGATTCTTGCGCAGAATTTGGATCTTTCCGCAAATGTTTTTGGGCGGTATGGCATATGCAAATCATCGTCTGGGTGGGGCTGGTTGCTAGCCACAGACTTGTTTCGTGGCCTCTCAGCTCGATCAGAGTTGATCTCATTCTCGGATTCATAACCGTCTGGTTCCCCAGTCAAGTTGACGTGGTCCTGAACGTGAGTAATCTTACCACGTTCTCCACCACGTACCGCCTGGCGGGGTTTAGCTGTGTGACGAAAAGCTGGCTGTTCTTCGTTTTGAGAGTCTTCTTCAGCATCAAAATTCAAGGTTTTTCTTGCTTCCAGCCTAGCCTTTGCAATTAGTCTTTTCTGGTATTCTGCTATAGTTTTGGCATTTTCTTGAGCCAACCATTCTTCCAGATCTTCGACAGGCTCTTCAGCCGCTTTCTTTTGTGCTGCTACCGCAGACTTCCTTGGTGCAAACATTGGGAAGGTAGTGGTAGCCTGTCTCTGATTCACGTTCTTGGTCACCGTTGTTGGTGCAATAGTGTCTTGATTTGCTTGAACTCCATCGTCGACATTGATGGGATCAGCACGTTGTTCAGTTCCAGAATCCATTTGCACTAGTTTGAAAGATTGGTAGACCGTAAGGGATGGCGCCAATGAAGAAACAAATAGCCTAACCTCCTTGTAAGGATGATAGCCTAGATGCAACCACAGGATTGATCCTTCACTAGCACTTCCTGGATTGAGGTAACCTGCAAATAAAATCGAGTGGGTAGGGAGACAACTACACAAGGTAGTAGTTTATAACAAAAACGGGGGTGAATGGGGATACTATCAAGTGTGATAGCTCTTAGGGTTAGCCAAAAGTCTCCTCTCTATTAAGGAGATGACCCCTTATATAGAGGTGGACATATGCCACCATTACCCAGAACCCTAATCATAATGGGCCAGGCCCGATTAGGGTTGTCTCCACTACCCAAGGATTATATTAGTAAAGTAGTTAAGATATAGCGATAAATAAGGAATCATGGAACGATTACCGCTTTTACCGCTTACGCGCGCGAGTATCTCTCCGCGATTGTAGGAGAGTCGTTGCTGCTTCGCTGATATCACTCCGAGATGATAGGAAGGTAGTTAATGCTTTGATATACGGATTAACCTCCTTCATGCGCGTGAAGATCTTCCGCGGGCTGAATTCCGGGTTTGGGTATGCTCTGCGCATTTGTGAGCACCCAATCCCATCACTCATCTTCCTTTGGTTGAGTTTTCATACAACAACAATTATCACGCCAGCATTAACATGGCTCCTTTTGAGGCACTCTATGGTCGAAAATGTCGTTCTCCTGTCTGTTGGACTGAGGTTGGTGAAGCTCGTATTACTGGACCCGAACTAATCCAGGAAACCACAGACAAAATCCAGCTTATTCAGGATAATCTTCTCAAGGCTCGAAGTCGCCAAAAGAGTTATGCTGATAAACGTCGTAAACCCTTGGAATTTCAAGTTGGGGACCTTGTGCTACTTAAGGTATCCCCTTGGAAAGGAGTTATTCGTTTCGGTAGAAAGGGAAAGCTAGCTCCTCGATACGTAGGCCCCTTCAAAATTCTTGACAGAGTTGGAAAAGTGGCTTACAAGCTTGATCTTCCACCTGAGCTAAGCAATGTTCATCCGACCTTCCATGTTTCGAATCTCAAGAAATGCTTAGCAGATGAGAACCTTCATGTTCCT
Organism: Ambrosia trifida; assembly: GCA_028751855.1. Lineage (NCBI taxonomy): Eukaryota > Viridiplantae > Streptophyta > Magnoliopsida > Asterales > Asteraceae > Ambrosia > Ambrosia trifida. The sequence goes on along the minus strand of CM054130.1, from coordinate 86,800,900 downwards.
CTTGAGGATGTGCAAATCGATGAAAGCATGCACATTATCGAGAAACCCGTCGAGATTGTTGACACGGGAGTCAAGAAACTCAAGCGCAGTCGTATTCCGATCGTTAAGGTTCGTTGGGAATCTAAACGAGGCCCAGAGTTCACTTGGGAACGTAAAGACCAGATGAAGTCGAAGTATCCACATCTTTTTCCACCAGACTCTCCAACTCCAACTTCGGGACGAAGTTCCTAAAAGTAGGGGAGACTGTAACATTACGCATTAAATACTTGTACGTTACGCATCGACATTAATAAAACGTCAAGTTTTCATATTTATATTCGCATTTATTATTTTTGTCGCGATTATGGAACCCTAATACTATATATAATATTATATATATGTGTGTTTTGTATAAATGTATCAAAAAAAATAATTTGCCTTGGCCGGGATTCGAACCCGCGCCAAAGGCCGGGTTAATCAAACACACGAGCCCAACCAACTGGGCTGGACCATCACATTGTTTAAACCCGGATACATATTAATCTTATACGCGTGTTTAATCCTCACAGTTGACAAGGAAAGTCAACTGTGGGATTCCTTGGTGATCAATCCAACAATTAAACGCGTAATTGATCTATTTTTGGCAAATTCGTGCATTAACCGGCCTTGTACAACACGAATCCACGCCAATTACACGTCAATCATTGACTTTTTATTCAATTGGACGCGTATACATTCAATTATAAGTCAAACCTTCTAATTAACATAAACCCTAATCATCAGTATAAATTGAGGCATTCTGGACCTTGACAACTCGCTCACAATACTCTCTCAACCTCCAATTCTTTCAATTACACTCTAAATCTGTTTAGCGAGTTCATTATTTGACTTTACCTTTGACCCGGAGATAATACTCGATCCATCACTGTAAGTACGATTAAGTTGGTGGGTTATATTCATCGGCTATCAGACAACAATAGCCCTAACATTAATCGGGCTATAGTTGTCTGATTTATGCAATTGTAAAATCTAGGGTTCGTCGTTTATTAATTGGGGAAAATACTGAACTCGCGTAGTGTATTTAATTATTATGAAACCAGAATCATCACAACCACCGGCCTAGGCCAAGTGGTTGTGACTCTGGCCCTCCACAATGGTCACCCGGGTTCGAGTCCCGGCTCTGACCGGGTTTTTGTGTTCTTTTCTTTTCTTTTTTTTAAGCAAACAATATAATTAATTATATATATTAATCCTTTTAATCATTTAAATTCTTTTTAAAATACCAAAACTATTTTATAAATTCTAAAAAAATTATATTTGTTTAATCTGTAATAAAAGTTTTATTTGTAATTTTTATTTTTCAGAAATTCATTTATTTAATAATTATAATAATTAAATCATTTTTATACTATTATATTTATAAAAATCCATTATTATATCAAAACAGTTTTATTAAGTTCCCCAAAAATTATCCTAACTTTTTATAAAGCTAAACTTTACTGAAATAATTTTTAATTCAGTAAAATCATTTATTTTATATTTTTAAACAATTTTTGTTAGATTTAATCATAATTAATTCATAATAAATCCAATTTTCATCATTTTTGCACCAAAATTTTATACAAATTATTTTTAATCATTTAGAACAGAAATATGATTTTTAAAATGAGATTTCTTTAATTTTAGTATTTTTGAATATTAAAGTTAATAATTGGCTATTTATAAATAAATAGATTTAAAAATCTATTTAAAATGAAATAATTTTATAAAAATTATTTTATTGCTTCAAACACTTTAATGTGCTCACTCAAAATTCAAATTTTATAAAAAGACTATTTTTCTTTAATTATCCAATTTTCCTTTATTAATTAAGCATTTTAATTTAAATCTCAACAATTGATTATCCCCAAATCAAAACCCTAGGATATACTTATAAACTAGTTAGACTTAGACTTATTTGTTGCCTTATACATAGGGTAACACTTGGCAAACTATTGGACTACTCTATTACTATATCTCAATACCAAAAACTATACCAAGGTGAGTTTACGTAATCCTGTTTATGCGATTCTTTATACTTGCAACAATTTTAAGCAATTCAACATATATGTCTAGAAGTAAACTTTATTGCCTCATGTATTAGTCAACAGTTTCAACGAGTTTCAACGAGTTTCAACATTTACATAATCATTAGCTACGGCCAAGCCGGCGATACTCAATAATAGATCTATTGGATTGACAACCCCACCCGGATACGTGTACCTCCTACATAGGTCACGTGGGTGATTGTTATCGTTCAACATATTACTAAGGTGAACCGTAGATGACGGGATGGACCTAAACTAGTCGGAGGTTTGATTATGTCAACATATTATACTATGCATGTAGACTTAAATTTACGATAGACGTACGAATTGCTAGACTTTTATACTTAAACTATATGCTTAACATGGATTATGTATTCTCACCAACTTCTAGTTGACCCCCCCATTTTTACAACTCAACAGGTGATAATGATGCTTGAAGATTAGAGTACTTATGAAGAAATAAGGAGTCTATGCATGCTTGATTCTTGTGTGATGTATTAGATTTCCACATTCAAACTCTTATGTATTTCAATTTTTGGATATTTACAATTTAATATTTATTTCAATTAAAATTTGATTACCATGTGCTACTGTATACTCATCAATACGTGACACCTCGATGTTTCCGCCATCGGTTGGGGTGTTACAGCTCCAACCTAAAATGCACAATTAGAATCAGAATAAACATAGGTAAACTATATGGAACTCTTATAGTATAAATAACTTATAAAATGATGATTGCACGTTCTTGTAGTATAAACATTTCGCAATATTAGCAGAACTTATCCCATTTGATTTACAACTGCGTAGGAGGTTATAATCGAATCCAGATCCAAGAAGTAAAAACCCTAAATCAGTAAACAATGAACCGATTAACATCATCATTTAGAAATAAAACACTTCAAACTGATGAAAACGATTGTTACCTGGATGCTAAAAAAAGAATTCTAGAACAAATCGGAGATCAGTTTCATATGCAATTAAATGGAAGAGATGAAGGGTTACTGACGTTTATTTGTAACAAACCCTAATAACTGAATCAGAAATTAAAAAAAAACAAATCAACTTATGAGCACGATGTAGAGATGTGTTGATGATAATCGAACCTGATAAGGGAAGACAACGATTGAATGATTGAAGTATCTGGGAAGATCAATGTTTGTTTAGGTATTCAAAGAGAAAGTAAAAATGTGTGGAAAATATTTGTTTCTCTAATAATAATATGGGTAATACCCATTACAAATGAAGCACATGTGACCCACGTAATAGACCCAAAAAAAATGAGCGGGAAAATAGTCTAAAGAATCCCCTAAGAGTAATTTGGAGGGATGATTTCCCTCCCAAACGGGAAATGAAATTTAAGTGTAAAATTTGGTCAAAATTTTTTAAGTGATTACATATACTTTTTTTTTCTTATATATAGTTGAGCTAGGTTTTATTAATATATATACACACACATGTATTCACCTATAATTGTAAACCCGTAATTTTAATTTTAACTTGGTGAACTTTTTTGTAACTAAAAAAAATATTTTGTTATTCTTTTAGTGAAAAAAACGTTGGAAATATTTAGCGGCATATAAGTAAAAGCCATAAATGGGTATGTTGTGTAAAAGTGGCACATTTAAAGCGCCATTAAAAGATTAATTTTGTGTCATATGTGATATATGCCATTAAAACTATGGGTCAAACAAATGTAGCACACATAAAGTGCCACTAAAATACTATATTAGTGACACAAAGTTAAATGACACTAAGCATTTGTGTCACTAAAAGCTTAATTTTATGGCATAAATGATAAAATGTCACTAAAACTATGGATCAAGCAAAAGTTAGCACACGTAAAGTGCCACTAAAGCCTTATATTAGTGGCACAAAAGTTAAATGCCATTAAGAGTGTGTGCCACTAAATGGCATTTTTTTTGTAGTGACTATTTTATACATACAACACACCTTCATCGTTGACCGTACTGTTCTTCTTGATCTTGATCTTCACACTTGCTTTTGACAAAGGTCTAGCTGACCTGAAGTTCCTTTGCAACCAGGTAAAAAGGAACTAGGTTGCAGATATAAAAATCCATCACATCACGATTATACTCTTTATGTATGAAACAACTTTTCAGTTGTTATCCGAGAGATAGCGGTCAACGATGAAGACAGCCTGAAAGTGGATACCATGGATCAGAGAGATTCAAGCTAATTAAACTCATATCTCAAGCCGGTGCAAGTTATGTTGTAGCATCTTTGATCATCTTCTTGTAATTACTTGACAGATATCTCTCTGAGATGATAGCTTCTCTTCAGATTCTGAAAGTGGATACCATGGATCAGAGAGATTCAAGCTAATTAAACTCATAGGTAAGAACATTGTGGATGAGGATTGTTTATCTTCCCATTGATTTCAAGTACATACCCTCTGGCAATCATCGTTGGTATTAATGGCAAGATATGTGGCTTTAGTCCTTTACGCAGGTTTGCGAGAGGGTCACTATTCATACACACAACTTTTTGCTCTAGTGGTGTGCTCTACCTTTTTGACAAACACCTGGCTAACCTGTCCAGTTATCAATCTCACTGGCAATCATCGTTGGTAGCTATAGGTAAGAACATTTGTGGATGAGGATTGTTTATCTATCTTCCCATTGATTTCAAAGGATATTCATGTGAGAAAGATTTCGTTACTGTAATGATCAGAAACATTCCAAATAACTGTAATTGATTTCCACGATCTACCTTGACTGCTACAACATAACTTGCACCGGCTTGAGATATGAGTTTAATTAGCTTAAATCTCTCTGATCCATGATATGAGAGCAATAATCCATCGAGAACTTGAGAAAGAGAGAATAAGAGAAGAGATAATAACATATGAGCTACAACATAACTTGCACTGGCTTGAGATATGAATTTAATTAGCTTAAATCTCTCTGATCCATTGTATCCACTTTCAACTAAATCTTTCTCTGATATACTCTATATCAACCGAAATTAAGTATCATCAATCTGGTATTAGTGGTTGGAAACTGTGATGAAAAAGCTGGTGTGTGTTGAACAAGAAGATAATAATCAAGGATGCTACAACATAACTTGCACCGGCTTGAGATATGAGTTTAATTAGCTTGAATCTCTCTGATCCATGGTATCCACTTTCAGGTTGTCTTCATCGTTGACCGCTATCTCTCGGATAATAACTGAAAAGTAATTACAAGAAGATGATCAAGGATGCTACAACATAACTTGCACCGGCTTGAGATATGAGTTTAATTAGCTTAAATCTCTCTGATCCATGATATGAGAGCAATAATCCATCGAGAACTTGAGAAAGAGAGAATAAGAGAAGAGATAATAACATATGAGCTACAACGACGTCGTGTTTTGGAAGCTACAACATAACTTGCACCGGCTACTTTTCAGTTGTTATCAGACGAGGACTTGCCTGTGTTGCTGCATTTAATGAAATTTAACGCGCATACCGCATTCATTGCTTTACGTGGTTGATGATGTCAAGTTTAAGTCATTTGACAATATTGAGGGTTATTACTTTGTTTTTTAAATTTTTTTAACTTTTTATAATTATTAAATTAAAAAAAAAACAACTCAAAACATCAAAACAACTACCAAAATAAATTACCCCCTCGAAGCGCCTCGCTTAGGCCTAAGCGAGGCGCTTCGAATTTAAAAAAAACAGCTTTTTCTGCCCCTCGTACTGACCTCCTCGAATTCAGCTCCAAAGCGCCTCGCTTAGGCCTAAGCGAGGCGCTTTGAGGGGGTTAAAATAGAAGGTGGGGGGTTTAAATATAACCACCCTTTATTTTTCTTGTGTACGTTACATTGCATGTGCCTATAAAAGGCTTGTGTTGTTATGGAATAAAAGTATCATAGTTTGTTCTTTTCTTACTGCAAATTATAAGATTCAATATCTGTGAGTTTTGAGTGTGTTTAACAAGGGCCTGAACCAACAACCACGTCTATTGTCACCATAGTTGTCTGACCTGGGATTTGCTAAAAAAAAACAGCTTGCGGTTTAGCGTTTTGAAGGGTAATATGGCTGTGTTGATACCCTAATTGCGATGCTAAAAGAGTAACAGGTGCAGTGTGTTCAATTGAGTCTGTGATTGGGCTGCTATACCTGCTCATGATCGACAGGAGGTTAGAGATGGAGGCCATGAAGGCTTGTGGTGTTGCTCGAGCAGTTCTATTAATCCTGAAGTCCTGGTCACTAAGTAGACCGTGCAATTCATCAAAGGTAACAGGCGGTGAACATGCAAAGCATATTTGCCATCAAAATGTTGTATTCTTCTCGGAGACCATAGATAACAAGCATTACCAAATCGTTGTCTTTGAATGGTTAGCCATTATTAGCCAAGGCATTCACATATTCTTACGCGCGACTGAGATAGGAGATTGGAGTTTTTTATGATCCCTGTTAAGCTAAATCCGATGTACTGTAAATTATGCACCCTTATATGACATGTGTCTGTATATATATAAAACACATGTCTTATGGACCTATATATGATCCCTGTTAAGCTATATCCAATGTTCTCAAAAAGAAAACCATATGATTACTAAAGAAAAGTAAGAGCTCAAGATAAATAATTAAGACCTTTTCTGATTCCCGTGTCTCCTCCACACTAGTTATTATGCAACCTCCAACTTCTGATCCCGTTAATATCTGCAAAACTGATCTAAATGCAACTACAGGAAAAATGAAAAATGTTTTTTTAGAGCAAAATCAAATTGAAAACACAAAACCTTTAAAGTATAATAAAAGTTTACAAGTTGCCAACAGTTTAAAATCCGATTATGTGATTACTACAACTCTAAACAGCAACTACAGTCCAGTGTTAAGATAATTAATTAATTAATGTCACATAATTAACAGGTTCAAAAGCACCCAAAAACTCCAATACATGATACTTAAAATTGCTTAAAAATTCACAACTTGCCTTACACTTTAAAATCTGTTTACAACTTCAAACAGAGACTATAGTCCAATGTTTACAAGTATTGTAAAAGTGTTTATGGTATTGATATCTTGAATGAATTACAAAGCAAAGAAAGAGGCCCTATATGTAAGCCTAACCCTAGTCGACCTATACATAAATATGGAAAGGGTTTCCATAAACACATCAATTATAATCAATCTAGATATATACAATATAATCGGCTAATAGCCCCCCACAGTTTGAGCGGCGGAACACAAACGGTCAAACTGGAACGAAAAGTCTGTAACAGCTCTCGAGATAATCCTTTTGTAAATATATCTGCATACTGTGAGGCGGAAGGAACATGAAGGACCCGAATATCACGGACGCGCACCTTTTCCCTGACGAAGTGTATATCAATTTCGATGTGCTTCGTGCGCTGATGCTGCACAGGGTTGTCGGATAAGTATATTGCAGACACATTGTCACAATAAACAATTGATGCCCGTCGTAACGGAACACCTAACTCAAATAATAAATTTCTGATCCATGTAGCTTCTGCAATAGCATTAGCAACACCTCTATACTCTGCCTCTGCACTGGAACGAGAAACTGTGGGTTGTCGTTTGGATGACCATGACAGAAGATTATCCCCAAGAAACATACAATAGCCACTGGTCGAACGACGTGAGTCGGGGCAACCACCCCAGTCTGCATCTGAATAAGCTACTAGGGAATGAACGGCGGTCCGTACCAGCCGAATACCATAATCAACAGTGCCCTGTAAATAGTGGATGATTCGCTTACGAAATGCGAAGTGAGAGTCCCGTGGCTCATGCATAAATAAGCAAACTTGTTGGACGGCATAAGAAATATCTGGTATGGTAAAAGTGAGGTACTGTAAGGCAGCAGCCAGACTTCTATAAAGAGTGAGATCATTGAATAAAGGGTCGTTAGTGGCACTAAGTTTGGCTGATAAGTCCACAGGTGTAGCACATGGCTTGCAATTTGTCATTGAGGCCCGATTAATAATTTCCTTTGCATACTGGGATTGAGACAGAAAAAGACCCTGAGCATGCCAGGTGACTTTAATGCCCAAAAAATGATGTAAATGACCCAAATCGGTCATAGCGAACTCTCGTGAGAGCAGGCCAATGAGTTCCCCAAGGAAACTATCAGTAGATGCTGTAAGAATGATATCGTCAACGTATAACAGTAAATACGCAACCTGTGATCCTTTATTAAAAATGAACAAAAAGTTGTCACACGCACTGCTCCGAAATCCGGGAGACAGTAAATAAGATGCAAAACGAGTATACCAAGCTCGTGGCGCCTGTTTCAAGCCATACAAAGAACGTTTCAACCGACAAACAAAATCCGGGCGACGTTTATCAACGAACCCTAGCGGTTGATGCATAAAGACCGTCTCCTGTAAGTTACCATGCAAGAAAGCGTTTTTGACATCCAACTGGTGTATCGGCCAAGACTTGGACACAGCTAATGTCACAACCCGACCCAGGTGGGCCCGGTCGGGATACAGATGGTTACCAAAACATCACGCAATGCAAGCAAACAGCGGAAGCAATGTATATATATACTATATTTTATAAATAACTGTTTACATTTCTAAATATCGTGCATTCCCTAATACAAATACTTCGGGTAATATCTAAGGTTCTCGCTTGACTTCGGATTCGTCCGCCAGGGATACTCTGAGTCGTAGCTGCTCCATCCTTCCAGCTCAGACAGGTACCTGAACACATGCTTAAAATGGTTTTGGGTCAGCGATTACACTGGTGAGTCCGTGCGTTAGTTTAAAAGGGTTTTTAATAAGGTTATCATTTCAAAAGCAAGTTCGTAAAGTTTACACGGTTCAACACATGGTGATGTACAAGCGACACCTCAAACCTAACACGGAATCTATCTACTGCCATTGTAGATTCTCCTGGCAAAATACATGTCACAACGGCCCACAGGCCTCTGTGGAGGGTTTTCCGGGCTTCCGGATCCACTGTGTGTGGGGGTTTCCCCAAGTAGTGCTACCCACATATAAAGTGGCCCAATACCCTGGGTTAATGAGTGTCGGTATGGTTATTCGGCAGCTACTATCTTGTCACATCAAATAGTTTATCAAAAGGAAGCATGCATTCACCCAAAACAGTAAAACACAAAAAGTGGGGAAGGTACACGGGACTCACCTGGTTGCTCAGCGTAAGTATAAAACGAGGTGCTCAGTATTCGTACTGGTACTCTCCTGGTTGGGCCCTATGTCGACACACATTATTATTAGTGTTTGGTTTTATTTGTTATGGTTACACGTGGGGGACGAGTTCGAGTTGCCAGGTTTCTATTAGAGTTCCATGTTCATAAATTAGTATTGCTTATATCATTCTTGATACATTTCATTGTCTTCGTCTAATATCTATGTCCGAGTCCATGCTCTAAGTGTCGCATATTCAAGTCTATGTCCAAATGTCCGAGGCATTAGTCATGATGTTTACAAGACTCTATGTATTAAGGATCCAAAGGTTTCAAGTTCATTAGTAACTATGTTTTAGGTGTCTAGTCCGAATATCCGAATCCTTACTATACTATCCTATTGTTATCATGTCCGTGTCCAAGTTATCCATTCCTAATGTCCATGTTATATAATATTCATACGACTAGTCCACAAGATATCTAATGTCCATGCTATAGTTGTCGGGTCCGCATTTATTGTCTACATTCATGTGTCAAGTCCCTAGTGTCCAACCATCCAAAGTGTCGAGTTACCTAGTGTTCGTATAACTAGTTCTACAAGTTATCTAACCCATGTCGCTAGTCCGAAGGTCCTTGTATCTCATCCAATATATATTTATCTTAGTATGTATTTGTGAATAGTCCATTTATCGACTCGTCAAGTCCCACACGCGTTATGTACATATAAATAAATATCTATGTATAATAGTTCAATTATCGGGTTCGGTTATACTTATCACTCCCCGGTTGACCATCCAGTTGACCTGTTGACTAACGTTGGCTGGTTTGACCAGTCAGCCATCTTGACTTCTGTTGACCAACTAGTCTGACCCATCTTCTTGACCTAACCCCTGAACCTGACCCGAACCCTTCTTCCTCGACTACTTCTGTCTACCATCGGCCACCTGGGACCACCGCAACCCCATCTGGAACCCCACCTTTGCCACCGATACCCACCATACAACCACCCCTTAGCCGCTATTAACCACCATAGTTTCTATAGCCACCAATCACCGCCCCCTGTTACCACCGTGACCACCGTCACCATCAACCTAATCATCACCACTACCGAACACCATCCCTGTCACCTGTAACCCCTGCTACCATCACCGTCGGCTTCCATCACCACCACAGCCACCATCTTCCATCCAACAACCATAGCCAATCACCACTATAATTAATAGAAAGGAGGGGGGTTTAGCTTTGAGAACAGATCTGACCCAACTGGAACCTCACCCGAACCACCACCACTGTCACCGTCGTCTTCTTCCGTCTTGGCCGGGATCATCAACTCCACCGCCGCCGCCGCTCCTTTCCCCTTTAACAGATTCGGCCGGCCATAGGCCATGGCCGGTAACCTCCCTTCTCCACCGAAGTCTCCCTCTCTTTCTCTCTCTTCTGTCTCTCTCTGCTTCTCTCTCTTCCTCTCGTCTCTCTCTCTCTCTCTCCTCGTTACTCTTTCTCTAAAATCAATAAGTGGGTGCAAAAGAAGGGGTGGGTATGGTTGTTGGTGTGTGTGCATGCGGGAGTGGGGAGGCTCCGCCGGAGCTCCGCCTTGGCCGGCGGTGGGAGCCCTCCGGCTGTTCCTCCTTTCCCTCTCTCTCTCTCTCTTCAGTAAAGTGTGGTGAGTGTGTTTATGGAAATGAAAGCACACAGATGTATGTGTGTGTGTGTGTTCTTTTATAATAGTGATAGGTGTGTGTGTGTGTGTAATGTTATAAGAGTGCCATGGGGCACATGGTACTCATGCCATGTGTCCCATGGTGACTAATCATCACCATTGGGATCGGGTGGGTTCGTTTCGCATATCGGATCGGTCTCGTAACGTGTATTTTACTAATATTTTATATATTAAATGGTTCGGTTTTTAGTTTCGCACCTAACCGGCCCGCTCATTATTTATTTTGGTTCACTTTTGCTACACGATAATAATATTAATATGCGAAAAGTTTTAGGGGTCGGTGCCGGGTTCGTACATTCTCCCCTCCTTACAAGAATTTCGTCCGCGAAATTATGGTTGGGGTCATATCTTGTAATTTAGTCACGGTTCTCATAGCTGGTTACGGTTATCTGATTCTCTAGTGTTACTAATGAGTGCGGACTTATAGTTGTATTACTAGGTAGATAGCTCACACTATGGCAATTCAACGAAATAAATCCTAAACACACCATAACGTTACAAGTGTCTATGGATACTAGGGCTCTGAGAGGGTCATAATACATTATTCAAATAGCTTTACGGTTTGTAAGATTACAGAATGATACTGGGTGCAATCAATCCAAACTATGAGGTGATGGTGTGGGAATAGGACCATCGGACAGTATGTTTTAGTACACGAAGTTTTACCAACTCAGTTGTTCGGTCATCGCTTTGAGTGGATAGGTAAACAACTATGACATGGAAATCATCGAAATAGGACCTGCAAATTCTTCGATCTTTGGTTGTTCGAGTGGTTTTTGAGAACGATTTTGTTTTATCTCCTTATCGACCAAGGGAATCAACACAATGGGGAGGAAGGAAAGGCTTAATAATTGACGAGCATACGGAAACTGACTTCAGACTTGCCAAGTTGTGTGTCACTTGGGCTTTGGTAAAGAATTACTTTTCATATCAAGTGTTCTTCTTGTCGTTTACAACATAGGACCAAAATGGTTTGGGCGCTCTTATTTTTCAATGAGTGAGTTTAACGGGATAGTATTTCAGGGAACCTCAACGTCCGTCATCTGTACGGTATCTTCTGGTTTTGACCAGAGAGTTTCACTGAAAAAATGGAGAATTCAAATCTTTTCTTTGTTTTCACATCGATCGTATCATTTCCGCAAGGATTGTGACATTTTGATCAGAATTAATGGTTCCGTTTAACAATTTGAAAAGAACATCCGGTTGGATACAATGTCTGAAAACAAACTAGAATTTATTCGGATTCAGACTTCCAGTCTTATCTCTGACGCACCATTGGTGTTTATATATAGGGTGTACCGCAGCTAACCCACCACACCTTTGATACCTCAGAAACGTACTGAAAGTCTTTTTCAAGGGATATGATTTATCTTTGGTTTGATTTCCAGTCCCATTCCTGATGTACCATCGGTGTTTATATTTAGGGTGTACCGCAGCTAACCCACCACACCTTTGGTACTTCAAAAATGTACTGGAAATCTCTCCAAAAACCTTCATGGAATTTCATACCACCATAACGTACGTGTAGATTCGCGATTACGACTGGGACCGTAATCGCCAATTTACCTTACATTAAGGTGTCATGTTTCTTAATGATACTAATTCGAATAACAAGAATGATCGAAATGCAATGACTAGTAAAATTTTGGATAGCATGGGGAAAGAGCAAATGTTTTGCTTTGGTCGGGATTAATGGTTTCGTAACAAACAGAAAGAGTTTTCTTGATGTTCACATAGGTTTCGGGAGTTTGTACAATCCGAAAGGAACGTAAATATCTAGAGGACAAGGAACAAACACGAAGGTTACACACTTAAATGTTACCGGAGAGGTTTAAATCATGGTGTCCAAGAGCTTTTTTTTTTTTTTTGGTTGATTAAACGGAAGGATCACTAGATTTATGAGTACAGTGGGATGATTTTGCCCATAGTTTCGCTAAAGTACTCATGGAGTTTCAAGATTTTGCGAAGTTTGGAAGGGAACTCAAACATTAAAGGATTAACGAATGAGTGAAGTTTTGTACTCTGGCGTCTTTAAAATGGTTTAGAACATGGTGTACAAGGGTCTTTGATGATAAACACGGAAAGATCACCAAGTTTCTGAACACGATTGGGTGCCTTTGCTCACAAGTTTTGCTAAAGTACCCATGGATTTTCAAGATTTTTGTGAAATGAAATCAAGGAGAATGCGACGAATAGAGTTCAACATGTTTTCAGTGTTATCTCCCGATATTTCCAATTGAAAGATTAAATACAAAGGTTCAAATGAACGATTTCGAGTCTCAAGGGATGTCTAAGTAAGGTTTCGTAACCGTAAATGGGACATCGAGTATGTGTTTGGTCTTCCAAAGTAGGCGTTTAGGATGTTTGTTATATAAACAAGGAGTTTCACACAGACGACTTGGTCCAAATGTTCTACGCAAACGAGGGGAATCACTTAATGGGTTCAAAACTACAATCTGTCGAATGACCACATTATGGTTAAGAAACCACGAAGCACAAAAAGGCGAAGGATATTCCTAAATCATGGGTAGCAAGCTGACGTGGTTTAGACAAGGTTCGCATTAAGGTGTTAGTTCGACTCTCATGATCTTTAATAATATATCCCCGAAATGCCCTTGTGCCTGCAGATTCATGATTATGTTCACAACCATAATCACTTCCTCGCCTCACTTAAGCATCCAAGTATATTCTCATTAAAATCACGACATCTCATTTTCTCGTGGTTGGTCCCGCTAGTTTACTAGAGTGTCCCTGGTAAGGTCTCATCCTAATGTGTTCAGTACCCGTGGTTGACTCGTTCGGTATCACCTTGTTGCATCTCCAGTTCATTCATCATGTTTCGGTTCTCCAAACCGAAATAAACTTTATGACTTCAAAGGTTAGGATCCTAGGGTTTACAGTTGAAGCCTAATGGAGTTCTTATTTGCTTCAGCTGTTTGTTCTGATACCAACTGTCACAACCCGACCCAGGTGGGCCCGATCGGGATACAGATGGTTACCAAAACATCACGCAATGCAAGCAAACAGCGGAAGCAATGTATATATATACTATATTTTATAAATAACTGTTTACATTTCTAAATACCGTACATTCTCTAATACAAATACTTCGGGTAATATCTAAGGTTCTTGCTTGACTTCTGATTCGTCCGCCAGGGATACTCTGAGTCGTAGCTGCTCCATCCTTCCAACTCAGACAGGTACCTGAACACATGCTTAAAATGGTTTTGGTCAGCGATTACGCTGGTGAGTCCGTGCGTTAGTTTAAAAGGGTTTTTAATAAGGTTATCATTTCAAAAGCAAGTTCGTAAAGTTTACACCGTTCAACACATGGTGATGTACAAGCGACACCTCAAACCTAACACGGAATCTATCTACTGCCATTGTAGATTCTCCTGGCAAAATACATGTCACAACGGCCCACAGGCCTCAGTGGAGGGTTTTCCGGGCTTCCGGATCCACTGTGTGTGGGGGTTTCCCCAAGTAGCGCTACCCACATATTAAGTGGCCCAATCCCCTGGGTTAATGAGTGTCGGTATGGTTATTCGGCAGCTACTATCTTGTCACATCAAATAGTTTATCAAAAGGAAGCATGCATTCACCCAAAACAGTAAAACACAAAAAGTGGGGAAGGTACACGGGACTCACCTGGTTGCTCAGCGTAAGTATAAAACGAGGTGCTCAGTATTCGTACTGGTACTCTCCTGGTTGGGCCCTATGTTCACACACATTATTATTAGTATTTGGTTTTATTTGTTATGGTTACACGTGGGGGACGAGTTCGAGTTGTCAGGTTTCTATTAGAGTTCCATGTTCATAAATTAGTATTGCTTATATCATTCTTGATACATTTCATTGTCTTTGTCTAATATCTATGTCCGAGCCCATGCTCTAAGTGTCGCATATTCAAGTCTATGTCCAAATGTCCGAGGCATTAGTCATGATGTTTACAAGACTCTATGTATTAAGGATCCAAAGGTTTCAAGTTCATTAGTAACTATGTTTTAGGTGTCTAGTCCGAATATCCGAATCCTTATTATACTTTCCTATTGTTATCATGTCCGAGTCCAAGTTATCCATTCCTAATGTCCATGTTATATAATATTCATACAACTAGTCCGCAGGATATCTAATGTCCATGCTATAGTTGTCGGGTCCGCATTTATTGTCTACATTCATGTGTCAAGTCCCTAGTGTCCAACCATCCAAAGTGTCGAGTTACCTAGTGTTCGTATAACTAGTTCTACAAGTTATCTAACCCATGTCGCTAGTCCGAAGGTCCTTGTATCTCATCCAATATATATTTATCTTAGTATGTATTTGTGAATAGTCCATTTATCGACTCGTCAAGTCCCACACGCGTTACGTACATATAAATAAATATCTATGTATAATAGTTCAATTATCGGGTTCGGTTATACCTATCACTCGTCTTCGGCTCGGGTTTGACCCGGTTGACCATCCAGTTGACCTGTTGACTAATGTTGGCTGGTTTGACCAGTCAGCCATCTTGACTTCTGTTGACCAACTAGTCTGACCCATCTTCTTGACCTAACCCCTGAACCTGACCCGAACCCTTCTTCCTCGACTACTTCTGTCTACCATCGGCCACCTGGGACCACCGCAACCCCCATCTCGAACCCCACCTTTGCCACCGATACCCACCATACAACCACCCCTTAGCCGCTATTAACCACCACAGTTTCTATAGCCACCAATCACCGCCCCCTGTTACCACCGTGACCACCGTCACCATCAACCTAATCATCACCACTACCGAACACCATCCCCGTCACCTGTAACCCCTGCTACCATCACCGTCGGCTTCCATCACCACCACAGCCACCGTCTTCCATCCAACAACCATAGACAATCACCGCTATAATTAATAGAAAGGAGGGGGTTTACCTTTGAGAACAGATCCGACCCAACTGGAACCTCACCCGAACCACCACCACTGTCACCGTCATCTTCTTCCGTCTTGGCCGGAATCATCAACTCCACCGCCGCCGCCGCTCCTTTCCCCTTTAACAGATCCGGCCGGCCATAGGCCATGGCCGGTAACCTCCCTTCTCCACCGAAGTCTCCCTCTCTTTCTCTCTCTTCTGTCTCTCTCTGCTTCTCTCTCTTCCTCTCGTCTCTCTCGTCTCTCTCCTCGTTACTCTTTCTCTAAAATCAATAAGTGGGTGCAAGAGAAGGGGTGGGTATGGTTGTTGGTGTGTGTGCGTGCGGGAGTGGGGAGGCTCTGCCGGAGCTCCGCCTTGGCCGACGGTGGGAGCCCTCCGGCTCCTCCTCCTTTCCCTCTCTCTCTCTCTTCAGTAAAGTGTGGTGAGTGTGTTTATGGAAATGAAAGCACACAGATGTATGTGTGTGTGTTCTTTTATAATAGTGATAGGTGTGTGTGTAATGTTATAAAAGTGTCATGGGGCACATGCTACTCATGCCATGTGTCCCATGGTGACTAATCATCACCATTGGGATCGGGTGGGTTTGTTTCGCGTATCGGCTCGGTCTCGTAACGTGTATTTTACTAATATTTTATATATTAAATGGTTCGGTTTTTAGTTTCGCACCTAACCGGCCCGCTCATTATTTGTTTTGGTTCACTTTTGTTACACGATAATAATATTAATATGCGAAAAGTTTTGGGGGTCGGTGCCGGGTTGTTACAGCTAAGGATAGGACAATGCGAATAGTGGCCGATTTGACAACCGGACTGAATGTGTCCTCACAGTCGATGCCAACCGTATGAGATTTACCATTAATAACCAGGCGTGCATTATATCGTTCTAGGGACCCATCAGACCGAAATTTGTGACGAAATAGCCACATACAACAAATCACGGGGTGATCTGTGGGCCTTGGAACGAGTTCCCAAGTATCATTTTCCTGTTGCGCATTAAACTCTGTTTGCATGGCATTCAACCAATTAGGATCATTAAAGGCTTTTGCATATGTGAATGGAACGGGTCGGGTGAAAGGATAGTGGTGTGGAAGGTGGGATAAATTGGTGGTTTAAGGGAGCCCGTTTTGGAACGAGTGGACATGGAATGAATGTTTGTGGCTGATGGTGGTGGGTGGTTAACAGCCGTAGGCTGCTGTGGTAAGGGGTGGTCAGCCAAAGGCTGCTGAACGAGCTGCAGGGGCTGATGTGCAGCCGCGGTTGGCTGCAGGTTTTGGGTTGACTGATGTGCAGCCGTAGGTGGCTACTGGGTAGGAATCTGGAATGGTATAGGCTTGGTCAGCGGGTTTTCTGTGGGTTTTCGTCTTCGGGAATAGGTGAAGGTGTAGGGGTAGTGGCCGGGTGTTGAGGTGGTGCTGGGTCCGGAGGTCTATGAAAGGTAAAGGGTGTTGGTATAGGATCGTCTAGAAAATTGTATGTTTTTGGTTCTACGGGAATGGTGTAAGGAAATATGTCCTCGGCAAAGGTGACATGACGGGATATGTGAACCTTGCCGGTGGTAGGGTCGAAACAATGATAACCACGGAAATCCGGTGGGTAACCAAGGAATATATACCGAATTGCACGTGGATGTAATTTATGAGGTTGGGTGGCGGAGGTGTTGGGGTAGCACGCACATCCAAAAACCCGAAGGTGATCATAGGACGGATGGCGAAGGTAAAGGGCAAAGGTCGATGTGAAAAGGTTTAGTCTTTTGGTTGGTAGGATATTGTGTAGATAGGGAGCGGTGTGTAATGCTTCCACCCAAAAGATAGATGGGAGATTGGCATGTATAAGGAGTGAACGGATGATGTCATTGAGGCGACGGATCATCCGTACAGCACGGCCATTTTGAGGTGAGGTTTGTGGGCCTGATGTTAGTGCATGATGTCCCTAGGCTAGTATATATGTTGTTTGGACGAGTTTCGGGGTGTTTGGAGATGTTTATACGTGTTTTGGGTGTGATTGGAGATGACAGGCGATTAGGAACACTTGTCAGGCGATTAGAACACAATCGCCTGTACTGTTCAAGCGATTAGGGGCTAAACGCCAGTTGGTATGGGCGATTAAGGCCTAATGGCCTGTAATCACATAGTGAATAGCATACCAATCGCTAGTTCTGTCTGTTCGAGTACAAGGGGTATAAATAGGCCCAATCATAACCCTAATCATTAGTTCTTGCCACACACTCTCTCCAAACACCCTCCCAGGTCTGAGATTGCTTGGTTTGATCATTGTAACACTCGTGCTCTGTTTTAATGATATAAAAGTTAATCTTTTGACCCGTATGTGTGTTGTAATTACTCGTTTATCTTAGTTTCAAGTTTGTTTCTGTTATTAAAGCATATTCAAGGGATTCCGCACCTTGAATATAACCCTCGTGATTGTCGGTTGACCCGTTCGTCGATCCTACAAGTGGTATCAGAGCCGAGGCTCTTATCACGAGTGTTTTGATAACAAAAATGAGTGAAAACAGGTAGGTTTTTGTGTGAAAGTTGTGATTTTTAATCAAAAACCTGTTTTGAACTTTGAAACTTTGAGTTTTTTCACAAAAACCCTTATTTTCAAATTCTTAGTGTGTTTTTATGGATGAAAACATGTGTTTTTTATTAGGTTTTGTTCTAAAAGTGTTTTGGAAACTTTTCTAATCATTTGGGGATTAAACACATCGTTTTGGATAAGATTTTGAGGCAAAAATGGTAGTTTTTGAGCAAAAGTGAAGTTACAGATCAGATCAGGCGATTACAACAACCTGTTCCTTCCAATCGCCTATCAATAGGCGATTAGCATCAAGCTTCACGTGATTACATTTTAATCGCCTATAATCCTTGGTTCGTATACACGATTAGAAGCTAATCGCTAGTTGGATAGCTTCTAATCGCCTGAAGTCTCCCAATTGCCTATAAACTTGTAATCGCTCAACTGTTCACTAGCAATTACACTCTAATTGCGTGTAATACTAGTGATTACACTTGTAATTGCCTATAAAAATCTCTAATCGCCTATAAACACACAATTACAGTTCCTAATCGCCTATAACAATCTGAAACTGAAAATTTGACTAAGTATCGGACTTTTAACGAACTTAAATATATGGCAAACCCGTGGGGACATCTGAATCAACCAAGGCAACAATATAATCAACAAATGAACAATCAAAAAAATGTACCCACGAACCCTTGGCAATTCTCAGCCGAGTGCAACGCGCAACGGATGCAACAAGCGCAAATGCAAGCGAATGTTGCCGGAATCAATCCGTGGGCGCTAGCGGCTCAACAACAGGCGATTAATGCGAATCCGTGGGCACTCGCGGCTGCTGCGAATTCACAGACTAATCATCTGTCTTCCGTTCTCATGAGTGACTTAGAGACGGGTAGTTCGAATAGGGCACCGAAACTGCAATACATGTCTGACTACCACGGATGGAAGGGCAGATTTCAGACATACGTTGAGGATATCGATGGTCTCGTATGGTCAGCAATTGAGATAGGGTACAGCAGGCCAATGGATGAGAATTCGAATACTCCGATCTTACTGGAAGATATGAATGAAGATCAGAGGAAGAAGTACAACTACGAAAAGAAGGCGATGGTAACATTGAAACAAGCTCTTCCCAAAGATATACTTCATCAATTCGCTCAGTGCACTACGTCATAGATGCTTTGGTTAGCGCTTGCTGAGCGAAACAAGGGAAATCTGAAGACTCGAAAGGTCAAAATGGATCAACTCAAGAAGGAGTTCGAGAACTTCAATGCTATTGGGAACAAATCGCTGAGAGACATGAATGCAAGATACTACCACTTGATGTCCGAAATGTACCAGTACGGTGTCTTGTACTCATCTGCAGACCTTGTGGAAAGATTTGCTGAGGCGCTACCTCCTCATTGGCATCAATGGTTGGACATCCTAAAATCAAGCAATGCATATCAGACACTCACCATCAATGAGTTCATAACCGAGCTGGAGAACAAGGAGATAGAAGAGATCAGGAGGGCAAACAAGGCGCTCATTCCACAGAATCCCAGTATCTACTACGGGAACCCTCTTCAGGATGCCAGTGTGGGTAGATCCAAACCACATATTGCTTTTGTGGTTAACCCGGATCCAGTTTATGCCTTTGACAACTATGGTCCCCCAACTGATGTTCCTCCTCCAACCTATCCCTTCGGACAAGGAAACCAGTATCCTTTGAATTATAATACTAACCAATTTGGTGTTAACCCTTTTTCTCATCTTGCAGCACCAGCACAGGCAACTTCAAACTTTGGTGGACCTTCTTCATCAGGGTTTGGTGGGGCTCCAACTACAAGTTATAGTGGATATGGAGGTGCTTCGACTTCTAGTCAAGGTGGCTATCGGACCAACCCAGTCGCAGAGCAGCTGAACACAGCAGGTTTAGAGAAGGTGACTGTAGAGTTAGCTCAAGAACACATGGCTCTACTGTCAACCTTGGTCAACTCCTACAGTGGATTGGTTGCAGGACAGATTAGAAATCCTCATCTTACACAAAAGGATTACTCGCAGATCAATAAAGATGACACAGAAAGTGATTCCCCTGATACATTTGCTGAGAAGCAAGAAAGAGCAAAGAGAAAGGCAGCAAAGGAGAAAGCTAGCGCAGCTGAGGCGAGAGCTCTTGCTAAAGATCCCATGTTTGTTGTGGAACAGGGCGATTTAGTTGCAGATATAGATGCAGAGCTCGACACTTCACCTCCTCCCAAGAGAAAAAAGTCTACAGCGAAGAAAGATAATGTTTGTGGAAAGAAGACAATGTCGCACAAGCCACAAATGGTGAAAACTTCAAGGAAAAGACGGTTTAATCTTCCTGAAGCATTTGGGGTTCAAGACACCCAATCTTCCCAGGCAGCAGCAATGACAACAACAACAACTACAACAACAACAACAACAGCAGCAGCAACCTCATCAGTTCCCATATCTGTTAGTGCAGTTATGCCTGCAAGAGTCACCATGTCAATGCCTACTTCGGTAATCTTCACTGAGCAAATCTCAGCTACCGAAGCAGCGACAAGCTCTCAGATTGTTTCTAATCCAATTGGTGACCGGATAAGGAAGATGCGACAAGAAGTTCGACCTCCGGCTTCTAAGTTAACCGATCAGACCTCCTCTTCTTCAGCATCTGCAACGAATGAACAACTTCAGCGCAAAATCAGCGAGTTAACTGCTATAGTTGCTACTCAAACGCGTGAAATAGCTGAGTTAAGAACCAAGAATGCAAATATTGAAGAGAATGAAACGGGGATGCTAGAACTGATCGGTGAAACGATTCAATCCAACAAAGAGCTGCAACCGACTGTCAACACACTTACACTGTCAAATCAGCAGGTCATTGAATCAAATAGGCAGCTTATGGAATCTCACCAGCACCTGATACAGTCAAACCAAAGCACTTTGGAGAGACTTACAGGTGTCGAAGCCAAGAACAGCGAGCTTCAACTTGCTAATGTAAACAATGAACGCAGAATCACCAGATTCGAGAAGGAGAACACGGAATTGAGGACTAGGTTAAACGAGTTAACTGGAACTCAACCTAGACTCACTGGTGGTGCAAGTTCAGAAGCTGGGGCTAGTTCTAGTGCTGGTGATGATGATGATGAAGAAAGTAACGATGAAGAAGATGATGACGAGGACGATGATGATGATGATGATACTAGTAAAGGTGGTGATGGTGGTGATCTTGGAGCCACAGGTGGTGGCGGATCATCAGCAGGATTTGGGTCTAGACGTACCAAGAAAGGTCATGACAGACAAGGCAAGGTTCCCGCAGCAGGTTCTTCTGCTCAGGGGGAGCCAGGTCCCGTGAAAGACAAGATTCAGCAACTACGGGACGCTATGAAGAAAGCCGTAGTTCTAGTGGAGTATGTTGAGCCTTTAAACTGTTACTTTGCGTATGATGACGAAGGCAACCTACTCCCTCCTCATGCTATTCCAGATTACGATTTAGAAGAAGGTGAGATACCTCCTGAGATGACATCTAATGACATGAAAGAGGTGTATGGACACGCACCCGGAGAATCTTCTGGTGCAAGTCAAAGTCCTCCTCCAGAGATGCATCCAGAGAACAACGAGGTTAATTTGGAAGAAGGAACCAGTGTGCCAACTCCAGAATACGTGGTTGATCATTCGGGCACTGGGATTCCTAATACTTCTGAGGAGATGATTCATGAGGCTGAAGAAAAGTTGAAGACTAATCCTACTCCTGTTCCTGATAAAGTGAAAGAGAGACACGATAAGATCAGGCAGAAATATCCAAATTGGTTTCCATCAGTAGAAGAGGAAAAGAAGAAGAAGGGTCCTGTACAAGCTTCTATCTTTAAGAAACGTCTGTCCAAGATGTCTGGAAACGTTATCAGTTGGGCTTATGTGGAGAAGACGAAGATGTTGGGTGTCAAATGGGAAGAAGGTCTGTTATACTTCCATCCCTATCGGAATGTCCTCAGTCTCCCTTTCTGGTATATCCGATATCTTATCAGACTAGACTTTCCTCTGTACTATGAGAAAGAGTCGAGCCTAGATACTTTTTACAACCTTCTAGCTGAAGAAAGTCGAACTCAATGGAAAACCTTTAAACCTCAGTATCCCAAGTCGTACAAAATAGACAAGATTCATCCATTCACCAAAAGTCCTATTTGGGAACACAAGATCAAGCCAACGAACTGTGTTTCGAAGATTCCAATTGTCCCGGTTGAGCAAGACTTCTCCTCAAAGTTCTACTATTGGCACTATGATGCAGTTACTACTGAGGCAGTGATCGTCTTGAGCAACTCTCCAAAACCGTGCCAAAAGATCAGAATTTGGGACCCGATGTGGCTTATCAACTGTTCGGAGAAAGATGTGGAGACACTGTTCCTGTATCCCATTCAGCACTTGAAGGCCGAAGCTGATCAAGCCTTGAAGTATCAGAGGGTGATTCGCTTTTGTCACGCCAACAAAGTTCATGCTGGGTGCGACTGGTCGAGACTTTCAAGGATCAGGACGATGTCGACGTGATGAGAAGACTGAAGATGCTGCTTGTTATGTTGTGTTTTGTTATAAACGTTGTTCTTTTGAAGTCTCTGTACGTATACTAGCCTGGTCCAAGGGGGAGTCTGTTAGTGCATGATGTCTCTAAGCTAGTATATATGTTGTTTGGACGAGTTTCGGGGTGTTTGGAGATGTTTATACGCGTTTTGGGTGTGATTGGAGATGACAGGCGATTAGGAACACTTGTCAGGCGATTAGAACACAATCGCCTATACTGTTCAAGCGATTAGGGGCTAAACACGAGTTGGTATGGGCGATTAAGGCCTAATGGCCTGTAATCACATAGTGAATAGCATACCAATCACTAGTTCTGTCTGTTCGAGTACAAGGGGTATAAATAGGCCCAATCATAACCCTAATCATTAGTTCTTGCCACACACTCTCTCCAAACACCCTCCCCAGGTCTGAGATTGCTTGGTTTGATCATTGTAACACTCGTGCTCTGTTTTAATGATATAAAAGTTAATCTTTTGACCCGTATGTGTGTTGTAATTACTAATTTATCTTAGTTTCAAGTTTGTTTCTGTTATTAAAGCATATTCAAGGGATTCCGCACCTTGAATATAACCCTCGTGATTGTCGGTTGACCCGTTCGTCGATCCTACACATGAGAAACGAAACAAAAGTCTGTTTTGATGGGCAAAGTTTTTAAAGGCATGGCTATCAAACTCGCCGCCTAAATCGCATTGGAAGGTTTTAATTAATCGGTTAAATTAGGTGGCGATTAGGCGGTGGAATTTGACAAAGGTGGGGAATGTCTTGGATTTGTATTTCAATGGGTACACCCATATGAAGTGGGAAAAAAATTCTATTAGGACCATGTAGTATTTGTACCCGGTTTTACTGGTTATTGGTGAAGTCCACAAATCACAATGAATGATGTCAAAAGGAGAAAAAGTAAAGGAGTTGGAAACATAAAAGGGTAATCTTTTACTATTAGATAATGGCATGAATTACAAAAAGTAGACGAATTGTCTTTATTACATGGAAAATTAAAATGACGAAAAAGGACATCTAAAACTTGAGCACCGGGATGGCCTAGACGATCATGCCAAGGTGATGAAGTAGTGGTGAAAAAGCAAGCTTGAGGTGGCAGTTCGGGTGGTGTGGGTGGATAGAGATCCCCGGTGCTATTGTGGCGAGAAAGAAGGCGACCACTGATGAGATCCTTCAAAGAAAAACTGAAAGGGTCAAATTCAACAGAAACGTTGTTGTCGCGTGTGAAGCGACAAACAGAAATAAGATTTTTAATGATTTGTGGACTGTATAAAAGGTTTGGTAAAATATAGGTTCGGTTTGGGTTAAAGTTGGGTTGAGGTGGGGCAGTAGGTGGGAAGGAAGTGACAAGGCCTTGAACAGTGGCTGGATTGGAGCCACTGTTTTGGGCCGAGTATTGGTGAGGGTAGTGGTTGTTGGGCTACCAGGAGTTTGTTTTGGGATATGAGCAAGGAGGAGTGTTCCACCAAGCCCAATTAGGGTAGCCCGGTGTGTTAGTCCAGCCCGAAAAACCCCGTCGACCCCTTCCTTGGCTGCTGCCACCACGAGTCGATCGACCCCTGCCACGTGGCTGAAACTGCTGCTGCGGCTGCTGTGAAAATTGTTTCTTTTGTGAATTGGCAGCCGCTGTAGAATGGTTCGAGGCTGGGAAAACTGCTGCTACGGATCCGAAGTAGTGTGTAGCACAGAGGATGAAGAGGAGCGGCGTGCCTCCTGTTTGATAACATCGTCCCTAAGCATGGTTGTGGCTGAATCCTAGTCAGCATGTTGTTGGTTAATGAGGGCAGCAGTTGTGTCATATTATGCTGGAAGACCACGGACAAGTTGCAATACAAGCCTGGATTTTGAGATCGGTTGATCCACATCACCGAGTTGGTTTGCAGGTTCTTTTAGTCGTTGGAGATAGTCATCAAGGTTTGTACAGGAAGCAAGGGTGAGGTTAACAAATTGGGTTTCAATAGCAGGGGCTCGGGCTTGCTTGTTGCTCAAGAAAATTTTCTCCAGTTGAACCCACACAGCCCGGGCGGTGCCGTTGGCCGCGTCGAAACAACAGCTGAGGTAATCATCCGAAACTGTGCTGTAGATCCACTGGAGAACCAGGGCATCAAGTTCAAGCCAAAGTGGGTATTTGGCTGAGGTAGGATACGGAGAAGGAGAGCCATGTATGTGATCAGAAACTTTGTACATGACAGCATGGAGCTTGAAAAGCTTTGCCCAGGCGGTATAAGTGACTTTCTTGCCGTCTAAAGTCCGGATTTTTGACTGGATGTTGGACACAAAGTATGTCGGGTGCAGATTTGTGGGTTTAGGAGGGTTTGAGGATTCGACAGCATCATCCTTGGCCATCACTGATCGTAACAAAGGAGCAGAGGAACTGCAGAATTCTGGTCGAAACCAGGACAGAAACAAAAAAAAAGAAAGGATTAGGGTTAGGGTTTGAGCCTGTGCTCTGATACCATAAAAGTGTATATGGTATTGATATCTTGATTGAATTACAAAGCAAAGAAATAGGCCCTATATATAAGCCTAACCCTAACCGACCTATACATAAATATGGAAAGGGTTTCCATAAACACATCAATTATAATCAATCTAGATCTATACAATATAATCGGCTAATATATTGATTATATAATGATACAGAATCAGGTTCAAAAGCATATCAAAACACCCCATAAACATGTCATCATCCTCAATGCAGGGTTAAAGGATTTAACGGCCTTTTTATAAGATTATGGTTCAACTACTTGATTCTCATTGATAATTGAACATGTATATATAGGATACATCATGATCTCCTTTTCTTGGAGATTAAGTTTACAATCAATATCTTCTATAATAATGATTATCTATTCTATATTTACAAATATTGTGTCATTATCTATTACACCACCGCAGTCGAAACAGGAGGAAGTCGGACGGTTAGACTGGATCGAAAATCGTCAAAGAGAACTTTGGGCAGACCTTTGGTGAAAAAGTCTGCACCTTGAAACCTTGAAGGTATATGAGAACACGAACAAGACCTCTTTGAACATGCTCATGAACAAAATGAATTTCAAGTTCGATGTGTTTAGTTCTCTGATGTTGAACCGGGTTCCCTCATAAGTAGATATCACTCACATTATCACAGTAAACCACAGTCGCATGAGATAAAGGGTCATGAAGCTCCAAAAGAAGATTGCGAAGCCAGCAAATTTCGATCACAACATTGGCAACGCCCGATATTCAGCTTCTGGACTGGAATGAGAGATAGTGGATTAACGTTTAGATGACCAAGAAATAAGGTTGTCACCAAGATAGACACAATAGCCGGAAGTAGAGCGGCAAGTGTCATGGCATCTAACCCAATCAGCATCAGTGTAGGCACGCAGAGACAAAGATGCAGTAGGATGAAGATGAAGACCGAAGTCGAGAGTTCCCTGAACGTATCTATGAATGCGTTTGAGAGCATTCCAATGAGATTCTCTTGGTGCATGCATGTACATACATACCTGCTGAACACTGTAGGTAATATCAGGCTGGGTAAAAGTGAGATATTGCAAGGCACCTGCAAGACTGCAAAAAGTGGTCGGATCGTCAGATAATGGGCCATCATCAGCGGATAATTTGGATTTGGTTCGACAGGTGTCGCAGCCAGTTTACAAGAATCCATGGCTGCACAATGAAGTATATCTATGGCATAGGCGGTCTGTAACAAAAACAAATTATTCCCTGTTCGAGTTACAACGATACCAAAAAAATAAGTAAGTGGTCCCAAATCTTTCAATGCAAATTCCCCGTATAAGACCAACATAAGATGGTCACGCAACTCGTTGGTGGATGTAGTCAAGATAATATCATCCACATAAAGAAACAGGTAAGCAACATCTCAACCATGATGATAAATAAAAAGAGAATTATCTGCTTTATTCAGATGAAAACCCTGCTGAACCACAAAATCGGTGAACCATTGGTACCAAGTACGAGGAGCCTGCTTAAGTCCATAAAGGGACTTCTGTAGGCGACAGACATGATCAGGAAAATCCCGATGACGAAACCCCATTAGTAACATCTAGTTGATGTATCGGCCATGATTTAGAAAGAGCCAAAGAGAGAACCGTGCGTATGGTAGATGGTTTTACCACCGGACTAATAGTTTCCCCACAATCAATGCCAACCTACTGAGTATGACCATCACAAACCAACCTAGCCTTATACCGTTCTAGACTGCCATCAGAACGAAATTTATGCTTAAAGAGCCACATACTGTGAATGACATTCATATCAGGTCGACGAGGAACCAACTCCCAGGTCTTATTTTTAATAAGTGCACTAAATTCGTCAGTCATGGCTTCATGCCATTCAGGCATTTAGGTTGAGGAAATGTTTGGGTTTAGAGATCCCGTCCATGGCATGAGTGCGCATGTTACGGGTGGGAGGTGGTACGAATGCAGAGGTGGCAGTGGGGGTGGGTCAGACGGTACAGTAGGCAAAGGTGGGGTAGGCTTTGATATAGTTTGGGATCGGGGAGGTGATTGAGGAGGGCCTTGGATGTGGTCAGAAGGTAAATTGGTGGTAATCGGAAGGTGTTGGATTGGGCCGAGAGTTTGTGAGAAGGTTTGGGCCGGAGTAGAGGGGGTTCGGCCAGGGGAGGGTGAGGCGGATTGGGCTTGTGGAGTGGGAAGGTTATGTTGTGGTACGGATGGTGGGGGTGGGCTGCAGTAAGTGGGTTGGTTTATGGGTTGGGGTTATTGGCGATGTATGGTCACAGTAAAGGAGTGAGTAGTGGTGAGATGAAATCGTAGGAGGAAGGTTTAGCGGGGTGGGAGATGGAATATGGGTATATTGTCTCCTCAAAGTGGACATGACGAGAGACATATACGGTATTTGTGGTTAAGTCAAAGCATTTATAGCCTCGATGGTTAGGTGGGTAGCGGAGAAAAACGCACGGCTTTGATCGGTTAGCAAGTTTATGGATTATTGTAGATGGGAGAAGAGGGTAGCAAAGGCAACCGAAGACCCGTAGGTGTGCGTAAGAGGGTAGAAAGTTATAAAGGAGGGTGGTGGGGGTAAGAAAGTTATGAGACTTTTTGAGTAAAATATTTAGAAGGTAGGTGGCAACTTCTATGGCATGGTGCCAGAAGTTGGTAGGTAGGGAGGCTTGGGCAAGAAGGGTTCGGATCATGTTGTTGATGGTTCGTATTTTTCGTTCAGCTTTGCCATTTTGTGACAAAGTGTAAGGGCATGAGAAACGAAAATACATTCCATTGTGATGGCAAAATTGTTGAACATTATTATTTTGTTGATGGTTCGTATTTTTCGTTCAGCTTTGCCGTTTTGTGACAAAGTGTAAGGGCAAGAGAAACGAAAATACATACTATTGTGATGGCAAAATTGTTGAACATTATTATTTTTGTATTCAGTGCCATTGTCACTTTGGAATTGTTTGATTTTGCGTTCAAACTAGGTGTTAATGAGGTTATAGAAATTGGTAAAGGTGTGGAAAACTTGTGATTTATTTTCAAGTGGATATGTCCAAAGAAAGTCACTAAAATCATCAAAAAACAATATGTAGTAACGATGACCACCGGTACTAAGAACCGGGGAGGTCCATAAGTCATTATGAATAATATCAAAAGGCAAACGAGTAGTATTCATATAATCATAAAAAGGAGTTTTACACTTTTGCCAGAAACACAAGACTAACAAAGTGATTTATTTGGTTTTCCATAATTAATAAAAGACAAAGACTTTAACGAATGCAATAATTCTTGGCCCGGGTGCCCAATACGTTGGTGCCAACGGTCTTGATTAATAGCAGCAAAAGCAGAAGTTGTTGTTGAAGGAAGCTTGGTGAAGTCGGTGGTGAGAGGGTAAAGGTCGTCCGAGCTATTTCATTGTAGCATAGGTTCCTTAGTCTTGAAATCCTTTATAAGAAAACCAAACGGATCAAATTCGATGGAAACCAAATTGTTCCTCATGAGGCGACGGGCAGAGATTAGGTTTTTAATTAGGTTAGGTGCATAAAGGACATTGTTTAGTTTTAGGGGCGGGAAGGGTGGGGTAAAATTTGGTTGCTCTGCCCAATAACTGGGATAGTCATGCCATTACCGACAACAATTTGTTTATTAGTGCAAATATTATAATTAGACAGGGAGAGATTACCTGGTAACCGCAAGTGGCCTGAAGCGCCCGTATCCATGAAGCCAATGGGATCCTGCTGTTGATTGAGAGATAAGGCGTATAAGGCTTGTGCTATGTCGGTTGGAGAGGAGTGTAGGCAACATGGTTTTGGGTCGGTGCTATGCCGAGTATACGTGGACCCGAGTTCGGTTTAGGGACAGACGGGTAGGGGCATGGGGCTCCGTAAGGTGTTTGCTGATTTGTTTGGGCTTGGGCCTGCTACAGTATGGCAGTCTATTGATTTTGGGTCTAAGAATTAGGAAAAACTATGTAGGAGTTTGATTGTTGGTTAGGTGGTGTAAGAACCTCGGCCTCGGCCCGACTGAGAAGATGAGCGACCTACCTCTTCAACGAGAATG
This sequence comes from Ambrosia trifida, assembly GCA_028751855.1. Classification (NCBI taxonomy): domain Eukaryota; kingdom Viridiplantae; phylum Streptophyta; class Magnoliopsida; order Asterales; family Asteraceae; genus Ambrosia; species Ambrosia trifida. Next base: position 86,771,486 of record CM054130.1, on the reverse strand, counting down.
ACCACGTCCCCGGGACTGATCCGAGTGACCAATATCTGTTCCAGAAGTGTTACTGCTGGCCAAAGGGTCAGTGGTCCGATCCTGAGTATGAAGAGCTGTGGCAGTAGAGTTGGAAGGATGAAGAGCATTGGTGGACTTTCAGGTTTCATTCATACATAATTGTGATCAAACTTCCAAGAAAGAGGGTATCGGCTTTGTGTTTTGAAGGATCATAGAAACACTCTCATATTGTTCGGTGAGACCGGCGAGTGTGTAGAGGACTAAGGTTTGGTCGTCGATGGGAGCATCAACGTTGTTGAGTTGATCCGCGAGAATTTTCACCTCTTGGCAATAAGCCGATATAGAGGGAAAATTTTTTAGGCGAGTAGTAGCAAGTTTCTGTTTGAGATATAGGGCTCGGATGCCCTTATTGTCTTGGAAAAGCGACTCAAGGGATAGCTAAGCTGCGTGAACGGTAGTTTTTGGTTTGAGGACAGTTTTAATGAGGTCGGAGGAGATTATACCGTATATCCATTGAAGGACGATAGCGTCCAAATGCTCCCAAGAGTCTGCAGCATGTGGGGTAGCGGTTTGTTTGCCTGCATCAGAGGAAGTAGCGGCGGCAACATGTAATGGGCGAGTGGACAGATGGTAGACAATAAGGAATGCAATGCAATGGTCCGAAAGAGTTCGGACCACATCAAGTAGTTGGAGGCATCGTTATCAACGAAAATAGGGATAAAGGCTTTGATGTTAGATACGGTACATGCGGGGTGAAGCTTGTTATCGGCCATTAGGTGTTGAGGACGGTCGACAAGAGTCGATCGACCAGAAAAGAAAAGGAGGCAGAGATGGGTTACGAAAGAAAGAAAAAAGAGAAGGGGGGATCGGGTTTTATGCTGATACCATATAAGATTATGATTCAATTACTTGATTCTCATTGATAATTGAACATGTATATATAGGATACATCATGATCTCCTTTTCTTGGAAATTAAGTTTACAATCAATATCTTCTATAATAATGATTATCTATTCTATATTTACAAATATTGTGTCATTATCTATTACTTTTTCTTTCTTAGTGTTATTCTTCCTGGTCTAGTTCTGAACAGGCTCATCCACACGACCATTATGATCATGGTTGACTACAACATTTAGCCCGCCGGTTTGTAATTCCATTTATCAAGAACCAAAACCTTAACTGTGTGTATATGAATAAATTTAACTGAAACAGGACATAAACATGATCTTGGATGAAAAGACGATACAATCAAATGTCATATTGGTTGAGGTCATGTGTTAGAAAAACAAAATATAGTATAGTATAGGAGTTAAAGTTAATGAATAAAAAACAAGAAGTCAAACCTTCTTGTGCTGACTCAACAGCCTGGGCACACCACCATGTAAATGTATATACTGCTTCTTTTAACTGATTACCTGCCTCTCAACAATCTCCTCTGCATATATCTTGCCTATACTTGTACAACACTCCATTAAACATGCAAAGACTAGTAAAACCAATCAATTTTTTTTAATTAATAATTGAATTCTAACAATATGTGATTATTCAGAATCAAATGTAAAAGGATCCAGCGTGTATGCATCAATGCTTGTGAATTTATTTTGCTCAGCCTTCCAAGTCTTTTCTCGAACAACCTATGTAACAAAAGTTATAAAAATGTGTCCATTCGGGTGGCGTTTATTCTCACATGTCAAGAAGTTGGTATATAGGTAAACATGTCAAATGAGGTAATTAATAGGGAAAAGTAGCACCTTGGAGCGCCTTGCCCTTATTTAAACCAAGACAAGTATACTAAAATAGAGAAAGAATGCATACCTATGTTATGTATAGTCATGCTTTGTCAAGATCCCATGCTCTCGCATTTTGCCTTAGCCTCGTCAACAGTTTTCGTGAAGCCTCCAACTTTGTACTCATCATTTTTCAGCTCTTTATTGACCCGTTAATGTCTGCAGAAAAAGAAAAAAGATTGTTGTTAGATCAAATGGCCATTTTGGATTCCCATTTTGATGAATATATAAACGTACAGACACAACGGTTCATAAACCTGGGATTTTGACTTTTTAAAGTCAAACTTTGACTCTTGTAATTAACACTATATTAAAATTAATTTCTTGGTTATAATCCTCTAACACCATCCTATAAAAAAAACCCAATTTAGTATTGTAACTTGTAAAGTAATACAAATTTTGTAAGATATCTGAAACTTTGATTGTGTTCATCTTTACAAAAGGAACAAGTGACTTGGTCAACTCTTTTACCCTACCAAAAAGTACACGTTTTGACCCGTTATCCAACCCACTTGCCCATACACTTTTCCACAAGTGATTGATCTTTGAAGCTACAAAAAGAGAATATATACTTTTTCTTCGTGAGAGCCACTCCACTGAGCCTTGAGAACTCACTTTCCTCTAACTGTTCGGCTGTTTGATCACCTTGGCATTCTTCTATACATAAAAGTTACTTCAATCAATCAACTGTTTACTAGTGGGTTAGCCCGCGCTATGCGGCGGGTGTCACCGAGTCTCTTTTAGAAAGTGTTTTCTAATTTGATCTGTATTAAACACTTACTATATTTTGGTACCATCACCACCACCACCACTACTATATCTAAATAAGATGATACTAAATTTAAATAATATTTACTTATAAAAATATTAATATTATCATGTACAACCATTTAGTATTACTAATGGATTAACTATACAACACTAATGTAAAGTCTTTGATATTACTATGGTTCATTAACTATAATGTGGTGTAATTAAAGACAAGTTTAAAAGACAAATTTGCCCCTAAAAAGTAGTTAAGATGTGCATTATGTATTGTATGATAAGCAAATATATTTGTACCTCTTATTTTTTAAGAAGTCCTTAGGAAATGCTTTATAATATAGTATTGATATTGATAGTATAGATATAGATATAGATATAGATATAGATATAGATATAGATATAGATATAGATATAGATAATCATCTGTATACATAATGCAACAAGGAAAAAACTTGGCATAGATTTTTTAAACCTCTTGTTCATCACAGACATGATCCTCATAGTTACTGCCTTCACAACTCACTCTGTTCTTTCTTTGTTATTGTTAGTACATGATGTCCCTAGGCTAGTATATATGTTGTTTGGACGAGTTTCGAGGTGTTTGGAGAGGTTTATAAACGTTTTGGTAGTGTTTGGGACACTTCAGGCGATTAGAGAGTCCCTATTGGCAATTAGCGAGCAATCGCGTGTACTGTTCATGCGATTGGTGGCCACTCGCTAGTTGTTATAGGCGATTAGGGCTTAATCGCCTATAATTACATGTGGCATAGCTTCTAATCGCCAATACTGCACTGTACGAGTACAAGGGGTATAAATAGGCTCAATCATTGCCCTAATCATTAGTCTTTGCCACACACACTCTCCAAACACCCTCCCAAGGTCTGAGATTGCTTGGTTTGATCATTGTAACACTCGTGCTCTGTTTTAATGATATAAAAGTTAATCTTTTGACCCGTATGTGTGTAGTAATTACTCGTTTATCTTAGTTTCAAGTTTGTTTCTGTTGTTAAAGCATATTCAAGGGATTCCGCACCTTAAATATAACCCTCGTGATTGTCGGTTGACACGTTCGTCGATCCTACAAGTGGTATCAGAGCCGAGGCTCTTATCACGAGCATTTTGATAACAAAAACGAGTAGAGCCTCACTCGCATGTTTGGTGGAGCGATTAGTCACCTAATCGCTAGTGGGGATCAGCGAGTGGGAGCAAGTATAAAAGCAACACTTGAACTTTTCTCTTCATTTTTCAAAAGCTATTCAACTGTTCTTCATTTCCCTCTAACCCGACTGATCTCAAAACTTGTTGCCCGAATATTTTTGATCTTGGAACGTTAATCTACATCATCAAGGTAACTTATTCTCAGATTTTCAGATCATAATATCACGTTTTAAGGAGTTAAATCAGTGATTAAAGGGCCGAAACCCTTGGTTTCGTTCTCTTAATCGTTAGGCCTGAAAACGAGTTTGTTGATGATGAATGTTGATAGGGGTTCCTTAATCGGGACATTTAGGATGTTATTGCACAGAAATTTTGATCAATATCGTTCTTGAATCAAAAGCCCCAATTTCAAACCTTTATGAACCCTAATTTAAAAAAAAAAAAAAGGCCAATTATCCATTGAATCCGATCTGTTTATGCAAAATATGATAGGGGTTTTTCTACCCGATTGTTATAAACTCCAATGTGACAAAATTCAGGACCCAAATCAACGCATTTCAGATTTAACAAAGGATTGGTGACTGTGAACACTGTTCACGCGATTAGAATCTCTAATCGCGTGAATAGTGAAACGAATGGACTATTTGATACTCTAATCGCATATACAGTAGAGCGATTGGGACATTCATGCACCTACTCGTGTGATAAATAATGCGATTAGGCCATTCGTGACTGATTATTGGCGATTACAAGTTTGTAATCGCCTATAACAGGCTGTTCACCAAGTTTTGTCCGATTTTAGTCTGTTTTGTCCGTTTTATGCGTTTTTGATCTGTTTATGGCATTTATGACTTGTTTCTATGTTCAGGATGATGAATTGGAAAACCTCTCCTAAGCACAACTGTTGTGCCTTCCTCGGACCAATTACGATGGAGAAGTGCAAAACGTTCAAAGGCGTTATTGATTTTCTGAAGCGTTCAAGAATCCATTATGCGATAACTAAGCAACATGCGGCGTATAAAGACATCTTGCTGGAGTTTTACAAGAACGCTAAAGTGGACTACAAGGCTGTACCGATTGTGATAACGAGTACGATTCAAGGCAAAGAGGTGATTATAACTGAAGAAATAATTCGAGAAGAGTTGCAGTTTAGGGATGCAGCTACTGATCCGATTGTGTTCGACACCATCTTGATTCGAGGCGGTTTCTTGAGAATGAAGTACCTGGGAATAGTCAAAGAACAAAAGATGCTAATGAAGGGTTTATTACCGCCTGAACTCAAGTACCTCACTCATGTGGTCTTGAAATGCATTGGTCCAAGGAAAGGGACGTTTGATGCTATCAGAGATACATTAGCTTCAGCGATTGTTGCGTTGACGCTCAATAAGCCGTTCAACTTTTCCAAAATGATCTTACATCACCTGAAGGAAATCATATTGCAAAAGGCGACAAAGACCTCATTCATTGTTTATCCTCGCTTTCTACAAATGATTATCGATCGCCAAATTCCAGACTTGATAAAGCATCCTGCGGAGTTCATTGGGATTGAGGACATAAGTGAGAAAGAAATGAGCAGAATGAGAGGTTACAAGAACATAAAGAAGTCTGATTATCCTCAAAGCTGGCGTTTATACGGGCACATGAGCAAAGAAGACTATGAGTCACCACCGGGCAATAGGTGGAGACACGATGATAGTGATTCTGAAGATGACGCACGGATTCATAAACTGATATTCAAGGAAGAGGATAACATTGGGAGAGAGACAGCCGAATTAGGCGAAAACGCTCCGGGCAGGACGACTGATACTGCTGCAGGTCATGAGGATGCGTTTGATCTGGATGTTCTAGATTTCACGGAACCTTCCGGTGCAGCAATAGAACAAGAATCTTCACAGTCAGCAAAAGGTAAAGCACCAATTGATGAAGACGCCCCAGTTAACATAACAGATGCAGAAGATGACTCAGATGATACAAAGAGTGATTCCCCTTATACGTTTGCTAAAAAGCAAGAAAAGATAAAGAGAAAGTTAGTAGAGGAGAAAGCTCACGCAGCTGAGGCGAGAGCTCTTGCTGAAGATCCCACGTTTATTGTGGAACAGGGCGATGTAGTGGCAGAAATAGACGCAGAGCTCGACTCTTCTCCTCCTCCCAAGAGACATAAGACTACAGCAACGAAAGATAATGTTCGTGGAAAGAAGAGAATGTCGCACAAACCACAAATGGTGAAAACTTCAAGGAAAAGACGATTTAATCTTCCTGAAGCATTTGGGGTTCAAGACACTTAGTCTTCCAAGGCAGCAACGACAACAGCAACAACAACAACAGCAACAACAGCAACAGCAACAACAGCAGCAGCAACCACATCAGTTCCCACATCAGTTAGTGCAGCTATGCCTACAAGAGTCACCATGTCAATGCCTACTTCGGTAATCTTCACTGAGAAAATCTCAGTTACCGAAGCAGCGACAAGCTCTCAGATTGTTTCTAATCCAATCGGTGACAAGATTCGGAAGCTAAGGCAAGATGCTAGACCGCCAGCTTCCAAATTTTCTGATCAGTCGACTTCTTCCTCAGCATCTGCATCGAATGAACAACTTCAGCGCAAAATCAGCGAATTAACTACTATAGTTTCTACACAATCGCGTGAGTTGGCTGAGTTAAGAACCAAGCATGCAACTGTTGAAGAGAATGAAACGGCGATGCTAGAGCTGATCGGTGAAACAATTCAATCCAACAAAGAGCTGCAAGCGACTGTCGACGCGCTTACACTGTCAAATCAGCAGATCATTGAATCGAATAGGCAGATCATGGAATCTCACCAGCAGATGATACAGTCAAACCAAAGCACTTTGGAGAGACTTACAGGTGTTGAATCCAAGTACAGCGAGCTTCAACTTGCTAATGTGAACAATGAACGCAGAATCACCCGATACGAGAAGGAGAACACGGAACTGAGGACTAGGATAAACGAGTTAACTGGAACTCAACCTAGACTCATTGGTGGTGTAAGTTCAGAAGCTAGGGCTAGTGCTAGTACCGGTGATGATGATGATGAAGAAAGTGACGATGAAGAAGATGATGACGAGGACGATGGTGAGGATGAATCGGATGATGATGATGATGATACTAGTAAAGGTGGTGATGGTGGTGATCCTGGAGCCACAGATGGTGGCGGATCATCAGCTGGATCTGGGTCTAGACGTACCAAGAAAGATTATGACAGACAAGGCAAGGATCCCGCAGCAGGTTCTTCTGCTCAGGGGGAGCCAGGGCTTGTGAAAGACAAGATTCAGCAACTACGGGAAGCTATGAAGAAAGCCGTAGTTCAAGTTGAGTATGTTGAGCCTTTAAACTGTTACTTTACTTATGATGACGAAGGCAACCTACTCCCTCCTCCTGCTATTCCAGAGTATGACTTAGAAGAAGGTGAGATACCTCCTGAGATGACATCTGATGATATGAAAGAGGTGTATGGACACGCACACGGAGAATCTTCCGGTGCAAGTCAAATTCCTCCTCCAGAGATGCATCCAGAGAACAACGAGGTTAATTTGGAAGAAGGAACCAGTGTGCCAACTCCGGAATACATGGTTGATCGTTCGGGCACTGGGATTCCTAATATTTCTGAGGAGATGATTCACGAAGCTGTAGAAAAGCTAAAGACTAATCCTACTCCTGTTCCTGACAAAGTGAAAGAAAGACATGATAAGATCAGGCAGAAGTATCCAAATTGGTTTCCATCAGTAGAAGAGGAAAAAAGAAGAAGGGTCCTTTACAAGCTTCTATCTTTAAGAAACGTCTGTCTAAGATGTCTGGAAACGTTATCAGTTGGGCATATGTGGAGAAGACGAAGATGTTGGGCGTCAAGTGGGAAGAAGGTCTGTTATACTTCAATCCCTATCGGAATGTCCTCAGTCTCCCCTTCTGGTATATCCAAGATCTTATCAGACTAGATTTTCCTCTGTACTATGAGAAAGAGTCTAGCCTAGATACTTTTTACAACCTTCTAGCTGAAGAAAGCCGAACTCAATGGAAAACCTTTAAACCTCAGTATCCCAAGTCTTACAAAACAGACAAGATTCATCCATCCACCAAAAGTCCTATTTGGGAACACAAGGTCAAGCCACCGAATTGTGTTTCGAAGATTCCAATTGTCCCGGTTGAGCAAGACTTCTCCTCAAAGTTCTACTATTGGCACTATGATGCAGTTACTACTGAGGCAGTGATCGTCTTGAGCAACTCTCCTAAACCTTGCAGAAAGATCAGAATTTGGGACCCGATGTGGCTTATCAACTGTTCGGAGAAAGATGTGGAGACGTTGTTCCTATATCCCATTCAGCACTTGAAGGCCGAAGCTGATCAAGCCTTGAAGTATCAGAGGTTGATTCGCTTTTGCCACGCCAACAAAGTTCATGCTGGATGCGACTGGTCGAGACTGTCAAGGATTAGGACGATGTCGAAGTGATGAGAAGACTGAAGATGCTGCTTGTTATGTTATGTTATGTTTGTTTTCTATTTTCGAGTCTGTAAAGTTGTTGTGTTTTGTTATAAACGTTGTCTTTTAAAGTCTCTGTACGTATACTAGCCTGGTCCAAGGGGGAGTCTGTTAGTACATGATGTCCCTAGGCTAGTATATATGTTGTTTGGACGAGATTCGGGGTGTTTGGAGAGGTTTATAAACGTTTTGGTAGTGTTTGGGACACTTCAGGCAATTAGAGAGTCCCTATTGGCGATTAGCGTGCAATCGTGTGTACTGTTCATGCGATTGGTGGCCACTCGCTAGTTGTTATAGGCGATTAGGGCCTAATCGCCTATAATTACATGTGGCATAGCTTCTAATCGCCAATACTGCACTGTACGAGTACAAGGGGTATAAATAGGCTCAATCATTGCCCTAATCATTAGTCTTTGCCACACACACTCTCCAAACACCCTCCCCAGGTCTGAGATTGCTTGGTTTGATCATTGTAACACTCGTGCTCTGTTTTAATGATATAAAAGTTAATCTTTTGACCCATATGTGTGTAGTAATTACTCGTTTATCTTAGTTTCAAGTTTGCTTCTGTTGTTAAAGCATATTCAAGGGATTCCGCACCTTGAATATAACCCTCGTGATTGTCGGTTGACACGTTCGTCGATCCTACAGCTATATCTGAAACAAAACCATTACAAAACCACTTTAACTAGCATTATATGCTGATTTCTGGGTTGGCTCTCACAGTAACCTCGTTATGAATATAATTAACACATGTATGTATGGATAATGTGATAAGTAGCATTACACTTTATACGTTAGTAATTGTTGTCCCGTGATCATCTTAATCTTATGTAGCGGATTGTCATCATCCGATCATCTCATGATCATAATCATAATACGCAGAGGATATGAAGAACAAATGAATTTTATTAAATATGGTGGAAGAAAATGTGCGCAGGAATGCACACAAAACCAACACACAAATGTTTACAATCAATTCCTAAATATATAGGATAGTTATTACGGTTAATTTTTCGGTTATCTAACTACCAACCATTAACCGCCAAAACAATTTAGTTAAACCTATTCTAATTACAATTAAATATACAAATAATAGCAACAATATTGAAAGTTTAGTTTACTATATATCCAATAGTAATATGCTAAACAAAGACCACTTATTTCAGATAGTGTGTGCGGTTTTGTTTTTGGTTTTTTTTTTTTTCAGTATCTCTTTTTGTTCCTCGTCATAATCTCACGAACGGCTATCTTCTGAATAAATGTCATTATATGTGTCGTTAACTATCTGACGAACTGCTCCTCTTCAAAGTCTGTTCTTGAACAACCTAGGTAACACATATCAACCTAAGTTGCAAAACTGGGTCCATTTGTTTAGGGTTTTATATCACATGTCAAATCAAGAATTTAGCACACAAGTAATGGGAAAACTAGAAGGGAAAAGTAACATCTCGGAGCGCCTTGCACTTTTCAAAACCAAGATAATTATACAGCAGCAATATGGAAAAGAAACATAAAAATTTGCATACCTATGCTATGTGTGCTCATGGTTGGTCTACTGGGTCCATGACCTCTGCCACCAAGGTTGACATTTCTATCGTCACAAGGCTCCTCATCCATTCCATCAGGCTATGGGATGTGGAACCCTTCCCCCTTCCTTCCCCCTTGTCCACATCAACACCACGTCATTTTCCCCTTTCCCCTCCCCCAAACCAGGGAAATGGTTCCCCCTTCTCCTTGCCTTTTTTTTAATATATTTTAAAGGGAAAAAGACAATATATATATATATATATATATATATATATATATATATATAATATTGAATAGATGATTGGGGAGATCGGTGAAATCTCACGCATTGCAACGAAGGGGGAAGGGGGCGCGGTGTTCCCCAAGGGGGAGGAGTGACACATCATCCCACCGATGGCCCTCACCGATCCATACCCTATAGCCTCATGTTGGATTGCTTTATTGACCCGTTTATGCCTGCAAAATTGATCTAAACGTAATTGCATCAAAAGAAATGAAAATTGTTTTTTTTGGAGCAAAAGGCCTTTTAGATTCCCATTTTTATGAGTAAATTCAAACTGAAAATACAAAACCTTTAATTAAAATACTAGTAGGTTGCCCGCGGGATGCGGCGGGAAACATAACACTTATGCCGCTGATTTTAGGGGTGTGTACAAGACGGTATGGTTCATTTCAATTTTATAACGAAAACCACGTTAATTATAATACATTGGACTATAACCTAGTTAGTTATAAAACTGGGGATTCTAATATAGTTGGTTATTAAAAAAATGTATAACTTTAATAAGTTCATGCATAAAGAGAGAGCTAACAAAAATTACATATCTAAATGTGTTTATCCCAAATAACAAAGTCTTAAAAATTATTATTAGTTGAATTGGTCTATTTAAAATAAAGCTACAACAAGCACATCAAACTACAATGCTGGATAGATATGATTCACCTCATAGTATCATACTCAACTATCTTGTAATAAAAATAAAAGCGCATAATACTAAATAAATCATCTTACTTGAAACTTGAATTGTAGGTCGTGTCCCGGTGGGTACCTCCTTAAATAGCGATCCATAAGTTCTTTATCACAAAAATGTTTTCAAATTTACTTGATACATTTACTAATTGTACTGTTAGTATGTTACCAAATCTTTTTTTTTTTCTTATAGAAAGGTAAAGCTTTGTGTTTTTCTATTGACCAATCATTTGTATATTTACTTTATTCATGAGTTCTAACCCTATATTATATAAATAAAACATTATCAACATCAATTTCATTTTAGCACCCCGCTGTGATATAATTATCTATACATGATTAGATAATATAGTTAATCTAAATCTTTTATTAATTTCATGAGGTTATCATGACTACGACAAAATAGGTGTTTATCAAACTGAAGGTAAGTGAAAGTGATGTCAAAAATAGATACCACAATACATACATACATATATATGTTTTTAAAAGTTGAAGTGCCTACAAGATCATCAAATCAGAACAAGAGTAAACAATGATGTCTTGTATGAACAAAAAAAAAAGTCATCTTTTTAAAACCAAAATCCAAAAATACAATCAAACATAACCAAAGTAAAGACAAAACATACAAAACCTTGCTTGCCGGAACATGTTCACGTCTTTCGATGTATTCAAATGGAAAGCATCATGCTTGGTTGCTCTTTTTTTACTTTCACATTCTATTTAACTATTATTGTTATGAAAAAATTCAAAAAAGAAATTTCATTTATAAGAGTGTGTTGTCTCTTTAGTTTTTCTCAAGTAATTAACAAATCATTTAATTATATAAGAAGTTGTATCCTTTGAGTTTCTTCTTTTTAATTACCATCATGTTACAATAATATGAAGATTAAAAATTTTACTATTATATAATTCAAAGCAATTTAATTGTATTTATCAATTTATCCAACAATTCATTTATCAATTTAATACTTATGTAGAAAGACCATATTGCCCCTTACCAATTTCATTAACTTGTTGTACCTAATACTTTATTATTTCATAATCAACCTAATTATTAATGTAAAAAGACAACTTCACCCTTTTACTACCTTCATTAAGTTATTGTACCATATGCATTATATGTTGTAATTTCTTAAATTTGGTTGGAATCCTTCCCTCAGTCTTTATAATATAGTACAGATATATATATATATATATATATATATATATATATATATAGGTTAGGTTTAGGATCATGTACAAAACCTATTTTTTGTGAGAAGTGTGAGAACCAATAATAGTGTGACACATGTCGGCCTATTTTATTATATAGAAGGGTAACATTGTAAATTGCATTGCTAATCTTATTTTAGGAGATAATGGCTAATTAATTTCGTGTTTAATTTAGGAGCATTCTTAGGGATTTTGTTTCACATCTCACGAATTTTTATAGAGTTTTTATTAACATTCAGCACATTATCATTCATTTACTGAATTATATACGACCAAAACAGCATTCATATTGGTGTGTTTTACTGATGTGAGCACATAGTGTTTTACTGGTATACCATAAGGTTTGAAGGTATAACACACCTTTTGTGTTATTTTTATAAGGAGTTTTACTGATGCAAAAAATATGGTTTTTTTATGCACATTGGTGTTTTATTATAGTCTTGTAAGTTGCTTCATCAACAAGGTGTTTTTACGTTCATACCCGTGTGTTTTATCACCATATTCTCAACTTTGTGTTTTAAATAGTCCTGTGTGTTTTATCATCATCTTCTCCATAATCCAGTGTGTTTTACCTTCATCATACACAATCAATAACACATTCAAAAAACACAACTATACATACATTTAAAATGTGTTTTAAATTCAAAAAACACTAAACCACACAAAAATCCTTTGAACATAAAACACAACAATATGAATGTTGTTTAAAATAATCCACCATAAAACACACTGATCCATTATCACCTCATGTCGTCTTCATCTTCATCCCTAAAAAAAACACTCCGATTATTTATGTTTGTGATGGTGGCTGTCAAATGATGGTTCGGTTGATGGTGGTGGTTTGTGGTGGTTGATGGCGGTTGTGTAGGTGGCGCAGGGAGAGAGAGAGGAGAAAGAGAGAGAAAGAGAGAGAGAGGTGAGAGACACTTAAATGTGAATTAAATGAAGGACGTAAATAGGAAGATTGAATTTATTAGGCCTTCCATATTTTTAATTAGACTCTTTAAATGTGAATTAAATGTAGGGTGTGTTTTACCATTATACCCCTAAGTAGCCTAATTAGTTATTATAACTATAACATTATTTACAATAATGTCACTCATTAAATCTAAACCATTGATTAAGATGATCTAATGGTCCAAAACACTTCTTACCCTTCTCACACAAAACACACTTTGCACAGAATCTCGACCCTATATATATATATAATAGTATAGATATAGATAGATATAGATATAGATATTAATAATTCATAAGTTGCCAACAATTTAAAAAACAACTACAGTCCAATGTTATCAGTATTGATTATATAAGGCCATAAATTTAGTTCAAAAGCATATCAAAACACTCCATATACATATTATCATTCTCAATGCATGGTCGAAAGATTAACAATGAACGGCTTTTTCTTTCTTAGTGTTGTTAGTGCACTGCGGTGTGTCTTCCCAGATTGAAGATTGCCAGATGTGAAGACTTGAAGCCCGAAGATCATTAGCTAGACCTTAGGGGGAGTCTGTGAACGTCATTCTAGACATCCTAAGCTCAGTGACTGGTTAAGTCTGTAGATCACTAACTAGGTCCAAGGGGGAGACTGTTAGTGCACTTCGTGTATGTCCCCAGGTAGTGATCGGTCCATAATAGTCGTATGCATGATTGTATAGCGTTTTAGACATTTTAGGATTGCATTATATTGTTTATATAGGCATAGGGGTATTTTGGTAAGATGCAAAGCTTCATACATGTTCCACTCTCTTCATAAGGGTATGAGGAACATGTATGAGGGACGTGTATGAAAGCCCCCTATATTTACCCCTTGCCTTAGTTGTTTTAAAAGACTTTTGCTATTTCCAATACAAGTGCAACCATTTGTGTGTGTTTTGTTTTTGTGTGTGTGCTCTCTCTCATATTATTATTATTATCATATCCATAAACACCCACCTATAACAACTAACCGAATCGTTGATTTCTGCCCTCGATTCAATACGCGCACCATACTAATTTCTTGTTAGATCGATCCTACAAGGGTTTTTCTTTCTAGTCTTTTTTTTTTGAACAGGCTCATCCACACCACTTTGATCATCGTTGACTACGACATTTAGCCGGTTTGTAATTCCATTGATCATCAAGAACCAAAACCTTAAGGTAACATTCGTTTCACATAATGGAATGGAATTCGAATGGAATTGGATTGTATATTCCACTTCTTATGTTTGTTTCAACAAAAGAAGGAAGTATAATTGAACAACAACATACGGAAGGGAATCTGCATTCCTTATGATTTCTTTAAAATATCGTAATTGTAGTAATGTTAATTATTTTTCAATGTTGGGGTGGGTGGGCACATCTTTCGTGTATCCTATCACCCACCAATCCTACACTGCCACTTTATTGCTACTTTCAACTACACTAACACCACAAAATCACTGGAATCACTCATTTCAACTAACCTGTAACTTTTTTTAATAAAAATAAATTAAACAAATAAACAAAAAAACATAATTTAAATAAAAATAAAAAATTAAACAATTAAACATAGTTAAATCAAAAGCATAATTCAAATAAAAAAAAATCAAAATACAATTAAACTATCCCTCATCCGACTTGAGGAGGTATGGTAGATCTTGAGTTGCAAGATGTGCCATAATGTCAAATTGGAGTCGGTAATGCGTAGCTTCATGCATCAACTCAGCAAGGACGTCATCTTCAAAAACAGGCCGCATTGGAGGATCCCTTATGTGAACCAGTGAAAAAGCTTGTATGCCGTCCTTTAGAATCATGTTGTGAAATATAATGCACACATAAGTCATGATTGAGACCATGAGGTGTTGGAATGTTGTGTTGTCTAGAGCTTTAGGTATCAGCTTTGGGTGAGACCAGGAAGTGTTCCTATCCTAGTTGTCTTTAGTTTCTTCCAATTCCATGTCATGGTCAATCTACTTTAGATTACTCCTTTTACATCTTTGGGTGTATTGTGATTAGAGAGTCCGGGGTGATTTAATCTTTAGTACGGTAGCATTTTTAGTGAGGTGAGACGGGAGGTGATTCGAACTAGATAAGCAGTGAGCTTATAATCCTTAGGATTCTTTGAGAGGTGTTAGTGAGACCGGGAGCAGATCCGGCACACCTTAAGGTTTTCTGAGTCATTTATATTTAGAGTTCGGTAGCCATTCAGTTATCTATATATGAGAGTTGTGAGTTTGCGGGTAGGATTCTTGACATAGGTAGTTGATTTCCCATCCTTGATAGTTCCTTGGTTATCAGTCATTCTCTGTTTGTCATCTTGAGCTTATTTATTTTAATTACTCATTAAAAATCAATTTTAGAAACCAATCTTGTTAAGTGTTAGTTGAGTCTAGTTTCATTTAATTTCTAGTTGTCATGTGGGTTTGGTATCTGGATTTACTTATGTTATGCTACATTGATAGGTACACTTGTTTGTCATGTGGTCTAGTTTTAAAGAGTCTAGAATTATTAATAATGTGTTTAGTTAGCTAGTTTTTATAGAACGCTTTCAACAACTCACCTACGTATGCCCCATTTTGCCTTTAGAACATCGAAAGCGCGCTCCACATCTTTAATTGATGACTCTTGCAATATCTTGAACTTTTTTTCATTAGGCTCAGTCGAATAGGAAAACATTTTCTCAAAGGTTGACCAAGTAGGGTAGATCTCGTTCGTTAGATAGTATCCACGTTTTTACGAGTGCCCATCCACATAAAATGGACACTTAATGCGATTCCATTCTTTTAAGTGATTAATAATGAAGATTTCTAGAGAACATTGATGTCATTGTTTAACCCAGGCAAGCCACTATACGCATGCCAAAACCATAAATCCTGTGACACAACTGCTTCGAGCATGACCGTGTGGTATTGTTTTATTAGCTCTTAAATGTGTCGATACGACCCATCATCCCAAGAATGTGGTGTTTTCTTCATGTGCTAGGTACAAAAGCTCAACACCGGGGCTTGTCAGTCTAAAGATATAAAGAAAGTAAATGTGAAAATGGTTAAACTACCATGAGCAACATTAGCCATTGAACCGACTACGGGTTTTTTTTTTTTTTTTTTTTTTTGTCATGAGCACGTGGAAAGGTACATGCACGCAAATGAAAATTTTGGTTGTGATATTACTAACATGACTAAGCTGCTGATGTGGATATGGATAATGAGGAAACGCTACAAGTTACGGTTCGCCTCCTTGTGCCACCAGGTCAGATTGGATGTATTATTGGAAAAGGTGGACAAGTAGTTTAAAGTATACGGTTTGATACTAATTCTCATATTTAAATATTTAAATCGGTCCATCACACTTTGACCATATATAATGTTTATCGACTATCAAGTTTGCTACCATGATACAGTTAGCGAATCCTCTAACAGTCCAACGCGAGAAGCACTTTTCAAGATAGCAGCTCGCCTTCATGATAATCTGCCACGGTCACCACTCACAACACTTGCTTTCGTCTTCAACACCTAATGTTTATCCATCCAGTGGTTCTCTTATGGGTGCACCTCCAATCATGGGCTTAACTCCAATGGTTGGTGCTTATAGTGGGTATAAGGGCGAAGGGGGTTTCTACCCAGTACCAAGGGATAAATCTCCTCCTCAGGACCAACCAAGGAGGTAAGATTACATAAAATCTTGATATTTTATATAAAACCTTATGTGACTAATTTATAAATGTATAGGTATTTGAAGGCACATGTTCTACTATTTAGGTTGAGTTACAGTTGCAACCAAGGTGCAGTGAGAGAGTTGAAAGAGATTGGAGTATTATTTCATATACTACTCTTACTTGTGCTAAGCTCTCG
Organism: Ambrosia trifida; assembly: GCA_028751855.1. Classification (NCBI taxonomy): domain Eukaryota; kingdom Viridiplantae; phylum Streptophyta; class Magnoliopsida; order Asterales; family Asteraceae; genus Ambrosia; species Ambrosia trifida. The sequence continues at coordinate 86,754,751 of CM054130.1, read as the reverse complement.
GGTTGGATGCCTTATTGAGAGAGGAGGAGAAATAATCTTGTACTACTCGATTTCTTGATTATTCATACTCATTTTCACAATGTCCAAGTTATTATAAAGTGCAAATTGCCCCTGATAACATCACACTTACACTTTTGTTCCGTTTTAGTCATGACGCGTGTTCTAATATGCTACAATAAAGTATGTTTTTTCTTCCATTTTGGTTACCAAAAGTATGTTGATATTTCATATTTTTTGTTATTTTAAAAGGTTCTTTGGTCTCCATTTGTTCACTTAATTGCAAGACAAAAAAGACATTTGCTTTTTTTATTAGGAAAATGAACAAAAATCAACCTAAAGGCATACTTCTAATGTCTATTATAGAACATCACTCCACACCACCTTAAAGCAAAATAATGAAAAAAGATTGAGTTGCAGGTTGATTCATAAACTAATGGAAAATTAAAATCCCGCAGCAACGCGTGGGTTTTCCCACTAGTTTTACTTGGTTATCGAGCATTCTTGAGAGCAATCTACACTCAACTCCTCCGACCTCAACCTGGCAAGCATTCTTCTTTACTTTTTTTTTCTTCATGCGCTTGTAATTAATATAATATCTACAACATATCATAGTAATTTTGTAATTATTTCATTTTTGACCAAGTTAACCTATATTTTGAGATAAATGATGCATACCCTTTCCATTCTTCAATTTGTTTGTTTTTTTTTTTTTTTTTTTTTTTAAGATAATGGAAAATACTTGTGAGGATAGGGGAAAGAGGGTCACGTGTCACAAATTATATTACTTTATTATATAATAATAATAATAATAATAATAATAATAATAATAATAATAATAAAAAGATTTATATGTAGAGAAAACGAATATATAAATGTAGTTGTTACAAAAGGTTATATATATTTTTACAAAGAATATGTGTGAATTTTTCTAGATAAACAAACATGGTATTCTTTGTATTGATTGATGTAAATTCTTTATGGACATGAAGATTCTTCCTTGTGGGGACAGGGGCGTGTGTGCCTGGGGCAGGGGTGTCATATCATGTTATTTTATGGATGTATCAATAATTGAGCAAAAAAATCTATATGCAACTTTATGTTACGAGTATTTGTTTGTAGGGGTAGTAATCTCAAATTAAGACGCTTTCAAATATTTTATTTTGGCAACATTTTGAGCTAAGGAATCTATGTGTTCACGATTAATTCATTCATGATTAGTTTATTAACACTTACCGAACAAGATTTTTTATTCATGTTCATTTGTTAAGAAAACATTTGTGTTCGTTTGTGCCGTTTGTTAATTTTGTTCATGAACGCATACAAACATAAATGAATGTTAATGAACACAAAGAATGTGTTCATGAACGAAAACAAACACAAACAGACATATATAAATTTTCGAATAAGATTGAATTCACATATATTAAGCAAATTAATTAGAACACCCAAAATATAACCTAACTATACAAACATACTTAGTAGTTAACATAATACTGGTAAACATAATAAAGTAGTGTCTTAAAAAACTAAGCTTTCATCTTAAACTTGAAGTTTTCATTTATTTAAACTTGAAGTTTCATATACTTACCTCACATAAATTATTTATTTATTTTTGGTAAAATAAATTAAAATTAAAGAATATAAAATTAAATTATATAAATCAAAAACTCCATTAAGCTATCGAACACAAACGAATATGTTACCGAACGTTCATAAACATAAACGAAAGAACGCGGCCACTGTTCATGTTCGTTCATTTATTAGACGAACGAACACAAACGAACTTCCCGCCAAACAGTTCATGAACTGTTCGCTATTTGTTTTGTTGATTATAATAAGGTATTTTGAAATTATTATAAATAAAAATTCATTACTATTCATAAAAACCATTGCAATTTTTTTGTTTTTCTGCTTTTTGTAATCGGTAAAACTTGAAAGGATGAATACCACGACGTCTATATTGAAGCCATTCATGGAGGCAGGGAAAATGGGTTTTTCTACCTGACGACTGCTGCATTTTTGAGTAAATTCAGACTGTAGAATAAAGATCTTCAATCGTGTCTGAAGGCTGAAGTGGGGAATGGGAAGAATACAAGATTTTGGTTAGACCAATGGTACGGGGAGTCATTGCTGAAAGATAGATGGCCGATACTCTTTCGTCTTGAACGATATAAAAACTGCACCATCAGCGATAGATTTATAAAGACATCAGACGGGTTACGCCTTTCTCAACAATGGTCGAGAGGCCCTCAGACAGTGACTGAAATTTCTTAAATGAATGAACTTTGTGAAGTTATGTCTAAATGGGTTATTGGAACTAAAGAGGATAAATGGCTTTGGATAGTTAAAAGACAGAGAAGAATTTTCGGTGTCAACAGTTAAGTTTTGGCTGCGAAAGGGTAGAGATGTCAAAATAGTTCAGGTTATGAAGTGGGAAAAGTGGGTTCCAATCAAGGTGAATTTGTTTATGTGGAGAGCTGAGATGAGCCGACTTCCAACGAGAGATGCCTTGCAACGTCACAGTATTCCTATTGCGGACAGCTCCTGACTTCTTTGTGCTTCGGCTGCTGAATCAGTGCAGCATCTTCAGACTGACTGCAGCTTTCTTTCGGGTGTGTGTTGGATATATAGTATGTCCGATGTAATTAAAAGTCGAGATCAACGTAACCCGACCCAGTACGATCCAAAGAGTTACACGTTGGTACACGAATCAGACAAGTTCACATGTAGGTGGATTATTATTTATGAAATAATAATTGTTTTAGACTTGAGGGACTTAATATAATAAGATTAATATTAAGGAGTATTATGATATTTAACAAGGGGGCTTAATGTAAGTTATTGTTTTATAAAAGGAGGGTTAAGGAGTAAACCCTAATGCACACTTTTGATAAAACAACAAACCCTTGCCTCCTCTTCTTGGCTTCTTGCGGCCGCCACCAAGGAAAAGAAGGTTGCCGCCTTTTGTTTTGGTTCGGCCGGCCAAGAACCACCATCAACCGCCGCCTTCCTCTTGCAAGTGTTGTTTCCCGGTTGGTTCGTGTTCGGTGTGAACTTCCTACTAGCGAGGATTCGTTGTAACCCGCGTGTTACAATTCCGGTGTAGTCGTCAAAGGTTGATTACTAAACCCCCTATGGTTGTTTTATTATTTATTTGTTTATACGTGTTTAACTGAGATCCTGATTGGTAATATTTTATTAATTGGATTAATAAAATTAACTAATAATTTATATATATTAATCGGCCATTATATATATAGTATATATAATCCGTTTTCGTTAAATATATAAACCGCTTCCGCTGTGTATACGATACCATGATTCCCAACAGTGGTATCAGAGCCACGGTTACGCGCGTATAGATGGTAAAGTTATAATTTTGATCTATGTTTTATTTGTCAAAAGTTTATTTTTTTTTTACAAAAGATCAAAAGCTTTTTTGTTGTTCATGGATTGTGATGTGAATCGAGCCCTAGGTATTTTGACCCTTGTCATGATTGTGTTTGTGATGTTTTATTTTATTGATTTGTATTTTTTATTACGGATATTGGATACGGTGTAATAGATAGGATTAGAATAGATTTGTTTTATTTGTATTTCAAATTTATTTGTAATCCTACAAGTACAAGATCAAGACGAAGATAAAAAGGCGAACAGGTTCCATGAAGATAGAGATCTCGGGTCAAGTGGGAGCTATATCAAAACTGTTTTGAAACCCTTTTGACTAGTTCGTTTCGTTTCTGGCTAAAACGAAACAGGTGACCTATTAGGGGCTCGATTCGTTTAATTTTATTGTTATGTTTTGTGGTTGTGGTTTATTTATTGTAAATAATTTAGATAACCCAAAATAAATAAAATTTTCACAATCATGGCAACAGTTTTATTAAAACAAGTTTTATAAAACCGAAAAGCATATTTAATGAAAGGAGTTTTATTAATATTAAAACAAGTGCATTCGCGATAATACGACCAACGTAGTTTAAATAGGGTATTTAAAACTATATCGTGTCGAGTGTTGAAAGGAGTTTCAATTATCCCGAATAATATAAAATTGGATTTTATAAACTGTTGTGTGACTCACATCATGCTAACGAGTCATTCAATATATATTTATGGTAAATATTAAATTAAATCCCAATTTTAAATTGATGTTTCATGCCACCCTTAACAAGTTAACACTCCATTCTATATCGAACCCAAATGTTAGTGCTGACCCTGCATCTAGGCGTTGATCATGAGTGAAGGTAATCATCGCAGTTCCTGTGTAACATAGGCCGGTGTTACAGTTAACAGTAAAGGACCAAACATCGCTTGTTTGACAAGTGGGCATAGTTGGGGTTAAACATACATCGCTTTTATCGATGACCCCAAAAAGGAGAGTTGTGTAGTGGACACAATTAACAATCGTTGTTTACCTACCTAATCATGCCAGTGGACAGTGCTAAGCCAGTTCATTGTGTATTGATGAATCGGGATCTCATCCTAATTAATTTTGCTTTTTGGGTCATAAAATAATTAGGATACTTAAAACATGAAATACTAATAATTTAGATTTTGAACTTTGTAGATGTCAACTGAAAACAATTATGCCTCCCAATTCTCTCTCAAGTCCATCTTAGAGAAGGACAAACTTAACCACTCCAACTTCATGGACTGGCACCGCAACTTGAAAATTGTTCTCAAGGCGGAGAACAAGTTGTATGTTCTAGAAACGCCAGTTAGCACTTGTTTGCTAAAAATGAAGGCATATCTTGATCACTTGGCTCGTCTGGAATACCCCTTGAGCGATGAGTTAGCTGGGGATATTATCCTAAACTCATTGCCTAAGTCATATGACCAGTTCATTATGAACTACAATATGAACGGGATGGAAAAGACACTTGCAGAACTGCATCAGATGCTCAAAACTGTTGAGGTGAACATACCTAGCAAGACTGCACCAGTGCTAGTGATCAAGGAGGGAAAAGTTAAGAAACCTAACACCAAGAAAATGGGCAATCAGGGCAAAGGGAAGGGCAAAGGCAAATCTGTTGCCAATAAGAAACCTCGGAAAGATGCCAAGTGTTTTCATTGTGATGAAACTGGGCACTAGAAGAGGAACTGTGCTAAGTATTTAGCTGAGCTGAAGCAAGCTAAGGCTTCAGGAGGAGAGTCCTCGAGTATATATGTTATTGAAATCTTTGCTTTTCCTAGCAAAACATGGGTGTTTGACACAGGATGTGGTTTCCACATTTGTAATGTTTTGCAAGGACTAAGAAAGATTAGAAAGCTGAAACAAGGCGACTTGGAGGTCCATGTTGGCAATGGACAAAGAGTTGCTGTGAAAGCTATAGGAGAATGTGTTCTCTTACGTCCTTCTGGTTTAGAACTTTTTTTGAACAATGTTTATTACATTCCTAGTGTGACTAGAAATATTGTTTCAGTTTCGGCTTTGCGAGGACAAGGTTTTAATCATCGTTTCAATAAGGAATATATTTCTGCTTATTTTAACGATGTGTTTTACTTTGATGCAAAACCCAACAATGGGATCTATGAGATAGAAGTCCAAAACGATAACATATTATGCAACATCTCCCATAAAGGTAATAAGTTGGACTTTAATGATACGTATATGTGGCATTGTAGACTTGGTCACATTAGCGAGAATCGTGTTAAACAACTCAAGACCGCAGGAATCCTGGATTCCAAGGGTTCAGAGTCGTTTGGAAAATGCGAATCATGCTTAAGTGGAAAGTTAACAAAAGCACCTTTATCAAATGTTGGAGAAAGAGCTAATGATCTGTTAGGACTTGTACATACCGATGTATGTGGTCAATACAGAACAATGTCAAGACATGGGGAAAGATACTTTGTTACATTTACTGATGATTTCATTAGATATGGTTATGTTTATCTTATGAAACATAAACATGAAACTCTTGAAAAGTTCAAGGAGTACCAAAACGAAGTAGAAAATAAGCTAAATAGAACTATTAAAATGCTTCGATCAGATCGATGCGGTGAATATCTTAGTCAGGAATTCATCGACCATCTAAAGGATTGTGGAATAGTTTCACAACTCACTCCACCTGGAACACCGCAACATAATGGTGTGTCTGAGCGGAGAAATCGAACTCTATTAGATATGATTCGATCAATGATGTATCGAACAAACCTTCCAAAATCCTTTTGGAGTTATGCTTTGGAAACTGCCGCAAGACTTGTGAATATAGCTCCAACGAAGAAGGTTGATAAAACGCCTTATGAGATATGGCATGGAAAGAAACCTCATGTATCCTACCTAAAAGTCTGGGGATGTAATGCTTATGTCATTCTAGAATCTTCAGATAAACTAGATCCCAGAGGTGAAAAAGTGGTTTTCGTTGGATACGGTAAGAAGATCGGTTACCTATTCTACCACCCCACTGAAAATAAGATTTTCACTAAACGCAGAGGCACTTTCTTAGAGGAAGAGCTTCTGGCGCGAGGGATTGGAGATAATCATGTGGATCTTGAAGAAATTCGAGATTCACAAGTGACTGAACCAGGTGTTCAGACAGAAACAGAAGTAACTGATCCAGTTGTTGAAGTTGAGCCTGAGAGGACTCAAGAAACAACAGAAATGCCAAGTGTTCGGAAAAGTATTAGGGATCGTCGTGCACCTGTACGGTATGACGATATCTTCATGATTGATGAAGCTGAGCCTACTACTTACAAAGCTGCAATCCATGTATGATAACCAAGTCTGGGATTTGGTTGATCTTCCTGCCGAATGTCGGACTATGGGAAACAAATAGATCTTCAAGAAGAAGACTGACCTGGATGGGAATGTGCAAACCTACAAAGCAAGGCTTGTAGCGAAAGGTTTTACTCAGACTCAAGGAATTGATTATGAGGAAACATTCTCGCCAGTAGCCATGCTTAAGTCTATTAGAATTCTACTTGCCATTGCTGCATATTATGACTATGAGATATGGCAGATGGATGTCAAAACCGCGTTCCTTAATGGACACTTACTGGAAGATGTCTATATGGTTCAACCTGAAGGTTTTATCGATCCAAAGAATCCTAATAAGGTATGCAAGCTGAAAAAATCCATCTATGGATTAAAGCAAGCATCTCGCAGTTGGAATCTCCGTTTTGATCAGAAAATCAAAGAGTTTGGTTTTATCAAGAACGAATATGAACCGTGTATTTACAAGAAATCTAGTGGGAGCTATATCACTTTTCTTATACTGTATGTAGATGACATGATAATCATTGGAAACAATATCCCTATGCTTAAAGATGTTAAGACCTGGTTGGGTAAATGTTTCGCAATGAAAGATCTTGGTGAAGCCGCTTATATTCTGGGAATAAAGATTTATAGAGATAGATCAAAGCGGTTATTGGGTTTGAGTCAAAGTACATATATTGATAAGGTCTTACGACGCTTCTCAATGCAAAACTCAAAAAGGGGGCTCTTGCCCATGGCACATGGAACCATTCTTAATAACAAGCAGTGTGCAAACACTGAAGAGGAAAAGAAGAAAATGGAAGGTGTTCCATATGCTTCTGCGATTGGTTCCATCATGTATGCTATGTTATGTACTAGACCTGATGTCTCGTATGCTCTTAGCATGACGAGTAGATATCAACAGAATCCAGGAGAGAGTCACTGGGCTGCAGTGAAGAACATTCTTAAGTACTTGAGAAGGACTAAGGACATGTTCTTAATATATGGAGGACTGGATGAGGAGCTGTCAGTTAAGTGTTATACTGATGCAAGCTTCCCGACTGATCGTGATGATTCAAGGTCACAGATGGGATATGTTTTCATTCTGAATGGTGGGGCTGTTACTTGGAACAGCTCTAAGCAAAGTGTGGTTGCTTAATCCACCTGTGAATCAGAATACAATGCTGCATCGGATGCTGCAAAAGAGGCTGCCTGGATGAAGAAGTTCATTGGTGATCTCGATGTTATGCCTAGTATAAAGAAACCAAACGAGATACTGTGTGACAACACTAGTGCCATTGCTCTTGCAAAGGAACCAAGGTCACATCAGACCACAAAGCATATACTCAAGAAATTCCACTATATTAGAGAGATAATAGGACGTGGAGACATTGTATTAAACAAAGTTCATACAGATCTGAATCTGGCTGACCTCTTTACTAAGCCTTTACCTCAAGTTAAACATGAGGAGCATGCTGGAAAGATAGGCCTTAGAGTTGGTAGACAGTGGGCATGATCTGTAGTTAGTATTGGTGTTTTGTTTTGAACTATGACAGTTATATTGAATGTTTATTTGATTTAATGGGTTAAATGCAAATTTAAATATTTATTAACTGTGTTCATTATTTGTATGTTTAAATCCTTAAAATAAGAGTATTCTAAATGTCCATAGTCGATCAAATTACATGGGAATGAATTTGAATGTAAGACTATTGTGAATTGAGATGGTTGTATTCATGAGATGAATATCTCAAGGGTTTGAGAATCATAATTCACAATATCATTAGAGAATGATATTGGAAGTAACTCGCTTCAAAATGATCTCCATGGATCTGTGTCATGAGATGTTTTGATATTGATATGTTCAATCTGTCATTTTTCTTAAGGCACATATTAAACTACATTGATCAAGGACTATCTTTGATGTTATCTTACACTATCCTGAAACATGGGTAGCAATAAGGGTAGCATTGGGAGAAATCCAAGATTAAGTGGGAGTTGTATGACACTGATGGAATTTTGTACTTCTATAGGATTAGAAGTCTAGACATTCTGGTGCCCTCGTAAACTCAAACTGGTATAAACGCGTGGCCACGCTCGGACTAAGGTAGTTCGTTAGACCACTTTGAATTAGATACGAGAATAGAGAATGGTTGATCACTATATAAGAATGAATGATCCATGTCTTATGATCAACGGATGTCTATACAGAAGGGACTTATTGATAGAATTATCAGGGCTATAGTATTTGGTTAAGTAAAGCGTTACTTGAACTCAAAGAACTAGTTGACGACTATAAAGTGTCATACTGGTTTGGGTGCAATGCGATGCAGCTAGGTGTCCAACTTTGCGCACGTTGACTCATTTAATTAAAATCGTCCAAGTGGGAGATTGTTGGATATATAGTATGTCCGATGTAATTAAAAGTCGAGATCAACGTAACCCGACCCGGTACGATCCGAAGAGTTACACGTTGGTACACGAATCAGACAAGTTCACATGTAGGTGGATTATTATTTATGAAATAATAATTGTTTTAGACTTGAGGGACTTAATATTAATAAGATTAATATTAAGGAGTATTATGATATTTAACAAGGGGGCTTAATGTAAGTTATTGTTTTATAAAAGGAGGGTTAAGGAGTAAACCCTAATGCACACTTTTGATAAAACAACAAACCCTTGCCTCCTCTTTTTGGCTTCTTGCGGCCGCCACCAAGGAAAAGAAGGCTGCCGCCTTTTGTTTTGGTTCGGCCGGCCAAGAACCACCATCAACCTCCGCCTTCCTCTTGCAAGTGTTGTTTCCCGGTTGGTTCGTGCTCGGTATGAACTTCCTACTAGCGAGGATTCGTTGTAACCCACGTGTTACAATTCCGGTGTAGTCGTCAAAGGTTGATTACTAAACTCCCTATGGTTGTTTTATTATTTATTTGTTTATACGCGTTTAACTGAGATCCTGATTGGGAATATTTTATTAATTGGATTAATAAAATTAACTAATAATTTATATATATTAATCGGCCATTATATATAGTATATATAATCTGTTTTTGTTAAATATATAAACCGCTTCCGCTGTGTATACGATACCATGATTCCCAACAGTGTGGGCAGGGTTGGTACATGGTGTAAAATTGGCACTATCATGCCTGCAGATGTGTCGGATCTCCTCATTGCCGAGCCTTCTAGAGCAGGTAACATTAAGGGTAAAAGGGTATTGACTGATATTATCTTTATCAGTTGTTGGGTTATTTGGTGCAGTCGTAATCGGAAACTATTCGACGATGAAAACCCAAAGGTGTGCGAAGTTTTGGCCAAGATTAAGTCTCTTTCTTATTTATGGTTTGGGTGAAATATCCCTTATTTATTTACGTCTCTTGATTGGAAGGTTTGGGTGAAATATCCCTTGTATATGTTGTAATGGTTGTGAGGTGGTCTCCTTTTTGAGGATGCGGCCTTTGTTTTAATGAAATTCACAGTTCAAAAAAAATATTGTTTTAAAGCGAAACACTCTCATTCTGCGTTCTCTATTTTAAGGCCCTGGAAAAAAATAGAAATTAGGGTTCTAGTCATGAGTACTTCACGGATGTTCAACGGATTACTTGAATTTGATAAACAACATTATGGGTAAGTTTGGCAAGGAGCTTTTAAGAGCTTTTATGAGATTCAAGCTTCAAGCTTTTAAGAAAAAAAAAATTGTAGGTATGTTTGGCAAGGAGCTTTTAAGAGTTTTTAGGAGCTTCAAGCTTCAAGCTTTTAAGAAAAAGCTCATACTCAATAAAAAGGCTTGTTTGGTTGAAGGAGCTAGAAGTTTTTAGGTTAAAGAAAAAGCTATATAGTGCAAAGTTCTAAATGCACTCCCCCTATTTAATATCCGCACTCCCTTTCCAAAAAATTAAATTTAAAACTTTTCAATTTCCACCACTTAAAAACGAATTATTTTACACTTGACCCCCATGAAAGAAGAACCGTTACTTCTTCTGTGAAGGCTTAAGGGTTTATGGGCGGTAATTATATGTTCGACGATGGAGACGGTGTTCACGCCGAAATATTCTGTCAGAGGCTTCAGATTCCGACGAAAACGGTTACCAGCGACAGAGTGGAGTAGAGAGAATAGAGAGAGGGTTATCATTATCTTTATTTTGTTTGAAGTTCTAGGCAATGTTTCGGTGGCTGCGGAGTGGAGTAGAGAGAGGGGCATCGGACCGGTGGCTATGTTGCACCACCACCGTTGTTAAGCGTTCTACCGTCACTGCTTTTAACCACCACCGTCTCTGACTTGCACCATCACCGCTCTTAAAATTCTACTGTCGCCTGCCGTTTATGAGGTTATTGTGGTCAACGCGCCGGAGCACAGTGCCTCTGCTGTGTGTAGGCCAGAACTACGATATTTCTCTCTTAATTCTTTCTTTCTCTCTCCGTTTGAACGTAGGAGGCTGAGAAGTAAATGGTTTTTTATTGGTGCTATAATTGATGTTTGTAGTGTTATTGAAGTCGCAAGCTAGAACATTTATGCAGTAACTATTGTTGAAGGCTTGTATTTTTAATTTGCCTATGTTTTTTGGTTTGCTTCTGTCCAATGGGGTTGTTTCCTTGGTTTATAATAAGCACTAGATTATATCCCGGGAGCGTCCCGGGTTGAGAAATCTAATTTGAAATATCAATTTTACATTTGAAATAGACTGATGCGTTTTACAGTTACATGCAGGAAAGCTTTGGGTAACACTTAACCTAAAACAATTAACAATGTATCTCCAATGTTAGTGCATAACCTTAAACAATGTATAACTTTAATATTAAAACCTAACCTAAAACAATGTACAACTCCAATGCTAAGACATGTTGTAAATAAAATTCATATTTACTGGTTTGAACATAACTAATGACTTGCCTATACATGATTAACGAATAACCTGAACACTTTGTGTTTTTTTCCTGTATGAATAAAACAACACAAAAAAATAGTCGTTTTTTTCTCCGTTTTTTATATAGCACTATGGTACCCGTTGGAAAGATAATAAAACGCTCGTTAATTTGGTGTAATTTTTTTCTTTAAAAAATCTCGTATATAAAAGATATTAACGTTTAAAAGTTATGGGAGGAAACATTAGAGATAAAAATCTAATTTTGTTTTTAAATTTTAAATTATTATTTTTCTAAAATAAAGGACTTGCCACGTGGGATGACACATGGCACACTCAATGAAGAGAATACCCTCTTTGAGTGTCATGTCATTAAAATAGCTTTAGTTTATTATATGTATAGATAGATAGATATGTGGATTCAAAATTTATGTTATCGAAATGAGATAAAGTCTTTCCTGATGCAAGTAAAAAAATTAAAATATAAGGTTTGATTGTATTTATTTAAAAACTTCAAGGGGGAGCTGTGCAACTAGTAAAAATAATAAAAAGAGAGTGCATTTAGCAACACCCTTAAGAAAAAACTCTACTAGCTACAAACTTTTAATTAGTAAATGACACAAATACTCATTCTATTTTAAAAACAAAATAAAAACCTTCTTTACAAACTTTTAATTATGCTCATTTTGGTCATTTTATACATTTTATTAAAAGCTTCAGCTACTCTACCAAACACCAAAATATATTTAAAAAACTTTCAGTTACCGGCTTAAAGCTACCAGCTACCAACATACCCTCAATAAAAAACCTTGTTTGGTTGAAGAAACTGAAAGCTTTTAGGTTAGTACTAGCTACAAGCGTTTAAGAAAAAGCTTCTAATAGCTATAAGTTTTTAATAAGTAAATGACATAAATACCATTCTATAATAATAAAAAGAGAAAATTGTTTGAATAGTCCATGTGGTTTGCTCAGATTTCACCTTTAGTCCCCAAATTTTAAAAATTACAGGTATAGTCCTCAACTTTTGACATTTTTTAACTCGGATAGTCCCTGAAGCTAACGGAGGTTAAATAATCCAGTTAAATGGGTGTGAAATTACTAAACTACCCTTACTTTAATAAAAAAATATAATAAAAAAAATAATACTAATTAATGTGGATCCCACACTTCATCCTTTCCACCTCATCCACACCACCCATCTCCACCCTTCACCCCTACCGACATCCACCAACCACCACCCACCCAACAACCACCACAGCCCCCACCGATCAAGATTGGTATTATTTGCCAACAACACGGAGGTCGTATTACTTGCAAAAGAGAAACCACAACCAACAGAGATGTTGCCTGTTTTATCCACACCGATGCCGCAAATCCCTTTGCCACTACACGGATCCTGCTCCAAATCCAATTCCTTCTTCCCTGCTAGCCCTAACTTTCCCCAAATTACTTTCAGTACTTCCAATGCATCAGCTCGCACAAACAACAATCACCATTAATCCCTCCTTTGTGAGAAAACTAAGTAATCAGTGAAAAAAGAAAGCGAACACCTACATTCTTGCGTATCGAGGTTTGCTGATTGCTTGAAATGCAAAAGTCAAGCAAAAAAATCAAGGAAAATGTGAAAAACAACAGCGTCTTCATGATGAAGCTGCTGTTTGTGTGATGGTCGAGTAAAGCACCTCCGATTGTTCATCGTATAGCTGTTAATTGAGAGAGATTAATTGTGGCAGTGAAGATGGAGATAAGAGTGGGTTTAATAACAAGGGTAGTTTAGGGTGGTGGTTATTGGGCGGGTGGTGGCTGTGGTGGTTGGTGGATGTCGGTGGGGGTGAAGGGTGGTGGTGATTTGTGGAGGTAATGAGGTGAAGAAGTTGAAGTGTAGGACTCACATTAATTAGTATTATTTTTTATTTATTTTTTACTGATTTAAACGAAAATTAAAACATAAAACGGTTTCTTCAATGATTCATTTAGGTGCTGTTTGTTTTTTCTGCAGGAAAAAGTCTGCAGTCTGCGGACCACATCTGCAGACATCTGCAGGAGAAGAGGTGGACCAAAGGTCTGCAGTCTGCAAGAAGAAGACTGTTTGTTTGTTAGTGTCTGCAGGCTGCTGAAATAAACTGAATTTTAAATAAACTGATTTTTTACAGCAATCTGGTGGTAGACGGTGGTGGTGGTGGGTGGTGGTGGTTGTGGTGGACGGTGGTGGTGGACGGTGGTAGTGGGTGGTGGTGGACCGTGGTAGGTGGTGGATGGTGGTAGGTTGTGGAGGACGGTGGTGGTGGTGGTGGACTGTGGTGGACCGTAGTGGTGGTAGACGGTGGTGGGTGGTGGTGGACCGTGGTGGTGGTGGACGGTGGTGGTGGACGGTAGTGGTGGACGGTGGTGGTGGACGGTGGTGGTGGTGGGTGGTGGTGGACCGTGGTGGTGGTGGTGGTGGACCGTGGTAGTTTGTGGTGGAGGGTGGTGGTGGTGGACTGTGGTTGGTAGTGGTGGTGGTGGACCGCGGTGGACCGTGGTTGGTGGTGGTGGACGGTGGTGGTAGACGGTGGTGGTGGTAGACCGTGGTTGGTGGTGGTGGACCGTGGTGGTGGTAGACGGTGGTGGTGGACCGTGGTGGTGGTGGGTGGTGGACGGTAGTGGTGGGCGGTGGTGGTGGACCGTGGTAGGTGGTGGTGGACGGTGGTGGTGGTGGATGGTGGTGGTGGTGGGTGGTGGTGGTGGTGGTGGTGGTGGTGGGTGAGGAGAAGAGAAGTGGAGAAGACCTTTGAAGACCTTAGAAGACTTTGGAACAAGTCTGCACCAAGAAGAGGTCAGGAAGACCTTTTTGAGTGAAAGGTCTTTCAAAAAACAAACAATCTGCAGACCCCAAACGTCTGCGCGCGTCTGCGTGGCGCAGACAAAAGAGGTCAGAAGTGCTTCTGAGCAAAAAACAAACAGCACCTAAATTTAATTATTCCAATTGTGTCTTCACCGTTTATGTTTTTTATACACTTGCCTCATTTTCATTTAAACCATAAAACAAATATTTGGACATAGAATCTGGGGAAAAAATCATTCTTCATCATCGTCTAAAACCTTCCAACTCAACTTCATCATCTTCATCCTTCAAAACCTTTGAACTGAACTTCATCATCTTCATCCTCCAACACTCCAAAACCTTGGAAGGTTCAAGGTATAAACAAAGGTAAGGGGTACCCGTAAGGACATGAATCCGTGAACTAACTAACGTAAAAATATCACGAAACCACTACCAGCACCGATGACAGCACTATTGTCGTGCTAATAGTGGGGTACCTGTTTAAAAAACGGATAGCGCCCGTCCACCCTAATAGTGGGGAATGCAAACCTGACCTCCATGTTAGACTCTAAATTTTAGTACTCTAAAATTTAAACAACATTAATGCACATTCTGTCTTTTATAAATCCTAAGTTTTGTTTAAATAAAAGTAGTAACAAATATAATCTAAGCACTTTTGGTGGTTTAGACGTGAAACACGTTTTATCTTAAAATGTAACCGAGATGATAAACATCAACAAGATTACTAAGCATATCTTTACAAATAGTTATATTTTTATAAAACTGTTACGTGAACGACATTATTAACTTGGATAAGATGTTAATTAAATAAATTCAAATATAAGTAACGTCGTTATCTCATCAATGTGACTTTGATTTTATTTATTTAAATTATAAATAATGGTATAAAGCAGGCCGGCAGTGGAAATACCGAGCTCGATGCTACGTCATGTCGTCATTAGTTGCATTATTTTATATGTAAAATTGTTAAAATATTCCTCCACCAATCACCAACTCATTTCTTTATTTATTTAAGGGAATTGGGGTCATGACACCATCATTAAAACAAGTTTATCAAATCTAATTTTTTTTTTTTTTTAAGAAGCAACTTTCATTAATAACCAAAGAGGATAAGTATTCCAAGGCGGAATACAATCCAAACACTAATTACATAACGTCAAAAATACACCACTTATCCCAATCCACCGAACCCTATTTCGCTCTATTTTTAAACCAAAGAAAGCCTAACGCCTTAACATCCGAAATAATGTCCACCACTTTTGAACTCTTGTTAGAAAATGTCTTCTCGTATCTAGCTTTCCATACTCGCCAGGCAGTGATCATGATAATACCGTGTAAAAGCTTTTTCTTCATATTCGTCCAGCCATGAATCTCGTGTAGCTTAACCAAATCTGCAGTCGCAAAAGCGAAGATGTGTGGTATCCTACACCATCCCGAAATGCCACTCCACACGCCGGCCGCGAAACCACAACCTGTGAGAATGTGGTCTACAGTTTCAACGTAATCCCCACATAACACACAATTCGGATCATCAATGGCTATATGTCGCTCCTGCAATGCAGCCTTGGTGGGAAGTCGATTTAAAAACGCTCTCCACATAAAAATATTAACCTTATTCGGAAGCCACTTGCACCACTTGAAATCAAAATCCTCTACCTGCTCGCCCGACAACTGCAACCATTTCTTAGCTCCTGCCACTGTAAAATTAACATCCTTAGTATCATTCCAATCCCACCTGTCCCGTCTGGTCGTAACCAAACACTGCATCAGCAGCCGTTCTAAATCGTCCCTGGCAGCCCGTTCTGTGTCTGAATTCAGCGATCTGCTCCAGTTCCAAGTAATCGCTCTCCTATCATTATAAACTGCCAGCCGATCCTTAACTTTACAGCGTTTATATCGTTCCAAACCAAACAGCAAAGGAAATGTATCTTTCAGCGCTTCATGTGTTAACCATGGGTCGATCCAAAAACGGATATCTTCTCCGTTACCAATTTTACCCCTTACCATCTTGCATACTCCAACCCCATTACTCTTGATTCTATTACACATCAACACTAAGTTTTTCCATACACCCGTGATCCTGTTGTTAACCGGCAAAGGACCCCATTTTTTATCAACTCCGTGTATCGCATTAATGATTTTCCTCCAAAGAGCCTCAGGTTCATTGAGGTACCTCCAAAACCATTTGCGTCTCGTGATTTTCTCCCACGCCACCCAAGCTAATTTTTTAACTTCATCGGACCCTCCCCATAGAAATCTTCTCATTAATTGCACCAATTTGTGAATAACCTTCATCGGGGCTTTAAAGAGCGAAAAATAGTAAGTCGGTAGACTATCAAGCACCGATCTAATTAAAGTAACACGGCCGCCAATCGACATCGCATTTGCCTTCCACTTTGATAACCGTTTCCTGAATGTCTCAACCACCGGGTCCCAGTTGTTAATTCTATTCATATTAGCTCCTACCATTATACCCAAGTATGTGAACGGGAACTCCCCCGCTTTGCACCCCATTAGAGAAGATTTCAACCCAACCTCCTCACTGTTAATGCCTACCCCAAACAATACAGACTTGTGGATATTTATACACAACCCCGAAACCAAGTGAAAGATTCTAAGAATCCTTCTCATATTATCAAAGTTGAAATCCGGCCACTCCCCCATTAACATCGCGTCATCCGCATAAAGAAGATGAGACAAAATCGGGCCCTCTCTAGGAAGCCGAATACCATCAAATGACCCTATATGGCACGCCTTTTTAACCAGCCCAGCAAAAGCTTCCATCAAAATAATAAAGAGAAAAGGAGAAATCGGATCGCCTTGGCGAATACCTTTCTGACAGTCAAACTCAAAAGTAGGCGACCCGTTCACCAAAATGGATGACCGAGCAGCCGATAATAAACCCCGAATCCACATACACCAACGCTGAGGAAACCCCATTTGCTCAAGAACTGACAATAAAAATAGCCAGTTGACATTGTGTAACACCCCGAAGTCTCGAAGTGATTACGTCACCTTACGTGTCTCTTAAACGGGTCGGGTCGGACCTGACCACCCGATTATCCAATTAAATATTCAAGCTCGAATCTCGCGGCAAACCGGTTCAACCGAATATAGAAATAATAATTATTGGATTATTATTATCACGGTTAAACGCTCCGTACCTGCTAATTAGAACGTCGCCAAATGTTTTTATTGAACTTTTATACTCGTTGTCAAATACCCACGTTTCAGTAATTATCCCTGTTACCAAACACCCGCTATTTTTCTATCCCTTTATAAACCCCTCTCTGCCTCCCCTTAGCTCGCTACTCTCTCTCTCTCTCTGCAGATATATACACACACATATGTGTTACTCTCTGAACTAGAAAACCTAGCCGGACAGCCATGGCGGCTTCGCCGCCTCCGCTGCTTCTTCCGGTCATCATCATCCTTCTCTCCGACGACCTCTTTTCTCTATATATATTTCAGGAACACACACACGGAGGTGTGTAAGAGCAGCGGCAACAGCAACCGGTCACCCTCTCCGGTGACCGGGTAACCTTTCTTCTCCGGTAAGTAACCCCTCCAATCTGGCTTCTGTTAACCCCGATAAACACCACGAACCTTCCTTCTTTTCTGATTATGAACTTCTATAGTAACCCAATAACCTTACCTTATTTCTATTGTGAACTGATAACCATCCGAGCCACTGTTGAACCCAAACCCGGAAATCACCGATGGAACTGATTGAACCATTAATCCCTTGTCCTTCTATTCTGCTGTGGACTGACTGAACCGGACCCCGTGAACCATCTTTATAATCTTAATCTTGATCTGAATCCCGAGCCTTGCTTTGATTATAAAACCGTTGGTTCAGTTGTCGTGATTCTTCGGTACCTTTATTCCCGGTTGGAATTATGACCGGGTATGTTTCCGGTTGATCGGATATTCACTGGTTCATTGGGTGATGGTTAATCCATTGTCCCTCTTTGTTTGGCTAATACCCGATTATAGTTCTATTGATTAAGATACTTATTCAATATTATAAGCCGATATTAACTCACTGGTTATGGTATTTGCGAGGTACCGATAATCAAGTTGGAGGATACGAGTCGTCGCCGAGTCGACTCAGTGACTCGGTCAACACCCGGAATAGAACCCGGTCCGATAACTAGACGAGGAGTATTATTAGAATTATACGAATATATATATATAATACGAATAACGTACGGACTTGATAATAATAATAGGAAAATAACAAACATATATAAAATATATGTGTTTATATATAAGATTCGATATATAAAACGATATACTAGACTCGGGTAAGTTATGTCTAGAGTTCTCTTAGGTTCGCGTGCCAAGCTGTAAAGGCCAGCTTTGTTTCTTTTTGCCTAGATTGACCAAACCCCGAGTTTAGGACTATCTAATATATACTGAATTCTATATATATAAATTATATATATGATATATATCCTAAGTATTACAATCTAACAAGTCCCACGCGTAAAACGTATCAATATATATATGAAATATAATTGTAATAAGAAGATTAGCTGAAGATATAACGCAAACAAGTGAGTATCGTGAACTCCCCACTTTTACAGTTTTATTAAGTGTTTTCGGGGAAATACATGTCATTTATAAGAAAACATAATGCTTTACATAAAATGATAACTATTAATAGAAGTTATATAAAGGGGCAATAGAAACACAAGGACAGTACTGGACGGTATCGCCATTTCCTTTCTTGTCCAACTAGAGGACAAGAACCAGTTTTACCCGAGTAGAGGGTAGAAATAATCATATATTATCACAAGCAGAGTGATACCATAGAAAGGAATGGCAACTTATAGAATATAATCGAAATAATAGACATATAATCGAATTGATAGAATATATAGTTCCCCTCCAGAAATAGAATTGTAAAGCATATTTATAAAAGATATTTATAAAAGAATTATCAATAAACGAACTGGCCATTCACTTTATAAAATACACGACCTCACCAACTTTATGTTGACAGAAACTATTTTTGACATGTGTTCAGGTAACCCAACAGATATGATGACGTGGATCCTGGAAGACTACAAGACTGTTATTACCCTGGATTCCGCTGTGTAACTCCGATAACCCGACCCGACAACCCGGCCACATCAGCCAGGGTTGTTACAGTTGGTATCAGAGCGGCACTAATAGCAGTTTTTGAAGTCTTTAGTCATCCGGGATCTACCAGAATGTTTTTCTAAAAAAAGAAATGTTGCTTAGAAAAATAAATTAGAAATATTTAGGATATCAGGATTAGTAAAGAAAATATCAGGCGAGTAAATTTTTGGGTACCAAAATGTCAAAACCATTATAAAGTTGGTGAGAACCATAACCGTATACTAGAAATTAAAACGAATCCACCACAAGAAATTACTAGAATGATTATGTGGGATAAATTGACAATTCTGTACACAGTTGTGAATTTATATGCACATCTAATTTCTGGGAAATCTTACAAGATAATAAGGCCATATGAAATAAGAAAGAATACAGAATAGAAACCAGATATATTAAAAGAAAATCAGAAAATAAATTCCGATATAAATAAGAAATAACAGAAATTTTAGAAATATATATATACAAATAGATATAAAAAGTACAAACGTACTCTCCGACGATTCAATCGACTTGTACGAGAGTTTTGAAATCGTATTTCATTCTCTAGAAAAACTCGTTGATTATAATCATTCCTCGCATCTCTCCGAAAATTCAGTCTTAATAATTATTCAAATTATTAACCCCACGGCTATTCTAATAATTATAAACAAAATACGAATATTACGTTCCAACTTGAACATTCCTATGCTCAAGTTTCCAGAAGTATTATTTTTATACCGTAATTTCCGAAATTTTTATAAAATTTGATATGCTAGAAACATATAAATATTGTATTTTTAAAAGAATTTTCCTCGATTATTTAAATAAAAATCCACTATATTCCGCGATTATTTAAAATATTTTAAATCTTTCAGTATGATTATGAAATTTATTAATTTTATACTTAGTCATTATTATATCAAACCAGTATTTCGATTTTTGTAAAAATATATATACCCCGATTTAAAAAAAAAAGAAAAAAAATAATAAAATAAAATAAAATAAAATAAAAAAATAAACGAATTATCAAAAGAAATAATTATAATGAATATATCGAATACCTTCTGACACGAACAAATTCCTGAATGATTGATAGTCTATTTCGTTAGACTCAGATCAACATATTTTCTTCCAGAAATATATATAATTTCGAATATAAGAGAAAATAAAGAACAGAATATCGAAATAATATGTAAGGGACACATATCTATTGTGATTAAAATAAACAAATACTGGAATGTTAGGTGAGGTGGAATAATAATTATGATCGCGACATAATTATGAAAGCCACAGGCACAGGAACATTCGAGTAGGAGTTTATCGAGATCACAGTATGTTTGAGTCACGAACATATTAAAAGAAATAATAAGAAAGTAAATAATAAGAAGAAATATAAATCCGAAATATCAGCATATCATATGTGGAGAATACGACCACAAAACTGGCAATATTGTTGAAATTCCTTCGTGAATACAACTAAGAATATATTCGCAGAATAGAAACCACCGATTGGTTAAATTCTACGAATCAAAGAAATCAGTTTATTGATTTTGATTGCCAACCAAAGCTAGTTATATGTCCTCTGTGTAATCCCTGCGGCAAAGGATATCCGGACCCTTACAGAAGGTATATCCGGACATTTGCCACTAAGTCACAGGATTCTTTATGAGGATATATACTACTATGAACATATCTTCGCAGTCACTTCGTATAAAAACTCACGTGAGTTATAATACAATCAAATTGGTAAAACGGTCGAGTGTTACCAAGTTTGAAATTTAAGAAGTGATAAAAGAATTGTTAAAATTCCAAAGAATATAACAGATAAAAATCTATATGGATTCGGAAACCAGAAATGGTAGAATCCAACGAATATATCAAAACATAATTGATACCAAGCGGAATCGCGTAGAAATTCGCAAGGTATAATCGAAGTTAAAACGAAAAATGAATAGAGTTATGCTCATTTTTCCAGTGAAACTCTCCGGCCAAGGAATGACGAATTTCATGTTCCAAATTAAAAGTCGTGGGAGATAATTTGAAATATCACTGTTCTGGCAAGAACTATCTATACGAATATCTCAACGAAATAAGCCTCGCTTATAATAAGTTGGATTAAGAATATATATGATATATTGCCTATCTATAAGTCTATCAGAATGTGTTTCCCGACACCAATAAAATAGACTTTAATCGAATATACATATAAGAAAGGAATTATTCCAAGCAAACATATATTATAGAAATACTGAATTTATAGTGTGTGCTATAGATACTATCAGTATTTGCTTGGATATAAAAGAATATGAATAGATAAATAAAAGAATATAAATCGAAAAGTAAGAAGAACTATAAATTAAAAAGACATTCGATATGTCTGAAAAATAGAAAGGCATCCGATATGCCAAGAAATATAATTATCAGAGTAAGAATATAAACATTAAAAGAAATTATCAGAATAAGAATATAAGTCGTACGAAAACGACTAGAAATTTTATAAGAAATATTTTACCGAGAGTGTATCGAACCCCGAACTAGAATTAAGAAAGAATTTTACAGAAATAATTAATGCGATAAGTATAGTAATCCGGAATGATAATCATGATTTTGAGAAAGACTGAATAATGCATTGTTCTTAGAATTTTAAAGTCAGAAGAATCGTAACAACGACTGTTACCAGAAGATTCTGAGACTATGAGAGAAAATTACATATATTGACTGTAGAATTGTGAAAGACCTCATTCACGATGATACACTGAGAAAAGTCAAATAATATGTATTAGACACAATGCAGTTAATCATCAATGAAATAGTCAGTAAGATTATTATAGATGATTTAAGAGAAATCTCAATTATCCATGAATTAGTCTTTTCCGGTACCTTTAAGAATTCAGAGAAGATACGTCTAGTGATCTGAGAAACCTCCTAAGTATGTCCACAAATGGAGATAACCTAGAGATCAACCATATAGATGGAACTTAAAGGATAGAATTTATAAGAATTAATCCGATAGTTACCAAGGTTATCCTTACTCTCTAAGAAACGGAATTACAATGATGGTTAATTCTAAAGTTCAAATCAAAGAGGTAGTAGCTCGGATCCCGTTCAAGTCGTGATAACAAAGGGACTTCCGTATCTATCTCCTACGAACTATCTAGAATCCGTCATTGTAAATAAATCCGAATATCAAACGATGGAATTATAGTATCAATATGAGAACCTTTAATAGTCACATCGAAATAATACAGATAATCCATGTATCTGAATTAATATGACTATAGCAAGAAAGGTTAAAACGTAAATTAGAAATATGATCAAGATGTAGTCATACAGATTGACATTTCTAATATTGGATTGATACAAAATCGATTTCCTCGCAAACTATAAGAACCAATCATGTCTCGATGACAAGCATTTTGGTTCTAACTGTAACGTCCTTATAGATTAAGAATATAAAGGACAAGATCATTCAAATTTCGGGGACGAAATTTCCTAAGGGGGGGAGATTGTAACACCCCGAAGTCTCGAAGTGATTACGTCACCTTACGTGTCTCTTAAACGGGTCGGGTCGGACCTGACCACCCGATTATCCAATTAAATATTCAAGCTCGAATCTCGCGGCAAACCGGTTCAACCGAATATAGAAATAATAATTATTGGATTATTATTATCACGGTTAAACACTCCGTACCTGCTAATTAGAACGTCGCCAAATGTTTTTATTGAACTTTTATACTCGTTGTCAAATACCCACGTTTCAGTAATTATCCCTGTTACCAAACACCCGCTATTTTTCTATCCCTTTATAAACCCCTCTCTGCCTCCCCTTAGCTCGCTACTCTCTCTCTCTCTGCAGATATATACACACACATATGTGTTACTCTCTGAACTAGAAAACCTAGCCGGACAGCCATGGCGGCTTCGCCGCCTCCGCTGCTTCTTCCGGTCATCATCATCCTTCTCTCCGACGACCTCTTTTCTCTATATATATTTCAGGAACACACACACGGAGGTGTGTAAGAGCAGCGGCAACAGCAACCGGTCACCCTCTCCGGTGACCGGGTAACCTTTCTTCTCCGGTAAGTAACCCCTCCAATCTGGCTTCTGTTAACCCCGATAAACACCACGAACCTTCCTTCTTTTCTGATTATGAACTTCTATAGTAACCCAATAACCTTACCTTATTTCTATTGTGAACTGATAACCATCCGAGCCACTGTTGAACCCAAACCCGGAAATCACCGATGGAACTGATTGAACCATTAATCCCTTGTCCTTCTATTCTGCTGTGGACTGACTGAACCGGACCCCGTGAACCATCTTTATAATCTTAATCTTGATCTGAATCCCGAGCCTTGCTTTGATTATAAAACCGTTGGTTCAGTTGTCGTGATTCTTCGGTACCTTTATTCCCGGTTGGAATTATGACCGGGTATGTTTCCGGTTGATCGGATATTCACTGGTTCATTGGGTGATGGTTAATCCATTGTCCCTCTTTGTTTGGCTAATACCCGATTATAGTTCTATTGATTAAGATACTTATTCAATATTATAAGCCGATATTAACTCACTGGTTATGGTATTTGCGAGGTACCGATAATCAAGTTGGAGGATACGAGTCGTCGCCGAGTCGACTCAGTGACTCGGTCAACACCCGGAATAGAACCCGGTCCGATAACTAGACGAGGAGTATTATTAGAATTATACGAATATATATATATAATACGAATAACGTACGGACTTGATAATAATAATAGGAAAATAACAAACATATATAAAATATATGTGTTTATATATAAGATTCGATATATAAAACGATATACTAGACTCGGGTAAGTTATGTCTAGAGTTCTCTTAGGTTCGCGTGCCAAGCTGTAAAGGCCAGCTTTGTTTCTTTTTGCCTAGATTGACCAAACCCCGAGTTTAGGACTATCTAATATATACTGAATTCTATATATATAAATTATATATATGATATATATCCTAAGTATTACAATCTAACAAGTCCCACGCGTAAAACGTATCAATATATATATGAAATATAATTGTAATAAGAAGATTAGCTGAAGATATAACGCAAACAAGTGAGTATCGTGAACTCCCCACTTTTACAGTTTTATTAAGTGTTTTCGGGGAAATACATGTCATTTATAAGAAAACATAATGCTTTACATAAAATGATAACTATTAATAGAAGTTATATAAAGGGGCAATAGAAACACAAAGACAGTACTGGACGGTATCGCCATTTCCTTTCTTGTCCAACTAGAGGACAAGAACCAGTTTTACCCGAGTAGAGGGTAGAAATAATCATATATTATCACAAGCAGAGTGATACCATAGAAAGGAATGGCAACTTATAGAATATAATCGAAATAATAGACATATAATCGAATTGATAGAATATATAGTTCCCCTCCAGAAATAGAATTGTAAAGCATATTTATAAAAGATATTTATAAAAGAATTATCAATAAACGAACTGGCCATTCACTTTATAAAATACACGACCTCACCAACTTTATGTTGACAGAAACTATTTTTGACATGTGTTCAGGTAACCCAACAGATATGATGACGTGGATCCTGGAAGACTACAAGACTGTTATTACCCTGGATTCCGCTGTGTAACTCCGATAACCCGACCCGACAACCCGGCCACATCAGCCAGGGTTGTTACACATTGTCATAGGCCTTGTTAAAGTCGATCTTAAACATGAAAATACCCTTTCCCATCTTTCGCGCCCAAGAATAAATCTCATTCGTAATTAACGGTCCATCTAAAATGTATCTTCCTGACAATAATGCCGACTGAGAATCAGAAATAATACTGTCCATAACACCTTTGATCCTGTTGGCTAATACTTTAGATACCACCTTATTGATCACACCTATCAAATTGATCGGCCTGTAGTCACCTAGGTCAGTCGGTTCTAACTTTTTTGGAATCAAAGTTATAAACGACGACCCAACACCCCTACTAAATTCTCCCGTCTCATGAAAATTCCTCAAAATGTCTACGAAATCATCTTCGAAACGATCCCAGAATCTCTTAATGAATTTAAAGTTAAACCCGTCTGGTCCTGGCGCTTTATCATCCCCACAATCCCAAACCGCTTCTTTAATCTCCTTCAAAGAAAACTCCCCAACCAAACTATCCGCCTCTTGTTGTTGCAGAGATTTCAAATCATAACACACTAAAGCCGGACGTGTCTTCATATCTTCAACGAATTTCTGGCGAAAAAACCTTAACACCTCTCTTTTAACCAAAGCTGGCTTTGTAACCCATTCCCCCCCAATCGACAGACCAGGTATGAAGTTCGCACTACGCCGCTTATTTATTAAACCGTGAAAGAATCTAGAGTTATCATCTCCTTCAACAGCCCATTTGTATCTAGCCTTCTGACGGAGATCCGCTACCTGAATAGCTTCTAACTCGCGCACACGTTTTTTGGACTCCTGAAAAACCCACTCCTCTTCCTCACTAAGATCCCTATCCTCCATTAAAGTGTCCAAAATCTGCAATTCATTTTCGATAACCAGTTTTTCAGCCGCCTCTTTATCTTTAACCGAATCCTTCCACTCGCTTATAGTCTTCCTCAACATTTTAAACTTGCTCATCAGCTTTACATCCGGAGCACCCCTGAACGTATTATCTTCCAAAGTTTTTCGTACCAAAGCGTCGAAATCAGCTCTCTCACACCATGAATTAAAAAAACGGAAGGGTTTCGGACCGTAGTTAAAAGAATTAATCTTCAAAATCATCGGACTATGATCCGATTTATCCCTACCAAGAGCCCGGTACTCCGCATTAGGCCACTCCATTAGAAAATTCTGATTAACAAATACTCTATCGATCCTGCTCATCTTATTCCCTGACACAAAAGTAAATCGCCTCCCCTTTAACATATATTCATGTAAACAAGCATCTTCCAGGAACGTGTTAAACTCTTCAGCCGACCGAACACTGAACTTAGAATTTTTTCTCTCATCCACATTCCTAACCGAATTAAAGTCTCCTGCCAACAACCACATACCGTCTGAAGCACCCAGCAAGTTACTAATGTCCCTCCATAATGCACGCTTCCCAGCGCTAGTCTGAGGAGCGTACACGTTAAGAATATACATTACAGTCCCGGATCCTTTTAATGTACCCACCACCAATAACCAATTTCTCGATTTTTTCACCTGTAACATTGAAAACACAAAGGCATCCCACAACGAAACCAAACCACCCGATCTACCGGTAGCTTCAACAGTTTCTACCTGAAAATTACCCCTCCCCCAAAAAAGACCCCAATCGACCGCACTGTAATCCGCATATTGAGTCTCTTGAAGCATCAAAAAACTAACCTCTTGTTGTACTCGCATATCCCTAACCCACTGAGCTTTCCGTTGAATCCCCAAACCACGAATATTCAGAGACATAGTATTCATTGATTAACTCCTTGAAAACCTTCTTTCCTTATAGAGTCACAAACCTTAGGTAGAAAGTCAGCCAAATTTTCAGCTCCCAACCTATTGCCAAGTTCAATTGTATTATCTGCTTCCTCTAGAACCGCATCTGTCTTGCCATTTAAATTCGTCTCATTAACCTCTGTCCTCCCCTCTACGATAATATTCATACCTTCCACCGAGCCAACAGAGGACGCTCCTGAATTATCCCGAACATTAAGATCCGGTGTACAAAAATCCTGCGGCCCACTTGAATTAGCGTTCTCGTCACCCCCACATCTTGGTCCAGCCTTCATTATGCCGATTATGTTGTCAAGACCAAACGGATCAGACGAGTTACTCTCCTCTCTTGGTCTTTTTTTTGGTCTCTCTTGCACTCCAGGTGAGCGAATTCTGTTCTTGAAAAGATTCTTTTTTCTAAAAGTTTTCTTACCGTTCAAAAGTTCATTATGACCACAAGAATTGTCTTTATAATTCACATGTTCCTCTGACACATTATTTACCTGCACAGACCCATCAACTTTAGAAGAAGAGTCCAAGTCCACCCCTCCAATTTCACCCATTTCAAAATCACCCCCTTCCTTGTCCAATTGTACATCATGAACAGGAATACTACCAACCGATCTCTCTTCTTCGTCAACTTCTGAATCTTCTAATTCTGCCACACAGTCCGGTACCCAATCTCCGACATCTTCTTCCACCCACACTCTAAATAGAATACCTTTCCAGGACAAATCAAATTTATCCACTATCCTACTATCTTTATCACAAAGGATACCCATGCATGCATATGAAAAATCCACCTCCTTCTCCGAAACGTTTGCATTTTGGACCACCTTACCATATCTCAATCCAATTACGTCATACACTTCAGCCATAGCTAATTGTAAAGGAACTCCGTGAACCTGGATCCACGCAATCCTCTCCTTTGACGTCCTTTGTCCTTCCCATCTGACAAGTGAATCAAACAATGACTCCCACACCTCCTTGTGCAACAGGAAATACTCACAGTCAGCTACATCAGAAAACACCAACATTATGTTAAAACCCCCAAGGTATTTGATCTCCCCAAACCCACATTTAGCCTCCATCAACCGTTTACGTAACCCAGTCAAGGTTTTAAAGTTCTTAACCCTCCCTAACAATGCAATGTTACGCCAACCACGAAAAGCCTCTACGTTATCATCAATCTTGATCACATCGGACATAACCTCCGGTTGTTTGTTACAAAAAGCATCCCGAAACGATCTCCCTACCACTCCACCATCTCCTTGTACTCCTTTACCATTATTAGGGTTTGCATCCCCACGAGAGTTTTCATGCATTACCTCAGTTTTTGATTTTTCCATATTATCCCTACCACCATCATCAACCCTTACCCCATCCACAAACCTTGCTTGAACAATAAACAATTTATAAGTCCCCATCCAGATATCCCGTAGTTCCCCCTCCAATCTTCTAGCATCCCTAACGTTTCGAAAAGAAATAAAACCAAACTTCTTACCCAATTTGTCAAACTTTCTTGCGATATACGATCCCACATAATCGGCAAAACCATTGAAAACGTACTTTAGATCTTCTGACGAAGCCTTAGGAGGCAGATTCGACACAAAGAATTTCGTTATACCCTCCTGGTTGCGCTGCTGTTGATCTCTCTCCGGTCTTCCTCTTCTTCCAGGGACATCGTACCATTGACCTTCTTTATGACGGCTGGAACCCTTCATCGCCACGGGTTATTCTATTTGCACCCTAACTATTTAATCTATCAAATCTAATCATCTTACATTCTTTTGCCATCTTAACTTATCACATTCATCAATAAATACATATGGTGGTCATCAGACCGTCACTAACATCACTAAATTTATTTACCAACAATCCTCCCCCCCCCCAAAAAAAAAAAAAAAAAAACTAATCAGTCACAACATTACATCTCATCCCCAAACAAACCACCAACTCTACACACTTTTTTTTCATGATCACAGTGTACATCACATTCATTATGATTTTTGTCCATCACATGGGTCCACGTTCACCCTTCTAAAATTAATAAATGGCTTAGGGTGGAAAAAGTTTTACCCTAGTACTGATCTTGTGATGACACATAAGATTTACTAACTACTACTCTGAAGGTACCTTAAAACATGTTAAATAATAGGAGCACAACTCTAAGGTACCTTAACAGATTTTTGTTTAAAAACTAGGTTACAATCCAGTGTATTACACGGGTTTATAAATTTAATGTTATATAATTAATAAGATAGAAATAAATGATATCTTTAATTAAAAGATAATTATCCTTAATTTCATAAGAGAATTAATATCTTTAAGACTGCATGGAGTAGGGGTGTGAAGCCCCTCCACGCCACCCCCGTTCTAGCGTGGAAACCGACATGTGCAAATGCGTTGGGGTCTGCGTGGGGCACATGTAACAGCTTACGTGCTGGCCGTTTACTAGTGGTTAAAAGTAGTTGTTTTTAAACAGATAGTTGACTTAAAAAAAAATCTAATGTGTATATATCAACCTGTTTAACCTATTCAACCATACGAAAACAGTCTTTCACTCTCAAATTCATCAATCCATCATCTTCATCATTATAAAAAACATAATCACAACGTTCATCATCGTCATCGTTTGACCAATTTGTTTTACCATCTCACTAATAACATCAGCAGTTCAGAAAGTCGTTAAGTGTATCACTGAACACGAAGGGAGTTCATAAGCCAAAAGGAGAAAATACATAATACGTGAGCCACACATGAGTTATTGGTAAGTGATTATTTTATACTCAATCCAACATATAATGATACAAGTTTTAGGCGATGTTTTCATATGAGCTGAGGTTTATTTCTAAAGATTGCAAATGCTTTAGAAAGTAAATGTAACTTTTTTCCAACAAAAATCCGATGCGCGTGGTTTAGAACGTTGCAAAAAGTCACAACTGTGATAAGATAATTGGATTATGGCACTAGTTCTGGCATAATTGATATCTATTTAAAAGTATCAGAACGAGTGGCGATGGAAAGTCTTCATAATTTTCGTGAGTATATTATTATACTCTACCTAAAAAAATATTTAGTAACCCTACGTTTAGTGACATGCAACAAATTAAATGCTCATCAAAATATACATAGTTTCCCGGGATGATAGGTAATATAGATTGTATGAAATGGAAGTGTGAATCATGTCCTACTGCATGGCACAACCAACACATAAGTGGGTATCATAGAAAATCAGCTATGATGCTTGAAGCGGTTGCATCACAAGATCTTTGAATTTGGCATGCAATTTTGGTATGGCCGATTCAAATAACAATCTAAATATACTTGAACAATCACCCATTTTCAACGACTACATAAACGGTGTTGGACCAAAGACCTCTTTTCTTTTTAAATGGGGTAGAGTACAAATACAGATATTATATAATGGATGGAGTTTACCATGAATATGTTGTGTTTGTAAAATGATAAGAGAACAAAGTTTAACAAAACTCAAATGGCGGCAAGAAAAGATGTCAAGCGAGCTTTTGTTGTTTAGTAGAAATGATGGCACATTTTGAAAATGTCGTGTAGGATTATGAAAAAATGTAGGGTTAGAAACATGATGTACGAGTGCATTTTTTTACACAACATGGTTTTGGAGGATGAAAGAAAAACAATTTGCGAATATTATGAGGAGGATACGCAACCAAATTATGAACACATTGGCGTTGAAGAGAGAGAACTAAACCGACGTGAAATTTTTAATAGACAGGTGCATCACAACTTTCGAGCGGATTTGGTTGAACACAATTGGAATCTTTCACGAGACAACGACGATGACAATGACAAGGATGATAATTAACTTTTATGTATTTTTGATTAAATTTTATGTAATGTTTTTTTTTTTGGAAGCTGATAATTTTTTTGTTAATATAGAGTTTTTTTTTTAATTTACTTATTTAAAAGGAAATAAAAAACCAAAATTTTGGCACTTGAAAGGGAATTCCCCTAACTAAAAGATAAGTATCCGTAACACATCTATCTATACATATAATAAACCAAAGCCATTTTAATGACATGGCACTCAAAGAGACATTCTCTTTCTTGAGTGTGCCATGTGTGTGGCATTGAGATATTTTAGGAAAAAAATAATTTAAAAACAAAATTGGATTTTTAACTCTCATGTTTCCTCCCATAATTTTTAAACGTTAATATCTTTAATATACGAGATTTTTTAAAGAAAAAAATTACACCAAATTAACGAGCGTTTTATTATCTTTCCAACGAGTACCATAGTGCTATATAAAAAACGGAGAAATTTTTTTGTGAGGTTTATTCATACAGGAAAAAAAACACAAAGTATTTAGGTAAATCATTAATCATGCATAGGCAAGTCACTAATTATGTTCAAATCAGTAAATATGAATTTATTTTTCAACCAGAGCCGAATAGGTTAATACAGTTATACGTTGTTTTAAGTTAGGTATCAATATTAGTATGTTAGAGTTGTACATTTGTTTAGTCTTTAGGATAGGTGTTAATATTAGAGTTACATCAAAGTTCTACATTCTTTTAGGTTAGGTGTTAGCATTGGAGTTAGACATTGTTAATTTGTTTTAGGTTAGATATTAATATTAGAGTTATACATCAGTCTATTTCATATGTAAAATTGATGTATCATATTAAATTTCTCAACCCGGGATGCTCCCGGGGTATAATCTAGTAAATAGATAATAGATTTCTTACCATTAACGTGGCAAATCTTTTCAAACTCAATCGTATAAATTCTAATCATATTATAAAACTGCCCAAATATAAATATAAGTGTAAGGTCAATACTTTCCTAACTTTAAATACAAAATACACATATCATAATACTTTTAAATTTTAATACTTACAGAATATCTAAGAATCAAATGTTATATCCAATCAAAATCCCATCACACAAATTAAAAAAAAAATCATTATCTTTTATTCCATCATTTTCCCCACTTAAAAAATATTATCTTTTATTTCATTCTATAAAAAAAATTCAAAATTCAAAATTTATAATAATCTTTACAAAATAATAAAATAATAATAATATGTTTGTTGTTGTTTATATACTCTATACTTACCACCAATGATGAGTCGGAGGTCAAATAATAATAATAGAGCTCTTTTCATCGGCGGGAGTAAAGGAAGTAGATGAGTATACGAAATACCTTCTCTCTGCTTCTACGGAACTGTTCTCTGTTTTTTAACTAATTTCTTTATCAATCATACACGATTACTCATCAATCTCCATTAATAAGCTTAGATTTTTTCTGGGTTCTTCCTGCACTTGAATCTTGTAAAGATTTCAGGTCAATTCCTTCTCTAGTTCTTGCAATTTTTCTTTCTTCTTGTTTGTCTGTCTGTTTTTTTGTTTGTTTGGTTAAGTGGGTATGATCAAAATCCAATCTTTTTATGAAGTGATCATGTAAGTTAATGATATTGTGTGTTTGTGAGTTGTTGACTAAGTATTTATGTGAAATTTGTTGATTTAAGTAGGATATGATGGTAAAGTAGATGTCTTTGATGTTGATTTTGTAGTTGAAGTTATGGGGTATGCTATAACTGTGATTAGATTCTGATTTTATTGAATCTATAAAAGTAGTCAGTGTTTGGTCCCAAATAGAAATTATAACTTTCTATTTGGGGGGGTTTTTTTTTCAAGCTTCTTTATTTGTGAATGATCATAAATTTATAACATGTTTGACATATGCCATAATCATGTTTTTTTTTTAAATAAAGTTATAAATTAATGATGATTGATGATGCTTTTGTTTCATGAGTTATAAGTATTTAAGACTTTATGCTAATCCAACATATATTCTTGAATTTACTGCCTTTGAACCCCTTGAAGGCGCACCGACCACTCGACCAGCACAAACAGCGCTTAATAAGGTCCCGTATCGTTGGGACCGTGGGTTTTTTTAGTGACGGGCTCTCACTATTACTATTAAAAAAACATGTTTTTTTTTTTTTTTTTTTTTTTTTTTCCTGGAAGAACATGCCTAAAGGGAGTACTTGTGTTTAAATGATGAAAGATAATTGGTTTTAAGCAAAGGATAAATAATTGAAGATGATGTTTTTGTTCATGAGTTATAGGTATTTAAGACATTATGATACATGAACATATATTGTTTAGCTCCTTAAAGGTCACCGTCTAGCACAAACTGTGTTTTACCTGGCCCCGTTAGTTATAGTAGGGTATTGGTGGGGGCCGTGAGTTTGTTTATCTGTAACGGATTCTCACTGTTACCAAAAAAAGGAAAGAAAAAGATTTATTTATTTATTTGGTTAACCACATGCCTAAAGGAAGTATTTGTGTTTTAGCTTAAAATGATTAAATATAATTGCTTTTAAGCAAAGGATTTATGCTATCAGTTTTGGTAATAGGTTTACTTGGGCTGGTGGTAGGAAGCGATTCAATGGAGAAGGAAGTGGAAAAGTCTTTTTCCGGTGAGTGGTTATATCAATGGGTTCATATAATTTGTCACAAAGAAAGTGAATAATATTTTGTTTTCATCATGCAGGTCTGCGCGAATCTTATCCAGCGTCAACTGTATTTCAAGAAGTGGAAAATGCGTATCGAGGTTCAACTGATATTAGTTTGTTTTCAAGTTCCTTACCTGGCATTCTACATGAAAAATGTGCGATCGTTATTCACTTTTGTTTTTACTTATGTATATAACGTTATTTCATACTCAATTTTGTTTTGATATAATAAACAATCTCGTGTAGATGGATTTCCGCTAGAAGATGAGAGTGAGGACATCACAACTAGTTTAACCGGAGATGAGTTATTTACCGGAACTGATGATTTTGACCTTGCTGACTTGCCTACTCAATTGGAGGATTTGGATTTGGAAGATGACCTTTTCGAAAGTGGAGGGGGAATGGAAATGGATTCTGATTCCCGTGATGGAATTAGATTTGGTCTCTCTAATTTAAGGTTATCTAGTAGTGTCCCTTTAACTGGTATTAACCGTCATGAGCTCCCTAATGGTGGGGCTCCAGTTGTTGGAGAACATCCATACGGAGAACACCCTTCGAGAACTTTATTTGTTAGAAATATTAACAGCAATGTCGAAGACTCGGAATTAAGATCCCTCTTTGAGGTATTCAGTGACCCTTTTCAAGATTTATTCAGTTAATTTACAGGAAAACATAGACGATTTTTTATATAAAATATTAACTTTATAAAATGGTGATTTGTGTAGGAATATGGAGAAATCAGGAATTTATATACTGCATGTAAGCACAGAGGGTTTGTAATGATATCTTATTATGACATTAGACATGCTCGCGCTGCAATGAGAGAACTTCAAAATAAGCCTTTGAGGAGAAGAAAATTAGATATTCATTTTTCAATTCCTAAGGTCTGTAAATACAGTTATATTAACATGTTAATTATTTACTTACTATTTTTTATAAATTTTATTTAAACTTGTATATGATATATTCAGGATAATCCATCAGAAAAGGATATCAACCAAGGAACGCTTGTTGTTTTCAACTTGGATGCATCGATATCTAGTGATGATCTTCGTCATGTATTTGCAGTTTATGGGGAAGTCAAAGAGGTGTGTTTTCTGTTTTAGAGAAATTAATATGGTTAAGAAGTTTATGAATTTAATTCATTTTGGCCTTTTTTTCGTTTGAAACGCAGATCAGGGAAACACCAAACAAGAGGCACCATAAATTTGTTGAGTTTTATGATGTAAGAGCTGCAGAGATGGCTCTTAAAGATTTAAATGGGAGGGAAATTGCTGGAAAACGAATAAAACTTGAGCATAGCAGGCCTGGTGGTACTCGCAGAAGGTGTGTATTAATATTTGGTATTTTATAATCATTTCTTGATGTGTCTTAGAATGAAAATAGATTATTCTAATGTTTATATATATGTATAGCTTGATGCAACAACTGAGTCTAGCGATAGAACAAGATGAAACTCGATCATTCTGGCAGCATGCTGGTTCACCGGTGGTCAACTCTCCTCCTGGTTAGTATTTGCAGACTTTATACATTACTGTGGTTGTTGCAAATTGGTGGATTGTGTAATGGGTCAAAACAGATTCAAGTCAAAATGGGCAATTTGGGTTCGGGTGGTTCCTAAACTTTTTGTTCAAATATAGTGTAGTGTGTCAAACATGATTACAACAATACCAACAATACTGTGATTTTTTTTTTTAATAAAATGATTTCAGATGTTTTATGAATTTAAATACACTTTGAGTGATTGTTGACCTGTTTGACCAATTGGCCTCCTTCTGGTACTTTTATTTGACTACTTTGACCCGTTAGAGGTAAAGCATAAATCCACGCATTCATAAGATAATGGGTCAAAACCGTCACCTATGTTTTATTATAATTATAATTTAGTTTTGAAGCTGTCAAATATATCTTGCAGGTAGCTGGACCCATCTAAGCAGTCCAAGGGAACACGGTTCACCGCAAGGGTTCAGCTGGTCATCAGGGCTTGGAACACTCAGCCCAGTTCACACCCCTTTGTCTGGCCTAGCGTCTATACTTCCGCCGCATATATCGAACCCCGTAAAGATCGCACCAATTGGCAAAGACCCCTTTTTCAAGTCAACACTGGGCTTTGACCCTCAACAATCGCATTCCTTCCCCAACCATAAAACAAGTACCAGTGCAGGGAACACACCGTCTTTTAACAATTCCAATTTTGACCCTTCAAGTATCGGTCGACTATCTGGTCCAGAGTTTCTATGGGGAAGTCCAACTACTTACTCTGACCACCAAAGTGCTTCTTCTTGGCGCGCATCTTCAGTTTATGCTAGTCCGAGTCAGCATGGTTCGTTTCTTAGTCAACATCATCATGTTGGTTCCGCTCCATCGGCAGAGCGAACCGTTTTTAATGGCGTGGGACCCATTATCGGTAATGGAAGTGGTTCACCTATTTCCCGGATGACCTTTTTTCCTAACAATGGACCAATAATTATGGGGAATGGTTCTTACCAAGGACGAGGATCATTAAACGAGGGTCTGATCGAACGTAGCCACAGTCGGCGAGTTGATTATGCTGCTAACCAGATGGGAAATAAACAGTATCAACTAGATTTGGAAAAGATTATTAGCGGAGAAGATTCTAGAACGACATTGATGATTAAAAACATTCCTAATAAGTAAGTAACAATCTTTTTGCTTAATATAGCGGAAGTAGACTTTTGTTCATCATGGTTATTATTTTTTTTTTTTAAAGGTACACTTCGAAGATGTTGCTTGCAGCCATTGATGAAACTAACAAGGGTACCTATGACTTTGTGTATTTGCCAATCGATTTTAAGGTAATTCGATACTATCATGGAGTCAACTTCATAGTCAAACCATTATTATTCTAATAATCCGTTCTATCCTTCGTGTTCACAGAATAAATGCAATGTGGGCTATGCATTCATCAACATGGTGTCTCCTTCACACATTATATCCTTTTATGAGGTTCTAATCTTCTATCCTTTTTAGCTATATCTTTTCCTTTATCCGTTTGACCCGCTAGAGATTAACGTGACCCTACAAGGGCGCAGCTCTTAAGGGGCGGCTGACCCCCCCCCCCCCCTCGAATTTATGCTCAGAAGTTCCAATTATATAGTATTCGTATAAAAAATATTTAGCTTCGCCACTGTGACCCTAAACAACTTGTTCATAAGTAAATGGATCACGTAGCCCCGTGACTTGAAATTTTCAAATAATTTTATGGGATTTACTCTTTGCGCAGGCATTTAACGGGAAAAAATGGGAGAAATTTAACAGTGAAAAGGTTGCTTCATTGGCGTATGCAAGGATCCAAGGGAAGGTGGCTCTAATTACACATTTTCAGAATTCAAGTCTAATGAACGAGGACAAGTGGTGCAGACCGATTATCTTCCAGTCAGAGGCCCAAGAAAATGATAATATGGTAACGTTGACCAAATATTTCACTCGACAATTATCTACCGTTCGTCTGCTAACTTCGTTTTTTATCAAAATTAATTTTTTCAGGATTCTATTCCCTACCATAACATGAACATATGTATTCGTCAACCAGATGGATCTTACTCAGTGGACTCACTAGATGGTTCATCAAGTAGCCCGGAGAAAAACTAGACTCGAGAAGATGGTTATTAACAAGCTGATTCAAACCATATAAAGGAAAGTTGGTTTGTTGTACCGCGAGCAACAAGTTTTATAGAAATTTGAGAACATGGTGAAGTAGAGGTATTATAATAATAATAATAATAATGTGCAGTCTTTGTGTCGTTAAACTATCGGATACTTTTTAATATATGTAAATACTCCTATGTGAGTTAGAAATTTAGCGTCAAGGTGCTGTTTTCAAGTGTATAGAACGGAGACAGCAGATCCGTCGTAATTTCCAGATAATGATCTCTTGTTGATCTTTTATGTATATATTGACACATTGTTATCCATCAAGTTTGTATAATTTGGGTACAACTGTGTTGATGTGTGATTTTTGAGGACTTTGCATGTTACATGTGAGTGGATACCTCCATTCTAACCGACACATAGATGCGCCACATGCCATAAATCATAATCTTGCGCGTAACATACAAAAAGGCGTAAGAAGAAGCGAATTAAGGATGTAGATAGATATGCTCAGTGCATATATAGCCATCACTAAAAACAGCCACTAAACTAAATCTTTTTCAAAGTTGAAAGAGCTGCAGAACGATGGTTTGTTAGAATATTATTATTGGTCCCATATCGAAGCTGGCAGAAAAGGGATGGGTTTGGTGGTGGTTATATAAAGGGTTAATGTTATAGATTAAGATCATGATCCTTCAGGCAAGTTTTGATGGGAAGTGATGAGTGGTCATTACTCGCACATAAACATGCGAGAAGGGGTGTCCGCCTAAAGCCTGTTACGACAATTGGGCACCTCTAATCTTAAACCATCTGATCCCTATTTAATTTTTCTTTTATAAACTTTTTTATTATTTTTATTTTTTCCGGTTTTTAATTTTTATTTAATTTTATTTTTTTTGTCTACATTTTGTTTTGCTTACTATTTTCGTTCAACACTTTTGTTAAACTTTTTAATACCTTTTTAATCAAGTTAAACGGTTTCTTCATCAGGAAGCATATTTTATCTAAATATGTTAGCTAAACTAAGGGCTTTTTTCGGCTAGTACACGATTAGTGAATCTTCAGGATCGGCTCTGTTCATTTCTAATAACATTTTCAGTCCATGTTAGAGCTAAGCTAAGGGCTTTTTTTACGGCTACTACACGACACCTAAATCTTCAGGACCGGCCGGCTTTGCTCATTTCTAATAACATTTTCAGTCCTTATCCATCGTATCTCAAGTCAAACAACACAATCAAGGCCATTTAAATCAACCCAACAACTATAACATTATCAACCCATCATACTATTTGGTTTTTCATGAAACCTTATAAATTAGCGGGAAATTGGATTTTAACACTTGAACTATTGACAATTGGCCGCTGACGCACTGAACTACAAAATTGACCAACATCGCACTGTACTTTTAACTTATTGGCCTGTATCACCCTCAGACTACCCATGGTTAATTTTTGCTGATGTGGCATGGGGAATAAGCTGACATGGCATGGACACATCACCTGCCACGTCAGCAAAAAATGGACACATCACCTGCCACGTCAGCAAAAATGGACACGTCACCATGCCACGTCAGCAAAAAGTAACCATGGTTAGTCTAAGGGTGATACAGGCCAATAAATTAAAAGTACAGTGCGATGTTTGTCAATTTTGTAGTTCAGTACGTCAGCGGCCAATTGTCAATAGTTCAGGGTGTTAAAATCCAATTGCCCTAAATGAGCTAACTAAAACCCAACTGTTCAAGTTGGTCTAGGTCCGGTTTCTACTAAAAGTTGAGTAGAAGAATTAATAAGATGAAATTTGTGAAAAAAAAAAAACAGTTCCCTAGAAAGCTAGCCACAAAGAGAATGACACCACACATGTAACATCCAAATTCTATCCCGCTAGTTCTCTTATTTTTCATACTCACGTATTTAGCTCCTAACAAGAGACACCAAGATCAACGTTTAGCCGAAGAGGATTCCTTTTGATGATCACAACTCGAGTTTCAGTTTGAGAAGACAAAGAACAACTCCTTAGAGACATCAAGACCAACGTTTAGCCAAAGAATCACATTTCTCGCTGTTACGGTCCCATATCGAAGTTAGAAGAAAAAGGAGTTGTCTAGGGGAGGATATATAAAGGGATTAGGGGTGTAATTAAGAGTCATGATCCTTCAGGCAAGTTTTAATGGGAAGTGGTGAGTGGTCATTACTTGCATAAGAAACATGCATGATGGGGTGTTCACCTAAAGCCTGTTACGACAACTGGCCACCTCCATTTTTAAACCATCTGATCCCTATTTTTAAATTTTTTATAAGCTTTCCTCCTTTTTTTTCAGAATTTTTCTTGTTCAATTCAATAGTTTTTTTTTTATTTTTTTATTATTCTTATTAACAAAAGACCTGTTTTTTATTTTAAAAAAAAACATACCATAAGTTTTTTGTATGTTTTTAGAAGTATTATTTATTTGACTCTAATTTTTTATTTTCATATCTTAATTGACGTGTTTTATGAAACATGTAATGTAATGTAATGTGAGAGGTTTTGTTCTGTTTCTTTTTAAATTGGATTATCATGTGGCAAAAGGATCACCAAAACATAAAACAAACAAACTTACCCAGTAAATTCCACTATAACCAAAAGTTATTAGTAGGGTCTGGGGAGGGTAGGATGTAGGCACACCTTTCCTTTATCCGTGAGGATAGAGAGGCTGCTTCCAATGAGACCCCCAGCTCAAAAAAAAAAATAAAAAAAAAATAATAATAATAATAATAATAGTGTGTATATATAAACAATAATACTAAATAAAATAATAATAAAATAAAAAATGATATGACATAAATAAATAATATTAATAATAATCAGAATAAAGTAAATAAATAAAGTAATGTCCACATACAGATGACATAAACATAGTAACGAAACACGCACGGTCCACAGTTATTGTGCTTAGGCCCCTAAGCCACACACAAACCTTAACTATTTCTCTCCCCCTAAGGCTCTTCCACATGAATCCTACGTCTCCACTCACTCCTATCATGAACCATGTCCTCAGAGAGGTGCAACTCTATCAAATCATGTCTAACCTGCTTATCCCAAGATATTTTGGGTCTTCCTCTACTCCTCCGCCCCTCCACAGTGAGGGTTTCTATTATTCTAACTGGCTTTGTCGCCTGTCTCCTCTTCACATGTCCAAACCATCTCAGTCTCCCTTCCCTTATTTTATCCGATATATTAGCCACTCCTAATCTTTGCCGAATAACATCATTCCTTATTCGATCCAACCTTGTGTGCCCACACATCCACCTTAGCATCCTCAGCTCTGCCACCTCCATCTTGCGTGCATGCGTTTTCTTAATGGCCCAACAATCAGTTCCATATAACATAGCCGGTCGCACGGCCCTCCTATAAAACTTCCCCTTTAGGCTAATTGGGAAATTCTTGTCGCAAAGTACCCCTGAGGCTGCCCTCCACCTACACCAACCTGCTTGAACTCTATGTGCAACGTCACCATCTATGTCCCCGTCTCTCTGAACAAAGGCTAATTGGGAGATTCCATCGATCAACAAAACATAAAATCGGAAAATTTTATTTGCTATACCCAGTTACAAATCAGGTCTTTAAACCATCTAGTTTGGGCTATGATCAATTTACGATGGAAATGTTCAAACCTATCACACCAGTTTCGGCCTCAAACCGGGTCCTAAAGATGAAATCACAAACCGGTGAGCTGGGTCATTCCCAAACCGATTGTTAAGGATAGATATAGTTTGGTGCAGTACTGCAGTTAATAACTCTATTTTTCACACTGGTCATGAAGGGCTAGCCGACGAGTCACTACGTGTGGCAACCATCACACTACAAAAAATGCTGTACATGAATAGTAAGCATAAAAACCAAGTGGGAACCCCATCTAACACAAGACCTAATGCTTTAAGAGCAACTAGGTCCCTAGTAAACTACCATTAAACTGACCCGTTGAGGTTAACCAAGTTTTTGTTATTAAAAGTTCAAAGTTTCCCATGAAAAAAATGCATGACCACATTGCATCAAAGGGTTGATGAAGAATCACTAATTACCAAATGACAACTCATTTATTTGTTAAATAACCCATAATATCAGAAGAAGCCGATCATATTTGAAGTGCATCGGCAATAGATCCTGCAAGACTCAGGACTTCAAAAGGAGCTTTGTTTTCGATGCTTTTCACAGTGGGGGCACATGAATCGGTGGTCCAGAAGTAGGCAAACGCCTTATTTGAGTTCTCTGCAGACAGTAAAAAAGGTTGTATGTATTAAAAATACGCTCTGGGTGGCTTTCAACATGTTCAACCATTTGATCCGTTACCCTTTTACCTGACCCTTTTTTATTCGACTCATTTAACCGCTTGAGAAGATTAAAAAAATGATATTTCAAATTGTCCCATTCATACATAAGTGGGTTCAAATTGACTTATTTGACGTAGAGAGTGAGAAAGAGCGAGATCATTACCACCATTCTTGTGAATAAATTTCTCCCATGAGTTTTTAG
This sequence comes from Ambrosia trifida, assembly GCA_028751855.1. Lineage (NCBI taxonomy): Eukaryota > Viridiplantae > Streptophyta > Magnoliopsida > Asterales > Asteraceae > Ambrosia > Ambrosia trifida. The sequence continues at coordinate 86,713,164 of CM054130.1, read as the reverse complement.
GAAACACTGCATGAGTAACATAAGCACTGACTTTGGTTGCACCATGAGCTGCCAAAACTTTCTGCAAAAAAAAAAAAAAAACTTTATTCAATAAAAGTATCATTAGCCAGAATCCAGATTGAGCGATATCTCTAAAAAGCATGTGAATTTAAACTTTGAAGTTGATAACTTCGTATAACTAATTCTATCGTATACTTGTAAAACATATAGTGTGTCAAAATAGTACCTGGCATTCAATTAAAGTACCTCCAGATTGCACCAGATCATCGACGATAACTACATGGCAACCGCTAGGATTACCTTCTTTCAGCCTTACTATTCGTTTATCACCCTCACGAACTTTTGCACAAACCACCTGTCATTGCCAGTATCATTTATAAAAAAAAAAAAAAAAAAATGAAGACATACATTTTCCATATGCTATTTTTGTAATAAATATTCATCTCACCATGGGAAAGTGATCCAACATCTTGTGGAATCGCTTCCAAGCTCCATCATCCGGAAATGCGATTACAATCTAAAGACCATATGAAAGAAAGACATTGCTATCATAGTATGTGGAAACATATTCTTGAGAGGTGTATTATTTATTATTATAATAAAAATATATATAAGGCAAATAAACTTGAAACAGAAACAGAAACAAAAGAGGTTACCTTATCAGCATCAGGAAGTTGGTGAAGACGTTGTTTCAAGAGAGGAATCCCGGTTTCAAAACAGGGCAAAACATTGTCCCCAAAGTAGAATCTTTCCTATAAAAAGAGAGATTGTAGCATAGAGTATACTAGAATTAACTTAAGGTTATTTGCTCGAACTTCCAAATTTATTAGATGCATTAAAGATATGTTAATCAACATTCAACAGTTAAGCTACAGATTTGTTTAAAGCATGGTTTTAAAAAACGCGAGGCGTGCCGCAGAATAGGGTCCCAGGAGCTGATGGGCAAGGTGCAAGGTATTTATACATAGGAGGGGTATTTATACATAACATATTGACGGTTAATTAACTAACGTATTAACCGACATGACTGAAAACAAACAGACACAACGGTTCCCATTTGGCGCCTTTTCTTTCTTGCTGTTGACTTTCTGTTTGACCTTTAATAACATAGGTTTGATTAATAATTTCTTGATTATTTTCTTTCTAACAAACGTATCCGAAATTTAGATATAAATAGCCTCTATGTATAATTTATATATAAAAATCTCTATGTACAACCTAAAAGGCAATATGCAGAACCACATGATGCGCAAAATTTGCTTATGTACAAGATTCACCCTTCGGGCCTTATTTAGATGCGCTCATGTGCGCCATTTGTACACTCTTGCCTCAAGCAATCAGAAGCACACAGCCTTGCACCGCGTTGTGCCTCGTGCCTTGGTGCACATCGGGTGCACTATTAAAACCATGGTTTAAACTTTAAAGAAGAAAGATCCACTTTTTTCCACTTTGTTAACTCACAATAATTTCACGTATTTATATTATATAATGTTTTCCAGCATTGTCAATCAAGAAACTGACCTGCAAAGCATGTATGTCATATATGACAATGCTTGTGGGACCACCTCTGGATATCGGAATGTTTGATAATATTCTTGCCATGGTGAATGCAGTAGCTACGTCTCCTTCTTCTTCCATTCTTTCAAAGGAACCAGTTGGGAAGAAAGGTAATACCAAAGTGAAAGAAGCAACAAAGAGCCTTGGCAGTGCAAATATAACAGATAACTGCTCAAATATTACAGCTGGCGAGCTGAACGATGCAAGAAACGAAACATGCTGGGCTCTGATATCTTGTGCATTGTTTATGAACAAGTTAGGAAATCCATCATCAAAACTCCTGAAACATAATACATAAGCATCTAAAAAGAAAAATCAATCAAGACAATATAACTTGAGTCAAGCATAGCAGCTAATTTCCGGCGACCAATCTGATCTGCATGAGCAGCAACTGCAGCATATGAAATGCTTCTAGACAATTTTAACTGAAATTCCCAAACAGTTGGATATTACATTTAAATCAACATAATTAAGTTACTTGACAGTAAAAAAAAAACTATCAAAAAAATAGTCTTACTCTTTAGTCATAATAATTCACATATTAATATCTATTCATTGCAAGCTTGGTTTTACAAAATCTTATATATACCCATGATGTAATTGTATTCTTTGAGCACCTAATAACAGATAAACCCTAGTTGCAAGCTGCGACCCGTGGGCATAGCCACATGCTGCGACCCGTGGGCATAGCCACATAGGCCGACCAAACCACATAAATTCTCGCTGCATGTTGCTCTGTTCAATACCTAAAAGAAAACAAGACTTCCGCGACCTGTACACCTCGAGCGTCTCGCACTTTTTTAAACCAAGATAGCAACATTTGCCTGAAAATCAAACCTATTTCTCTCTGTATCTATGTTAAACAATAATTCACAATATCCTTCAACATTTTTCATTAATTTCCACTTAAATATTAACAAATTTAAGACAAATTTACTTCCAATGGAATCCCTCTTAAAAGGTACAAGCTTTGCATATCACAAATATATATAATTACACAAACCACCCTATAATAATAAAAATAAAAAATAAAAAAATACCCAACAGCTTATAAAATACTATTAACAACAATAACTAAAAAAAAGAGCCTATAACCTCATCAAGCAAATAACTTTATCAGGGCCGGCCCTGAAAATTCAAGTGCCCGGGCCGAGCCGGGAAATATGTGCCCCTTAGTCTTAGGTCTTTTAAGCAATGTTTTCATAACCGAAGCGGACGTTGAACCGGTGTCCTTACCGGTTCCCTAGTCGGACCGGTCGAACAGAATATAGAACTAAAAGTGTCGTAATAATTATAAAAATTAATATGTTTGGCTAATTGGCTAATAAAAAAACCACAATTTCTTAAAATTCCATAATAATCTGAAGGGCCATTATTTTTGTCTAGACTTCAAAAGTTTTTTAATAAAATAAATTTGACTTGAATCATTTGCATAAGCGTGAGACAATTACTGTTTTGTAGTACTACTATATATTAAAATTTACTGCAAAGGCTGCACAATTACTCTACCACAATACAAATCTCAAGTAACACACTTCAACGTTTTTTTTTTTAATTTTATCGTATCCTTCAAATATAGTTTTTCATGCATGACTCATCTTCTTCCTTATCTACTCTTCACTTTGTTACGTTTATAACCAGTGATGTTTAAGATGAGATCTTTTTTTTTTTTTTTTTGTTGAAAACAGAAAGAAAATACTTGAAGAAAAAATACAATCTACACTCGTCGCCGCTCAAAGTGCCCCTTTAGAAACTGGGCCCGGGCCGGGAGTCCTCCCCGCACCCCCTCAGGGCCGGCCCTGAACTTTATTACAAAGCTGCATAAAAGAAAGGAACAAGAAAGAGTAGATACCTCCAGTTGATGGATTGGAGCTGAATGTGGTGTGATTGAGCAGCAATTTTGTGAGCAAGTTGTTGAGCTTCCAAACAGTAAAAGAGAAGAACTTGCTTCTTCTGTGGCTTCTCCATCTTCAGTAAGATTGAGGGAAAAGGGTTTTGGTTAATTTACTAATGGATGGATTCCAAAAAGATTAGAGACACTGCTTTTTAAAAATTGGGACCTTTTGTGTTCAAAAGGTATGATTCGAACCAAAAATGCCTTGCCAGCTCATTTTTTTTAAAGTGAAATTATATATTTATATATATTAATATTAATTTACAAGTTAATTATGCATTAGGTTGTTGTACTTTGTGCTTATGAAGTTTTTTGTGCTTTACATTGTTTGATGGGTTCATTAAGATGTTAATATGTGAGATGGGACCACTTTATACATAGAGAAAGAGTAAAAAAACAGGTTGGATACAAGGGGAGGCAAATATCAATACCGTTATGGAGGTTGTCGTGACCATGGATATGGAGATGGCGGACAAAGGTGTAGGTTGAAAGAGGGTCGCGGTAGCTGGATTTAGGGGTGTTTGGGATTGATTATTCAAAACAGATTATGCGTTTTGGAAAAGCAGGGGTGTAGCTGCTTATAGATTATTGCGTTTTGGTAGCCTAAAAACTGATTATCTGCGTTTTCAAAACGCAATCCAAAACACTAAAAACTAATTATCTGCGTTTTCAAAACGCAATCCAAAACACCCTCTTAGTGGTGGAAAAAAGGTTGTATGCGGAGGCGAGGATGTTATGGTGGCGCCATGGCGGTGGTGTGGTAATAGAGAGAGAGAGAGAGAATGGCCTGGCGGTGACGCAGAGTAGAGGTGTACAAAATGCTCGCGTCTCGCAACTTGTTTGAAACTCGCTCGAAAAAAGCTCGACTCGAAAAAGCTCGTTTTGTTATCGAGCCGAGCTCGCGCTAGGGCTCTTGGCTCGTGGCTCGGCTCGTTGGCTCGGTTCGTGCCTCGATAAACATCTTTTATATACTTAATAATACTTTGAATTAATCAATAAAATATGAAAAATAATATAACAAAAACACAAATTATACTTTTAGTATGTCTTTCATTCATTAAAATATTAGAAAAATAAAAAAATATACATGTATATGCGTAATTTTATTTTTATTTTTTTGTTTTTTATTTTATAAATATTTTTAAAAAAATAATGAGCTGACTCGAACCAGCTCGAGCTCGGCTCGAAGATTTACGAGCCAAGCTCGAGCTCGGCTTTTCAGCTCGACCAAAAAAACGAGCCGAGCTGGCTCGTTTAAGTTCGAGCTCAAGCTCGAGCTTAGCCTGGCTCGGCTCAGCTCGATTACACCCCTAACGCATAGAAAGAAGGAGATAAGGAAAGAGATGTACACCTAAAATAAAATAATTTTACAAAAATGCCTATTTGGTTTAGATAGGTATTCCCACATTTAAACTTCAAACCGTGATACGGGTATTTATTTAATGTGTATATTGAAGATCTTGATAACAACTTATTCAACTGGGATTAGAAAGCGTGAAAGTTTATTAATTCATGTATATGATATCTCAAATTTAGTTATATAGATGGCGGATACATGATTTCTTACTAATTTTGCTATAGTCTTGAGGAAAAGATGAATACATTTGATTAAAGAAAGGGAAACAATAAAGAGCAACACATAATTTTATAAGTAGTACATTTCATTGCAAATAAAATGCACACCTAACATAACGAAATAACTTAACAAATAGTAAATGAACAAAATTAAAGAAAACAATTAACAGAACTACATATTGGGTGACACAAGAGTTTCTGTGAATACCACGCCTTGAAAACCATAACACTGTAAGAAAGGATAGTAACAATCTTCTCCACTCAAAGTTATGTCTAATTCATTAGCACCTTTACCATCCATGACGAGAAACTTGTCGGTACTAATCACATATGTAATGGTGCACAATAAAATAACGGACCGAATAGGAGGGAAAACCCACACTTTTGTCCAACTTTCACCATCAATCATCCACAAGTCCACCGATCAAAAAGGGAACCCGTAAGTAACAAATACGTGAAGCCCGTTACATATAATCAACAAATTCCCTTGGAAGTTATGATGTGGAAGACTAGGATAAGGTATAATATGAAAATTTTCCAACTTCACATCAGATTAAGATACTGTTTAAGCAATTAAGCCTAAATGATATCGGTTCCCCATAAAATAAACAACACTTTTGCATAAAGTTCCATTAGACCACACGGGCTTGCATCTAAAATGTTTACGTTCATTGACGTACCCTATTGTCCGCCACAAAGCTAGCCTAATTGAGTATACATAAATCCCCATTCGATTATGTATACGTTTCATATGTAAAAGTATGTACTCATCCGAAGAATCTACATAAAATCCAATAGCATCTGACCGTGGGTTGCATAAACCATGATTATTTGAAATGTACACCATTTTATAAGCCTATGTTAGTAGGTTCCAAATAAGAAGCTCACCTGTATCACCAAAACAAATATATAACAGTCCATAAAGACTTGCCAGAATCTTTACATGACACGAAGAACATTCGAATGGAAGTGCAATTACGGTTTTTTTGGAAGGCATTAAATGCTCGAAAGTAACGGGAAAGACATAACCTGATAACGATCCTATTACTATGAGTTTCTGGTCATAGGCAGTTGATTTGCGGCAACGATGCATCAAAGCGAAATTGTGCGTTGATAGTAAAGAAAGTCATTCCTTGCAAACAGGCCTACACTGACCTACACATGTTATATTCAAGACACAAATATATCAACGAGAACATCATCAATGCACATCCTATTACGTTCATGGTGTCGCACACGTTTTTTCTCCATAGATGGATGTAGATTGTTCATGTGCACTACTCACTCAAAGTAACATTAGTACAAAACACATAGATAAGGAGAAAAAGATAAGGGAAATTTTAAAACAGAAAAAAAAAACAAACCAAGAAACCCCACTCTCCAAAATATATAACCGAACCAATCCCACTCTCCCAAAAAAAATCCAACCAATCCCACTCTCCCGTTACTTTTTTACCAAACAAATGCTTTGATGTGTAGTTTTTTTTTATTACATAGACATTATATTATATTTTCTTTATGTTGTGCTTGACCATATTATGTTGGTTTGCTACCACTACAATTTAAAATAACATTTGTTTATGAAACTATCGACAAAAGTCAAAATGGGGGGGGGGGGGGGTCAAAGAGTCATTCTAAATGTTAAGCCAATTTGTAGACATATTTTTAGACATTTTGCATAACATCATGAATATATAGTAGTGTGCAAGGTATTAAAAGAAAATATAGCCCTTTCAGTAAAGTGATTACCAGGCCTTAGAAACGTAAATTATATTTCGTATGAATTTCAACCCATTTGACCCATCTCACCCATTTTCTTAATTTCGAGTTAAATACTTAGTGTAATGTGTACTTAGTTAAATTATTTTAAGTGCATGATCAACAAATTTAGTGGCATCAATCAGTCCATTAATATCAATTAGGCACTCGGTAAACTATAGTCGCCATTGCTTGCCTATTGTGAATCAAAGAAGTTGTGTATTTGTGTCTCAAACCATGATTGTTGTGGAGTTAAACTAAATACATTAAATTTCGAAGACACGTACTTTATACGATACGATACGATAGTAAATGGACCTTTAACATATGATATAGTATGCTTGGTGTAGTGCTTAATAATAGATTTTGTAAGTAGAGGCATCCCAACCTAGATGCATATTTTACAACTATAGTTAATCACACGTACTTGAGATTCAATATATTCACATGAAATTCAATAAATTCAACTACATTCAGTTTATCATAAATTGTGTTTGATGAGAACCTAAGGAGGGCCATGCACAACTATAACATAGAGAACAGATTCCTCCGTGGTTCGATCAATGATCAGACCATGAAAATGCACTTTCAGTGTTGTTAATGAGCACAGCCCTTCCACAGTTGCCCCTGTGTGCCACCTGTCCTAATGGAATGTACAATTATTGGTAAACTAGATCTTTGCCCGCGTTACACGCGGTTCACCAACGTACAATTATTTCGAGTGGTAAAACATATAAAAAAATGTAGCAGAAATATTTTATTAAGATTTAAAAGAAACCAATACACATTCTATTCAAATATCATTAAATATTTCTTTATACACCACATTTTTTGTTTTAGTCTTCACTTGGCCATCAGCATCAAGTATAAGTAATTTCACTCCTGCCCTGCTTCTAATCAAATATCATAAAAATATTTCTTTATACAAAACATTTTTGTTTTATTCTTCACCTTGTCATCCGTGTCAAGTATAAGTAACTTAACGCCAGTCATGATTTTTACTCTTGATAAAGCACCATAAAGCTAGCCATATAAGAGTACAGGGTCTCTTATAAACTATCAACAATAATCTTAAAATCCTAAAAAACAATTCAACCATGTAGAATTTTTACCAATATAATAAACAAACATCAAATGTAAACACGCAATTTATGTAGATGAAAATTGTCTCAAAATCAAAGCAAACACAAATGAAAACAAAATGTCAACACACAGGAAATAAAAATCCTGACAATAAACCATTGTTCAAAAAAAACGGGTAATTGATCCTATTTTTCAACCTTAGGAATCAAGACCGTGTTCTCAGGTGATTTGTTACGGGAAATGAACTTTTCAGACTTGAGGACTTTAGTTGTTGACTGACTTGCATCATCATCCATTTCGTAAACTTTGTCCAAGCTACGCTTTATCTCAGCTTCATCACGAATCAAACTAACTCTAGAAGATGATTCTGGAGTAGTGTTATCTCCAACAGAATCCTACAATTTTAAAAGCCATGTATAAATTGTTAGAATAAACTACATTAAAATGTAATCTGAACACATGTTTGACCAAGTAAACTACTAACCTTCAAAGAGACCGTATTCTGTGTTGAAGAGTCACCTACATCGATATTTTCAAGCAGAGGTTGTTCGATCTAAAAAAAAATGTAATAAAGAACCGATTAACGTAAAAAGGGTTTAAACAATAACTAAATAACAACAAAAATAATAACGATTCATAACAGTAATTATAACGAAAATATTTAAATCATAATAATAACCTGAATGTCAAGGAACCGTTCTTCAAGAGAAGCTACAATTTCCGAATCATTTGTAAGCTTCCTTATACCATAACCATCAACATGCTTATCAATATTAAATTGCCCTACTTTAATTTTGAAAGCAAATTTCTTATCTTCAATTTCATAAAACTCAACAGGAATTACTTTCTCTTCAATAGAAACCTAGATCATACATCATATAAGTAATACAAAGTACAATTACATATATTGTTTAAAGCTCAAAAAAATAGGTTACCTGTTTGCTTTTCTCAAGAAGCTGCATCGCTGACATGCCCAACATTTTTTTTGCTTCTCGATCAAACAATGTAAGGGATGTAATTCCAGTACAATCCTGTACCCTTATTGGAATCCTATACCTAAAACACCAAAACTAAAAAAATCAGATCTATATGTAAAAAAATTAGTAAACGTAAACATGAATACTAAAACATAAAAAAAAAAAAAATAATATCATACAATTATAACTTATGTATAGAGAATAGAATTCTTACACTGGATCACCGGAGACAATCTGTTTTGGACAACCTTTATTTGTGCAAATCAAAACTTGTTTAAATGAAGTTACGTCCTTCACCTCTTCATCATCTGGTAAACTCAAAGTTGGCTCAACCTTGTGGTTGCAGAACTCGCAACCAAGGTAATACCAATCTTCGTTAGGATCCACCCCCTTGATTGTTCCAACAACAATTACTTGCTTGTTAACCTGCAAAACCAAAATTAAAAATGTCACGAATAACCTTGAAATGTATTTGGAAAGAAAGTTATTAGGTAAAAAAAAAAATTAATTTTATACGAACCTCTGTTATCAATGGAAGATCACGAATACTGCTAAAAGTTGTTTTATTCAAAAATTCATCAGACATATTCATACTACCAGACGATCCCAGGGATCGTTGAGCAGAACATGATTCGCTGGAGATAAACTTTTCAATATAACTGTAATTAAAAAAATATATATTTATATATCTTTAAACAACTCAAAACATATAAATAAAACACAAAAAAATATAACTATTCTACCTTTTCTTGAAAGAACGAATGTCTTCAATGTCTTCATTAATAAAAAGGCGAGTGATAAAGAAAGCATTTTGAACACTTACATTGCCTTTGAAAAAAAAATATTAAAACAGGTAAAACAAATACCGGTATACAAAAATATCTAATCGGAATTTCTAAAAAAAGTAATATATAACATACCTTTATAATTGCTAAAGCTTCCAAATTGAACAATAAGGACTACATGAACTTCATCTTCATTCTGCTTGATGTATTCAAACATCTCATGACTATAATCTTCCCACAAAGAACAGGTCATTTTCATGCCACTACATATAAACAGAATGTATGTTAAAAGGAAAATTATAAAGGGTTTTATACCAAAATATTCGTAGCAGATATGAAATACATACTCTAGATCGATCAAGACAAGGTTCATCTTGCTTTTCCAACCAGCTTTAGTTTCTGTTGGTTCTGGTGGAGTCCATTCTTCAACATAGCCAATGAAATCTTAAAAAAAAGTTAAAACAGTTTTATACGAATACATAATCAATATAGAAAAGGATTAAAATACATTTCGTTAGTATAATAAAAACAAACCAATTCTTTGTTCTGTAGACAGATTTCCACCTTTAATTGACTCAAAAGATGAAAAATTAAAACCGTATTCGCTTCCATCAAACTTACTACACTTTGAAATATTAGTTTCAAAAGTAAATGAGAGCATATCTTCTTTAGAAAAATGTTTAGTAGATTTGTTTTCAGCAAGTTGTGAGTTATAAATATAATAGGTTTCATTTTCATGTAAGAATTTTTCATGCTTCTTCATATATCTACTCCATACAATAGCTTGCATTTTCAACCCCTGTTTGAAAAGAAAAAAAAAATTATTAACAACCAATTTTTTGCAACAAACAAATGTGTAGAAAAAAAGCAAATTAAAAAAAATATGTTAAAAACAAAACCTGTTCATCCATAAGAACCATATCAAGAGAAAGAATTTCTCCAGGTTTCTTTCGATTTTCTCGCTTCCAAAGCCTAAGGACCCTAACTTTGATAGTATATTTAGTCATGCGCCAAGTGATGTCATTCAAAAAAGTAATGTTGTTTGGATCCATAATGCTACAACTCTATGGTATCTAAGTATTAGGTAAGATCAATCTAATATGTATTTATAGAGGTTTAACAAAAAAATGTAATAAAAATGTAAAGTTTTTTATTTTTAGTAAACATTACTAAATTATGTCTACATAAATATAACAATTGACCACAAATTGATTTACATTTAAGTGTTTCCATTATTAAGTTAAATTTCGTTTAAATTAATTTTATAATGAAAATATAATTAACATTGTTATATGTTTACATTATTAAGTTAAAAGTTAATGTTGTTAAATTTTGTTTACATGCATACGATTTTTTGGTATGGTACATTTGAAACTGTGTATAAGTAAAATTTAATTTTTAATAAAATTGTTTGTGAAATTTTTTTTAAAAGTAACAGTTAGAAATGAAAATCAATTTACATTTAAGTTTTCCATTATTAAGTTAAATTTCGTTTATTGATTTAAAAAAGAAAATAATAATTACCATTGCTACATGTTTACATTATTTAGTTAAGGATAATAATTTAAAGTATTTTTGGAAAATTGTGATGAATATAATTCAGTTAGAAAAGTCAACGTTACTAAAAGGTGACTTTAAAAATAAACAATAACACATTTAAGAAATATAAAATGTAAATTATTACTAAAAAATGTTTGGTAATATAAAAATGTTACAAACTTAGTCATAGAATGTATGATGACTTTTTGACTAAAGATTCCTAAATTATGACAACATTAATATAACAGTTGACCAGAAAATTAATTTACATTTAACTGTTTCCATTATTAAGTTAAATTTCGTTTTGGTATGGTACATTTTAAACTTAGTATAATTCATTTTATATTTTTAATAAAATTGTTTGTTATAAATTTTTTTAACTAACGGCTTTATAAAAGAAAAGTAATTTACATTTAAGTTTGTCCAATTTTTATAGGTAAAGTTCGTTTATTCATCAAGAATTTATTTTTTGGAAAAAAATTGTTTATTATTCGTTTTTTAAACTAAGCGATTTAAAAGAATTGTAAAACTGTAATACAATTTAATTAAAATAGCCAAACATTGAATTTAAATACCTCTTATGTTACAAAACTGGTTTTAGTTTATAAAGGGTTGGTTTTAAATAATTGAAATGTACCAAAAATATTTTGATGATACAATTATATTGATTGTTAGTTAATTGTAATAATCTTAAATTTATTTTGTTAACAATGATTGAGATAACTTAAACTTCTTAATATAAACGGAATTTATATTTATTACCAATTAATAAATTAAAATATTTTAGGAAAACTGTCATTAATATGATTGACTTGGAAAAGTCAATGTTGCTAAAATTTGACGTTTAAAAAAAATTATCAAATTTAAAAAATATAAAATGTCACATGATTGTTAAAAAAGTTTTCTGATATAAAAATGTATGATGACTTTTTTTTTTATAAAAATCCATATGATTGTAATTGTATTACTACTACCTAAACAGTTCACAATTCATAATTACTCATAAACAACAAATAAAGGTTTAGCATAAACATATATCACGACAAACCAAACATCATATGCACAATCATACATGACAACTAAACCTACCAAAAGTTTACAAAATTAATGTTCAAAAAAACCTTTTTGTTAAAAAGACTTGGACAACTAATGTTACAAAATATAGTTTAGTTGTATCAAAATGTAAAATTTTAAGATGAAAATTCAGTTATTTTAGATTCTTAGATAATAGATTTACTAACTTATCCAAACATTGCTAACTTACTGGTTAAACAACCCAAAAACATTACAATATACATAACCTACTTATTTATTGTTTATCAACATATATATAAACCCAAAAACCACGACTTGCCACATGAGCAGTAAACGTGGAAATGTTTGTGACTACCAACGATAGATCATGTTCTAACTTAAAAAAGTTACCCACCAAAAAGTATTGTCTTCAAACCACATAACAACCACCACTAACCAAACTAACTACCATTACCGCTAACAACATTAGAGAACTCGAACACACCTTGCTTTTGGAAAAACTGGAAATGCATTTGATCACCAAGCTGAAAGTTCTTATCACCTACGAAAGTTGACATACCTCTTATGTTGTAACGGTACTTTCCAGGTTCACCTTCCCTCCCAACAGGCACTCCCCAACTAAAACCCTCACCATCACGAATGGTCAAAGCCCTCTTCTTGCACAACCCGTTTTCCCTTGCCCAAGGGGTCTTCATACGCTACGCAAATAACAAATAATAGAAAGTTATACAATAATAATATATAAATATATCTTGTCATCTCATTTGGATATGACATAAGTGGATATCTAAATAAGCAACAACAGTTTTTCCATAATTGACAACAGACTAACATTTAACATCTAAATAAGTCTAAGTAACAACAATTGACCCATATTAGGAGGTCATCAACTTATAAACCACTACTATGGCTGCAATAACATCTAAAGGCGTATAATAAAACTGTTCGACTAACATGCATTTAAGTTAATAGATTTAAAAAATAAATGATTGCACTTACATAGTAAATGCCATTTGACCCATATCACAAGTAAAGACCATTTCAGTGCAGTTTGACCTCTTAAGGTAAACAAAGTCTAAATAAACAACTAAATTGGTGCAGTTGAGAACGATGACCACAGATGACCCATATCACAATTAAAGACCATTTTTACTAAAATGCAAACCTAAAACATTCAAGCTTAATACAAACCTATAACATAAATGCATCATCTCATTCTAAGTTGAACGCTTAAATAGTAACAAACCAATAAACTATTTCTTAAACCATAAATGTATACCTAAAACATAAACCACTAATCAAATACTAAATCATAACAATCCATTCTAAGGTTTCTATAAAACATCAATCGGATCATAAACCTAAAACATGAAAGCTAGATAGAGACCAAAAACATATTTTCCATAATAATCATCAGTATGTAAGCAGAATTAATTAAAACCTAAATCATAATCATAAATCAAAACCCTAAAACAATCGATTAATTAAAATCAGTGTAGTATGTAAACAGGACTAAAATACATCTAAGTTAATACATTTAAAAAATAAATATTATTACTTACATAGTGCCTGTCAACAACGAACACCACTGGCACACCTACATCCTCCTCTTCCTCAGAATCATCATCCTCTTCCTCCATATCAGTGTCCTCTTCATCCTCCTCGCTGAAATCATCAGAAACGACAACCTCCTCACTATCATCAGTAGAAACGACAATGATATCTTCATCAGAGTAATCTTCATCATCATCCTCCTCCTTAACTTCAGCTTCCCATTTAAGTTCAGGAGGAAGAGTAAGCTTGTTTTTCTCAAAAATCGACATATTGTATGTGCTCTGTTAAACCAAAAAGAAGTATATACATTTTATCAGCCTTATGACCTATACAGCGAGAAATAAATATAAAGCTAAAGATTTATAATTTATATTTAAGAAAACAGAGAAGACCTCATTTATGATTTCGAAGACAATGAGATGATCAGGTGTGATTGAAAAAGTTTCCTTAATGAAACGCCATCCTTTAGTGACATAAAAGAAACCATCATCAACTGCTAGCTGTATCTGAAACTTTTTACGTGGAGGAGCTCTAACTGCAATTGGGTCCAACGGGAGTTGTCTGTTCATTAAACCATGAACAACGTAACAACTAACATGCTGGTAAAAACAGAAAAAATGTTGACAGGAGTTAAAATAAGTTTTTTTATCAACAAATTGTATAATAAAATATAATGATGTTATTTGATTAAAAAAAACACATACCAGACGCTTCTCACTGGTATAAGGATCGGACAATCGGCAGTAAAAAAAGTTACCAGCTGCATACACTGCATCTTGATGGAAAGTTATCATCCTGAAAGAGCGAAGATTTTCCTCATACTGAAATAGAAAGTTACACCCAGATGGGTACTTCAATTCAGTAATCATTGTTCTCCAACCATTGTAGAAGAACCACTTGCCAGCAATATTCAACACTTTAATATCATAGATTTTAGAGTCCAAGGTACGGATTTTGGTGTTACCGGTAGGATAACCATAATCTTCGATCCACTTTTGAAAGAGTTTTGGTAACGCCTGATAAGAATTACAAACATTAAAATATTATTAGGAAAAGTATAAACATACTGTACTATATACATTTTAGCATGTAACAGATATCTTACAATACAAACACGGTTGTTACCCTCCGACTCAATCCAAAATCCATAAACCATTGTATTCCAAACGTGTATGCACCTGTAGCAACCACAAAAGATAATCGCAAATACATATCAGCAAAGTAATGTTTATATGAGTATAACATAAAGAATATAAATTGAAGACTAAATTGAAGACTAAATCAATTGAACAACTTTTACTAAATGCAAACCTAATCCAAACAATGTATGATAACAATCCATTCCTAGGTTCCTTATAACATAAATTGAAGACTAAATCAATTGAACAATTTTTACTAAATGCAAACCTAAAGTATTCCTTAAACCATGAATCGATACCTAAAACATAAACCACTAATCAAAAATTAAATCATAAAAAACGGTTCTAAGGTTTCTATAAAGAAAAAAAAGCCCTAAATCAATACCTAAATCATAAACCCCTAAATTGAAACCTAAAAGCATAACAATCCATTCTTAGATTTCTTAAAACATCAAGTTAAACTTTAAATCGTAACCTTAAAACATCAACCCTAAATCATATCTGAAATACAAAACGATTAATAAGAATGAACAATAATAATCGAAAAAAAGAACAATAATAAAACATAAAACAGAGAAAAAGATTAACATTAATCTAAAGTTTAAAAACATAGTTTGAAAATCTGTGAAACAAAAGAAAGAATAATCGATCAATGAACATCGATTTAGTGAAATAACAATCAAAATACGGTTACCTTGGATTGGAGAGAAAGATTATGTTTAATCGCCTTGAATCGCCCTTGTGAGATTAGGGTTTGGGAAGAAGGAGGCGATGATAATATGAATGTATTATGTCCGTGTTTTTTTTTTACGGTATATGTATTTTACTCGATTTTTGATTAAAAAAAAGAAAATTTTATAAATTACCACATTGTGCCATGAGGGATGACCATTAAATGCTAGTAGCCTACATGATTGCCAAGTGTCCCAAAATGCTCCTAAATATTATATGTATAGATATACTACTCTAATGTAGCTATTTTAAATTTGATTGATAAATTTTAAAGATATGGACTGATGATAAGAATGGGATGTATGAGAAATTTAAATGCTTTTTTTACCTTAAAATATAAAAATAAGGTAATTTTACCAAATCTAATATGTGTCATGAACTTTTAGAGCAGCTTTGCATAGCAAAATTTATCCACTATTCATTTCATTCTTTTGAATTATTTTTTTACCGCAAGCACCAAGGAAGTAACAATGAATCAATCTATGCGACCTAGGGATAAGCTTAGGACGGTATTGGTACCAATCGATACCGATTTCAAAAATACCAATCCTCAAAAATCCCAAAACCTAATACCAATACTAATACCGAAAACATACGGTACGGTATCGGTCCGGTACCGGTATGGTATCGGTATTTTACCTTAAAATACCGATCCCGTACCGATACTGAAAATACCGAAACCAAAAACCTCTAAATGTGGGTACCGATACCGATACCGAACACCCTTGGTTCGGTACGGACATATTGCTAACACCCTCTAGCTAAACAGTGTTTTAAAATTCGTAGATAACAAAAGTTGTTGAAAACAAAGAAAACAAGGTCCACCAAGATGAAGTGAAATTTTAATTAATAGTGTATTACAAAACAAAATAAACATTGTTTTAAGTAATTTAAACAGTCCCAACATCATGTCCATCGTAGTGTCCAACTAAACCACTCTCTAACAACCTAAGCATCAGTACCTGAAAAACATACTTAAAACATCAACATCATGTTGGCGAGTTCACAGGTTTAAAAGTAATAAACAACTTTCAAGTTTAACGGAAACGTATGATAAATTATCACTAGAAGAGAACCAAGTAGACTCGCGAAAATCTAACAAGTATGATGTATCCAAAGGCTCCTGATCAAACCATAACTTTGTTCCCGAGGTGACCTCTAGTCCAAGAGGGACTTTTTGGAGGTTATGTTCATTTTTCAATCAGATCACAGCTAATCTTGATCATGAAAACGGGGGCGTCAACCCAATAGATCTATAACATAAACAACGGCTCTAGCCAAGAGCTAATGATCAAGAAGTGCACGGAGTGTGTCATCCTGAAGGGGACACTGGTGTTACGAAAATCGTACCCACCGGGGCACCGACCTAAGGCCATTAAGTGTTCTGTATTTCTGGTCTAACTCATCATACAAGCATGTTAATCCCTCAATTTGTAAAAACGTTCAAAAACATTTAAAGAAAATGGGCCGTGAAACTCACCTCAATGCAACAACTTGGGTAGTTTCCAACTCCAAGTTACAATCCTTCACCAATTTACATTCCCAATCCGTAGGGCCATTTAGTTACTATACTGAATCCAATCGAACTATTCACCAAACACCTCAACTTGGTTAAACCAAAAGTATTGAATTTTAGTTATCCCTTACCCCATTAACCCATTGGTGACATGTGACGAACGGTTAAGTCTAGACATCGCATGGTTCATTCAACATTTAATCACCTAACTCTTAGGTCCTTACTTACACTTTCATGGTGTCATATTAATATTGCACATCATATCTTAACTATTTATCCCAACATGCAAATCAATCACGAGCACCGAAAGCACACTAGAACATGTTTACACAAATTTCCACATCATGCAACTCCCAATATCTTATGTCAACCTATGATTTTCCCATAGACTCTATTTAAATCATAGAACATGCCTAAAATCCATGTAACAAGGTGTTCTACTTTTGCTACAACACATGAGCATATTATGCCTCAAAATCACGTTTTGGACGACTTTCAGGACATAGTTTTGCACTGTAACTCTGTAAGTGTCTATTATTAAGGTAAACATCTATTGTACCTTAATTAGTTATTTTTATACTACATTTTACATTCATATAGCTGTTTTACATCAGACCTAAACGCATGAATCCTAAGTGCACAAAATTCACCGAAAACATGTATTTTCACGCGTCTTTTGCAAGTATACTTAGGTTTTTGACTTAGGTCTTTCACATTTACTTCATCATGCTTTATTTGTCATCAAAATAAGGTATAAAAACTTGTTTTAAATCAGTCTTAGAATATTAGCTTTTAAAGCTTTTATTTTGGTGTTTTAAGCCGAAAAACGAGTCCTGGTCGTAAATGCAAGGTTTTCCAGGCGTGTAGATCCTACTAAAACTTGTTTTGCCTCATTTTATGCTTATGAAATCCCTTGTAACTTTATTATAATCAGACTTGAGTTTGTACCAAAAATCATCCCTAAACTCATCATTAACTCACACCAAAACACATTCTTGCACATCAATAACCCATGTTTCACTAATATTGTTTTTATCCCACTTATTCAGTCCTTACCAACATCAAAACAAGATTATTATTCAGATTTATAATTACTTTGAAAACCTTCTTGCATGGGACTAATATTCAAGGATCTAAACATATTAATCATCAACAAACATTCCAAGGATAAACACACACACACACACACGGACACACACACGTGCATACATACGCATACATATATACATACACATTCACTCATCCTCCTTTCATTTCCCATTTGATTTAGTTTATGGAACCCTTGTTTATTTGGTGAATAGTTGTTTAAAAACAGAAAATAAATGGATTTTAGTAGGATTTTTGTTAGAGGAAGTTACCTTGGAAGAACTCTTGAAAATAAGGGTTTTTCCTTCTAAAATCACTCAAATCTTGCTAGTTTTGGCTTGAAAGATACTAGTGTATTCAAGTTCTTGAGTCCACCATTGCAATGGATGATCAAGAAAAATGATTATAATGACGGTAGTGATGGGTTTCAGCCAAGAGGGAGGGGAAGAGAAGAAGTAGAAGAGTTTATGTGTGTGTGAGAGAATGTGTAGAGATTTTATGATGGTGTGTCTTGGGATGGTGCAAGTTATGGTAGGTTAAATAATCAATCATTTTATGCAATTAATAATAATAATAGGAATAATAATAATTTTAGGGGGGGTGTAGTATTATATATATATATATATATAGGTAAAGTATATGGAGGAAACCCTCCTTATTTGGTAAACTCTGGAAACTCTGACTTCCCAACATTTTTTTTTTTTTTGAAAAAAATAGGGTATGTAATATACATTTTTTTAAGCATTTCAAGCCAAAAAAATCGAAAAAGCGTCGAACGGTTTTTTTAAAAAAAAATAAAAAACGTCTACTATTTACATATAGTTAACACATTGTTAACACCTGTTATTAGCGCTTAACATGTGTTAGTCAAAATTTTATTTATTTTTTTTAAAAAAAAGTACTCGGCGCTTTTTTAATTTTTTTGGCCCAAAATGCTTAAAATCATGTATATTACTTGCCCTATCTTTTTCAAAAAAAAAAAATATTGGGAAGTCAGAGTTTCCAGAGTTTACCAAATAAGGAGGGTTTTCTCTATAACCATTCCCTATATATATATATATATATATATATATATATATATATATATATATATAAATCTAACACGTAACCTTCCCAATCTACAATTTATAACAACCTTAAATATTAAATATTTAAGGTTTTACCCCTTTGGCCTCTAATAATATTCCACAATAAAAATTATTCATTTTGAGCTAATTAAGTTATACTGGAGATTTCCCTACCGTCCCGGGTCTCAGTTTCGTGTCATAACTCAAAAACACGCAACCACTAGACTTGGACAGTTTAGAAATCATCACTCAATACCTCATACAATTCCAATAATATTCTCATCCATAAAATATTATTTTATGCTAAATCAAACATCACGAGTCAAAATTTAACTTTCTACCGTTAGCCGGGTCGTCACCAATGTTTAATACGATAATTTACCACTAAGTGATACGGGACTACTAAAATTCCCAATAAATCTCCATCAATACTCATGTCCCGATAATGTCTTTCTAATTATCGTCAAATCAAATCTAACGCAAAATATCTAATCATATCTATAGTTATTATATTGTACAGCTAATACCTGGATTTTTTCCGGTTGTAACAATTTTTGAGAAGACTGTTAGTAGGAAATTTAAAGGAAATAACATTATGCTGCAAATATCGATGGTTAGTTTGTTTTTCGAATGGTTCAAGAGATATAAAGTTGCAAACTGAAATGACGATTTGCTTGCCTTTTATAGACTGAAAAAATATCTTACGTATTATAATAGGGCTTTTGACCCCTTATGTCAAGTGAAAAATAATTACAAACACAAATAATAAAATAATATTATAAATAATTTACTATTATTGTCAATATTAAATTATAAATATAATTATATAATTATAATAATTAACATTCAAGAAAGATAAACTTAAATAAACTAATTTTCAATATGGTAATATTTAATATTCCAACCTTTGTTGAGTTGAAATGTATACAATATCTGTTGACTTGTCAGAACTCGTAAGAATTAAAAGAATGAATGATCGGAACTCGGTCCACCAAAGGAGGGATAACAACCCAGTCCACTATATGGATTAGACTACTCGGAGTGGGGCGGGAAGATGGGGGGGGCTTCAAGCCCTCTACACCATCCCGTGGGGGCGTGGAAAGGGGGGAAGGCTTTGGGCGAGGAAGATTTCATGGGCGTGGGGGGATGTTTGGGCTAGGTGGCTGTAACACCCCAACCGATGGCGGAATCATCGAGGTGCCACGTAGTGACGATTGTTCAAAAGCTCAAGGTACTAAAATGTAAATATATGATTATTGAATATTGTTTTACAATCATATGAAATTAAATACAAGACAACAAAAATAAAGAAAATTGATTGATTTAGTCTAAGTCCAAAGTCCTATGTGAAGCGTCAAGCAGCTTATCCTGAAACATGCACGAAATAATTTTGTCAACATATGAATGTTGGTGAGTACTACTTAGTTTTGTACGTATAGTATAAGTTGTGAAAAGTAGTACAATTCATGTGTCTAGTATCACCAAGGCATTATGTAAACACGCAAGTAACCAAACAAGACAAAGATCACATGTAAAGTTTGTACAATGTAATTGATAATGAGCACCTCAACACGTGTGAGTCTAAATGAGCACCATAACATAAGTTATGTCTAAATGAGCACCGTAACATAAGTTACGTCTGTATGTAAATAGCACCATAACATAAGTTATGTCTGTATGTAAAGAGCACCATAACACAAAGTTATGTCTGTATGTATGATTTTGTATGTAAGCTACGTTTATGTTCAAGCATAAGCACAAAGATAATCAAGACACGTATATGAATTGTAAATGAATAAAGATGTATGTGTAAAAGAATATGAAGGTTTTGTATACTTGTGCATGAATCACCCCAAAAATTGTAAAAACGAAAAAGGGGATAAGTAATACTCACCTTAGCAAGGTGGTAAGTCTTGTGTAACTGAATAAGTATATTCCAACGTTGCCAAGTATCACCCTATGTATAATGTAACAAATAAGTCTAAGTCTATTTGGTCTATAAGTATTTTCTAGGGCTTCGAATTGGGGATAAACGTTTATTTGATTAATAAACAAATTGTTTATCAAATATAAGAAATTTAATAAATAAATAAATAGAAGTCTCTTAGTAAAATTTTAAATCAAAGATGGTCACAATGCAAAGTTTTAAGTGTGAAAATAATTTTTATAAAATTATTTTCTTGAAAATAGAATATTTAATCTATTTATTTCAATTTGTCAAAAAAATGATTTTAATATCTAAAAATATTAAAATTAAAGAATTTTTGAATTAAAAAATTGTATTTCTGTTCCAAATGAATAGAAATAATCTATGTAAAATTTTGGTACAAAAATATTGTAAAATGAATTTATTATGAATTATTTATGATTAAAACTAACAAAAATTGATTAAAAATATTAAACAAACGGTTTTTCAGAAATAAACATTATTTCTGAAATGTATATTGTTATACAAGTTTAGGATAATTTTTGTGGAAGTTTGTAAAATCGTTTAGATATTTTTATTGAATTTTACGATTAAAATAGAATAAACTTGAAATATTTATTATTTGTATTATATAAATGATTTTTGAAAATCTAAAAATTGGATAATAAACATTACCATTTGAATGACATAAAATAAATTTTATAGAATTTATAAATCATATTTGGTATTTTAAATCTATTTTAAAAGATTAGAAGGTTAAATGTATAGATAAAGGGATTTTAAAAAAGAAAAGAAAAATGTGCTGTTTATGGGACTCGAACCTGGCCTCAAGGCCGGTTCACTGGTTTTAGCCCAACGCTCCCACCAACTGAGCTATACATCAGATCTGTATGTGTTTCAGTTTTTAAAATATTTATTGGATATGTGGTTTGGTCATCTTCTCCAATTAAAAGAAGTCGAACCCTGGCTTAATTAATCCAATTACACACAAAATCAAAACCCGATTAAACATGGGGTTTTTATTAGGAATGGGCCGATTATAATGATAGAATGAAGAATTGAAACATACCAGTTTGTAAGATGACGAACTCGCAAGTCAACGAAAAAGTCAAAACACGATTCAAGTTCAAGATTTCGGGAACGGCTAAGGTCTGTGGTGGTGGGGGTTTATTACTCGTTCATTTCAGAGTTCGTGTGCGAGTTCAATTAGATTATAAACGAGTATTTATAAGGATTCAATCGAGCTCATATGGAAGGTTTATTAATGGTTTTAAAATCACAATTAGTCAATTCAACGCGTTGAATTACGCGTGTTTATTGTTTTAGAAAGAAGAGGTGATAATGGTGCGTGATACACGGGTTTGATTTGTTTGTACGCGTGATTTATTGGATAAAAATATGACCCTTTGTGTTGTTCATGTGCTGCGTTCGAACAGCAAGGGAAGAAGAAGAACACAGATCAGTTTAAGGAAGGTATTTATATAATTTGAGTCAAGTTTAAAACAAGAACGAGCCTTGGCTCAGTGGTTAAGTGTGGTGTGGTGTTTGCTGGCCGGCTCGGGTTCGATTCCCGGCTCGAGCAAGGCTTTTCTTTTTTTTTTTTCTTTTTTTTTTTTGTAAAGAGATAAGAGGTGGTGTTAGGCTGGGATGCTTGGGCCGGATCTCTTGTTTGGGCTGTTGTTCAGCTGGGCCAGTGTTGGGCTCCAAGGTTTTTTTAAAAGGAAAGAGGTTGGGTTGTTGGATTATAAGATGGATTGGGTTTGGTTTAGAGATAAAAAAAATGTATATAAAATCTGAATTTTTTTATTTTTATTATTATTATTATTATTATTATTATTATATAGAAAATGAAAAGAAAAAGTGACGGATGTCACAGTGGCATCTTTTGATTGGCTATTTTTTTTAAATCTAACACACAACTAATAATAATAATAATAATAATATTCCTTTCACCCCCTTCCACTCCCCACAATCCCCCCCCCCCCCCCCACATAGGACCCACAAGTGTCACATGGCACTTCACCCCCTCTGAATGGTTATTTTAGCTCACAGCAAAGTATGCAAGGATGGTAGGTAATGATCATGCATATCCTAACCGTGTTCTTAAAACTCTTGTGCAACGTATACTATGAATGTATCTGGGAACATGAGATGAAAACAACCCATGTCTATATAAAAAAAGGATATATAACCAACATTTCAGTTGACAATGGAACAAAAAAAAAAAACTGCATAGAAATGATCCACAAGAACTCATGGCTACTTATCTCGGCCCTGACAGAAGAGATGACGACAATAATGTGAAATCTTTCTGGTCTCCAACAGCTGTTTCATGAATTCTTAGATTTGTGAAGTCGTAATCCAAGTTTGTTTCAACATTCATTCCTCCTTCTAACACCTTGACCACCGACGACATTGAAGGCCTTCTCTTAAAGTTTGTTTGCAAACACCAAGCAGCCACTTTCATCATCTCCACCACTTCTGTATTGTGTTCCTGCATATCTTCACTGTGTGGGTCAACCATATCTAACAATGTTCCTTGCTCCCAGCATTTTTCAAAGACAAAGAGCAAGTGCTCGCTTTCTTCTGGCTGAGATCTATCAAAACTTTTCCTGCCACATAAGATCTCTAGGAGAACTATGCCAAAGCTGTATACATCCACCTTTTCAGTGATAATTGAGCTCCTCCATTCTGGAGCCATATAGCCAGGTGTTCCTTTTATGGTAGTCATCACTTCCGTTTGAGTTTTGTCAATGAGCTTAGACAACCCAAAATCAGACACCTTGGCATTGAAATCGTTGTCTAGAAGTATGTTTTGAGGTTTAATATCAAGATGCACAATTTTTTGCCTACATTCTTCATGGAGATACACTAAACCTTTGGCTATATCAAGAATAATTTTCTTTATGCATGCCCATTCCAGCATGTGCTCCCGAACTCCATGATAGATCCACTTATCTAATGACCCGTTACTCATAAAATCATACACTAGAAATCTTTGTGATTTCCATGTGCAGAATCCTCTAAGTCTTACGAGATTCACATGATGAATGCTACCAATTGATTGAACCTCAGCTAGGAATGATTTCTTAATGTGTGAAAGACCTTCTAGGCATTTTACTGCAATCTTCCAGCCATCTCCGAGAGTCCCTTCGAAAACTGATCCAAATCCTCCTTCACCAAGCTTTTTACTAAAATTTTCTGTGGCGGTTTTTAGTTCCTCATAAGAAAACCGAGTCGGCATTCCTGGAACTTGATCTAAAAACTCTTCCTCCATCTCAGCATCCCTTTTTCTCTTGTGGACTATGTACATAATGAACCCTATGGCCACAACAACGAGGAGCATAAAGCTTCCAACCGTAGAGCCTACAACTATTGCAACTTGATGAGGATGTGAAGAAACATTCTGTACTTTTATGAAAGCTAAAGGAGTATAATCAAATTGACCAACAGTTGCAGTGTTCATTGTAAATAGTTCCTCTGAAGTTAAAAAACATTCTCCACTTGAAGCATTTGATTTATAATGAAAAAAAGCTGCTTTACATGAGCAATTGTTTAGACATGCTTGTTTGCAAATCTCCGCATTCACCATCACCATGGCGGCAGTGGAGGTGAAATAGCTGACATTTTCGAGTGTGACAAAATGTTGATCTTTTTTAGAATTACATGCGAGGGGAGTAATTTTAAAGCAACCCAGCTTGGGTTGGCGATTGCTCACTGGTCTAAAATATTCTATTCCAGGACAACTACATTGTCCATTAGTCGCGCAAATGGAATTTCTTCCGCAATCCAAAGGATAACCACACCCTCCAACAGCATCACCTTTAAGATCTGCTATCATTATCCACTCTACACTTTGAAATTCAAACACTTTTAGATGCCCGTCTGGCATGAGTTTTATATACTGAGCTGATGATGACGATGCTTCAGGTATGTCGATCACTTTATCAGGATCACTTGGTTCAGAAGAATGAATGAAGAATGACAAATTCCCATTCAAGAACTTAATGTATTTTCTTTCTTTAATTGTATCATATAAATAGACATCCATAGTGTAATACACTAGAGGTGGGTTTGATTCAATATAACCAAATAAACCTTCATTCATGACTTGGAGAGAAAACATACCTTCTGAAAAAGTAGTTGATGAAACACTAGATTTCAGTTTTTGACCCTTATAAAGCTTTTGGCCAGGTAACAAACAGTCGGTTGGGTGATCAAAAGATTGCCAAACTACCGAGTTGTGGTCATTGAACAACACCAGATTTCCAGCATCAGTTAGGTTCATGCCAACAACTGATTTTCCTGCAGTGTTGGTGCGCCAAACTGTGCTTCCATCTCCATCCCTAAGGATCAAGTCTCCAGCTGCAGTAAAATTCAGTATCGCATTATCCCTGACCAGATAGTTTCTGTTGGCCGTCCAAACGACTTCAGATCTCATATATGCAAACATGGAGAGCGGATTAATGAATATGGAAAAGATGCACAAGGCAGGATTTCCTCGACAGCGAAAGCCACAAGAGAAAATAGCTGACTTGTTTTCAGTAAGGAGCATGGGTTGGTACTCCGTGTGATTGGTGGTCCATGTAGTGGACAGATTTGCTGTATGGAAATCTAAAGGCTTAGCAGTGGGTGATAACATGAGAATTAGAAAAGAGGCAAACAAGACACTACTACGGATCCTCATGACTCTTTTAACTTTTTAAGTTAACACTTGTTTGAAGAATGTATGATTCACGTGAGTAAGTGTTACCTCTTGAGTAGATCTGTTATGAGTTATGACGGAGTCTTCAACAAGTCTATGTTGACTCACGTGAGTAAGTGTTGCCGTGTTGGACCCACCACTAGTTGAAGTTAGAACTATTTACTTTTTTTTTTTTTTAACGGCTAATTCTCCCCCTATTTTTACACCCCTTCTAAATACACCATTTATTGGTTGTGGATGTTGTGGCGGAAGTGAAGTCCAAGTCATTTTTGTTGTTGAAATATAGATCGAAGTTTAGAGGTATTGTTTGGAAGGATTGGGTAATTTACCCTTTGTATATGTGTGTAAGTTGGCGGTTCTCGGTTTTGAGAACTAGCCGTTTTTAATGAAATTATGTTAAAAAAATACACCCTTTATTATTTTTTTGGGGTGAATTGTTGAAATCGTCACTCAGGTTTGTTGAAAGTTACCATAATCGAACAAACTTGGGATTTTTTGTCATAATCGTACATAGGTTCCAATTTCTTGTCACAATCGTCCCTGGCACTAACGACGTCAACTTAATCCAGTTAAGTCAGGGGTATGATTGTCATTTCACGTTTTAAAGTTTTTTTTTTTACCAAAATCGTCCTTTCTCTAAAAATAAAAATTAAAAATAAAAGAAATATAAATATTATTAAAAAAATCAAGTGGGTCCCACCCACTACCCCACCCAATTCATCTTCTTCACTTCAACCCACCCACCACCTTTCACCACCACCACTACCCACCACCTATCTTCACCTTTCACCACCACCACCACTACCCACCACCCAAAACACATCCTCATCACCCAAAACAATCCCTTCCTCTTCAATCAGTCAGTCAGTTTCACCACCACCACTACGGTTTGAACACTGAATATTACTAACTAGTGCCTAGCGAGTTCTACAACACTGAATATTACTAACTAACTTAAAACAATGTACAACTCTAATGCTAACACCCGTTGAAAATAGAAGTCATATTTACTGGTTTGAACATAATTAGTGACTTGCTTATACATGATTAATGAATTACTATTAATACCTAATCTAAAACAATGTACAACTCCAATGCTAACATCTGTTGAAAATAGAATTCATATTTACTGGTTTGAACATAATTATTGACTTGCCTATACATGATTAATGAATTAAACACTTTGTGTCTTTTTCCTGTATGAACAAAACCCTACAAAAAAATATTCGTTTTTTTCTCCGTTTTTTATATAGCACTATGGTACTCGTTGGAAAGATAATAAAACGCTCGTTAATTTGGTGTAATTGTTTTCTTTAAAAAATCTTGTATATAAAAGATATTAACGTTTAAAAATTATGGGAGGAAACATGAGAGAGAAAAATCCAATTTTTTTTTCTTTTCTAAAATCACTTAATGCCATATAACATGTAATTTTTATTATAAAAGTTTCCTATGGGAGGCTTGGGTTCAATTCCCACTAGCTACATTTGGAGGACATTGGTGGAGGGGAAATGAGGAATGGCCCGGCCATTGGCTTGGGTTCGACTCCTGATCCCGACCAGTTTTACCGATTATTTCACTGTCGTGCCTTCGGGCGGGTGAGTGGTTGGGTTTTCCCGGGAATTGGTGGCAATTGGTGGCCCGGGTACTCTTGAGTACCTGATTCGCTAAAAGGGTGTCCGAGAGTCTCGGAAATTGATTCGTTAGTCGTTAAAAAACAAATAGAACAAATATAAATTATATTGTAACTAATTAGATAAAAACAAGATAAAGTTAGATAGTAGAAATATAAAAACCGGAAATAAAGCTGTCAAAGAATCTATCAATTATTTAAAGCTTGAATGTTTGACTACCGAGGTTGAATAATACCATCTAATGACCGAGACCCATATGTTGAACAACACTAGCTGATCTCCTTCATTTCCTTTCGATCTCATGACAATATCAAGGATTAATTGTGGTTTCTTCTCAGCCGTTTATCTAGTTCTCATGTTATGTTGCTACTCACCCACTGCTCAGCAGCCTTCTGATATTTATGCTATGGCAAATCTTTCCACTACATGGGTCAATGATTACTCCTATTACCGAGCCATGCTCTTTAGAGAAACCAATGTAGCTTCTTTTCAATGTGGCTTCTCCTGTGATGACAAGTGTACCTCTTACTTCTTATCCATCTCCATTATTGGAACTGATGATGACATGGACAGACCTGAGATAGTCTGGTCAGCCAACCCAAACTATCCAGTCAGGGAGAATGCAACCCTGAGTTTCACTGCAGCTGGAGATTTGGTCCTCAAGGATGTAGATGGAAGCATAGCATGGACCACCAATACTGCTGGAAAATCTGTTGTTGGCATGAACCTTACTGATACCGGAAATCTGGTGTTGTTCGATCACCAGGATTCCGTAGTTTGGCAATCTTTTGATCACCCAACAGACTCTTTGTTACCTGGACAAAAGTTGTTTGAAGATCAAAAACTGAAATCTAGTGTTTCTTCAACCGATTTGAAGAAAGGTATGTATTCTCTTCAAGTCACGGATAAAGGTTTGTCAGCTTATGTTGAATCAAACCCACCTCAAGCCTATTTCAATATATTTGACAAACTATATTATGGCAATGATGCAAAAAAGGGAAGAAGCTACATTAGGTTAATGAATGGGAGTCTGTCATTCTTCTTAGATTCTTCTGAGCTAACTTCTCCTGATGCTGTGATTGAGATACCTAAAGCATCATCAACTCAGTATATGAAACTGATGCCAGATGGGCATTTGCAATTGTTTGAGTGGCAGTTAAAAGAGTGGGTATCGGTAGCCGATATTACTTTACGTATGACTCAACAATGTGGTTATCCTTTGGTTTGTGGAAGAAATTCCATTTGCTTGAATAATCAACAATGTGGTTGTCCCACATCGGAATATTTTAGACCACTAAACCAACTCCAACCCAACTTGGGTTGCTCTGAAATTACTCCTCTCACATGTAATTCTACACAAGATCAGCATTTTATCACACTCGAGAATGTCATGTACTTCACCTTAAAACCCGCCATGGAGAGGGTGAATATGGAGACTTGCAAACAAGAATGTCTAAATAATTGCTCATGTAAAGCAGCTTTTTTTCAGTATTCCTCAAATGCTTCAAGTGGAAAATGTTTTTTACCTAACGAGCTATTTACAATGAAGACTGATGACAGATATTCTATTAAATATTTAGCTTTCATAAAAGTCCAGAATGTTAAATCACCTCCTTCGTCTCATCAAATTGCGATGGTTGTAGGCTCCACAATTGGAAGCATTGTGCTTCTGCTTACAATTGTGTCCATAGGGTTTATTATGTATGTAGTCTACAAGAGAAAAAGGGAGGTTGAAATAGAGGAAGAGTGTTTAGATCAGGTTCCAGGAATGCCAACCCAGTTTTCTTATGAAGAGTTAGAAACTGCGACAGAGAACTTTAGTAAAAAGATTGGTGAAGGAGGATTTGGATCAGTTTTTGAAGGGAGTCTCAAAGATGGCTCAAAGATTGCAGTAAAATGCCTTGAAGGCCTTTCACACATGAAGAAATCATTCCTAGCCGAGGTTCAGTCCATTGGCAGCATTCACCATGTGAATCTGGTTAGACTTAGAGGGTTTTGTATATGGAAATCAAAACGATTTCTCGTGTACGAGTTCATGAGTAATGGGTCATTAGATAGGTGGATCTACCATGGAAATCGAGAACCTATACTTGAATGGAAATGCAGATGCAAAATCATTCTTGATATAGCCAAAGGTTTAGCGTATCTCCATGAAGAATGCAGGCAAAAAATCATCCACCTCGACATTAAACCTCAAAACATACTCCTAGACGTCAATTTCAATGCCAAAATATCTGATTTCGGGTTATCCAAGCTTATCGATAGAAATCAAAGCCAAGTGATGACTACGATGAGAGGAACCCCTGGGTATCTAGCTCCAGAATGGTTGAGCTCAGCTATCACTGAAAAGGTGGATGTGTATAGCTTTGGAATCGTTCTCTTAGAGATCTCGTGTGGAAGAAAACTTTTTGATAGATCTCAGCCAGAAGAAAGATGGCACTTACTCCATGTTTTTCAAAAATGTTTGGAACAAGAAACATTGTTAGACATGCTTGACTTGTACAGTGACGATATACAAGTAAATGGTCTAGAGGTTGTGGAGATGATGAAGATGGCTTCATGGTGTTTACAAACAGATTACAAGAGAAGGCCTTCAATGTCATCAGTGGTTAAGGTGTTTGACGGAACAATGAACATTGAATCAAACTTGGATTATAACTTCACAAATCCAAGACTACAAAAAAATAGTACTCGAGAGAAGGATATAACACCGTTGCTGCCTTCTATTCTATCTGGGCCAAGGTGAGTGAATCATTTCTATGCT
Organism: Ambrosia trifida; assembly: GCA_028751855.1. Taxonomy (NCBI): domain Eukaryota; kingdom Viridiplantae; phylum Streptophyta; class Magnoliopsida; order Asterales; family Asteraceae; genus Ambrosia; species Ambrosia trifida. Next base: position 86,682,837 of record CM054130.1, on the reverse strand, counting down.
TTTGTATTTTGTTTCTAGATGAATTGACTTTATTCAACCCTTTAAGCTTGTGATATATATAACCTATTTAAATCGTTGTAAGAAATTCAAATTATTATGGTTTTAGCTGGTTATTACATCACTGCCCTGCATTCTGCTTCACTGCTTGCATTATGAACAAATATTTGATTGAATCTTATTTTAGAGGGATCTTTATCTTACCTTGAGTAGCATGTTCGTGTGTGATGAAAGGTTGACATACAAGCTAAAATACATGATAAACCTTTTGGTGATATATATTAATGTTCAAATTAACTCGGTGTCATGTGTTTAAACTTTGGAGTGCTGCCTTTTGGTATGTGGTTTGTTGCTAAAACTAGTCAAATTTGAGTATTGCCAAAAGCCCATATTTGTAATTATTGGGCCGGATTTCAAAAGCCACTTGTTAGGCCTTTTAATGTTGGTTTTTTGGTTAGTTCTGGCTTGGCCGAGCATGGCTATTTTCTTTTCCTTGGTTGTTCTTTCATTCATTTTAATACATACTAGGTTTGAGACCCGTGGGGACCCACGGTGCAAACCATAGTAAATAAAAAAAATATATTAAACTAAGAGTTGTATTATTTAAGTTTAGTGGCTACAACGTAAAGTGTTAAGAATAATGGTTAGCCTGATATTTTTTTCTTATATAAACGTCATGCGTTGATATGAAATGGGTATTAAAATTAAAACTAATATATAACTATGGTTTTCATGTCAAAGTGGATATTTTTTGTAAGCTATAAGTAACGTTAGTAATGAAAACCGATTACCTATTATGATCAGTACTCAACCAAAGTATAAACTTTAACAAAAAATAACAAAAGGTATGGATACATTGTGTTTTTGTAAATGACTTTTTATCATATTTTTATTTTTAATGTAATTGTAATTAGTACATAACTTGTTTTATTGACAAATGGCAACGCACTGTTCAAAGCACACAAAAAAAGTTTAAAATAATACTTTATTATTGAAGTTGTATATACATAACGTCAATAAAGATAAGTAAAAAATTGCATCAAAATTACTCACATTATTCATAAATCCTGAAAGACTTCTTTGTACACAACGTTTGATGTTTTGTTCGTCAATTCACCATTTTCATCTACTATAACTATCTTCAGTCCATCTCGACTTCTGACTCTTGAAAGCGCAACATACAACTGCCCGTGTGAAAAAACTGGATCCTTCAAATACAACCCAACTCTGGATAAGGATTGTCCTTGACTTTTGTTTATTGTCATTGCGAAAGAAACAGCAAGTGGAAATTGCCTTCTGTTAAATTTAAAAGGAATTTTCTTATCTGAGGGGGATAAAGTAATTCTTGGAATAAAAGTTCGCATTCCAATGTTACTTCCTGATATGATTTTCGCTTCAATGACACGTTTTCTCATTTTAACAACTTGTAACCTAGTCCCATTGCACAAACCGCTTTTCTGATCAATGTTTCTGAGTAACATTACGGGAACGCCAACTTTCAAAACCAAACGATGGTTTGGTATTCCAGAAAACTTAAGACCATTCAGGACATCAGGAGAAACTAATCTTTCATCAACCTGTTTGTTAACATCTTCAGACTGGCAAACACTATCCGAACTTAGATACTCAACTTCGTCACCGGGAAACATTGAAAGTAATATATCATTAATTTCATGAACAACTTCATTCTTCGGTGCCAATATAGCTCGATCTTGAAAATAAGTCGGAATGTGGATGTTATCCAAAAGTGAAGGATAAACAAAGGCTATCAAATCAGAAACAGGATCCGAAGATTGAGAAATAAGTAAGTCATCAGGTATCAAAATAACATCCTGATCATCGCTTATTGTATCAACCTTTCCTTCTCCCATGTCCAGAAGCCAAGATGCAAACTTTTTAGTTTCCTCAATATCAGAACTCGGCTTCCAGAAAGCAACCTCATATTTTTTGTTAACTCTAAAACAGTGCATTTGTGCCAAATGTATGATGAACTTAAAGAGGCATTAACAATGTCATGCCTAGTTCCATTTGGTACAACTGGTAGAATTTGCCTAAAGTCACCCCCAAACACAACAACCTTTCCACCAAATAACAAATCAGACGACTCATCAGCATGTACACCAAATACATCTTTTAAACTTCGATCTAGTGCTTCAAAAGCATGTTTATGAGTCATGGGTGCTTCATCCCATATAATCAAGTCAGTTTGTTTAACCAGTTGTGCAACATCACTATTAGGTGGTATGTAGCACATAGAATCTTCAGTTAGGTTTATAGGAATACGAAACCTGGAATGTGTTGTCCTACCACCGGCCAATAGCAAAGAAGCGATACCACTCGAAGCAACATTCAAAACAATCTTTCTTTTACATCTTATGGATGAAGATAGAGTCTTCCATAGGAATGTTTTACCCGTACCACCGTAACCATAAACAAAAAAAACCCCTCCTTTTTTTTCCTCAACAGATTTAATTACACAATTATAAATATTTTTTTGTTCATCTGTTAAAGAAGAGAACTGAGAATCAAATTCTTCAACCAAACTGTTTGAGTCATAGCCCAACTCCTCACAAATAAGACGATTGTCTAATAATGATAGAAACTCATTCTCAGGATATGGCATACCTACGAAATGTCGTAGACTGCAACTATTACGCAATAAGAACTTCTCAATATCAAGCAAAGCTAAATTCTTAAGTTCGTCGTCTGAAAGGATCAAATCTGGGAAAAAAATGTGTTAGAATGGAATATATAGAATAAAATTAACATATAAAATGAATAATTGAATATGTGGAACCATTAAAAATAGTATAATTTACATTCCTAATAATTATGAATCATTACAATTTAGTATATGTCCAAAAAATTCTAGAAAATCTATTTTAAAGTAATAATATATTAAAAAAAGTTAAAAACCTGGACAGTTTGAAGCTATTCTTCTCTTGCGTAAAATGTCATCAGACAAATAATTCCATGATTCCTCCCACACAATGTCAGGTCTTGACAAACTGTTGGACGCTAAAAGAGTTGCAAATAAGTTCTTAGATAAGGGCCAGAACCTGCAAAAGCCGCTTCCTTTATTGCTTCAACATATTCTGTATCATCATCCAGGAGTCCCATTGCGTAGCATGCATCCCTAAAAGATGATTGTACTTTCCCATCAACTTTAAGAATATCTTGAAATGATGTTGGTCCTTTAACCTTATTCAAAAGCATTCTCAAAAAATAAGCTTCGCCAACAGAAGCAGGAACTGAATGAATTCGACCAATTGACTTTATTCTTTGCCTAACCTCCCATTTTCGTTCTTGTGCTTTCCAAACATATTGTGAAGGGAATTGGATGTAAGTTAGTTGCCTTGCATTGGCATCAATTTTGTTGCGTTCCATCCAACCCAAAAACATAGAGGAAGCACAAGAGGGTTTATTGAGAACGTCGTCAATGTCCTGCGTAGGATCGAAAACAATTCTTTGTTCACCAGGTAGATGAAAAGGTAGTCTCATTATAGGAGGTGACCTGTAATGAATATCATATGAGAATATTCTCCATGAAGCCTCACACGCAGAAATATAACGACAATCATAAAATCCTTTGACTTCATCAACAACTTTGTCTTCACCGGGTACTTTCTTGCTTTCCACAAAATTAAGAGTAACTCTATCTAGACCCTTGTTAATGTATTTAAATAAATACTTAATGGATCCAGCTTGGTTACACCATTCAACGTTGATATGAGCCTGGTATCTTTTAAGAAGTGTCTTGTTATATGGAACAACATATCTGTTATCTAATTGCTCACCAGACTTTTCTACAAACGAACCATTATCTCTACGTCTATACACTGCATAACCTTCAGTATCAATAGAAGTCTCATTCTGGAAATTTTTTGGGAAGTTTTTTGAACATTTGTCATTGACCATACACGGACAACTCATGTTCAAAGGACCACAAGGACCGTGAATCATAAATTCACGTACAAGTTCATACAATTCTGGCTCTTCATCTTTATTCGGTATCTCTGCTGAAATGAACTTGTCAATATGGTCAACTGTAGGAAGCTTATAACCAGCAGCCATAAACAAACAAATGTGTGCGTGTGATAATCCACGTTTTTGAAACTCAACGGTATATACAGCTGCAAAGTATTGAGACCAACCAAAAGAAAATAAGTTAGAAATGTTATAAAAAAAAATAAATATTGTTGTAATAAAAATTAACTTCATGTGTTCGCACCAGCTTCAACAGTCCCAAATAAGTGTTTATCTTTCAGGTCTTTAATGATGGAATCAAGATTAATCTTAAACAACCTGCATAAAATGTTTGGCCTATCTTCGGGTCTAAGAGTGGTATCTTGAAGATATCTTCTCATCTCTGGCCATTTAGGATTACAAGTGATTGTAATAAAATAGTCAGGGTATCCGTACCACTTACATATTGCCATTGCGTCTAGATAATTTTGCATCATATATCTAGCGCCACCTGTGAAGGAAGATGGAATAATAACTCGTTGACCCATGGTTGATGTTTCTGTTTGTCCTTCTTCTCTTTGTTTGCTTAGGACATTATGCTTCTCACTCCTAAGAACGGTTTGCTTACCCCTAATGTAATTTAGTCTTTCCATCTCAATCATTGTATACGAATCAACTATAAATTGCTGCAAAAGCCTTCGTGCATTAAGAATTAGCGAGTATTCATTACTCCTATCTTGAAGTCTATAAGCAAAAAACTCCCTCATTGTTACACTTTCACGTTTTTTGTTTTTTGTGTTTGAAGATGAGCCCCCATCTGGTAAGGAAACATTTTTTTGATGGTCATCTTTTTTGTTTTTTGAACTTGAAGACGAGCTTTCATTTGGTAAGGGAACATCTTTGTGAAGGATGTCAATTCTATATCCATCGTCACCATAAGGAAGCAACAATGGATACTGAAGAGCAAGATACGAAGGATGTAACTCACTAACTCTTTTTAGCTTTCCATCAATGGTCTGCACAATAATATCACGTTTATCTGTTTCTTCATTAAGGTCACCAATTATCAATCCAGCAACTTCAGAAAACGTGGGTAGGTTGTAGGTTCTACCATCTTCTTTCCTCATTCCGTTTAATCGAAGCTTGACTTGTGCATCAGGATTCTTCTGAAAACAATCTCTCGCCATTCTATAAGATTTCACCAAGGAGTTTTTGGCATCCAACATTTTTTTCAATTCCTTTACAATTTGAAATTCAAGCGCCTTTTCTGATGAGTATTCCTCATCTGCATCACTATAAATAAAATGAATATATTATACTTAAAAATCCTTAAAGTTTTCTACAAAAGACAATAAAAAAATAACATACCCAACGACATTGATTCTATTCGAAACTTCATTTTCAGTATCATATATGTATAGCTGAGAGAATACTGGATTTTGTACACGTGATGGTAAAAGATTTCCCAAAGCATGGTAGTTCTCACCACTTATACGATAGATGAATGGAGCATTACCATGATTTATAGACCTATCAATTTTTCCACCCATGGACGTAAATGCAAACATAGAGTTGAATCGTTTTATGTTCTTTAAAAAGAATTTGCTTTTAGAATCAACTCTATTAAAATACTCTTTATAACTGTGTGGGGCCTCCTTAAAAGGAGGAAGCATAACTTTTCCATAATCACAACACAGAGAGAAATTTTTTTTAGTATTACTTCTATTAAGCCCTCTAGTAGATTCACATCTCCACAGTCTAGCGTTACAATCTTCACAAGTAACATTCTGATCACCATGGTCCAAGTAAGCTAAAAAAAGATATTCAAATTTATTAAATGTACCATATTTCTAAACTAATGTTGAATTAATATTAAAAATATTTTTTATTAGTAGTTATTAGCAAAAAAAGACTACCTGGAGATATGCCTTGTATTACATTGTTTGTCATTACTCCATGCGGGTTTTCTAAGCATTCTTCCAAGTCAGCCATCGGTATGGGAGTAATACTGGGGCGTTTTCGTTTTAAATTCGATGTTGACCGCGTGTTGCATACGTTAGAAAGCGGCCAACTTACACCTGAAGATCCTAACAAATTAAAATAATATAAGTTTAATAAATGTTGATTTATTATAATATACTTTGTAAACATGACTAAACTAAACATACCAACAATGTCAACTGGGTGTGTTTGAGTGTTAGGTGTTATATTTAGTTTTCCTTTGTTAGTCCGCTTAGAATCCAAGATACGCTTTCTTTCTGTACGCCTTTGTTTATAAAACTCAGATAGATTGCTATGTTGCGATTCGTGACAAACTGCGTAAAAATTAAATAAATAAATGGAATGCTTTGAAAAAGAAGACAAACACAAAACGGGACAACACAATTCTATAATATACTAACATAAATAGATACGCTAACAAATGATGACATAAAAATAAAATAAATAATACCATTAGAGATGTCTGACAAAGGTGTTCTCTGCGTGTTAACTATAAAATAAAAAGAAATAAGTAAAAAAACAACAATGGAAATCAGTAAGAAATAAGATATTTGGGCAATGTATAAAATAAATTTTACCTTCGATTCCTAAAGGATTATTTGCTTGTGTCGAAGCAAAATTAGATTTTTTTCTCTTTGTAGATTCACAACGTTCATTAGAGATGCCTGACAAAGGCGTTCTCTGCGTGTTATCTATAAAATAAAGACAAATAAGTTAACAAAAAAAAAGACAATGGAAAGTAGTAAGCATAACACATATTTGAAATGTAGAAAAAACATTTACCTTGTATTGTTACTAATGACGGTGTGAAAGAGTTTGTAGAGGTTTCTATGTTTTCAACATTAGAAAGTGAACAACCGACATTTGAACTTATACTATCCAAATATGCATTCATCCGTTTACGTCTTTCAGAGATATTAAGACTCACTAAACAATAAATTACAATAAAAACTATTATTTCTTAATCAAAAATTAAGAATTAAAGGTATAAGATGAAACATAATAAATTATGTACCATTTGATATGTCGGATAACGGTGTTGCGGTATTGATATCTCCAAACATGTTTATAATATTTGTTAGTGTAAAAAAATAAAAAAAAAGCTAACAATGTAACCAAATGTAAAAGAAAAAAACAAAGATTCATCATTACCGTTAGATTTACGCCTCAGGTCACCAACTTTAGATTTCGGTAAATAAAAATCATACTTTGGGGGATCGGACATTGTAAAATATTTGTTTTTCTTGAATACAATAAGTATATACCTAAAAAATTAAAGAAAAATATACTAAAAATTATTGAAAAATAAGGAAACTTTCTACTGCCCCTGGTTTATAAAAGAAATGTGCTTTCAATTTGTGATTTGGGTTTTTTTTTAAAATTTTAATATAATCAACCGACGGGCTCTTACAGTCATCCGTTTAAATGATGGATGTTAAACTAAAAAAAATGTTACTAACGGAAGATATACTTTGTGTGCAAATGGCCTTTTAACAACTTTTATTTAAACATTAAGAAACTATTGGTTTGTTAGGATTTTGTATGTTTATAATATGTGTTAGAGTTTTGGGCCGTAAGTTTTATAGGGCCTGCATTTTTTCAGTTATTGCTTATGGAATTGGGCTGAATGTTGATGGACTTATGGTTTGTATTAACATACACCGATTCTAATTATGGATCCACCTGAAAAACAGATAACAAAGTTGCTTCTTATTTTCTTTTCAGATCTAGGGTTAGTTATATTGAGAAAACCAGCCGCACCAAATTGTAAACATGACAAAGACTGAGAGAGGAACAGAAATAATGACACGAGCATGAAGGATCGGACGACAACGACTCTGTTAGGTAATTATTAAACCGTTCGATTGTTATTATTTCCATTAAATAACAGAAACTTCGATGCTGTGTTTATGTTTGAAATCGTGTTGGATTTTATAACTTTGTTAGCGACAAATCCGAATCATTTTGCACAAATACAGACTTTGGTTGCTGTTTTATAAGTATTGAAAATAACTAATTCTGCATTATTCTAAATACCTAAATGTCTAATTGAAATCTATGTTGTCTTGAGTATAATCTCTGTTTTTCTAATTTGTAGATTTAAATTTTGAGATTTGGAAATACTTTTCTTGGCATATATGTTGCTTTTTGAGCTGCAAGTTAGTAACATGTTTTAGAAATAGTTACATAGCATACAGAGAAGTTAGTGGGCTTGTGTTTTAATGATTCAATTTATAATTCCGAGTTTGAAATATTTAATAATAAGAAAATTTAGAAGTTAGAACTTAATTTATAATGCAAAATATAATGTAGCTATAAATATAAATATAACTATATATATTTATTAACATTATACAACCATTATAAAACTTCAAACGGCCAAACTGCATTATTATTATAAATTCTTTCTCTGTTTGATGAGTTGCAACATATTTAGACATCTCCATGGCATAACTATCCCACAACGTTAAATAGATGCGCAAGCCCCTTCAAAAAAGTACAAATTATTTTAGTAAAAAATAAATACACAATGTATAAAGCTACGTAATTTTTTTTGTATATAAAATGCAAACAAAAAAATAAATAAATAAAGAATACATACTCGATATCTTGAATTTCCATTGTTAACCTCTTTTTATCAGCGGCAACTTTTTTATCTTTATCATCATTGCTGAAGAACTTGTTAACATGTCCTATAACATCTAAGATCAAGTATAAAATAAACATTAATGAAACATAACTTATAAAACTATTATTATGGTTTGGTTGTGATGAAAAAAAGACTATTAGAACGAAATATACCTATTGTAACATATTCATCAACCTCCCTATCCAGAATTCTTTGAAAGGGCACAAAAGAGAAACCAAAATCTGGACCTTGGAAACCATCATATTCGGAAACTTGAGTATCCATATTCAAGCAGAGTTTGTTTGGGTTTGGACCATACTTGTATTTAGATGAATTGACCCCAACTCCTGGATTTCTTATAATAAGAGAAGAATTTTCAGTCAGAAACCTCTCAAATCTAAAAAACAACCGCTTAAATACATTCGCTTGAATCCTGTCACCCTGTTAATTATAAAAAAAATAAGAAAACACTATAAATATGTATCTACGTAATTGATGTATTTTAACGTACGCAAATAAGAAAATTCATATACATTAAAATTAAAAACATCACAACTAAAAAAAAAAGTTATGAAATTTAAAAATAATAGGATATAAAAAAAACGTGTTGTTGAGATTTACATTTTCATCACATAGGATCATTTCAATTGAGTACACATCATTAGGATTGCGACGATCGGGTAGACGCCAAACCCGAATAATCTTTAGCTTTAACGCCACACCGTTTCGGTTTACATGAATTTGGTTAACCATTGTAAACTCATTTGCATCTACAGCAGCCATTGATCTTGTTAACTGGAAAAAAAGAATGTAAAAACCAATAGATGACTTCAATAACACAACAAATCAAAATTTGACTAAATAATGTTTATGTATTTAAAGATGAGAAACAGAAATTAACCTAATAATATATCTTTGCGATTACTCAAAGTGCATTCAACGTGTCTTATTACAATCGTATGTGAATTGGTTTGACTTGTTTATATAGTTATTCAATCAATTCAATAATAAGAAATGGATGAAATAGTGGAGGTTAATTAGCATTCGAATTAGCATTGTTATTATTGTTATAACATTATGTATTGATTGAATTTAGTCAACGTCAAGCATTCCTTGATTAACTGGCGTATGTCAAGCATTATATAGGTATTCATATATTGATATAGGTATTCAATCAATTCAATAATAACAAATGGATGAAAGAGTGGAGGGTAATTAGCATCCGAATTAGCATTGTTATTATTGTTATAACATTATGTATTGATTGAATTTAGTCAAAGTCAAGCATTCAAACCATAACTGCCGCATGTCAAGCATTATAGTTAGTTGTGATTCTTTTTGATCTATTCAATGTTATTTAACTAAATGTTCTTTATATGTTATGTCAAGCATTATATAGGTATTCAATCAATTCAATAATAAGAAATGGATGAAATCGTGGAGGTTAATTAGCATTCGAATTAGCATTGTTATTATTGTTATAACATTATGTATTGATTGAATTTAGTCAACGTCAAGCATTCCTTGATTAACTGGCGTATGTCAAGCATTATATAGGTATTCATATATTGATATAGGTATTCAATCAATTCAATAATAACAAATGGATGAAAAAGTGGAGGGTAATTAGCATCCGAATTAGCATTGTTATTATTGTTATAACATTATGTATTGATTGAATTTAGTCAAAGTCAAGCATTCAAACCATAACTGCCGCATGTCAAGCATTATAGTTAGTTGTGATTTTTTTTGATTTGTTCAATGTTATTTAACTAAATGTTCTTTATATGTTATGTCAAGCATTATATAGGTATTCAATCAATTCAATAATAAGAAATAGATGAAATAGTGGAGGTTAATTAGCATTGTTATTATTGTTATAACATTATGTATTGATTGAATTTAGTCAACGTCAAGCATTCCTTGATTAACTGGCGTATGTCAAGCATTATATAGGTATTCATATATTCATATAGGTATTCAATCAATTCAATAATAACAAATGGATGAAAGAGTGGAGGGTAATTAGCATCCGAATTAGCATTGTCATTATTGTTATAACATTATGTATTGATTGAATTTAGTCAAAGTCAAGCATTCAAACCATAACTGCCGCATGTCAAGCATTATAGTTAGTTGTGATTTTTTTTAATCTATTCAATGTTATTTAACTAAATGTTCTTTATATGTTATGTCAAGCATTATATAGGTATTCAATCAATTCAATAATAAGAAATGGATGAAAGAGTGGAGGGTAATTAGCATCCGAATTAGCATTGTTATTATTGTTATAACATTATGTATTGATTGAATTTAGTCAAAGTCAAGCATTGAAACCATAAATGCCGCATGTCAAGCATTATACCTAGTCAAAACTTTGAATAATTTCATTTGGCGACCATTCTTGTTGAAAGTTGTAACATTAAACACGCCAATTTCTTTTTTTTTTCTAAACAAAGTAGTTCACCAACCTGGAGACGAAGATCACTTATGAAATTCAGCCAACCATTACAAAAACAATAATCACGACCAATCCTTTCTATTGCAACATTCCATTGATGTAAATCATCTACATACATAGTGATTGGAACATTAGGGGCACCATCGGGATAATGATTATTAATAAAGGAGTAAGGTATAACCTGAAAGCAAAATTTGTGATCAAATAATATGGACAAATTAAGATACTAAAAACATGTAATATAAAGTATCGAACTTAATGGCACTTACCATAGGTGTCGTCAATTCATGTTCAATCATTTTGCAGAATGACACATCCAATTGCATGGATGGAGAATGATTGTAATGCTCCATCATGAAAGTATTCGGAGCAATAAAGTCGAATATGACGTAAAACATAGAGAAGCATAAATCATGTACAACTTTTGACCATCCATTTGTTAAGCAGAATTCATCATCTATAAATTCTAACAAAACAAACCAAGATTGACCATGGTATGTCGAAACTTTAATGTTGTTGTTTCGTAAGTTTTTAGATAACAAAAACCTGTTCATGGATTTCGGCAATGTCTGGACAAACACGTAAAAAACAACATTATAATAACGAATAAGCTTTTTTTACTTAAAAAAAATTAGAAACGTCATACCAAAACTCGTGCGGAAGGGTCATGAATAACCTTGAAGAATTTGTCACCCTTGTGATAAGCCATAATGAAGTTATTTGTCCTAATGAAATCCTGTTCTTCGTCTCCAAAACAAACTTTTGTTAAAGTATCCATAAAGTCACTAATACTCGAAACTGATTTCAATTATCTTTTTTTATGAAATCCTGTATTTTGTTTTTTTATAATCTTTTTTTATATTCACACATACTTGAAACTGATTTCAATTGCAATCTGTTATTAAAACCACAATCATATCATCAATGATTAAACCTGATCAGAATTACTTGTGTGTCGATTTCATCCAAAGCAGAGACTTGATCCTAAACAGATTATCAAATGGTGTTAATAAAAAAAGATTCTGATCATTACAAATAAATCCGAAATAAAACGATTGTATTTCTGTTTGGTTTAATATGTTAGTAAACCGCTATGTATGGATTTCATACAGTGTCAGAAACATAATCGAAAACAGATTAGATAGTTATTTTAATAAGAAAACGTGTTGATAATTACATATTTTGTAGAAGGTTGATAGCTATACGATTGTGATTTATCTTTGTAGAAAAATAATGATAGAAACCGATTGTGTTTATCTTTTATGTAAGATGATTGCAAACATTATGTATCAATCTAATCAAAATGAAGAAAAATTATCAAAAACATTTCGAGATTCATGTAAGATTGATGAACAACATACCTTGCAAAAAGAACAATGAGAGAGGAATGAGGAATGAGAAAGGAATTATTAGGATAGGAAGGAGGAAGATGTTGTAACATATAAATGGATATTGACAAAAAAAAAAAAAAGAGGTTTATATAATACTTTTTCATGGAGCCCCATTTAGGATTTGGATCCTTGAAGACCCTCTCAAAATCTAGGATTCAACCCTAGTGTTTTCATTTATTATATAGATAGACTAGAGTGTTGCCCGTGCGATAGGGCAAGAAACACAACACTTACATTGGTGATTTTAAAGGTGTGCATAGGGCGATTATATATAGCTGGTTTTGAGTCATAACCAAACCCCAAAGAACATGCCTATGAATAAAAAAAGGAATTAAAACTAAACAGGCCCAAAGGGTCTATCATGTTTGGCCTCTAAAATCAGTAGTTAGCGTCTAAACATTGATTAAAGGTTTGGATTTGGTTTCTAAAGATTAATGAGTATATATAGTGAGATGGTGTCTGGTTAGACGCATCTAACACTTTGAGATTTGAAAGTAAAGTCTGTGGATCAGACGTTTTGATGTTTTGTCGTGTGAAATCCCTCACCATTAGATGCAAAGCATATTTATTTTTTGCTTTTGCGTCTATTCCGGTGATTTTTCCTCAATAAAACATTTCAATATATACACGTGTACTTGCAACAATTCATATACTAACGATATTATGTAAACTAGCTGATTGCCCCGGGAGCGTCCCGGGGTTGAAAAATCTAATTTTACGTGATAACCTATTGCAAATGGCTCAAATTAACTAACCACAAAATCTCTCAATCATTGCATGTTCATAGTATTCTAATCAGTAATAATTCATATTCCCTAATCTAAAACCTAATCAGTAACCATCTAAAGAATCACTTATGTAAGCTGCAACTATTAAAAAACTCATCACATCTCTCTAATTTCTCACATTCTAATGGCTCTTATAATTCCTAACCTAATCAACTAAACAAACACTTAAATTGAAAGTTGTAATCATTGCATCTCATTATGCCACGTGGCATAATCAAGAGATGGTTGAGGCCACCATTGAACGCCACGTCAGCAACTATCAATTCTTTTCGGGAGCGTCCCGGGGTTGAAAAATATAACCATTCTAATAATACTAATACTAATAGTAATAATTATTACTCTTGTAATTAAATAAAGAAAAAATGGAAATAAATAATCCCAACTATTGACTATTGACCAATAACAGTCCCAACTACGAAAATCACCAATATTGGTCCCAACTTTCGACATATTGGAAACCAACGGACCCAAACTAACGGAGGCTAACTCCGTTAGTGTAATGCTGACGTGGCATGCTTAGGTGGCAAGATGATCCTACGTGGCATCCTACGTGGCATGCCACGTGGCAAAATAATCATGTGTGGCATCCTACGTGGCATGCCACGTGGCAAAATGATCCTACGTGGCATCCTACGTGGCATGCCACGTCAGCATCACACTAACGGAGTTAACCTCCGTTAGTTTGGGTCCGTTGGTTTTCAATATGTCGAAAGTTGGAACCAATATTGGTGATTTTCGTAGTTTGGACTGTTATTGGCCAGTAGTGAATATTTGGGATTATTTATTTCCATTATTCCTTAAATAAATAAAAAAATAACCTTGCTATAAGGTGACACCATGTGTTGCAGTGTTGCGCGATTCTTTCTCCTAACTTCTCTTGATGAAGTATACCTAGTAAAATTCCAATGATAACATGGCGATTGGGCTGATTTTCAACATCGTAGATAAGAACCTGGTTTAAGAAAAAACATGATTAATGAATAACATGAACACTTTGTGTGTTTTTTTTCCTGTATGAACGAAACCCCACAAAAAATAGTCGATTTTTCTCCGTTTTTTATATAGGACTATGGTACTCGTTGGAAAGATAATAAAACGCTCGTTAATTTGGTGTAATTTTTTTTCTTTAAAAAATGTCGTATATAAAAGATATAAACGTTTAAAAATTTTGAGAGAAACATGAGAGAGAAAATTTTAAATTTATTTTTAATTTTTTTTTCTAAAATAACTCAATTTAATTTAGGGTTTTATGTTTATCTTTTTTTTTAATTAAAAAAGGAAATAGTTCAAAAACACTAAAATCTTTCAATTATGATGCCACGTGGCACACTCAAAGGGAAGTTGAGGCCTCCATTACACGCCACGTCAGCATATACGTTTTGTTTTATATATATAGATAGATTCACAATCTCAAAATAATTAATTTCATGCACCACTCTTTGTTTTTGTGTCTTCTTTTTAATTAAGAAACAACTCTTCATACAAGAGCACTGCCGGTCATATACTCGGTGAAAGCCAAAGCCACCAGTCCCAACATGGCAGCCCGTCCATTCCAGAGCTCTGCATCTGAAGTCATCAACCCACTCGACTTCGACTCAGCTCTAACCCCTTTAGACAACGGCACCAAAGACGCCAGAGACAGCACCACACTCGTGGCAACAAACGCCGAAACACCAAAGTCTCACTTACAATGAGCTCTGCCCCTGGTTGTGGTTAATTCAGCGTCTACATGTGCAATTTCAGTTCTAGTGGAGTGATGTGGACTATGGAACTTTCTAGCTTCTTTGCGTAAGCTAGAATTCTTGAATACTAGTATTTGATCTCGCGCTTCGCGGCGGGGTTCATAAAAGGATACCGGCGAGTATGTATTTGTTATCCGATATATTGATGGAATAATATTAGACCACTCAGGTTTTAATCTAATCGACAATAGATATAAGCAAGCAATACAGTTAAATAAGCATGTCTAGACTTATCACTTATGTTAGCTTTAACTATATTATGTTGAATAAAGAAGAGAATTAAATTTGTTACATGGTGTATTGAAGCATTAATATAGACCATGTAGACTTTAATCTAAACGGTGTTGCGATGGGGATGTGGATCGGTATCATATCCAATAACAAAGGATAAAGAAAAAAATATGTCGTAACATTAACCAAAATAATATCGACATTTGTTCGATTTTTTGTGGCTACGGCTTGACTCTAAACGACGAAACGTAACAACGCAAAAGTACGTCGTAATTTAAATAAATCGTGCTCGTACACCGGTGTCAACCGCCTCAAAAAATCATATCGAAACGCTAAAAAAATAAGAATTTTACTAATTATGTGACGTAACTCGGGAGTTTTAACACTAAATATAATATATCTACAATAAACAATAATAAAATCTTAATATAGAAATACTATATAAACACCAACAGGGAATAAGAACGTAATGAAAATATTAATATAAAAATAAAATACAACAACCAATAGTGAATAAGAAAGACAATTGAAAATGTTATAAAATTTTAATTAATATAGAAATACTATATAAGCCCTAAGAGGGAATAATACAAATATTAATATAAAAATAAAATATAATAACCAATAGTGAATAAGAATCGTAGACAATTGAAATTGTTAGTTATAGGGATAGGAATGTCTATTGTGGGGTGTGGTACTGTCGAAGGCCTGCTGAGTTAGTAGAACAAGTTAAAATTACTACGTTTTTTTGGGTTCGTCATAGATCTAGACACAAAAATGTCGAGTGGAAAGATTGGTGTAATTGTCCTTTGGATTGATGTTTGGTTTTTGCTCGTAGGTCCTTGCTTTGAGGACCTTTCGAGCTTGGTCGTTTAATGAAATTCTTTTTTCAAAAAAAAAAAAAAAAAAAAAAAAATCTAATTTTGAAGGGTTGTTTCTACACCTTATAAAATAGGCTTTCCTTTTTCGTAGTTGCAATATTTGTTTGTATAATGTTTGTGTTGGTTTTTAATAAAATATTACTCTACTATTAAATTTCCATGATAATATATAGCAACTATTCCCTTTAAAAGGGGAAGGAAAATCATAGTACTATCATTGACTTAACAACCTTTATCAAAATAAATAAACTTATAGTTGACTAAACCATAGACGTAACCTTCAAGCACTTAAATAACTCCACGTACTTAACGGCTAGGAGGAAGAGAAGTGATGACGTCTCTACTCAGCTTGGAACCGGCTTGAGCTGGTATTTACCCCCCTAAACTCTAGACATCTCTACACCAACACCCCTAACCTCTAACCATTTCTTTTTTTTTTTATAGTATTAACTGTTCATAGTACTCTTTCCTAAACTCTAGGGGTTTGATTCTATTATTCCCTAGATGTTTTATTATTTATTAGATTTTATTAATTGATTTTGCAAAATCAAACGTTAAATTGATTTTATTTTGAAATTGTTGCTACGGGTAAAAATGGCTAAGATTTTTGAAACATGGCTAAACATGGCTATAGCTTAGAACTTTAGTTTGGAAATTGGAGAAAACGTCTTTGGAAAAGACGAACCTTTTTGAAACAGCTAAACTAAGAATTTATATGAGACGACTAAAACTTAGGGAATGGGAGAAAACGTCTAAGCTTTAGGGAGAATTGAGATTTACATTAGACCACTAAAACTTAGGGAATTAGGAGAAAATGTCTAAGCCTTTAGGGACAAAGACGAGCCGTTTGTTTTGAAGCCATATACAAAACGTCTAAAGCTATTTTGAAAAAGTAACGGCTACAAATTAGAGGAGTTAGATTGTCATTAGCCGTTTCAGTATA
Source organism: Ambrosia trifida (assembly GCA_028751855.1). Lineage (NCBI taxonomy): Eukaryota > Viridiplantae > Streptophyta > Magnoliopsida > Asterales > Asteraceae > Ambrosia > Ambrosia trifida. The sequence goes on along the minus strand of CM054130.1, from coordinate 86,665,807 downwards.
TGTCAGTTTTGTAGTATTTGTGTTAGATAAAACGGCAAGATTATAGACATCTTTAGACGTTTTGCCTTTTTTCAAATTTGAAGAGATTTAATTGGTTTAAAAAGTATGGGGTCCACCATCTCAACCTATCTACATTTTAGCCAACTCACTAAACTCTAGCCGCCAATAATATTTATTTTGGTATAAGGTGACTAGTCAACGTTTATTCCTGTGATTTTCTCAAACGGGAAAGTGCAAGTAGCTTATTCTATATCTATATACCTAATAAACAAAAGTCCATGAGGACACTTGGCACTCCCACATTCATCCTCAATTGTGGAGCCAATCATATTGTGCCAAGTGTCTCATTGTGAGAATTTATAAAATTTTTCTTTTTTCTAAAAATCAAAAATCATTTATTTCTTTTGTTCAAAATTGGTCAAGAGTTTTATTGACTTTCCTAAATCACGATCATCATTATGACCATTCCTAAAACACAATCAAATCCTTTAAATGAGTTTAGGTTACAGCTTCATCTCTGTCTCCTCTATACGAATTCGCATTATGCATCTGACTTAGTGATTTGTTTATTTATTTATTTTTGTGCAGGAGAAGTATGGTCCAAAGGGCCTAGCTAAAACGTCAAATGGGACGCCTGGAAAACCAAACAGTTCCGCAAAGCCTAAACCAGAGGTTGACATAAATGTTGGATTGTCGGAACGTCCTCCATGGTTTTGCAGGTTTGCTCATGAAGTCTACAGACATAAAATTATGGCAACATAGAAACCATCCTACATGTATATTATCATCTATAGCAACAAATGGCATGTCTTTTTTTTCTTAATATTTCATAAATTCATACATGACATGTTATTTGTCGTCTTAGGGATATCACATGCCAACTGATTTGAAATTTAATATATATTATGAATATATTGTTTAACTTTTTCTATCAACGATTCATATTTTTTTCTTTAAACATATAAGTGTGTATCTTATTAACGAATTTTGTAGGTTCTAATGTTAGAAGAGAAGATAGATGAATAAACATTGCATCTTGGCCATATTTTAGTTGATAATTTTAATTTTTTTTTTCTGATTTGTTTTTGTTTTTTTATCAACAAATTTGTTTTTTTATCAACATATTTTTTGGTTGTTTAGACTGCTCGGGTTTTGATTAAAGATCATTCGGTGTTTGATTAGGCGGCTTTTAATACACGAGTTTTTTCATCTCGATATACAGGACGGGCAATTATTAGCTTCAATCCCAGAGACGGTTCACCTCACGGTAAGAGTTTCTAATCTTCTTTATTTAGTTGTTCATCAATATTTCCCATGCTCATGTTATGAATTACATTCAATTTACCTCTAAAACGATTATTAGGTTCAGTTATAGATAATAATAATGTATTGTTTTTGGATTTATGCGTAAATTTATAAAGAAAAAAATGGTTTGGAAAACGAAGTCTTCAATTTGGGTCGTTTTTAAAAGGTGTTGTTAAAACGGCGTTAGTGGCAATTTGTTAAATGTGTCATATTCCAAGGCTGTTTTTTATGTTCATGCTTTGTATGATAGAGATATTGATAAATTGAAGATATGTCACGTTTTCACGTTTTAGTCTTTTTACTTCTTTTTTTTTTAAAAAAAAGCAAAAAAATGAGAATGAGAAAGGAAACTGACGTAAATTAGGAACTCATTAAATTTCCTTATTACATTCAAATTACTCACTTCCTAAATTTAGTGTAATTTATATTGGTAATAAATTACATTTTGAATTTTGAATTTCAAAATTCAAATTAAAATTAAAAATATTTAAATTCGAATTATACAAAATTTCAAATTTTGAGTTTTGGTTAATAATGGTAAAAATTACACATACTAATTATCCTTTTAATTACACATTTAATAAGATTCAAAGTTTCTACATAAGTAGTGTCAACTCTCCAATTAATACATTAATTGATCCTATTAATTGTGTTATATTTTTCTAATATTAGTTTAGCTTATATTGGTAATTAGTTAAATATCGAATTTTGAATTTCAAATTTCAATTTTCAAATTCCAAATTAAAGTTCGTTATAGGTGAATTGGGGTCAACGCCATAGGTGAATTGGGGCAAGTTATTAAACACTTTGACCGAAACATTAATGAATGATTTTCGATTTTTAAAAAATTATTTTTTTTATAAAAACATTAATGACTATTTTTTGAATTTTAAAAATAGAATAGTCATTAAATGTTTTTTATTTTAAAAAAATTAAAAATCTGGATTATAGTGTTTAGGAAAGTTATTAAACACTTTGACCGAAACATTAATGAATGATTTTCGATTTTAAAAAATATTTATTTTTATAAAAACATTAATGACTCTTTTTTGACTTTTAAAAATAGAATAGTCATTAAATGTTTTTTATTTTAAAAAAAGTAAAAATTTGGATTATAGTGTTTAGGAAAGTTATTAAACACGTTGACCGAAACATTAATGAATGATTTTCGATTTTTAAAAAATAAATTCTTTTATAAAAACATGACTCTTTTTTGAATTTTAAAAATAGAATAGTCATTAAATGTTTTTTTATTTTAAAAAAAATTAAAAATCTGGATTATAGTGTTTAGGAAAGTTATTAAACACTTTGACCGAAACATTAATGAATAATTTTCGATTATTAAAAAATAAAAAATTTTATAAAAACATTAATGACTCTTTTTTGAATTTAAAAATAGAATAGTCATTAAATGTTTTTTATTTTAAAAAAAATTAAAAATCTGGATTATAGTGTTTAGGAAAGTTATTAAACACTTTGACCGAAACATTAATGAATAATTTTCGATTATTAAAAAATAAAAAATTTTATAAAAACATTAATGACTCTTTTTTGAATTTTAAAAATAGAATAGTCATTAAATGTTTTTTATTTTAAGAAAATTAAAAATATGGATTACAGTGTTTAGGAAAGTTATTAAACACGTTGACCCAAACATTAATGAATGATTTCGATTTTTAAAAAATAAATTTTTTTATAAAAACATTAATAACTCTTTTTTGAATTTTAAAAATAGAATAGTTATTAAATGTTTTTTATTTTAAAAAAACAAAAAATGTGGATTATATTGTTTAGGAAAGTTATTAAACACGTTGACCTTAACATTAATGAATGATTTTCGATTTTTAAAAAATAAATTCTTTTATAAAAACATGACTCTTTTTTTAATTTTAAAAATAGAATAGTCATTAAATGTTTTTTATTTAAAAAAAAAATTAAAAATCTGGATTATAGTGTTTAGGAAAGTTATTAAACACTTTGACCGAAACATTAATGAATAATTTTCGTTGATGTAAAATAAAAAATTTTATAAAAACATTAATGACTCTTTTTTGAATTTTAAAAATAGAATAGTCATTAAATTTTTTTTATTTTAAGAAAATTAAAAATCTAGATTACAGTGTTTAGGAAAGTTATTAAACACGTTGACCCAAACATTAATGAATGATTTCGATTTTTAAAAAATAAAAAACATTTATAAAAACATTAATGACTTTTTTTTGAATTTTAAAAATACAATAGTTATTAAATGTTTTTATTTAAAAAAAATTAAAAATTATGGATTATAGTGTTTAGGAAAGTTATTAAACACCCGGCTGTGGAGTAGTCCGGGAAGCAAAAGGTGGAAGAAGATTTACACAATGTGGGGTTAGCAACGATTTCGCAAATATGGAGCGCGAGAAATTTAAAGACTTTTGAGGACAGGTTTGTCTCTGATAATACTATTTGCGGGCGTCATCCTATCGGTGTTTTTCTACATGTAAGTAATGTTATATACGTAATTACCTCTCGCTGAAGTTCATTGATTATTTATTTGAAAACTGAATGTCCATTTGGTATTTGACTTTTGACTTATATGTGGATTTTTGAGGTATCACAGCTAATTCTATGATTTTGATCGCTTAAAGCTCATATAATCGCTTTTAAAACGCACATCCAAACACACTGTTTTTTGTATTGTTAGTTTACTTGATCTTAGTACTTAAATATTTGTAGGCAACACTCTGAAATGAGTAAGCATATCGATGTTGATGCAAAGTTAAGGAAGTTCTAAGTTGCTTACTCAGAGACCTTGAACGGTAGCTTTTTTATCAAATGCAAGCATATGGGTTATGTGAATTAGTTGATTAGTTAAAAGAGGGTTATAAAATGTTGTTTTAGTGGTGTAGGTTCATGTTTGTTTACTTATAAATCGGTCGATTTGGGTAATGTTCAACTTTTCCAATGGGTCAAATAGGGTAAAAGTCGCCAACAGTGTGTTTATGGTGTTTTGATTAGATTGATGTTCCTTTATCTAATACATAGGCCATAGGTGAATTGGGGCAATCTTCCCTTTTCTTAACGGGTCGATTTGGGTAATGTTTGCCTTTTCAAAGGTGTCAAATAGAATAAAATATGCTCGAAGCTTTTTTAGCGGGTCGATATGGGTAATGCTCATCTTCTCAGACGTGTCAAATTAAATTGTGAAATTTAGGTGGTAGTTAGTTTCTTATTTTCATTTTTATTACTTTCTTATTGTTGAATATGCCATAAGTCTATTTTTAACACATACCATTTAAGTCGCCTTATTCAGGTTGGATTGTATTTAAGAAACCCTGTATTCTCACATGGCCAGCTTTATGTCGCATTGTCAAGAGTTAAAAGCAGGGCAGGCGTGAAGTTACTTATACTTGATGCTGGTGGGAAACTGATGCCTAAAACAAAAAATGTGGTTTATAAGGAAATTTTCAGCGATATTTGAATAAATGTGTATTCGTTGCTTTTAAATTTTAATAAAATGTTTCTACTTTATTTTTCTTATACGTTATACTACTCCAAATAATCGTACGTTGTTGAACTGCGTGTCAACGCGGGCAAATATCTAGTATACAACAAATCAAAACGTGAACAGTAGCCATTAGTTTGTAATTTAGCCAGCTTTTTAATGTTATTTACGTTTCTGCCATCCAGTTGTTATCCACCCTACCCCTTATCTTTTCTGTCTATCCTCTCTCTACACCATAACAAGAAACCCTAATGCCCTTCACTACCTCCTTCACCCCGTCACACAATATTCTTCGCCACCCCATGTCCACCGCCTCCCTCACCACTAAAGAAGATGACAACGATGATCGACACGACTGGTTCCGATCGGAGTTTCATTATAATTATAAATTATATTATATATAAAAATAATATGAAAGTACAAAGTCGGTGGTGGCTTTCGTGTATTTTGCTGAGTCTGGAGGGGTGATTTGGTCATTTCATTCTTGCTAAGTCCAACAACAGCAACGATATCGTCTTCCATTTCAAGCTGTTGCCTTTCTAGATGCTCCTGGTGTGCAAGACCCTCATCGATATTTTTGTCTTCCGCTCTGCTGCTGGTTTCCGCCCGTTTGTGGTACGGTGTAACACCCTGAACCAAATTAATCGAAAGTACGCAGCGGAAATACCAACCGAAAAATTCATTTCTTTAATAACAACCTTGAATGATTAGAAATCAAATCTACTAAGTATTTTAATTGTTACATCTTCTATTATTTCTTATTGCCTTCAACAAAACTCATCTTTATTTGGTTAAGTGACCGTGCCCACGTACAATCCGCCTCCTCGCTCGATCGCCATCCTTTCCTTGCTTTAAGAGGTAGACAATACAACCTACAATCACCACATAACCCTATCATTAGTTTAGTAAGTGACTATAGTCAGTATTTCTACAACATAGTAATAGCATCCCAAGGAAGCTAGATAATCGCTTTGACTTGTCTCCACAAACTTGGACTAATACAAGATACGAGCTTGAATCCGATCTTTGGATTCTAGCCTTGAAATTCCATGCATTCATCCATCCTCATCTACCCTGTGCCTTTGTTGTAATTCACATAACAATACGGTTAATAACATTAACAATACATACATAAACACGACCTCCACGATTTCATTTCAATGTCCCACCATCCTTTAATCTTAAACCGTCTTACTAAGATCAATCATGGAGTTTAGAGTAACCTTAAGAATCCTTACATTCCCACATAATGACACATGATAAACCATGTTAGAAAGAAGAAACAAAACAAAATATTCAGGGGTCCACCGTAACTTACTCTAGCCACCGTAAGTTACGGTAGCCCATTTTTCAGCATCCATCGTAAGGCAGTAGAGATCCACCGTAAGCTTTCTGATGTCCACCGTACCTTACTCTGGCCACCGTAAGGTACGGAAGATGTCCACCGTACCTTACTCTGGCCACCGTAAGGTACGGTAGCCTCTGCAACTTTGGCTTATTTTCTTCATTTCCTTGCCCGCTTTCCCCCAATCTTTGAACGCCTTTAAACTCCTATTCAAGGCCATTCATAAGGGCACTTGGGGACTTGTTTAACACCATTTAATCATGCTTTAAAGATGTCCATTTATGGTGGTTTATAACCCCTTTTGGTTTAACTACAATCCCTCCGATTCTCACCCAAATCGACCCGTTAAGGTCTTAGTTATACCAAAACCTTATTTGATCATCCAAAGGGCATAACCATCATTTTGTTAACCCATCTAACTTTTGTTAAACTAAAAATCATTGTCCAATTATTTAATTATGACCCAGTTTATAGGTTCTTTGGTAATTCCTTGAAATTCCCAAAACATCCTCCTTGGCTTATTTTACAAACTAGTCACCCGTGGGTGACACTACTTGGTTTAATTCCATTGTTTTTAACCGACTAACTTATTTGGAAATCTCTAAGCCCTCATGGACTTAGTTTTCCATCATTTTCAATATTACATTACTATTGGTCATTCTTAGGCGCTTTAGCGCGCATTGGACATAGTTTTGCAAATAACTACCAATTTAACGCCCACACGTCACGAGGGTGGTTTTCATACGCATATACTACTACTACATCATTCCCATTCTATATGAACATAAAAACATAAATCAATATCATAGATGCGAGTTAAGTTCGGGAGTCACTTACCTTAATTCCTCCAAGTTCATGCTCGTTTACTTGCCTCCTTTTGACCCATTAGCTTCCCATGCTTGAGTCCATCCTTCCTATCCTTTCATATCATCATGTTCACATCATTGTTAGCATACATGATCATTCACACTAACAACCATTCCCAACCGAATATCACATTGACTTTCATTAGTCAATTTCTATCGTACTTAAAACATACATTCATAACCACATTTATTCTCACATCATGTAATACCACTTATTATCATATATGCATCATAGTCTAACATGTGATGCATCACATAGTGTTTCTAATCACACAATCATGTTTGGGAGCCTAACCATGTTATTCTACATTGTTGACTTGGCGGAAAGTCAACTTTCAACCATTATAATTTTCTAGTTAGAAACATATATCCATATTGGTGTACTAGACCATATGAACTTCACCATAACAACATACTCACATGTTGGAACACATACAACCACATGATCACTACGGTTTTCATATACGTTCATACATTGCCTCCCATACATACTAGAGCCTTCATGATCTCCAATTAGCAACATAGCTCAAGAATATCTCATAACACTAAATTCCTACATGAATACTCCCTAGTACATAATTCTCATGCGAACCCACTTTCAATTATATCTATCATCACATTACTTTCATACTTATCCAATCTTGCCTACAATTTCACAAGTTAGACTAATCTAGGCATTTGATCAAACACTTGGTGTGCATACAACATTTAAAACACAATGTACAAGCATTTCATGCATACTTTCATAGCTCATAACATAAATCATCATATTTCTTCCCTACATTTCATACCATTCATTCAATAGTTATCAACATAGCAAATCATCACTTTCTTTTCAATGCATTCAATAATTAATTAAGAATGGTCTTGGATTACACCAAGACCAATACCCACTTCCAACATAGGTGTAAAACAACCTAATTAGCACATGAATCAAGCATAGCCTTATGTAGTATCACAAATTATGGCTCCTTTAGTGTCTATCAACCTCTAGACACCTTCATCCATCCTTGATTCACGTTTTCACATAAACCTTAGATTTTCACCACATTAAAAAACAAACATAACATCATAATAAGCCGAATTAAAGGTACCTTGATGTATATAAAACCTTAGATGACCCATAATTGGCTTCATGCACCATCTTGGCTTCTACTTTCTCTTGATTTGAAACTAGAGGTGAAGAAGCAAGGGTTTGGTCTTGGGTTGTTCTTGATGATCGACATACACAAGAATGTGTATGTTGACATCTTACTTCCCTTATCTATAACCCATTATTTTGCTCCTTGTCCAATTCTAGTCCCTCTAGTTTGATACCCTCCCAACAATGACTCAAACCTTATTGAAATTCTATATAACTTGTATATCTATCTAGGATAGGTACTTAGTTATTTCACCCCATGCCATAACACATTAAAACATGCTACTAAATTAAAATTCGGGTTTTGGGGCGTTACATACGGCCTGTTGCTTTCACGCCATATATGGCGGCTGCGGTCCGCTTAATCCGATTACCGGTGCCTTTTGGTCGACAGAGAGGAGGTGGTAGATGGACAGAGTAGCCGTCTATGTCAGCGCCTTTGGTCTATTTTCGCCCGGTTGGTGGTGGCCCTGCTTAGGTGGCGCCGCCTCTACCCTCCTACTGCTAGGTCGGAGGCGGATGGTGGGTCCTCTTGATTACTTGCATCCTTCGAAGAATGGAAATCAGAATCAAGTTGTATTTGCAAATTTATTTTGCTTTATAAAACCAATTCTTAATAAGTTTGTTCCTAATTTGATTATTTGCTTTCGGAACTTATGCTTTGGGAAAATAAAGAATCTCACAACAAAGCCACTAAATGTGCTGCAGTAGGTCTGTTGTATCCTGTTGAGTGCAAGAAAAGTAGACAAGTTTATGACAAAGTGTGTACACGCACTTGGGTGACTTAAGTTGTTAACTAAACCATGGTTTTGATATGGGTTTGGTAAGTAGGACAAATACTAGACGTTTTGAAACTAAATGTGCTGCAGTAGGTCTGTTGTATCCTGAGCCACACTTCTTCGTTTCGGTTGAATTGACGTTTTGAAACCGGCCGTTTGTTGATCCATATCACACGCTGCACAATTGTATCAACCCTTGCTAGACGTACCGCGCCGCAACGCGCGCGGGTCAAATACTAGTTATGCACATTTTCAAATTACTCTACTATTAAATTTCCATGATAGCATATAGTAACTATTCCCTTTAAAAAGGGGAAAGTGCAAGTAGCTTATTATGCACCTTTTCAAATTATTATTCTTTTTATTTCATTACTACGAAACCGAGTAATAGCGAAAAAAACAATCTCAAATTTAGCGACCGACTTGCGGCCAGTGGCCACAAAATAATAACTACATCCAAATCAGTAGCTATTTTTGTGACTTTCATTTTGTTCATAACAATGAAAACAATTTTTTTTGTTTTAAAACAGCACCAACAACCGAATAAAATATCAAAAGTTAAAACTAATTATGGGTCTAACATGGTAAATAATAGTGAACCATAGTCAAGACAACAAGAAAAGGGAGTTTTAGCGACGATGGCAAATATTGTCCGCTAATGATTATTTTTGGTTGTCAAAGCTATGTCGTCGCTATTGCATGTTCGTCGCTAAAGCTCCATAGTTTATATGTTGTCGCGAAAGGTCTAATTTCGTTAAGATTAGTAGTAGTTTTTAGGGACAGCAAAGGTCGTCGTTAAAAGTATTTTTTTTTTTATTATTTTTCTTCACAGATGGGCCTGCTTCCCCTTTATCCACAGTTGGGCCCTGGTTTGTAGTTTTACCATTTGGCAAAATGGGAGCCCAAGTCATTTTTGCCTTGGCCTTTTTCTTATGTTTTTTTTCTTTCTTTTTAACTTCAATAAAATCATCAACACCACCATGGGTAATGTGCTTAGGCAAATTAGTGGGCTTGGCTACATGACTAAGGTCTTGTTTTGATATCTCAACAACCGGTTCCGGAACATTTTCTTGAACCGGTTCATGTTTTGAAGTTAAGTGACCAAATACTTCACAAAGATCACAAATAGGTGGTTTCCAAAGATAACCAAAATCTAACAAAGCAATTTTACCCGGTAAACAATTACGAGATGGCAACTTTACCTTAACGTGGTCCGGTAGACCATTTGAAGCACTAGCCTCTACTAATACCCGAGTAAAGCTTAGTGGGCCCATCTTTGTTTCACATCGATCAAATGTAGCCTTGTCAAGCATAAGAGGTTTTCTAACACAATTGGCAATCTATCCAATCTTCCACCATTCCATAAAATAAAGGTAAGTCTATGAATAGAAGTTGTGCTTGTTTATTTATGTTCATGAACGTTAGGTAACGTAATATCCGTTCGTTTATGTTTGATAGTTCATCGGGATTTTTAACTTATAGAGTTTATTTAAACATACTTCAACATTCTCACTTATAAAATATTCAATAAATATTATGGTATTGTTAATTTTTCTAATGTTCGTTTGTTTTGTTTATGTTGTTTTATATTCTTTAAAATTTAACTAGGTCAAAATAAAATAATAGCATCTTATTAACTTTATCTTATTTTAATTAATTCTTTATAATTGAACCCAACTATAATTTAATTAGGTAAAATTAAAATAATAACATTTTATGTCGTTCTTATAAAAGCTTCTTCTATTTTTAGAGTTACCTTTTTAACAACAAATATTACATCTCTTTTATTATTACACCAATAATTCTAAATCAAACTCTTGCCAAGGTTTACATGTTAAATCTCTGTTTTAATTGCCTTAGGGTGTGGGGAACGTGAGAGTGTTGTGAGCCACGTGAGCTCACGCAAACACCGTCCCTTGCTCCCTAATGCGTGATGACCGTGAGGGAGCTCATGATGGTCACGGGCCAAATTGAACTTCGGGATTGAGATGACCGTTGAAAAAAATGTTAAAAAAGGGAAGGAGAATAGGGACCATACCATAGTGGGTAGTGATGTGGCGATAACGTAAAGGGTAGTGATGATGACTAAGACAGTAACCATACCCTGTGGCCTAAAATGCATACCAAGTTCAAGTGGGCTAGCCCAATATTTAGAGTTACTGCTAATTAGTTGTTTTCTTTGATTTGAAATCTCTGCGTATGACTCTTTTTAATTAGAAAAAAGTTATTTTATCTTTTTTTAACATTCAAACGGAGCTATCATTCCACCAACAAAAATGATTACATCAAATTGGTCACCCAGGCACATTTAGCAAGTAGCTACCCGGGCCGACCCAAATTAATTTATCTATATCAATTTCTAGAATGAGTTATTTTAAAGAAGCATTATTAAACAATAAAAAGTTCAAAACCTGATCATTAAACTGCAATAAAAAAAACTAGACAACTAATTACCACCTATAATATTCAGAATAGATAGATTGAAAAAAACAGCTGTGAGGTATATAACTAAGTTATTAATTATCATTATTATCATTATCTATTATATAATTGAAAGCCTCAAATTCTACATGACACTCATATAGTCATTCTCTCAGTTGAAAGTGCCACATTAACTTATTTTAGGGAAAAAAAGAAGTTTAAAAACAAAATTGGATTTTTCCCTCTCATGTTTCCTTCTATAATTTTTAAATGTTAATATATTTTATCTACGAGATTTTTTAAAGAAAAAGATTACACCAAATTAACGAGCGTTTTATTATCTTTCCAACGAGTAACATAGTGCTATATAAAAAACTAAGAAAAAACGACTATTTTTTGTGGGTATTGTTCATACAAAAAAAAAAAAAAAAAACACGTATTCAGATAATTCATTAATCGCCAATGGGGTGGTGGTCCATTGGTAAAGGCAAAGCCTTTAAAACACCTAGGTTGTGGGAGGTCTTGGGTTCAAGTCCCAAAGACTACAAGGATTAAAAGAGAAATTAACCTTTCAAAAAAAAAGATAATTCATTAATCATGTATAGGCAAGTCACTAATTATGTTCAAACCAGTAGCCGAATAGGTTAATAGAGGTATACATTGTTTTAGATTAGGTATCAATATTTGTATGTTAGAGTTGTACATTTGTTTAGTATTGGAGTTCTACATTGTTTTTGGTTAGGTACTAGCATTGGAGTTGTACATTGTTTGAGGTTAGACATTAATATTAGAGTTATACATCAGTCTATTTCATATGTAAAATTGATATGTCATATTAAATTTTTCAACCCCGGAACAATCCCGGGGTATAATCTAGTTATTTAGATAAAATTTGAAGTTAAATCATAAGAACTCATCAGACATAATTAACAAAAGAATCAGAAAAAAATCAATAGAAATTAAAACTAGTTAAGCTAATCAGTCGCAGTGGCGAAGCTTGGTTCTCGAATCGGAGGGGGCCGGACTCAATTTTTTTCGATCGGTAGTGGCAAATCGGCAGGGGCCGAACTCAACCCGGACTCAATTTACCTACGAAAATCGTAAATTTCCACTACTGCGTCAAAAAACAGGGGGGACCAGGGCCACCCCTGGCCCTTATATACCCTTCGCCACTGATCAGTCGGATATTTACAAATACAATATTATTAATCCTTTAACCTAAGTATAAAGACATTTTAGTTAACAAAAGTTTAAATATATATACCCGTTATAAAATAGTAGACTTTAAATAACATGATAAAAAATTGAAACTAAGATGAAAAAATGGAAACAAAAAACATATCATCAGAAAAAAAGGATAAGGGACGTCGGTACAAAATCAACCTTAACATACGATGAAGATATCGAACTTAATACTTGCAGTTCAAGTAACCGCATACATATCTGCATATTATATAAAGGGCAGCATCCATCTATACTTTTTTCTCATCATCGTTCCATTATAATTTCTCTCAGTTAAAACCCATCGATCGATCGATCAGTTAGTTCCTGCTTCAGATAATTAAAAGATGAATCGCTATTATCACCAGCCTCATGTTATGCAACCAACCCGTGATTATGTATCTCCAGTTCCTTCTCCATGGAGCGTGTATGATCATCGAAGTACTCCTGTTTATTATCAACCCATGATGCCCATGTTCTACCCTCAATCCATGCAGTATGTTGATGAAGTGGCTATTCTCGATACCATGTCTTACCCTCAATCCATGCAGTATGTTGATGAAGTGGCTATTTTCGAAGAAGCTACGCATTCGTATACCGGCCAGAACAACGGTGGTAGGAGTGGTGGTTCGGGTTTGTCGATGGAAGAGATTTCCAAGCGTCTACGTGTGTACGCTGCTGCAGAACGAGAGACGAGTGCAGAAGTGGAGACTTGTTCGATTTGTTTGGATGACTGTGAAAAGAAGGAGAAGACGGCGAGACTCGAATGTGGGCATCGGTTTCATGTTGATTGTATTACGCATTGGTTGATGTCGAAGAATGTCTGCCCGATGTGTAGGTCTACTGCACTGCATTGACAGTTTAGATTTGTTTATAATTTGTGGCTTGGGATACTAGTTAGTACGTTCTAAATTCATGTTTTTTTTCCTTTGATGATGATGTGAAAAGTCACAATTCTATCAGTAGGCATTTGGAGTGTAATCTGGTTATTTGATAAATCTAAGGTTGATTCTGATTGTCAAACTTAAATAACTGTGAGTTTTAGAATAAGTCTAACCTATGAATGAATCTTGTTTGCAAGTCTTGATCATCCATTTGGTCTTTTTGGCTTCAGGGCATTAACTAGATTAATCAAACAATGTTTTTTTTTTTTTCTAAGCATTGAAACAGGAAAAAAAAGAAAGTTTACAGGATTAACAAAGTCAAAAATCATTGAAATACTTTTGATGGTTGTGGCTAGCTGATAAGAAATCACATGAAAAGACTACCAAAAGGCAGAGGAGGAAACCAAGCGACCTCTAGTGGGGTTAAAAAGATAGCATCTGGGTTTGATTTTTCGCGAGCTGCTCAAGGGCCCAAGGCTGGAAGAAAACTGCAGAAAAACAGCTGTGATATGGCCCCAAAACAGGACAAAGTGACCGGCTTAAAGCCGGGGCAGCAAAATGTTGTTACTGCGAACAGGTTTGATGCGCTTTCGGAGGTGGAAGACCAGCTAGAAAGCCCCTTGAAACAGCCCCAATTCTCATTATTTGATAGCGCTAAAGGGCATCAGCTAGTTGGAGAGCCTATGGACTTGTATCCGAATGAACAACGGGGTGTTGAGGTTAAATGTACTATAAACAAGCAAAATACGTTAGAACCAGGTCGCATCCTCCCGGATTGGTGCAGGCGGAGTGCTGCCGAATTTGCTAACAAAGACTATGGCATCTCGGAAAGACAAAAAGATGCTATAATTTTGATTCTTGTTCCCAACTCGGCCTAGACCCAGACTTATGTGTTAGAAGACGATAGTGGAACGGCTCAATTCTTTACCCGGCAGCTTCGTTCGGGTAAGCATTTTGGCCCATTTCGGGTGGCTGAAAGCCCACGGAGGTGAATTTAATGCTGGCCCAGCCTCTTGTTTTATTTCCATCCACCTTGGGCTTGGGCCGGATCTGTCACAGGTGGTCTTAGGGGCCCATTTCACTAGGGTGTGTTTTATTTTGGTGGCCCATCTAGATTTCATTGGAGCTGGTACCAACCGAAGGCCCAAAATATTGGGTTTAGCCTAGTAACTTGTTTATTTGTATTGTATTTTTTGGTAGAAAATATATTTGTCCTAATCGTTTAGTGTATAGTCGAGTAGGCCTAGTATGTTTTATTGTGTAGAGGTTCCCGAAGCTTGTTTCGGTGTGTCCTCTTTTAGGTGTTCTCGGGGGGTATGCCCCCTTAAAACCTGTAAACACATCTTTGGGAAATATATTTGCCGGGCGAAAGCTCATTTACCCCAAAAAAAAAAATCATAAGACTTAGTGTTCGTTTCATAGATTGTATTGTAAATTGGAATTCGCGCAGGAACCGTAGCTTGATTTGGAATTTAAGTGTGTTCATTTCACAGAATAGAATGAAATCTCCATGGAATTGGAATATAGATTCCATTTCGTATGTTGTTGTTCAATTACAATTTCTTCGCTTGTTGAAACGAACAACATAAGGAATGGAATATACATTCCAATTCCATCTGAATTCCATTTCATTTCGTCAAACGAACGCTGATTTAGAAGTGAGATCCTATACAAATAAAATTAATATACTAAACATACATATAACCAAAGTAACTATTATAAGGCTAAACGGTATGGAAAAAGGGGGAGGAGTCAGGAAGTTGACGTGGTGGTCGGGGCCATCAGGGAACTTTGCCCCCTAGTGTCGGCGTCGGTGGCAACGGGAGGATATCCCCGTCCTCACTGTACGTTCTTTCTATCCCTCTCTTCATTTCTCTATCTTTTTTTATTTCTTCTGTCTTCTGTAGATGTGTCAAAATTATGGTATCAAAGACTTTAAACTCTAAAAACTTTATTGATTAAACTGAATAGAACATACAAAGACTCTTAAACATACAGGGAAAAACCCTAACCTATACAACCAGAAATCAACACCAACTTAGCACAAGATCTATACAACCAGACTAAACAATAGATGATATGAAACAAGATGTTTTACAGATCTAACACTGGAAAGATCAACTAAGCAACTGGAAAGGTTACGTATGAATATTTGAGAGAGAGTACAAAAGATGAAAAGAGATGAATGACTGACGTATAGAAGCACACTCGCTTATATAGTTCTGACAGCTTGAACTCTCTCTCCAAATCTAACGATCAAGATTAGAGAAGATCAATGGCTAACACACATTTGTGCTAATTGCCACAGATCGCCAACGTGGCAATAGACTGGACTCTTGGGCTTCATAAGATATGTGGGCCGGACTGATGTGAACAACAAACTATACTGGGCTTCCCAAATTATTAATATGTGAACTTAGCCAGAAAAGCCCAAAAGATTAAATATTTGTGCACAAGCATGAAGACATGAAGACTTGGACATGAACTTGTATCACCACAACATCCATCAGCATCCATCCAATGCCAAATCTACTCACCATCAGCTATCTCAGCAACCCAGCAATCCTGCATAAAACACTTATGCAACATATTTTACATTTGCTAAATACCATATAAGCTATTAAACTAAAATTAGTACTTATCTTTTTAACACCCCCCCTTAGTTTAATAGCTAAATGGGTCAAACATTTGCAAAAGCTTACACAACTCATCATGTTGTCCAGGATTTAACCCCTTAGTAAAAATGTCAGCAACCTGATTTACTGACTTAATATTACAAGTTTTAACCAACCCTCTTGAAATTAAATCCCTTAAAAAGAAAATGTCAAGATCAAAATGTTTAGTTTTATCAAAGAATACAGGATTGGCAGCAATGGCCAATGCTGCACTACTATCACAATAAATGTTCACTGGTAATTTGACATCTAGATTTAATTCAGACAAAAGATTGATTATCCATAAAATTTCACAAGCCACTAAACACATTGACCTGTATTCAGCCTCAGCAGAGGATCTAGATACAGTGGATTGTTTCTTGCTTTTCCAAGAAACAAGAGACCCACCAAGAAAAACACAATATCCAGAAACAGATTTTCTTGTTTCTGTACACTTAGCCCAATCTGAATCAGAGTAGGCGTCAAGATCAAAACACTGAGTTTTATTAAACTGAATTCCTTTCCCAGGAGACCTCTTCAGGTATCTTAGCAGCCTCATGGCAATTCTAAGATGACCTTCAGTGGGCCTATGCGTGTACTGGCTCAAAAAATGTACAGCATAAGCTATATCAGGTCTAGTATGAGAAAGATAAATCAACTTTCCAACTAGTTTCTGATATCCAGTTATATTTTCTAACACAGTATTATGATCTTTGCATAATGCAGTTAAGACATGATTAGGTTCAAGAGGATTACTAACTGGTTTGCACCCTAACATGCCATACTCAGTTAGTAATTTCATGCAATACTTTCTTTGTGATAGACACAATCCATCATTGTTGGATATAACTTCTATCCCTAAGAAATATTGCAATTCTCCTAAATCCTTAATCATGAAATTTGACCTAAGACTCTGTTTAACCAGATTAATACCAGTAACATCAGATCCAGTTAAAACAATATCATCAACATACACAAGTAGGATAGTTATATTGGATTCATATTGCTTTACAAACAAAGAATAGTCACACTTACTTTGTTTGAATCCTAAACTTTTCAATACACCTACAAGTTTTTCATTCCACATCCTAGGGGCCTGTTTCAGCCCATAGAGAGACTTTTTTAACCTACAAACTTTATTATCATTACTTGAACAATAACCCTCAGGTAATTTCATATAAACTTCTTCATTCAAATCACCATACAGAAATGCATTATTGATATCAAGTTGATAAAGTTTCCAATTATTTTTAACAGCCAAAGAAAGTATACATTTTACAGTAACAAACTTGACTACAGGTGAGAATGTCTCATCAAAGTCTATACCTTCCTTTTGACTATAGCCTTTGGCCACAAGCCTAGCCTTAAATCTTTCTATTTCACCATTAGATTTATACTTGACCTTATAGATCCACTTACACCCTACAACACTCCTACCCTTAGGCAATTCTACAATGTCCCAGGTGTTATTTCTATTTAAGGCTTCAAGTTCATCATTCATGGCTTTTATCCAATTAGGATCATTAATAGCTTCTTTATAAGACCTAGGTTCAAAACTTTTATTTAAAACAGTAGCAAACACTTTACAATTATAGGACAAATTAGAGTAATTAACCACTTTATTAATGCTATATTTAACTTTATTATCAAGAACAAACTCACTAAATTTCTTAGGTAAGTTAGTGCTTCTAGCAGATCTCCTAACAGTGTTTGGTTCAATTTCATTTTCATTTGAATTGACTGAGTCCTTGCCCTCAGAATTGGAATTATTTTCATTGTCATATATCATATCCACAGCCCTGTCATCAACATCTTTACCACTAGGTTGCTGATCAGCCTCACTAGTGGAAGGTTGTGACTGCTGTGACCCATATGTTTCTGACTCAGTCTTACCTAGACCCCTTCCATCATCATTGGGCTCTTCATGATGTTTGGATGTATCATACAAATCAAAAAAGTTTTGGGAATTCAAATGTTCTAAACTGTTTTCATTGAAATTTTTGAAAATATGTTTTTCTTTGAAGGGAAATATTTCCTCATAGAATTTCACATCTCTAGAAAAAAATATAGATTTATTTTCCAAACTTAAAATCTTATAACCCTTTTTTTCATTTGAATAACCAATAAAAATTCCTTTTTCAGCCCTACTATTTAATTTGTTTGTATCATTTAAAATAGTTGCAAAGCACAAACATCCAAACATTTTCAAATGACCAAGGAAGGGATCAAAACCAAACATTAATTCATAAGGAGTTCTACCATTCAGCACAGAGGAAGGTGTCCTATTAATCAAATAAGCAGCAGTTAACACACACTCAGTCCAGTAACAAACAGGTAGATTACTTTGAAACAACAAAGATCTAGTAACATTCAACAAGTGTCTATGCTTTCTCTCTACTATCCCATTTTGCTGTGGGGTGTATGCACAAGAAGTTTGCTGAAATATACCATTTGCTTTACAAAAATTAACCATTTGGTTATTTATAAACTCAAGACCATTATCACTTCTAAAACACTTAATGGTTTTACTAAACTGAGTTTTTACAATATTAGCAAATTCAACAACATTATCAAACACTTCACTTTTTTGTTTCATTAAGCATACCCACACAGCTCTAGAGTAGTCATCAACAATGGTGAGAAAGTATTTAAACCCTTCTCTACTTTGAACTCTATAGGGTCCCCAAATATCAAGATGAACAAGTTCACCTATACAAGTACTCTTGTGGTCACTCAAGGGAAAA
Organism: Ambrosia trifida; assembly: GCA_028751855.1. Taxonomy (NCBI): domain Eukaryota; kingdom Viridiplantae; phylum Streptophyta; class Magnoliopsida; order Asterales; family Asteraceae; genus Ambrosia; species Ambrosia trifida. Next base: position 86,646,963 of record CM054130.1, on the reverse strand, counting down.
GGCTCCCTATGTTGCTTAGCCTTGTGACACACATCACAAGGACTATCACTGGCAACAACTTTGTGACCAATAACATGTTCTAACTTTTGTAGAACAACATCCGAAGGATGTCCTAATCTAGCATGCCACAAATCATATACTTTGCTAGAACTATAACACACCTGACCACTCATAGCAGATTGGCCACAAAAATACAATCCTTCAGATTGTCTACCAGTCACCAGGATTTTCTTGGTGTGTAAATCCTGCATATAACATCTATGTTCATCAAACCCAACATACAACTTATTGTCTTTGGCTAACTTATGAACAGAGATTAAATTTACAGAATATTCAGGCACAAGAAACACATCATAAAGAACAACCCCATTACCAATTTCAACATTTCCAATTTTAGTTACCAAGGCACTAGTTCCATTAGGATGTTTAACTCTAATGTTTAAATCTGATACATCTATATAGTTAGTTAATAACTCTTCATTGTTTATCATGTGTTGATTTGCCCCTGAATCCACAATCCATACAAACCTTATTCTCCCATTTCCAACATGAAAACAGTAAATAGGTTTAGCATGAACATTTGCACAGAAAGGAACAGATAAGCTACCTGACACATTATTACTCTGAGGAGTTTCACTAGATTTGTCACTAATCAGACTCAACAACTTGGCCCACTGTTCACTGCTCAAGTTTCCAACAGAAGTATCAGGTTTATCATCACTACAACTAATATTTGCAACAACCTTCTTTGCTTGTGTTCCTCTTGGTGGTCTCATCCAAGAGGGATAGCCCACAAGTTCAAAGCATTTATCAACAGTATGACCTGTTTTATTACAATGACTACACTTCAAACCTTGGTTTGAAGTTTTGTTTGACTTCTTATTGGACTCAAAAGACTGATTAGATTTTGAGAAAAAACCTATAGTTTGACTCTTTTTAGAAGATCCACTAGAGTTTCTATGGGATTCTTCCCTTGAAACTATAACAAAAGCCTCTTTTACACTAGGTAATTCTTCTTTCATTAACAAATTTGATCTAATCCCTTGATAAGAATTATCTAAGCCCATTAAGAATTGCATTAATTTGATCATATGATTAAAACTGTTGAACTTGGTGGCTGCATTACAAGTACAGGAGGGTAGTTGCAAAATTTGGTCTAACTGTTTCCACATAATATTTAATCTATGATAATATTCTGAAACAGTTAGTCCATTCTGTGTGAATGTGTTTATTTTTTGATATAAATCAAACACAACAGAACCGTCTACTTTATCATAAGTTTCTTTCAATTCAGTCCAAACATCACTAGCATATTTAGAGTATACTTGACCCATATAAAGTTCATCACTCACAGAATTAAGAATCCAGGTTAAGACCACAGAGTTACATCTATCCCATTGTCTAGCTAATACCTCATTAGTTTCAGACCTGACACATGTTTTATCCACAAAACCCCATTTGTTTTTTACTTGAAGTGCAAGTGTCATAGCATTTGCCCAAACCGAATAGTTTTCTGACCCTTTAAGTTTAACAGATACAATGGTAAGATTACTTGAATCAGATGCATGCAAATATAATGGGTCACTAGCATCTAATTTGCTAACCAAGGTTTCAGATGGAAGTGGAGGAATAATATCTCCTCCTCCACCTAAATTAGGGCCAAGGTTCACATTATCACCCATATTATCTTATTCAACAAAAAATACAGAAAACCTAACAGATAGCAGAACAAACACGCACAGCAAATAATCACAAAAAAACAAATAATCGCAAATAGCAAGAACACAAACAGTATCAAGAGATCACAAAACAAAAGAAACCCTAATTAGCGAAGCCAAGCCAGGGACAAGATCACAGGTTCATCACTCAAGGGTGCCTGCGCATGCCTTAACTTGGGAGCTAATTAAGATATAACTAGACAAGTCCTTAAAGCTAAACAGGGACTCAAGCCCTGGCAACAGACTCCTTAAGACAACTCTAAACAAAACAATAAGGAAAAACAGGAAAGATCTCACCGAGCACAGCCCAAGTTAGGGTTCGCCAAACCCACAACCGTATAACCTTCACTTAGGGTTACACGATTGGAGGTGCAATTGAAGCTAAAGAAAAACTCCAATCCAGATATCAGCTCCTTAACTCAGATCTGATCAGATCTGAACGATCAGCCCCGGATTCAACCAAGAACAATAAACCAGCGGAAACCCCCAAGATCCACAAAGAATATCTCAGATCTTTTCAAGAAGAACTTCTTATCAGAGAGCGATCAAACCCTAGAGCTCTGATACCATGTCAAAATTATGGTATCAAAGACTTTAAACTCTAAAAACTTTATTGATTAAACTGAATAGAACATACAAAGACTCTTAAACATACAGGGAAAAACCCTAACCTATACAACCAGAAATCAACACCAACTTAGCACAAGATCTATACAACCAGACTAAACAATAGATGATCTGAAACAAGATGTTTTACAGATCTAACACTGGAAAGATCAACTAAGCAACTGGAAAGGTTACGTATGAATATTTGAGAGAGAGTACAAAAGATGAAAAGAGATGAATGACTGACGTATAGAAGCACACTCGCTTATATAGTTCTAACAGCTTGAACTCTCTCTTCAAATCTAACGATCAAGATTAGAGAAGATCAACGGCTAACACACATTTGTGCTAATTGCCACAGATCGCCAACGTGGCAATAGACTGGACTCTTGGGCTTCATAAGATATGTGGGCCGGACTGATGTGAACAACAAACTATACTGGGCTTCCCAAATTATTAATATGTGAACTTAGCCAGAAAGGCCCAAAAGATTAAATATTTGTGCACGAGCATGAAGACATGAAGACTTGGACATGAACTTGTATCACCACAACATCCATCAGCATCCATCCAATGCCAAATCTACTCACCATCAGCTATCTCAGCAACCCAGCAATCCTGCATAAAACACTTATGCAACATATTTTACATTTGCTAAATACCATATAAGCTATTAAACTAAAATTAGTACTTATCTTTTTAACAAGATGCGGTGACGTGGAGTTCCGTAGTTTTGAACAAGAGTAATTAAATACATAAAAAATGTTATATTTATGCTTAACTTATTTAAATCTATGAGAATTGAACCAATAATAACCCATGTTTTGATCGGTGTGGCGAACCTTCATAATATTATTGCCACCCAAAGCCTAAACCCAACCATGACACTCCGTCGTATGATTTCCTCCATAACCCACCTCACAAATCATCATCACTACTCATCTCTTCCTTCACATAACAATAATAATAATATCAATCTTGCAACAGTTAACAAACTCATCTCCATCTTCACCCACCAACAACAATTAACCACATTCGATACAATACTCACGACCAACACAGTCGAAACAGTCCTCAAAAGCTTCAAGAATTGGGAACCAGCCTTCAAGTTCTTCACTTGGGCATCGACCCAGAAAGGGTATACTCACAATTGTTATACTTTCAATGCCATGGCTTCTATCCTATCAACTGTTCGACAAAATGCCCCAATGAAAATATTATGTCATGATTTTATTAATTCACGTTGTTATGTTAGTCCTGGTGCTTTAGGGTACTTTGTTAGGTGTTTGGGTGGGTTAGGGATGGTTAATGAGGCTAATGAGGTGTTTGATCATGTTAGGAAAATGGGATGTGTGGTTAATGGATTTTGTTATAATGCTTTGTTGGAAGCGGTTTCGAAGGCGGGTGATGTGGAGTTGATGGGTGTGAGGATGAGGGAGATGAGGGAGAATGGGTGGGACCCGGATAAGTATACGTTGACGTCGGTTTTGCAGTGTTATTGTAGGGCTGGAATGTTTGAGAAAGGTTTGGATGTGTTTAGGCAGATGGAGGAGTGTGGATGGGTTGATTCGTATGTTTTTACGATTTTGGTTGTTTTGTTGACGAAAGCGGGTGAGGTGGGGAGAGCGATAGGGTTGGTTGATAAGATGGATGGGTTAAAGATATGTTTGAATGAGAAGACTTTTTATGTTTTGATTCATGGGTTTGTGAAGGGTGGAAGAGTGGATTATGGGTTAAGTTTGTTGGAAAAGATGCAAGGTTTGGGTTTTTTACCAGGGATTTCGCTCTTTTCTGTAGTTATTGAAGGGTTTTGTAAAAACAAGGAGTTTGAAAAAGCGTTTGAGTTGTACTCGCGGATGAAGGATATGGGTATTTGTCCTGATGTTAGCATATTCAAGATGGTTATATCGTGTTTATCTGATGAGAAAGAAATGATGTTGTTGCTCAAAGAGGCGAAAGAGCATGTTAGTAAGAAATCCATGCTTGCGTTATTTAATACTGCTTTGACTAGTTTGGTCAAAGATGGGTCAACAGATAAAGCTCGCCGCCTTCTTGAAGCAGCCATGAAAGATGATGAGGGTGATGAGACTTTCAAGATTCGAGATCTTGTTCCTTTAGATGCCTCGTCTTTTGGAATTGTTATTGACGGTATATGCCAAAAAGGTGAAATAGAAATGGCAATAGACCTCTTCAACAGTATGGATCAAGTTGGATGTAAAAAAAGTTTGCTTATTTATAATAACTTGATTGATGCTTTAAGCAACGCGAACAAAGTGGAACAATGCCTTGAGCTTCTCAAAGAGATGAAAACAAACGGTTTTTCGCCATCACAGTTCACACACAACTCCATATTTGGATATTACTGCAAGATTGGGGATGTGAATGGTGCCGTAAATATGGTTCATGAAATGCATACTCATGGGCATCAACCGTGGATTAAGCATTACACTTTACTTGTGAAAAAACTATCCGTAAATCGAAAAGTGGCTGAAGCATGTAGTTTTCTTACAATGATGACGGAAGAAGGTTATTTTCCTGATATGATTGCTTATTCTGCAGTAATCAATGGTTGGTTAAAGACTGGAGAGGTTGATTATGCTTTAAAAATGTTCAAGGATATTTCGGCTAGTGGACGTTGCCCGGATGTAATTGCATATAATACCATAATAAATGGTCTTTGCAAAGACAAACGAACGTCAGAAGCCCGTGATATTTATGATGAAATGTTACAAAAATCCCTTGTTCCGTCTGTTGTAACTTACAATTTGCTGATAGATGCATACTGCAAAACCGGTGAAGTTGATCAGGCTGTCTGTTTCTTCACAATGATGGGCGAGAAAAAACGAGACCCTAATGTTGTTACTTATTCTACTTTGATTGATGGCTTGTGCAATGCTGGAAAATCAGATGAAGCTCTGTTACTTTGGGACGAGATGATTAAAGTTTGTTCCCCGAATGAAATAGCTTTTATGGCTCTTATTAATGGCCTTTGCAAATGTAGGAAGCCGGATGTGGGATTAATTTATTTTGAAGAAATGGAAGAGAAGAACATGAGGGCGGATACTTATGTATATGTGACATTAGTAGATGCTTTTATTTCTGTATCAAATGCACCCATGGCTCTTTATATATTAAGAAAGATGATTCAGAATGAACGCGTTCCCGACCATCTTGATAAGAATTGTGCTATTTTAAGGGAAGTGTTGATCAAACTGTTGGATGATGCGTTGACTTCTTCAGAAGTCAAGACTCTTGTTGAAGAGGGTAGTGTTCCAGCTCATTTGCTAGAAACAGCTGAATCTTGAATTCATAAGATGAGATTTTAATGGAATTTTTAGTCAAAATTGACATTTAGTCGGATCAAGTAGAATCTTGAGTTTCAAATCTGCAGTATCCAGAGAACCAAACACAAGCTTTGCTTATCGGGTCAAAATATCAAACCCTGTAAGGCTGTAAAGCAGTATATAAACAATCTCCCATTTGTGGAGCTCATTTTGAAGGTATACTTGGCTTCTGGTTGAAATGTTAATTGTCTTCTTCAGGATTCGGATGCTGACTTCAGGTTCATATGTTATAATTCTAACTATAAATACATATTGGTAGTCTGTTAATTGATAATTAGCATATTTGATTTCACTCTGGCAAAACACGCTAATTCAGATTTACGGAGTGGTACTGTGGTGGTGGTGTGCTTTATGATGCCTTTATAAGGATGTGTCTTTGGAGCCGGTCCGTAGGGTAGAGGTAAGGTGTGCCTACAGCCCACCCTCCCTAGACCCTACTAATAGCTTCTATAGCTATGGGTGAGATTATACTTGTTGTAATGTGGTGGTGGTGTACAAGGTGTAGTACAATGTTATTTGTTTATACTAGCACATTCTTGTGGATTATGATGTTATAGTTCATATGTTTTTACATATGTGATGGTGCAATGGTGGTTTTGCCAATCATGGATTTTAACTCAGTTTCCAATCACTCGAAACTCGAAAGTATTTTCTTTATTTTTATGAATCTTTGGACAAATTAGACCAAAGGGTAACCAGTCCCAAAGTTAGTAAGTGTTAAGAAGAAAAAAAATCATGACTGAAACATGTATCAAGAAGACAAGAAGATTGAAAAATATTGGAACTAGTCAACATTTAAAAACATTCGAGACTTTACTATCATACCTCATAGGTTTAAACCTATTAATTTGGCAATCAAAACAGTATTTTCACTGGGTAATATTTATGAGCTCTGACTTGGTGAAACTGCCCAACTCAGATAAGTTCTTATGAACTACGACGTTTATCCTACATAAGGTTCCCCATCAGCTGTCCCCGTCTTGTAATTGTATAGAAAAGTTACAATTTCGTTTCATTTCATTTTACTTTCTTTGCATCTTCATCTTTGTATGCTATTTGCTTTAATCAGAATCCAAAACTCATTAATCACAAAGTAACCATTTGTTCCCTGAAACTACCCACTAGAAATTTGATTCCAGTTCAATGTTATCTACATCGCCATCTCTCCATTTGGTTCGATTGTCCTTAACAGGTTTTTGCCCAATTAAAAGTCTAAATAAATATTTATAACCAGATTGCTCTGTAATAGCATGTCGTTTATTTGTATTTAGTATCTGTTGTTGATTTTATGATATAATGGCATGGCAGTCTCTTTGGTGAGGCAGTATCTGTTGCTTTTTTCCCATGATTTTTAATCTGTTTTGCAGGGGTGTGGCTTGACCAGTTAAAAATAATGGTGGCTTTGCTTTCAAGGTACTACTTTTATCTATACAGTTAAAAGATAAAAAAATGCAAATAGAAGAATATATGTGTAGTGATGGATGCTTTACAATTTATGCAGAAACAAGTGAAAAACGGCATCAAAGCAGAAGCCTCAGACACTGGATCCATTATTTGCGAACATGAAAGAGCAAACGATGCAGCAGCAGCAGCAGAAGAAAACAATATCATACACACTTTCCGTCTTGTTTTATATTTACCACAGAAACTTCATCAGTAAGTCAACTTTTTTTATTTGCAGCCATGTTAATCTGCCCACATAAAATTTGTAGCCATGTGTTGATTTGCCAACTACTTGTGTGTGTATTAAAGTGCCCTTTGTGATCTTGTGACATGCAGTTTGTTCTCATTAGTGGAGTAAAATTGAAACCAAAATTGCCACTCGAATCGAAACTAACAATCATCATAAACATTAGCATCTTAGTGTTAATTACATGTTTCACAGTTGTATCTATCTATATTTATACTATATTATAAAGCATTTCCCTATGACTTATAACATAAATACCGTTCGTACTAAAATGACTTCTCTTTTGAAAAAATTAAAAAGACAAAATAACATTTAAACAACAGTGGGACCTGTTTTATCTTCCCCGGCAAGTCGGCAACATCCAACAGTACGTCCGGCGAAATACCAGGCCATCTCCACCCTCCATCTCCATCATGAATGAGCATGGAAAGGTCTTGACAAAGGCGTCCAAAACCCACATCGTTTTTCGCCCATCACATCATTACCACTGCACCATTACCAATGCTTTCTTTGAAAACCCCTAGCTTTTGATACATTTGGCTCATTGGCACCGGAGGCCACCCGTTTCCTGACCAGGGTCCAACGAGTTATTCATAGTAGTGTCTCGGCTCCGGGTGGGCAAGGTTACGTTTTTAGTCTGTTAGGGTTTGCCATTCAGAAAGGGGTGGCGGCACAGCTTGTTGCCCGCCTTCCCGCTATCTTGATGTAATTTGTAAAAAAAAATTATTAATTAATAATAATAATATTGAGTTTGTGTTGTATAAAAGGAAACTAAAGTATTTAGATTTTTAAAAAAGATTAACGAGTAAAGGTTATTACCGAATAAACAATTAGTTTGCTTAATTAATTATTGTCTTAAATAAAAATAATATAAAAAAAAAACATCAATGTTTTGGCTTTACCTCTCATGCATGAACCATGTCATGAAAAGAAGTGGCGGCATGGAAAACGGTATGTAACGGATACTATAAAAATAAGTCAATTCTTAACCTTAATTCACAACTTTTACAATATTATTATTAAACACAAAATGGCTGCTGTTTCTGCTTCTGTTTATGTTTCTTCAAGTGTTCTTCATCGTCTTCATGATGACACCTCATCCTTATTATCATCAAAGGGTCGTTCATCTTCTCTCTCTCTTCTTTTTTCCCGCCATAATTCATCCATCACACCCATCATCCAGTTTAATCCTAAAGGTAACATATTATCTATATACTGTTCTTTAATATCTACATTCAATGAATATTCAAATACTAATTATTCGTCTTTGTTACTGTTAGCTTCTGCAAATCCACTATTTGTAGCGCCGGTAGAGAAGAAGAAACCGTCGTTTCAAACACAAGCAGTTCGCGAAATGACTGGTTTTGTGACCAAAGCTGATGGATTTCATTTCGCCATTGTTAGCTCTCCATCTCTCTTTTCATTCTTTATACTCAAATATTATTTTTTCTATCTTTACCAAAAAAATATTTATAAATGTTGTTCCACAAAAAAAAAAATTGTTCAAAATTTTTAAAAAAGTAATATGTTTAATTATATATTTTAATTCATGTATACTTTGTTTTTGTTATTTTTTTTAAATAATATTTGTTTATGTGTTACTACTTGTCATGAAATAGGTAGTTGCAAAGTTCAATGAAATTGTTACAAGACCACTGTTGGAGGGAGCTTTGGACACATTTAAGAAATATTCAGTTAGGGAAGAAGACATTGATGTATGTGACATGACATCTCCCTTTTCACTTTTTAAAATTCTATATTTATATGTGGACTATAACCGAAATGCAACATGTTAAAAACAAGCTCCTAATGGTTGGTGTTTGGTTAGCACCAAGTACTCTTGGTTTAACTGTTTATCCTGGAGTATATTGTGACAATATTATTGTGTTTAAACTTATTAGGTTGTGTGGGTTCCTGGTTGTTTTGAGATCGCGTTGGTTGCTCAAGAGCTTGGAAAATCTGGAAAATACCATTCGGTCGTGGGTATTGGAGCTGTGGTAATATTAATATTCCCGTTACAACATAATAAACACTGTGACCTTAGAGGGTCGCGTTCAACACATAACCAATTTAAAGTAGACAGCTACAAGAACAACATAAACACATGTATTTATTGCTTTAAGAGGGACGAAAAAACACTATGAACCCTAGAGGAGTAGGTGGCCATTCTGTACATAACCAGTTTTAAGTAGAAAACTTTGAGAACCACATAAACATTTCCAGAATAGTGATAAAAAATACTATGACCCTTAGATGGTTGTTTGATACTTAGCCAGTTTTAAGTAGAGAACTTCCAAAATCGCATAAACATATGTTACCTATGCTTTAACATTGATACATAAGATAGTTATGTTACCGAACAACCTATTCTCTTGCACTGCCACTACTTACAAGTGGTTAAGCGGTTCTCTACTTAAAATTGGTTTTATACTGAAATCGCCCCACATTCGTTAACCCTGATCAATTTTCAACTGTTTTGTGGAATTTGTCAAACTTATTAACATCAGACACATTGCTACATTTATGTCTGTCAAACACATGCTTGACGTCGATGGTTGAATGCATATAACTATCAATGTTTTTCTAGGTAAGAGGTGATACTACTCACTATGAAGAGGTTGCTAATTCAACTGCATCTGGAATCCTTTCAGCTGGCATTAATTCAGGTTTCATTTTCATTTCATTTGAACACTAACAAGTTCAGTTAAATCTTTTGCTTGAACTGATTCCATATTATTCAATAACAACGTTTTAGGCGTTCCTTGCATATTTGGAGTTGTGACATGTGAAAACATGGATCAGGTATATTTATGATTGTGTTTATGTGGGTTTTTATTTATTTATCAGGACCAAAACTCCAAAAGGGATGACTAGTAATTCTATCAAGCTATCTTATCAATTTTTTTAGGGGAATTGGAATTAAATAATCCCAACTTTGTCGGGTTGGAAGACAATAATCTCAACTTGAAAACTGGAATCTAACAGGCCTAACTTGTCTTGGTTTTTATTTCACTGGACCAAAATTAACTGGGTTAACCCAGTTAGTTTTCTACGCCAGGACATTTTTTACACATTATCTGCCAACGTGGCATGCCACATAGGCAGAAAACTAGCTTGGTTAATCCCAGTTAGTTTTAGTCCAGTGAAATAAAAACAAAGACAAGTTAGGCCTGTTAGATTCCAATTTTCAAGTTGTGATTATTGTCTTTCAACCTGACAAAATTAGGATTATTTATTTCCAATTCCCCAATTTTTTTACTCCAAAACTTCGATTTTATTTAGGTTTCTATTACCTTTGACTTTTAAGCTTATTTCAAATTTGGATCCTTAGCCCCTGAGGCAGTTCGCTTTTTGGAGCGGGTGCAGAAGGTGGTCCACAGTGATTCGCAAAGCCCGAGGAACCAAGGGTTTGTATTTAGTAGAATAGGCTTTGCGATTCAAAAGGGGATAGCGGCGCAGCTTGTTGCTCGCTTACCCATTATCCAGATGTAACTTGGTTTATTTCGTAATTATGAATGAAAAGTTGTGATTATAAAAAAAAAAAAAAATTATCACCCCTATCGATAATATTAACACGCTCTAATATATGTATGCATTAGGCCCTGAATCGTGCTGGTGGTAAAGTTGGGAACAAGGGCTCTGAGGCGGCTTTGACTGCTGTAAGTTGATTTTTATCTTATTACGATGTTAATATGTACTGAGATTTCAAGATTTCTGTTATGGATGAGGGGGGTGCGCACATACGCGTCTTACTTCATTTACAAAAGCTAACCTTTAAATTTTGTTATCCGTATTGCAGATTGAAATGGCATCTCTGTTCGAGCATCATCTGAAGGATTAATTGTTGCGTAACGGTCTAATCATGCAAGAGGAACATGCGAATCCTGTCATTTAAACTACTTATAGAGTCGATTATTGCTCTTTTTTGTTTGCAATTTTCCTGAAAAGATCTTAAAAAATATAGTATTGTGATTTTGTTGAGTGCATGACAGATTTCAACATATTAAAGTTGATGTTAGACCATGTGTAGTGGTAAGGGGTAAAATATAACGCCTCTGATTCTGATTGGTTCATGTGATAGCCGAGTCAGCATGGGGCTTGAAGTGAAAAATGGGTGTAGTGGTAGTGGGAAAAAGATGAACATTGGAAGAAGCTAGGTGTCAACATCCCATTGGTTGAGCTATGTGTTGCACAGCGTTATGTTGGTAACGCCCGGCCTTATTTTTGGAAAATAGCGCCCCGTAGCGGTGTGGGGGTGCTATTTTGAGATTTAACGCCACTCTCGCGCCGCACTACACACACTCTTACATTTGCAATGTCAACTTTGTAGGCCTGACTATTGTCCCACCTCGACTAAACAATATGCTCACTTGGTAATACATATACTTATGACCTGACTTGGTGAAACTGCCTAACTCAATTAACTGATCACCAACTTATAATTCAACTAACATCATGAGTAGAAGCATATATACAGTATAGACAAGGAGGTGGCTCAGGATTCGTCCAATTCCTTGAAGTTTAATGCACCCGCGGGATTCGTTGCTATTGTAGACAAGGAGGTGGCTCGGGCTCTCGTCGTATTTACATGTGGGGTTTCTCGGTTGGTTTCAGTACTTGTGACAATTGTGGGGTTTGTCGTATTTGTAGGAAAGACAAGAAATACATGTTTCTAGATTTACTCTATATGGGTTGACTGATTGATGATTTAAAAAAAAGCGAGAGAGAGAGAGAAAATTGGGGTGGCTTGGACTAAACACGCTTATATTGTTATTGTTGGGAAATGGTGAGCGAAAACCTGGGTTATGTGGTATTAATCGTTTAAAGATATTGATATTTAAGGTAAATTAATAAAATAAATTATTTTTTTAAGTTATCGGTGAAATACCATTTTCCAACGGTATAAAAAAAATAAGGGACCTACATTCTCTGGCGGAATGAAGGATGGAGCCCCCAGTGACGCCTAGGCAACGTTGTTGGGAGCACCATGGATATGATGTGGTGTGGGAGTGAGCCCATAGCATTTGGTCTTAAAACTCCTATTATGACTCTTGACAAACTACCAAAACAAAAGGGATAAATTCGGTTGAAGCAACAAGGTTGGTTTCGAACATGCAACATCGGATAACATCCCATGTTCTTTTGGAGTTTAGCTAGTTGTTTTTCGTCTTTTGAAATAAAAAGGGGGGATAAACTATAAAAGTTGTTTTTATAACGTCGAATAAAGGCCGGTCACCTGGGTACACTCAAAGGCAAAAGGTCACTCACGCCTATGATTGCAAACAACGTTGGTGACTCGGTCCATCACAAAATCTAGAAGAAACCCACCACCTAAAGACCCACTGTTCCTCGTGCATAACATTTTTTCAACGTACCTTAAAAAGATACTTCAATGTACGTACCTTAAGTAGGGGTGCAAACAAGTCGAGCCGAACCTTTAGGCTGATCTTGATTAACTTATGAGAGCTCGATAAATAAAAAAAAACTTTGTTTTAGGATCAAGCTCAGCTTGGATTCAGGCTCGAAAAAGCCCAACTCATTTCAAGTTTTTTATCAAGCCGATCTCAAGTAGCTCGTAAGCGGCTCGGGTCGTTGTATGAGGTGTCAAGCTCAAATAGGTAGTTGACCTTAGGTAAAGTGAGACTTGCAACTCTCAATTTCTCATCTAAACTCAAGACAAAAAGAAAATGGCTGCTGCTTCTGCATCTTCTGCGTCATCAATCGTTGTTCATCGACTTCATGAAAACACATCATCCTTATTATTATCATCAAAGGGTCTGCATCATCGTTCATCTTCTTTCTCTCTTCTTTATCCCCGTAACAACAACTCACCCACCACACCCCTCATCCAATTCAACCCAAAAGGTAACATCTTTGTTCTCCAAATCCCACATTCAATTCGTTCAATAAGTATTCATACTTATTATTCGTCTCTGTTACTGTTAGGTTTTGCAAACCCACCATTTGTAACGCCTGCAGAGAAGAAGAAGATATCACCGTTTCAAACACAAGCTGTTCGCCAGTTGACCGGTTTCTTGACCAAAGCTGAGGGCTTTCGTTTCGCCATTGTTAGCTTTCCATCTCTCTTTTTATTCTTTACCCAATTATTATTTTGATTATTATTATTATTAAAAAAAGAATTCTGATTAAAGATTTGGGGATTATTTTTAGTTCTTGTCTTCAGCATATGAAATTTATGTTATTTTGTTTACACAATATAATCTCACCCATAGCTATGCAGTTAACTCGGCCAATATATTAGTTATTGGTCATCAATGCACATAATTGTACAGGACCGAGATTATCGGAGATATTAGACCAATGTATCACCAATATTCTTGATATCAGTACCTTCCTTCTTAATTCTTCCATGCGTCTTTTTTCTTATTGCTGCTATTAGTGTTTTTAAGTCTTAATTGTTAATTGTTAGTGATAAATGTTGGTGTTAAATTGCTACAATTGTTAGTGTTTGCAAGTTGCAAAAGGTTAATTTGTTAAACGTCCCACTTACGGTGTGCGCATACAATGTATATATGTGTGGCCTTTGGGGGGCAAAAGTAAAGTTGCACTAGTTTTAACGTTATTTTACTAATTTCGTGAAAATAACGTTAAAAACGACGGACGGTTAATCATGCATCATTTGGTGGCGTGGATAGCCAAAAGACAAAGAGGTACATGCACCGATCGGGTTTGCCCCGATTGCTAAGTGTTATGTGCCTTATGTCCAAGGCTTGATACCAAACCACATCGAGCCGGGGGTCTCACTGGAAGCAGCCTCTCTATTCTTAGGGGTAGGGGTAAGGCTGTCTACATCTTACCCTCCTCAGACCCTACCTTAGCTTTGCTATAGGTGGGATCAACTGAGTATGATGATGATGATTCTGCATAGATATAAAAGTTACCGATTTTTTACCGCATCTGCATAGCCCATAGCCAAGCTATTGATAGGGTCTGTGGAGAATGGGATGTGGACAAGCCTTATCTGTATCCCAATGGATAAAAGGTTGCTTCCAGTGAGACCCCAGCTCCATAGCCACATCCAGCCATGAATGTCAGATGAAACATAAGTAGGCTCATAACTACTCTAGAAATAGCAGGAAAACATTAGGTACTAAAAATATTCTTTTGAGCAATGGGGTTGTTGCTTTCTTGTTGGTAAGCCATCCCGTTGTTGAAAAGAGTACGCAAGTAGGTTTGCCATCTCTGTCTTAATGTCATGTTCCTTGACTAAAACATGTCCATCGTCTCCCTTTATAGACGTCACTAGTCCTAAATTCTGCCTCCTACATACTCCCTACCTTGGTGATCTTGAACATATCATGCTCCCCCACCTTTATTGATACACAGAAATATAATTTTGACAGGGATGGTTTTATATATATTTATGGATAGCAAATGTTATAAGATTTTATTGTTATTATCAATTTTGGAGACATAGTTTATTTATTTAATCCTTGCTGGGATTTGAAAATTTTGCCAAGGAGTTCAACCTGGGTTCCTTTTGTAGCAGCAAATTATCTTTGCTTACACATATTTGTCAACTTCAATCTAAGCAGTTAATATCACCGATATATCCGCTATATCGGTCCGATATATCGGTTATCGGTCATCAACCGATATATTGATACCGATATTTTGACCGATATTTTCTACCGATATTATCGGTGATATTGACCGATATTTGACCGATATCTTATCGATATTTGACCGATATATCACCGATATTCCCGATATCGGTATCTTTCTTATTAGTTCTTCTATTTGTCTTGCTTCTTATTGATGCTGTTAGTGTTTTAAGTCTTAATTGTTAATTGAAAGTGTTAAATATTAGTGTTTAAAGTCTTAATAAGTTCCTACCTGCTACAATTGTTATTGTTTTGCATGTTGCAAGAGGTCAATTTGTTAATTGTAGGAGATTATATTTAATTGTTAGTGTTAAATCTCTATATATATTGATTTTGCATGATATAAAATTACCGATATCCCACCGATATCTCACCGCGGAAACCGATATATCAAATATCGGTCCTCGACCGATAACCGATATTTTCCGACATTAACTGCTTAGACTTCAATTCAAAGTTGTCAACAGAAAAACATCAGCTTTTTAGATCTATGAGATGTTTTAGCTTGCAGAGTGTTCTTTTGGTTGGTAATCCACATTCATGATTCAAGGAGTAGTTTATAACAGAGAACTCTAGCTTGTTTTGTATATTTAATGATGTCATTTCTTGGAAAGTAGTAACTGTGGTCACATTCTGTGGATTATTCACAATTTATCTTTAATTAAACTAAAAGATCATGTATACTTTACTACTGCTTTTTTTTTTTTTTTTTTTAAATTTTGTTATATGTCACATAGGTAGTTGCAAGGTTCAATGAAATTGTCACAAGGCCTTTGTTGGAGGGTGCTTTGGACACATTTAAGAAATATTCAGTAAGGGAAGAAGACATTGATGTATGTAATATTTTCCTTTACGTATACTTCTTGTTTTCTTTTTTAGTTTTTATATACGCCGTGGGCTATAACTGAGATGCAACGTGTCAAACACAAGCTGCTAATGGTTGGTTTAACTGTTTATGCTCTCAAGTATATTGTGACTTAAGTCACTTAACATTATTGTGTTTTAAATTATTAGGTCTTGTGGGTTCCTGGTAGTTTTGAGATCGGGTTGGTTGCTCAAAAGCTTGGACAATCAGGGAAATACCACGCAATCCTGTGTATTGGAGCTGTGGTAATATTATTATTCCCAACTTATATATGATATGGCTATAAGTGGATAAATGTGAGAACCACATAAACACTTGCTTTTAACAATGATAAAAACAGTAAAGCACCGTGACCCTTAGACGGTTGTTCAATGCATAACCAACTTTAAGTTGAGAACTATGAGAACCACATAAAAACTTGTACACATTGCTTTAACAGTGCTACAGAAGGCGGTTATGTAACTTCATAACCCACTCTCTTGCACTACATATAAGTGGTTAAGCGGTTCTCTACTTATAAATTGGTTCTGTACTGAAAGCGCCCTAATGACTGCTGACCTTGATCAATTTACAACTGTGATTTTGTGTAATTGGTCAAACTTATTAGCAGTAGCAACATATGTCTATCAAATGCCTGCTTGATATCGATGTCTAAATGCATATAACTACATATGTTTTCCAGGTAAGAGGTGATACTACTCACTATGATGCTGTTGCTAATACAGCTGCATCTGGAGTCCTTTCAGCTGGCATTAATTCAGGTTTGATTTACATTTTTTATTTGAAGACTAATGAATTTTATTAAAATTTTGCCTGAGCTTGATTTCATATTATTCAATTGCAACGTTTTAGGCGTTCCTTGCATATTTGGAGTCTTGACATGTGAAGACATGGATCAGGTATATTTATAATCATCTTTGTTAATTTATCAAGCCCCACTTACGGCTGTGCGCATATAATGTATATATGTGTGGCCCTAGGGGGCAAAAGTAAAGTTGCACTAATTTTAACGTTATTTTACTAATTTCGTGAAAATAACATTAAAAATGACAGACGGTTAATCATGCATCGGGTGTTGATGTTGATGGCCAAAAGACAAGGGGGTACATGCACCAATCGGGCATGTCCCGATTGCTAAGTGTTATGTGCCTTATGTCTAAGGCTTGATACAAAAGTAACAAAATCACTATTGAGCCGGGGGGTCTCACTAGCAGCCTCTCTATTCCCACAGGGTAGAGGTAAGGCTGTCTACGTCTTACCCTCCTCAAACCTTACCTTAGCTTTTGCTATTGGTGGGATTAACTGACTATGATGATGATTTGTTAATTTATCAGGACCTAAACTCCGAAAGGGATTCCTAGTAATCCTATCAAGTTTATCTTATCTTTTTTTTTTTTTAATCCAAATCTTTATTTTTTTAGGGTTTGTATTGCATTTGACTCTTTTATCTTATTTATTTACCTTATTCAGTTATCACCTCTATTGATTTTAAATAAGCTCTACATATATGTATGTGTATTAGGCCCTGAATCGTGCTGGTGGTAAAGCAGGGAACAAGGGCTCTGAGGCAGCTTTGACTGCTGTAAGTTGACTTTGTCTTATTAAGATGTTATTGTGTACTTCCAGATTTTTTCATGGTCATGCTAAATCCTAGTTCATCTTTCATTAGTGTATATCTTTTTGTATTCAAAATTTTTTATGCTAATTTTCTTTTTGCAAAGGAAAAAGGAACAAAAGGTAAAATATAAAAGAGATAATGAATATATAAACCGAAAAAATAATAGCTAATTAAGTGATTGAATATATTACTTCCTCTAGGGTGTTTTAAGTTAATGATCTATCATGTTTTATAGTTGAGTAGTGTTTAATGTGGTGTGATTTGGTCCCATCTTCCTTAGATTAAGGTTAAGGATTATTAGGGAGGGTTTGGTTGTATCATACTATCATGGCGTGGTTCTAGGAGCTTAGGCTTTTTCTTACACAGGGTGACTTGTATTTGGGTGTTTATGGGTTATGTTGTTTTTTGATGGTATATATACTTTTGTTTTACTACGTGACGCTTTCAATGTTCCTCTAATTCCAGTAGATCTTTACTACTTTTCTAGTGTTGTTTGCTAATCGATTGTGTGTTGTGGAGCCGAGGGTCTCTCTGGAAGCAGCCTCTCTATCCGCAAGGATAGGGGTAAGGTTTGCCTACATCTCACCCTCCTCAGACCCTACTCCTAGCTTTGCTAATTATGGGATTTACTGGGTAAGGTGGTTGTTGTTGTTGTTCCTTAGACTGTTAAGTATCAGCTTTTATCTGAGAGTTTCGAGACTTGGTTCTCTTAGTTTTTTTTAAGAAATTAGAGGTGCAAAACGGGTGGGGTGGGTGATGGGTTAGACGGGTAAGGTAACTTTGGGTCTTTTTTGGTACTTGACTCCCGTATCATTTTTAGAAATCTGTGGGTGGCAAAATGGGTGGTTTTGTATTCTGGTACTGGGTCAAAAGAGGTTTGTAAGTTTCGGTATGGGTTGGATTTGGTTAAACTAACTTTTTTTGTCCATTTTATTAAAAAATAGTTATTATGTTAGGTATGATTGCAAACATTGTGATACAGGAGCTTCAGAGATTAAATTATCTTTTATTTGAATTTTGAAATTCCCGATTGATCACATTTATCCTGGGCTATGTATTAAGAACTAGGATTCAATTGTTACGGGACTTTTGATATTTTGATAAACATTGTTAGTTTAAGCCTTCTATCTCAAATCATTCGGTTCGACATTTAAATAAAATCATTAGTTTTCTTGAGCCATTTGATTGCTATTCGAAACTGCATCACATTGTATCATTGATTCATTTAAGGTTTTGCTCTGATTCTTGAACCATTAGAGATAAGACATGCTCTTTGACCCACTTAGTAATAAATGGGTCAAACCACCTCCATATTAAAAATCAGAAAAATTTAGGAATTTACCATCATTAATATCTTCTGTTATTGTAGTAAACTAAGATTTTATCTTTAATACTCTTTCTTGAAATTGTGGTAAAACATGAAATTCAAGAAATGATGAACCTAGAGCTCCAATGGATTGTATGATTGAATATTCCTTGTAATCTGATGCATAGTTTATGCTGACAAGATAAATTGGGAATAAAGTTTGTGTGTGCGCGTTTTATTTCAGTCACAGAATTTAACGTTTAGATTTTCTTCCAATATGTTTACTGAAATCTTTATCTGTATTGCAGATTGAAATGGCATCTCTGTTCGAGCATCATCTGAAGGATTAATTGTTGCGTAACGGTCTAATCATGCAGGAGGAACATGCGAATCCTGTCATTTAAACTACTTATAGAGTTAATCCTCTTTTTTGCTCTCTTGCATGAAAAAAATCAAAAAAGAAAAAAAAAATAGTCTTGTAGTTTTGTTGAGTACATGACAGATTTCAACATAATAATGGTGAGAATCAATTGACAAACTTGAGATGGATGTTGATGTAAGCAATTAGACAGTTCTTTGCCACATTTCAGTCATTGTATCACTTCATCATGATTATCATACTTATCATTTCGTTATCGTTTATTAATTCTGGGCTGGAAGTATTCAAGAAATTATCTTTTTTTCTTTTTGAAACGGATCTCGACTATGGCTGTTTTAAGTACTTATTCATATCAGGTCTAAGAGACCATCCGCAATGTGGAAGATCATGGGGTCAGGAACGCCTACATGACATGTAGGGTTGTTTAGCGAGTTGAGTCGGGTCAACTTCAGCTTAGACCTGACGTGAAACGAGTCAGCTTGGCTAGACTCATTTACTCTTGACGAGTTAAAATTTGAGGTTGAGCTTGATTCATAGAATACTAGAGCCAGCTTGTTTAAATTAAAGTTAACATTTATATTTTAATAATAATTTGGTTTAATAACTTTCTGTCATATTTTGATATCAATTGTCCAACAACTACTTGGTGGGTACTATGGAAATTTCGTAATGAAAATGTTTTCAAAGAGACTTCAACAAGCCTAATGAAAGTATTTCTGATTATATAGTTTTTATTTTTTATTTTTGTTAAGAATAACTTTCATTAAACCACGAAGCCAAGACAAGCTATCTCCAATGCGGAAATAGCAAGCCGAAAACCACAAAAACAAACATCCACTGTTACATTAAATCAAAATTACACCATCTATCTCAATCCACCACTCCTTGTTTGAACCTATACTTGTACCATAGAAATCCCAAGATCTTGATATCGGCAATAATGTCCACCACATTTGGCTCCTTACACGAGAAAACGTTGTCGTTCCTAGCCCTCCACAAGATCCAGCACGCAATTATAATCACCCCGTGACAGGGGCGGACCTAGCTCATTGCTAGGGACCGCGCCCGCTGCTACTCAACTTCGCGCGCGTAGTGGAATTTTTTTCGTTTTTTTTTACGATTTTTCGAAAACGTTACTACTAAAATGAAATTTACGTTGCTACTAAAATTTAATAAACGTTATTAACTTACTACTAAATGAAAATTATACGTTACTCAGATAAATATTTATCGAATCCGACTAATAATAACCAAAAAAAAAAAATAAATAAATAAATAACTAATCTAATTATAATAATAACCCACCCATTAAACCCAAGTTCACCATTCACCAACAAGCCACCCTACCCCCCCCCCCCCCCCCCCTTTAATCCAAGTCCAACAACAACAAGCCCACCCCAAGTCCCCAACCCACTTCACCTTCACAAAACCAAAAAAAAAAAAACCTTCTGTTCTTTTTCACGCAGCCAAAGAGCAAAGCAGAGCAGTTCCCAAATGATTTGGATCATATATATAATAGGAGAAAGAAGCTGCTAAATAAAGACAAAAGGATATGAAATTCCTTGCAATGATAATCGATCACCTCGAAGGTCCTGATCAACAAATGTACAAAGAAATTAAAGCATAAATAAGGCAAAAATGTAATATGTAGTATATTTTTTTATTTATGCTTTTAATATTTTTTTAATGTTATGGTTTAACATGATGTTTTTTTATTTACTTTATTTGTTTATATTAATTAGAAATAAAAAAAAATCGTCACTTGGCAGCCACTACGGGTTCACCGATCACGCCACTACCACCCTGTGTATTTTTTTTACTTGGAGAGCAAATTCACCTTAGATTAGACCATGTGTAATCATAACCAAATTGGGGCGTTTTTGGGGCACAAAACGCCTCCAAAGGAATTGCACACCACCCCCACCTAAGGAATTGGGGCGTTTTTTAGGCGGGGAAAAAAGCATGGTGTGGAAAATTCGATTTGGCCAATGAGATTCAAAGTGTTATTAAATAAAAAAAATAATTAATATTAAATGATTAGATGCTCCGTGAAAATTTTCACCTTACCACTATACCCCCACGTTAATTTGAATCCCTTAATGATCCCACATGCCACGTGTCAATTAAGGCCTCATGGTTTTGAAATTTTTCACCTTACCATTACACATAGGGGTGCAAACGAGCCGAGCAGCTCGCGAGCTACTCGAGCTCGGCTCGGCAAAAGGCTCGAAACGAGCCGAGCTTTATCGAGCTCGAGCCGAGCTTGAGCCTAAACCAAAGCTCGTTTATTTATCGAGCTCGAGCTCGAGCCTAGCATGTGAAGCTCGTTAGGCTCGTCGAGCCTTATCGAGCCTAGTATAATATTAGTTTTTTGAATATTTAATAATATTTAGCATTCATTTAAAGTTGTTTAATAAACGAGCCCTGAGCTCGAGCTTCACTTATCGAGCTCACGAGCCTAAATGAACTATTATTTATACTATTTTTATTTAACATATTAACTAATAAATACTAAACGAGCCGAGCCCGAGCCGAGCTCGAGCTCGATCTCGAGCCCGAGCCGAGCTCGAGCTCGATCTCGAGCTCGAGCTTTTATAACTTAATCGAGCTCGAGTTCGAGCCTGGTCGAGCTCGGGCTCGGCTCGGCTCGTTTACACCCCTAATTACACAGTCTAAGGTAAATGTCTCCATGCCTTTTTTAAAACATCATGACCACACCGTGTAGTTTAAATAATGTATAAGGTTCTGTTTGTTTTCCAAGATGATGTAAAGTGACTGTTTATCTTCCAGATGCTTTAAAAGGCCGTTTGTTTTCTAAGATAGTTATAACTATCTCCAATGGGACTGATAGATATTAGTTCAACATCAAGTGAGTGGGATATAGAACAAGCGGTTGATGATGATGAGAGACATACTTATCAAGCAGCATTACAAGTATTGATTGCTTTATCTCTAAATATATATTGAAAACTAGGAAATAATTTTTTGTTGTTTGTGTTCTAGTTAGCTACATGTTTCAAATCTTTCTTTTTCTCAGTATTAATGAAGGTGTAATATATTATATATTTCAGTTAAAGGAGTGATTACATGATATGGAATAATCAGAATCAGATAGTTAAGTAATGGGTATTTTATTTCAGGATTTAAATCAACCCTTAACGGAAGCAAATTTACCTGATGGTCTTCTGTCAGTCTCTCTTTTAAGACACCAGGTTTTTTTGTACACATATGTACAAAGGTTTTATTTTGCTTTACTATAGTGTGTGTGTGCGCGCGCGCTAATATGTTTTGGTTGCATGTGTTTTGATTATATTCTTCTAGAGAATTGCATTGGCGTGGATGATTCAGAAGGAACTAAATGTGGCTTGTGCTGGTGGAATTTTAGCCGATGAAGAGGTTACTACTTACTAGCTTGTAAAGTGTAGTTAGAGGCTGCAATGTGTGTGTAATTTGGGTTATATTCTGATCTCTAATGGGTCATATACATTAAGCTAATTTTTTGATAAAAAAGAACCGCTTAATAATATTTAATAATGTAATTGTGTAGTATCATAATCACTTAGGCTGAATGGTGTGGAGCCGGCATAGGGCCGGCATGCCCACACCGGACCAGCGTACACCGCCCCCCTATGCCGGCAACGGCATGACCATCAACGAGCTGCCGGGCTTGCCGTGCCTCTTTTGCTTCTTTTTGACCGTTCAACGGTCGGATTTATTAAAAAAAAAAAAAACCTCGTTCGCCGGAGAAGAAGGTGGACGTCGCCGGAGGAGAAGGAGTGGCCGCCGGAGACGTGTCGCAGAAGATGGAGGCCCGTCGTTCCACACCCCAGGCCCGGCACTCGGACAAGGGGGAGGCCCGTCGTTGACATGGCGGTTGACGTGGAGACGGGGCATCCTTGCCGGTGCTCAACCACACCATTCAGCCTTATTGGATTAGTATTTATAAAATTTTAGAATGTGGGTCTGCTGAAACCTTTTTTGTGACAAAAAAAAAATACTTTATACATTGGACAACGTATTTACTTGCATCTTTCATATGCTATGTATGATTTACTTATGTTGCATCTCGCTCCATAGGGCCTTGGTAAGAAACTTTCAATGATTGCGCTTATACAAAATCACAGAGTTTCACTAAAACCAAAATCAGATTGTTCTCACAATTCAAAAGCTAAAGCCCGTAGCTCAACACAACGGTTTAGCAATTGTGGACTTGTAGCAGGATCATTGATTGTGTGCCCCGCAAGTGCGTTAAGTCAGTGGACCCGCGAACTTGATGAAAAAGTTGCAGAAGAGGCTAAGCTTGAAGTTCTAGTATATCATGGTGGCAATAGGACCAAAGATCCTGCTGAGCTGGCGAGATATGATGTAGTCCTCACAACATATGCCACTGTGTCAAAAGAAGTCCCCGATAAAGTTGCAGAAGATGAAGATGACGATGATGATAGGCCACTAGCTTATAAGATGAGAAAAAAAAATTCTGGAAAGGAAAAGAAGGGTAATAAAGGAACTGACGGTTCTGCCATTGATCGTAGTGGTACACTTGCTAAAGTGATTTGGTTAAGGGTGATATTAGATGAAGCTGAGACGATTAAAAATAGCAGAACACAGATGTCTAAATCGTGTTGTGGTCTTAGGGCTAGAAAAAGGTGGTGCTTATCCAGAACAACTATTGAGACCAATATTGATGAGCTGTTTAGTTATTTCAGATTTCTGAAAATTGATCCGTATGCCAATTATAACTCTTTCTATTGTCATATAAAGATCCCGATAGCAAGAAACCCAATGCAGTGTTGTTTGAAACTTCAAGCGGTGTTGAAGGCAATAATGCTTCGTCGGACAAAAGGTACATATTTTGCATATGCCTGTTCTTGTCACTTAAATAAATCACCTTATTAATAGGCACTTTTATATTTACGAAATTAAAAAAAATCAGAAAATATTGTACTTGTATCTGGTTTAGGTTTACCAATGAAGTTCTGTTAGTCATTTAGTTAAAACAATTCTTTTAAAAGGTCATACCATAAAATGCTTAAGAATAAAATTCTTAAGCTGTTTAATGAGGAATTGGATAACCAGTTTCAGTTTTCTGGCAGACATTTTGATTGATGATGAGCCAGTTGTTAAGTTACCTCCAAAAACAGTTAACTTAGGCCCAGTTGACTTTTCACATGAAGAACGAGCTTTCTATCAGAAGCTTGAGGCTGAATCACGCTCACAATTTAAGGTTGTTTTGCTTCTGTGCTTATTTTGTTAACATCTGTATATTTGTAATTTTGTATGTTCTTTTTAGATTGAATTTAAAACTTGACCAATGTATAACAATCAAAGTGAAAATATCCTTTTGATGCGTTTGCGGCTTCGGCAAATTATGAGAATTAGATTTTAAACTAGTAATACTCTTTTGCAGACGTATGCAGATGCAGGTACCATAAGTGAAAATTATGAAAATATCCTTTTGATGCTTTTGCGGCTTCGGCAAGCTTGTGACCACCCATTGCTGGTGAAGGGATTTAGTTCAGACTCTGTCAATACGCCTTCTTCAAGAGTGGCAAAGAATCTCCCTAGATATATGCAAGCCTATTTGTTAAACCTTTTGGAAACTCTCCACATATGTTGCTTGTGTAGCGTGAGTTTCGTTGGCCTTCAATATCTTTTGTCTTTCTTAACTGAGTATAAAATGGTACTGAAACTCCCAAACATATGCTTCTGTTTTAAGTTTTGATCATTTAAGTAACTAACGATCAAATGACATAATGTAAATTTATTATATAGTGTTAGAGCGTTCTCATCCGAGTTCTTATTCATATCCGTATGATTAAACTAAAAAAACATTTACTTTATCATAATAGATTTAAAAAAATCCCCAACATCCGATCCATATATATATAATCCATATATTATAAGAATAAGGAAAAGCACAAGGAATAGGATGAAGTGTGTAATTTGGAGGGTTTTTTAACTTTACCTTAAAACATAAGGACAATGCATGATTTACCAATTCGGATGTGAATGCTCAGTGTTCGATTAAAAGGGGCGAACCTTGGAGCAAAGGTAAGATTTCTGCCTTGTTGCATAGAGGTTACAGTCGTGGAAACAGCCTCTTGTAAAAATGCGTGGTAGGAGTAGGATGCGTACATCAGGCCCAACTTGCCTCTTGCAGAAATCAGTTTATCAAAACACTAAAAACTGAATCGTGGCTGAATATTTTACAGGATCCACCGGAAGATGCAGTTGTTACCCTTTGTGGACATGTATTCTGTTATCAGTGTGTATCCGAATACTTAACAGGGGATGGTAACACATGTCCATCACCAAAATGCAAAAGCCCGGTTGGTCCGGATGTGGTATTTGACAAAACCACATTAAGGAACTCTATTTCTGATGATAATGGTGCCAACTCATCAAGAATTGATGAGAAATCTATAGTTTTTCAGCAAGATTATTGTCACACCCTCAAAATCCACTTGCGGAGTTTTACCGCGAGGCGCATGACAAACCAGGATCCAAACCAACGATCACAATAAACAAGTCTAAATGTAATTAATGCAATACCAAAACATAGTTTTAAAATCCCGTTTACAGCGGAAGCTTATTCAAAATAAAGTTCAACATAATTAACCAAAGTTCAATGTTTATGAAATCATGCAACTCTATCTAGACGCCGTGCAGACGCGTGCGCCCTAGTTCCATGTGCTACCTTAGCGACCTGAGAAAACATGTAAAAGTTTACGTCAGCACAAAAATGCTGGTGAGTTTACAGGTTTGCAGTTCAAATACCAAGTTCACCTGTCCATACTATAACAAATAGAAAACCAGTATACGCTAGCTAGGCGTACGTTTTGTTACTACCACGATTGGAAAACCATTACTAACTCGAATACCAGTTTGTGCCCGAATAGTTCCAAATGTTCCTGTTGTTCCTGTTTGAGACAATATGCACTCGCCCGGCCCTCCAAGCCGACGAGCGGGGTTGGTCACTCCCAATAGCGCTATTCACATTTCCCCGTTGTGCAAACCCGCACATTCATGGTTCCCCCCGGGACTTCCAAAGATCGTGTAGTATACGTTAGAACCCATAGTATGACAGAATTTACCAAACAATCGTTTTAACACATGTTTCCTCCCCCGAAAGTATAAAACCAGTTTAAAAGAGGGGCCGTAAACTCACCTTAAGTTGCTTTACTCCTAATCCCGAGTAAACTCAGCTGCTATGTTAGTCCCGTACAGTGGCGACCTAACATACGACAGTTACAAGTACTTAGACTAATAACCCGCAGGTTAATTAGTCCCTAGATGTCCAGACCATAACCAAGTTCGTTTGAAAAACACCGTGACTGTTTAACTGACCCAAAGTACAAGACTCGACATCCCATTGGTGACCCGAGACTCCCCGTGTTATGTTTACGCTCCAAAACATACAATAACGCAAGTATACTTAACATACGTTAGCACACAACAAATTATAGCACCTAGTTCACGTATCACCGAAATACATCCAAATATATGTTACCAAGTTATTAGACATGTTACGAGGTTCCTAGCATGTTACTACATGTCAAATCGGGTCTCGGAATGCTAATTTACACTTACAGCAGCAGTACACGCGATTAGGAAAAGTCAACTAGCATTTAGGTTGGTCAACTAGCAATTAGGAATCCTAATCGCATGAATTACTAGCATTTAGGGCTATACCACATGTAACTACTAGCATTTAGGGCTATACCACATGTAACTACTAGCAATTAGGGCTATACCACATGTAAAACTAGCAATTAGGGCTAATCACATGAAGTTACTAGCAATTGGGGCTAATCACATGAACTTACTAGCAATTGGGGCTAATCACATGAACTTACTAGCAATTGGGGCTAATCACATGAAGTTATAGGCGATTGGGGCTAATCACATGATATTATTGGCGATTAGCACCCCAATCGCATGAGTTACAGGCGATTAGCATTGCTACTCGCCTGTAACCATGCTGTTCCGGTTTTTCGCGCGTTTAACGCTCCAAATCAGATCCAGAGCGTGTGTAACTACCCAATATCATCCCAAACACTATCCTAAGCATGTTTAACCCAAAACCCTTCGTTCATCCTCGTAAAATCAGTCCTGCATGCAACCAAAGCAATCCAAACACATACACATAGCATGCAACATTCAATTAACGCATGTAATCATAACCCTATTATCCAATTACTGAGATTTCTATCATCATACTAACAATATTTATTCTGACCTAGCATGATAACACATCAAATCATCATCAAGAATCATAAAAATCCTATCTTTCTAATCATACACACCCATAACGCATGTATATTAGTTATAATCCGATTAACAACCATTATTGACGATTTTCAGAAAGCTTTTTCGTTTATGAACAGGTCTGGACCATTAGGGATTTATTAAAAACGTTTACAAAGTGTTATGGATGAGAATCAAACCTTGGAATTGTAAAAGGATGATGGTTAGACCTTGAAACCTTGTGTTTTTGATCAAAATCGCCTTCCAGAGGTTGTTTAAGTGTTTGGGGCGGTTATGGGACGACTAGGGTTTGTCTAATTGAGTTTAGGAGGTTAAGTATGGTATTTATAGGCGTTTCTAGTCGTCCAGCCCGTTCCATGCGATTGTGCAGGTTTATACGCGATTAGGAATCCTAATCGCGTGAACAGTAACGCGATTGGGCCTAATCGCATGAACAGTCATGCGATTAGCCCCAGTCGCACCATATGAATCCCAGTCACACCATATGAACCCCAGTCACACCACATGATTCCCAGTCACACCACATGATTCCCAGTCACACCACATGAACCCCGTTTTAACATATGTTAACACATATTAATGTACCGACAAGTCATATAATGATTGTAAACACATAACACAAGTAAATACACATATTCACACTCGTTCACCAATTCCCGGGACTCGAGACTCGTATGTTCCGTATGCCCTGACGATCCTACCGATCGTCACCGTTTGTACACTTGGTTAAGGACTGACATCTAACGAACCTCTAGACCAACATCCAATGATCTTCTAGACTAACCAATAGTTCCCGAACCATAACCCGACTTAACTAACCCAGTTAAGTACAATATACGCGTGACTCGCTAAGGTAGACTTTCATCTAGACAACGTTGTTAACCCGAATTTGCCAGGTGTCACAATTATATTTCTTCTAAGATTAAAGCTACACTTGAGAGTATTCAGTCGAATTGCAGATCAAAAAGCTCAGACTTAAGTGGCTGCAATGGTGATGCATCTTCGAGTTTGGGTGATGAAGGACCAATAAAAGCGGTTGTGCTTTTCCAGTGGACAAGAATGTTGGATCTTTTTGAAATGTCACTTAATCAGTATCTTATTGAATATAGAAGACTTGATGGCTCAATGTCTTTGTCTTCAAGGGACCGCGCTGTTAAGCAATTCAACACTGATCCTGAGGTGCAGTACCTACTCTTTGTAATTACTAAAAAGCAGAAAATTTGAAGTATAAAGGGTCTAAATTTTGATGGTTCTGTTCTGGCATAAACATTGGTTACCTTTATGTGCTATCAGCCCCTTTTTTCAACAACTTAACATTGATTTTTCTTGTAGAAAGGAATGGTTCAATTGCTTTCATTACAATAATGCCTTTACATATATACAAGATGCCTTCCCTTATTTATGGGAAGGAATAATTACAATAATAATGACAATTGATGAGCATAAATGTATTGCTAAATATATAGTCTATTACACCCCCGCAGTCGAAGCAGGAGGTGGACGGATGTTGAGACTGGAGCGGAAGTCATCAAAAAGAACTCGTGGTAGGCCTTTAGTGAATATGTCAGCAACCTGCAGTCGGGTCGGGGTGTGCAAAATCCGAATGGTGCCACGTTGTACGTGTTCACGAACAAAGTGTATGTCAAGTTCAATGTGTTTTGTCCGTTGGTGCTGAACTGGATTATTTGACAAGTAGATGGCACTTATATTATCACAGTAAACCAAGGTGGCTGTGGATAGAGGTCGACGTAGCTCTAGGAGAAGATTGCGAATCCAACATATATCAGCAACCACATTAGCTACAGCACGATATTCGGCTTCTGCACTGGAACGGGAGATTGTCGTCTGACGCTTGGACGACCAAGATAAAAGATTTGAACCCATGTAAACGTAGTATCCAGAAGTTGACCTGCGTGTATTGGGGCACCCTGCCCAGTCTGCATCAGTGTAGGCTCGTAAAGATTTGGAAGAGGAGGATGATAGCGTGAGGCCATGTGTGGCAGTACCCTGAATATATATGATTATACGCTTCAAGGCGTTCCAGTGATCAGTGGTTGGATTATGCATGTGTATACAGATTTGTTGCACTGCATAACTGATGTCGGGTCTTGTGAAGGTGAGATATTGAAGTGCACCTGCAAGGCTCCTGTAGAGTGTGGGATTATCAAATGGTGCACTAGTGTTGGCACCGAGTTTTGGTTTGGTGTCGACTGGAGTTGCCACAGGATTACAGTTTTCCATACCTGCCCGACTGACTATATCCAGAGCATAGGAATGCTGAGATAAAAACATAGAATTTCCTGACCGAGTGACAGAAATGCCCAAGAAGTAACTGAGTGGTCCAAGATCTTTCACAGCAAATTCAGCCGCGAGGCTGCCCATGAGTTTTAACCTAAGAGCATCTGAAGATGTAGTAAGGATTATATCATCAACATAAATCAACAAGTAAGCGATGTCACCCCCGTGATGATAAGTAAAAAGGGAGTTGTCACATTTGCTTTGCACAAAACCAATGGATGTGACAAAGTCTGTAAAGCGTTGGTACCAAGCCCGTGGTGCTTGTTTAAGTCCATAAAGGGACTTCTTAAGACGATAAACATGATCTGGATAGTCCCGATGTCGAAACCCCATTGGTTGATACATATACAATGTCTCAGTAAGGTTACCATGAAGAAATGCATTGGTAACATCTAGCTGATGAATAGACCAAGATTGTGAGAGGGCCAAAGTTAAAACTGTACGAATGGTAGCCGGTTTGACAACCGGGCTAAAAGTTTCCCCACAATCGACACCAACTTCCTGGTTTCGCCCGTCACAAACCAACCGAGCCTTGTACCATTCAAGAGTGTCATCAAACCTGTATTTATGACGAAAAAGCCACATGCTACAAATAATATGCATATCAGGATGTCTCGGGACAAGTTCCCAAGTCTTGTTTTTAATTAAAGCATTAAATTCGTTATTCATGGCGTTATGCCACTCCGGACTAGACAAGGAGTCTTTGGGATTTTTGGGGATGGGTGTAATGGTTGTGTTGGAGAGATTAAAAATGGTCTTGGGTTTGGAAATGCCGGTCATGGATCGGGTGATAATTGTGTGGGTGGGTGGTGGCGGCGGTGGGATTGGTATTGGGCTGGGAATATGGGTCGGAGTGGAGAGGGGAGTTGATTGGGCCTGGTCTGCTGGTGGGTAGGTGTGGGCTGGAGGGGAAGCGGGCTGGACTGGGTTGGTGGGTGAGTGGGCCGTAGATGTGTGTGGAGGATAGGAGGGTTGTGGGGTAGGCGATGGGGATGTAGGCGGGCTGGGAAAGCTGTGGGTCGATGGGCTGTGGGCCGATGGGTTGGTGATGTTTGGGGAGGTGGGTGATAAGGGGGTCGGTTGGTTGGGGTGCACAGAGGTGGGGGTATATAGCGTTGGATGGATTGTATCATCTAGGAAGGTGTAGGTGTTGGGTTTTGGTTTGTGGGTTTTAGCAAATGGAAAGATTGTTTCGTCAAAAATGACATGACGATTTATGGTGATGGTGCGGGTTTTGAGATCCAGCCATTTGTAACCCCGGTGGTTCGACGGGTACCCAAGAAAAACATAAGGGTATGATCGGTAGGCTAGTTTGTGGATTGATGTGTGTGGGATAAGAGGGTAGCACAAGGAACCGAACACACGAAGGTGGTCGTATGCGGGCATGCAGTTATATAGTCTTTGGGTGGGTGTTTGAAAATTATGTATTTTGGTGGGAATGATGTTTAGAAGGTAGGTGGTTGTTTCGAGGGCATGGTGCCAATAGGTATTCGGGGTTGAGGAGTGGGCTAAGATGGTGCGCATGAGGTTATTTATGGTGCGGATTTTACGTTCGTCTTTGCCATTTTGGGATGAGGTATGAGGGCACGAAAAACGAAAGTGCATGCCATTAAGATTACAATAATTATGAAATTGGTTGTTGGCATACTCTCGTCCGTTATCACATTGAAACTGTTTAATTTTGGTATTAAATTGGGTTTGGACAAAGGTGGTAAATTTGGTAAACATGGCAAAGACATCAGATTTATGGCAAATTGGATATGTCCATAAAAAATTGGTAAAATCATCCAAAAATAACACATAATAACGGTGACCCCCATTGGAAATAATAGGGGATGTCCAAACAACACTGTGAACAAGATCGAAAGGCATAGACGTACTTGTATTAGAAGAAATAAAAGGTAGTTTAGTTTGTTTTCCAAAAATACAAGCAGTGCAAACTTTATTATTTGAAGAACCACAAGAAATAAAACGAGAACTTTTTAAAGTTTGTAAAATGGCAGGGCCTGGGTGGCCGAGCCTTTGATGCCATATGTCTTGAGAAATTGCTACAAAAGTGGACGCAGACTGAAGAGGAGTGATGTTGGATGGGCTGAGTGTGTAAAGATCCCCCAAGCTATTGCACCGTAGGATAGGTTTCCTGGTCTGGAGGTCCTTCACAGTAAAACCATAAGGGTCAAATTCAACAGTTAATTGATTGTCAGTGGTAAACCGACAAACAGAGATAAGATTTTTTACTAAATTAGGGGCATAAAGGACATTTTTTAGTTTAAAGGGCGGGAATGGTGGGGGTAAGGTAATGTCGCCTTGGCCTAAGACCGGAATGGTTTTGCCATTCCTAACAATTATGTTTCGAATAATGCTAGAATTAAAAATAGACTGAAACATGTTAGCCTGAGGAGACATTGTACCTGACGCGCCGGTATCCATTGTCCAAGATGAATCATTTTGATGAAGAGCCAAGTTGTACAGGGCCTGTGCAATATCAGTTGGAGAATAGCCCGTGTTGTATGAGTGGGCCGAGTTTCGGTTGTTGGGTTTAGAGCCCAAAGGGCCGGGTCCAGTAGTGGGTGCGGGTGTTGATGGGCTCGAGTGGGTGGGGTTTATTGGGTTTGAAGGGTATGGGCATGGAGGGAAAGCCCATTGGGCCAAGGTGATGGTGGTGTTGGCTGAGTCTGAGGAGACGACCATGGTGCGGGCGGCCAAAAGGAAGTGGGATAATTATGGGTTTGTTGATAGCGTCCCCGGCCATAGGAGAAGCGTCCGCGACCGCGTCCACGACCCCGGTCAGCCGAGTCCGAACGAGATGAGGGGCAGTTTTCAGTGGGAGAAGGGTGTTGTGTGGTGGTGTGTAGGGCTGTACCGGCGGCCTGGGAAGAGAGTTGGGCTTGATTATTTTTCTGATCATCAACCTGGCATAGGCTGGAGCGGACACTGTAAAAATCGGGTAGTGGTTTGGTGTTTTGTAACATAAGGGAAATACTTTCGTGTTGGCCCGTCCAGCCGGTTAGGAATTGTAAAACAAGTTGGTTTTCGGTTATGGGGGCACCAAGGCTAGTAAGTTGGTCATATAATAATTTCATGGCTTGGCAATAGGCGGATATGTTTGGGAATTGTTCAAGGCGGGTGTGGAAAAGTTTGTTTTGAAGGTTGATGGTACGAGCCGCTTGGTTATCTAGAAAAATATTTTTGAGTCTGCACCAAGCGTCGTAGGCGGTGGTATTTTTTATCATAATGGTATGGACCAAGTCTTGCGAAATGGTGCCGTAGATCCATTGTAAAACAATGGCGTCGATACGTTCCCATGACGCAAGAAAAGGTGCGGTAGTTTCTGTTTCAGACGTGGAGGAGGTGGCTTGGAGGCGAGGTTGAAGATGATCGAATACTTCATAAGCTTTACAATGGATTGTAAAGAGCTCGGCCCATGTGTTGTAATGTTCGGTCTGGCTATCTATAATGATTGGGATAAAGTTTTTAATGTTTGTGACGGTGATTGCAGGGTGTAGGGAGGAAGACATGGCTGCAAGAAGGAGTTTGATGGCTGAAAAAAAAAATCGTAGAAGCAGAAAGCTTGCAACAGTAAGGAGAAAAGAAAGATTTTAGGGATAGGCTCTGATACCATGTAGAAAGGAATGGTTCAATTGCTTTCATTACAATAATGCCTTTACATATATACAAGATGCCTTCCCTTATTTATGGGAAGGAATAATTACAATAATAATGACAATTGATAAGCATAAATGTATTGCTAAATATATAGTCTATTATTTCTAAAAGGGGTGGCGGCGCAACTTGTTGCTCGTCTACTTGCTATTCTAATGCAATTTGCCATTTATGAAATGAAATATAGCGAAAAAGTTTCCATAAATAGAATGATATAAGCGGTTTTATATTAAAGGTTCGCTTTAGGTGAGTTCCAACCCGTTTGACCTGTTTTTGTTTATCTCAATGTATTTTATTTGACCCTTTAGATGAATAACATAACCTACTCAGAACCAATAAAAGTAAATGGGTTGGTATTTCCTCCTCTGCCTTTTGGTTTCTTAGAACTTGACGAATATAGTGTTTTTCCATATTTTTCAGAAATGAAATATGTTGCAGGTAACCGTTATGCTGATGTCACTGGAAGCTGGGAATCTTGATTTGAGCAGGATCGCTGCGTCTCATGTTATCCTTTTTGATGTGTGGTGGAATCCAACTACTGAAGATCAAGCCATTGACCAAGCTCATAGAATGGGCGAAACTCGTCATGTTACACTGTCCAGACTCACTGTTAAAGACAGTTGAAGACAGAATTCTTGCTCTCAGGGTTTGTAGTTCTTGAGTTTAACTGTAATTTCACTATTTTGCTGTTGAATCCCTCAAAATTGGTGAATGCAGGATGAAAAGAGAATTATGGCTGATTCGGCTTTCGGTGAAGATCAAAGTGGAACTTCAGCTGCTCGTTTAACCATTGAAGATCTTGAATATTTGTTCATGGAGGTACGCTAAAACTTTTATTAGTTAGACTGTAATTTCACTATTTTGCAATGTCAAGTTAATCCCTAAAATTTGGTGAATGCAGGATGAAAAGAGAAAAATGACTAATTCAATTTTCGGTGAAGGTCAAAGCGCAACTTCAAATCGTTTAGACGCTCGTTTGTTCATGGCTGCACATTAAAACTTTTATTAGTTGGGTTGGTAACTTTGGGCAATTTTGTTTAGAGAACATGCAAAGCCCTAAACAGTGGTAATATAGGATTGCTGCCTTGAATGCTTGTTTTATGTAGGCTTTTTTATACCCAGTAGGAGGGTATTATGAGTTTATGACCATTTAAAATACATCTTTTTTAGATATGGTTTTTAACTTTGTATTTTGGTTTCATATTTACCATTTTATAGTGAAGGTTACTGCTTACTAGAGGTTATGTGTACACTCCATAAACTTTTTTTTTTTTTTTTTGGTTTTTTTTTTGGGTCATTATATGTTTCAAACTTGTCTGTTGTGCTAAATCTTGATAAATGCTTGATTTGGACAAGACTTGATAAAAGTTCCTTTCATTTGTTCTAGATTTAAAATCTTGATACAATAAATCTTATACTAGACTCGATAGTTTATGCTCTAAACTAATTAATTTTTTTTTGAACGGCTAATTTATCCTCCTTTAAATACATGATTTTTCCCCCCTCTTATAAGGCTTGAACTCTCAATATCCTCTTTGAAACCCCAACACCTTTATCATTACATTACAAGAGGTAGGGCCTCTAAACTAATTAATATCCCATCAAATTCGATTTGACCGCCTTTTTCTTTGTTTGAAATCACCAAAACTGCTGCCACAAGTTCCAAATTTGTCTTGGGCAAACACTTCTTTATACATGTCATCTTCAAAGCCAAAATCATAACGAGGTGAGGTTCTTGATAAGTAGACACACACTAGGTTCATTTGAATCTATGGGTTTTCATGTTTTGATTTATGTGTCTATATTTGAGTTTTATTTTTCAAATCGCTAACAAGTCACTAAAATTAAAAGCCATCTCTTACACAATAAACACGTTCTGCCGTGAAGCACGTGGTATCTACAACCCTAGTTATCAATTAAAAAAGGTTGTAAATTGAATTCAAGTGAATAAAGAGTAAACATATCTTCATCTGGCTCTAAGACTAGGAGTTCTAGTGGTCGACTCGGTTCTTTCAAATTCATTTCAAGTTTTCATTTTGAATTGTTTCACCAATGACCAAACTCATTTCAATATTATTTTTTTTTAACCTTATCCATAAACACATAAAATTAGGGTTTTTTCTCTTATTTACGGGTAATGCTTTAATAGAGTAAATTACAAAAATCGTTATTTATGTTTATAGCGGATTGCAAATCATGTCCTTTAGCAACATAAATTACAGAAATTGTACTTTATGTTTGAAAACCATTGCATGTTGCGTCATTTATCCCTAGCCCAATTATTTTTTTCTTGTTAAATATGATCAAGTGGACCCTATGTGAGTATAGATAAGTTATTTTACCATTATTTTTTTATTACATAAAAATTACTGACCCATGTTTTCGGTGTTTTTTAATTCAATATTACTATTTTGAAACTGTCACACCCCAACCAAATGTCGCAGCTTAGTTGGGGCGGGGAGCCCCCCTCCTCCCCCCGAATTTTCGCACAGAAGTTCTGATTATATAGTATTCATATAGAAAATTTTGGAAATATAGGGTTTCGACCCCCCAAAACTGGTTTTTGACCCCCCGAAACTAGTGACTTCCGACCCCTCGAACCTTCGGGTCAAGCTTCGCCACTGCCCCAACCGATGGCGGAAACATCGAGATGCAACGTGGTGATTGTTCAAAAGCTCAAGGTACTAAATTGAAATACTATTAATTAACCTTTTAAGTTTGTCTTACATTACATGGAAAAAAAACACATTGTCAAACAACATAAATAAATACATAAGATTTAATTTATTGAACTAAGTCCATGAGTCCTATGTAATTGCGTCTTGGCAAAAGTAACTCAAGCATTTCCTGTCAATATGTGTAAAGTAAAGGTCAACAAAATAAATTGTTGGTGAGCATACAAGTTTAGTATATGTAAGTATCAAATGTTTGAAGTGTACAATCCACATGTCAAAGTACCATTATGAAATTATGTAACATGCATTGTATATAATTTGGCAAACTCACACCTTCATATGACAAAATTGTAGTATCACAATACCAAGTTGAATGTAAAGTATACTTAACATGATCATGACTATCCCTCTCACTAGGGCATGACTAGGCGGGTGTCAACCTATATCGCTATACATGTTAAGGTCGGCTTGTACAGAGTTAATGAATTTGCAAGGTACAAATGTAACAAGCATGTGAGCATAAGCATAATGTATTTATGAACATGTATGTGGATTTGTAGTTGTAAAAATGTAAAATGCATGCAGTTGTGTATGTTTTGTATAGGCACATGTTTACACCTAAAAGTGCATAAAACGAAAAAAGGTCATGTATACTCATAATTTTTCAAGTAGGATTATGTAAGCTTTTGTGAGCTGGAAGGCAAGATAAATCCCAATAATTTAACCTAAATGTCTGTCACAACCCGACCAACGTGGGCCTGGTCGAAATACAGATTGGTACCAAACTTGCACAGCGGAAGTAACAATTATTATATTAAAGGTTTTAAATACAATTTCTAGTTCCAAATATATATATAAATACAATACTTAATGAATGGTTCAAAGGTTCAAAGACGAAGCGCAGCGGTCGTCGAAGCAGTTGATGATGTGTAAACCTCAAATCAATCCAATCTCTAGCCGTGCTTAGCTCTATACGCTCTATCCCGCAACAAATATAGTATACCTCGCCTTCGCCATCCATCCATGAGTTGTACCTGAACACATGCTTAAAAATAGTTTTGGGTCAACAAATATGTTGGTGAGTCCGTGGGTGCGTTAAACTGGTTTTAAAATAAGTTTTATCTTCTCAAAACAGTTTATCGTTCCAAAAACAAGTTAGTAAGTTCATACAGTGCAATTCATGGTCTAGTACTGGTGATGTACAAGCCACACCTCAAACCTATACGCTGAATCCACCTACTCCCATTGTGGATTCCAATGGCAAAATACATGACACAAACTGCAGTGGAGGGTTCCCCGGGCTTCCGGGTCCACTGTGTGCGGGGGTTTCCCCAAGTAGCGCTACCCACATATTAAGTGGCCCAATCTCTCGTTGGGTTAATGAGTGTGAAGGTTTGGTATTCGGGAGCACACCTTGTCACATCATACTAGTTAACTACTGGAAACATGTGTTCACCCCAAAATAGTTTAAATAATAAAAGAGGGGATGGTTCACGAGACTCACCTCAGCAGCGTTTTATCCGGTCACATAGCACTCCAAGTCAAGCTTCCAATTACTAGCATGATCCTATTCAAGTTCATAAATATTAGTGCGTGTAACCATCATCATGGTTACACGTGTGGGCACACTTCGATTCTTTATCCAAGCCTCTAATTATCGAGTCGTATTATCTTGCGTCCTATGTCCAACCAAGTTATAAACAACAAGCGAATATCTAATATCCTTGTGGGAGTGTTTTATAATCCTTCAAACTCTAGGTTAATATTTTATAATCATTCATTTAGTTATCTAAAGTCCTCAAAGGTCCAATGTCCAAATTAGTTCTATATCCTCGTCGTTACGACTATTTAGTTATTTATATATGATCATGTCCAAAGTCTCCTAATCAATTGTTCCATTAATTATCTATGGCCAAATCACACCTTGTTGTTTACATCTTTAATAATAGGTCCTAAGGTTCCAAATCTTATATCCGCAAAGTTGAGTTCATTTAGTATTCAATATATGCCCAATGTCAAATATTTCATAAGTTCCATTATGTTATTGTTATGAATAGTCAAGTACCAAGCCATGTTTATATATGTATATAAGTTTATGGTCGGTTCAATGTGTTAGTCGAGGTCCCACACGTGTACACACGATAATCACTACTTAAGTCGAGATAATTCGGGTTCTCGTTTATACCTCTCGGGTCTCCTCAGTTTGACCCAGCCTTCTGTCCGTTGACTTCTGTTGACCGAGTCAACAGGGTTGACTCGGGTCTTGGCCTTTCACCTTCTACCTACATCTAATCCCACATAACATCACCATCAACATCCACTAAAACACTATCAAACTAAATTATTAACAAGAACAAGCCTAATCAGGAACTAATTAACAAGGGAGGATATCAGATCTTACCAAGCTATTGGAACCTTAACAAACCTCCACTGCCACTGTCGTCTTCCTCCGTACAGGCCGGCCGTCCGGCAGAAGACCAAGGCCGGCAACCCTCTTTCTTAACTAACAGATTAAGATCTCTCTCTCTAGTTCTCTGGTTCTCCATTTCCGATCTCTCTCCCTTCTGTTCTCTCTTCCTCGTTACTCTCTCTCTCTCTCTCTGAACAGGTCAGATGGTTGTGGTTGATGGTTGTTGCGTCGGGTGTTGTTGGAGACCACCGTAGATGGTGGTGGTCTTGGATCCTTTTCCACCCGTCCCTCTCTCTTAGTCTCTTTCTCTCTCTGATACGCTCTCTCTCTCTCTCTCTCTCTATTCCGCTATCTCTCTCTTAAGATCTGCTCCTCTCTCTACCATATTATTGGGTGATGGGGGTAAAGGTATGGGTTTCGGGTTGTTGGGAATGGAGCCGCCGGAGCTCCGCCTATGCTCCGCCGTACGCGGCCAAGGGCCACCGCCCATCTCCTCTTCTCTCTCTAGTTCACTCTCTCCCTCTCTCTCTCTAGCGAGTATGTATATGTGTGTGTTTATGAGAGCAGGTCATGGAAGTCTGCTTGTTTTGTGAGATAAGGTTTATATGGTGGTATGGGTGTGCTAATTTGGGGGACACGTATAACATGGAGGGGCATGTGTCCCTCTAGGAGGGTAACACATGTCCCTCTTTTGGTGACTAACCAACTCACGGTCGGGTTCGTGTCATGTATCGGTTCGATCTCGTGACGTGCATTCTCGAATAATAATTATATATATTGGTTTGGTTTTTGATTTCATGTATAAACGTACTGTTATAATATTCTAAGCGCGAAAAAATTTTTGGGCCTGGAACTGGGGTGTTACAATGTCCAAGTAAAGTCTATAAGTTTAGAGGATCTTAAGAGTCTAGGTTTCTAGGATGACGACTCTTTAGTCATTTTATCATAATGAAAATATGGAGAATATTTTGGGTTTAAAATGAAAATATAGGGTAATCATGGAAAAGAAAATCTGGGAAAAATATGTAGTTTTAAATAGATTGTATTTTAGTTTGGAATAAACATAGGTAGTTTAGATTAAGTTTAAAAAACATTAGAATCACTTCATGTATTTTAAATTTAGTTTAAAAGACTTCATAATGAGTTCAAGCACTTTAGATTTAGTTTAAAATAGTTTAGAATAACTTAATGTACTTCAGATTTAGTTTAAAACACTTTAGAATCATTTCAAGTAGTTCAGATTCAGTTTAAAATAATTTAGAATCACTTCGTGTAGTTTAGATTTAGTTTAACTCACTTTAGAATGAGTTCATGTAGTTCATATTCAGTTTAAAACACTTCAGAATCAGTTTAAGTAGTTCAAATTCAGTTTAAAACACTTTAGAATCAGTTCATGTACTTTAGTTTAGTTTTAGTTTAAAAGAAACTTGAGTTTGGAAGACTTTAGAACTAGTTCAGAAAGAAATATTTTCTGGGATGAGTTGCAAATTTATTTCAAAAGAGTTCAGTTAAGTTTAGAAGTCAACAGCAGTACTTTGGAACTCTAGATGTCAATAGCAGTACTTTGGAACTCCAGAAGTCAATAGCAGCACTTTGGAACTCCATAAGTCAACAACAGCACTTTGAAACTCCAGAAGTCAACATCAGTACTTTGAAACTCTAGATTTTAGTTCAGAAGTTAACAGAAGTACCTTAACACTTCAGATTTTAATTCAGAAGTCAACTGAAGTACTTTAACACTTCAGATTTTTGTTTGAAAGTCATTAGTTTAGTTCAGAAGTACTCTAAACATCCTAGATTTAGTTTAAAAGTCAACAGAAGTAAGCTAAACTCATTAGAACTCAAGTCACATGAACTGATTTAGAAC
Source organism: Ambrosia trifida (assembly GCA_028751855.1). NCBI lineage: Eukaryota > Viridiplantae > Streptophyta > Magnoliopsida > Asterales > Asteraceae > Ambrosia > Ambrosia trifida. The sequence continues at coordinate 86,606,631 of CM054130.1, read as the reverse complement.
TTATTAGAAGTCATCTGAACTTATTTAGAACTTATTAGAAGTCATTTAGAACTAGTTTAAACACTTTAAATAGTTTAGTAAACTTATGAAACAACTTATAGAACTTGAGTTGAGTTTATAACTAGTTTAAAAGCTTAACAAGAATTCGTTATTATGTAAAGATATAAATATTAAGTTTTGAAAATACCTTCATGGTTGATGATGATGTTAGTTATAGTTATGGATGCTGAAAGCTGTTGGGTTGGTGAAGTCCTTGGTTTATTAGGCTTTAGGGTTGACATTAGAAGACATGGGCCAGGCCTGGTTTAGTTTTCTTGGTCCCTAAGTTTTCTTGGTCCTTAAGTTGTTTAACCTAATTGTTCTCTATATATACCCTAGTCATGTATTGTAATCTTGTGTGCCTTGAGCTTAATGAAATAACCTAGTTGCAGCCCGTGGACGTAGGTCCCCCACTGGGACCGAACCACGTAAAATTCTTGTGTCGTGTTTATTATTTTCTGTTCATTGCGTGCTAATCGTGTGTGTCGTTTGTGTGTTTGATTCCGCTGCGCCGACTGATACCTAACAAGTGGTATCAGAGCTTTGGCTCGTTAACACACCGAGATTTGCACGAACGATTGCGGTGGAGGTTTGATCGGAACGGATTGTCATCGAGAACTTGGTTTTATGGCTGGATGTTCGTGATCCGAGGAAGGTGAGTACCAATTTAATTTAATCCTTGAGCCGTATGTTTAGTTTTTTGAATTCGATTGGAGCCACTGACTATGTCTATTCAGTCGTTAATCGAGTTTGGGTTGCGGGCTAAGTAGGATTTGTTTTTTTAGTTCGGTTTTTTTTGACATTTATCAACCGTGATTATTATTATTTTTAGACCGTGTTTTGTGAATTCAGCATTCGGGTGTTTTGGTTTGTCTACAAAAGTTGTAGGAGCAAATCGGTTTGATTGACAGTGTTCAGTAGAACAGTCGTCAAGTTCAGGCTCGTGCCATTGCTGTGTTTGTTCACTATTTCCGATTTGTTCTCGTTTGTTATTGTTATAACTGAAGACGGGATGGTAATATTCGGAATGTTAGACGGTTTTGGGTGTCGGTTGATTGGTTTGTCAAGGGAACTTGGATGTGGTAGTTAACGATGGTAAAACCTGGAGAAAATGGAACCAGCTGGTTTGGAATGCTTTGGGTTTAAGGTATTGCTGCTCGGGCGTGCTGGTGACGACATAAGTGAAAAAAAGGTTAGTGTCAAGTCATGTGAACTATTTGTCACACCCTCAAAATCCACTTGCGGAGTTTTACCGCGAGGCGCATGACAAACCAGGATCCAAACCAACGATCACAATAAACAAGTCTAAATTAACATATGAAATTTCAAAAACATAGTTTAAATCTCCAGTTACAGCGGAAGCTTATTCTCAAAACATAATCCAAAAGTAAACCACATTATTTAATGTTTGAAAACCATGCAATCCTAACTAGACGCCGTGCAGACGCGTGCGCCCTAGTTCCATTGTGCTACCTTAGCGACCTGAGAAAACATGTAAAAGTTTACGTCAGCACAAAAATGCTGGTGAGTTTACAGGTTTTGTAATCACAGTACCAAGTTCAACCTGTCCATACTATAACAATTTGCAAACCAATGTACGCTAGCTAGGCGTATGTTTGTTACTACCACGATTGGAAAACCATTGCTAACTCGCAAACCAGATGTCGTGCCCGAATAGTAAACCTGTTGTTCCTGTTTGAGACAATATGCACTCACCGACCCTCCAAGCCGACGAGCGGGGTTGGTCACTCCCAATAGATCTATTCACATTTCCCCGTTGTGCTAACCCGCACATTCATGGTTTCCCCCGAGACTTCCAAAGATCGTATAGTAAACCATAGAAACCCATAGTATGACAGTTGTTACCAAAACATAAGTTTAACACATGTTTTCTCCCCCGAAATGTGAAACCAGTTAAAAGAGGGGCCGTAAACTCACCTTAGGTTGCGTTACTTCGAAACACGAATAATATCAACAAGCTATGCTAGCCCCGTAAAGCGGCGACCTAACATATGACAATTACAAGTACTTAGACTAATAACCCGTAGGTTAGTTAGTCCCTAGATGTCCAGACCATAACCAAGTTCGTTTGAAAACACCGTGACTGTTAAATTAACCCAAAGTACAAGACTCGACATCCCATTGGTGACCCGAGACTCCCCGTGTTATACTTGCACTCACAAACATACAATCATGCAATCACACTTAACATACGTTAAAGTCCAACAAGTTATAGCACGTAGTTCAAGTATCACCTAAATAAGTCCGAACACATGTTACTAAGTTATTAGATATGTTACGGGATTTCTAGCATGTTCCTAGGTGTCAAATCGGGTCTCGGAATGTCAAAATATACTTACAGCAGCAGTACAGGCGATTAGGAAAAGTCAACTAGCGATTATGAAAGTCAACAGGCATTTAGGAATGCTAATTGCCTATACTATAGGCAATTAGGTCATAAGACATGCATTTCAGAAGTCTATAGGCAATTAGGTCATAAGACATGCATTTAACTAGCAATTAGATCATAAGACATGTATTTACTAGCAATTAGGTCATAAGACAAGTAACAGAGGCAATTAGCCCCCAATCGCATGTAACATAGGCGATTAGGGAGTCTATTCAGGCGATTGGCCTCCTAATCGCCCCTAACATAGGCGATTAGGGTTGCTAATCGCCAATAGCCCAGCTGTTCCGGTTTTTCGCGCGTTTAACACTCCAAATCAGATCCAGAACGTGTGTAAACACCAAATATCAATCAAACAACTATTCCAAACATGTTCAAATCAAAATCCTTCGTTTAACCTTGTTCTATCAGCCCTGCATGCAACCATGTAATCCAAACACAATACACATAGCATGAAACCTTACATTAACATGCATAACCATAACCCTAATGAACAATTACTCAGATTCCATCATCATGCCATCATTATTAATCTGAAACTAACCTAATAACATGTTAATCATCCATCTTGAATCACAAAAACCCTAGCTTTTAATTGAAAACCCACATACATCATGCATGCTATTTAAAATCCAATTAACAATACTTATTAACGATTTTCAGAAAGCTTATTCGTTTTAAAACAGGTCTGGACCGTTAGGGATTTAATAAAAACGTTAGTAAAGATTGCATGGATGAAAATCACACCTTAGATTGTGATAGATTGATGAAATAAGCTTGAAACCTTGTGTTTTGATCCAAAATCACGTTCCAGAGGTTGTGTGTGTGTTGGGGCGGGTTATGGGACGACTAGGGTTGATATTATGAAGTTTAGGAGGTCAAGCATTGTATTTATAGTCGTTTTTAGTCGTCCAGTACGTAACACGCGATTGTGCAGCAGCTATACGCGATTAGGGCTCCTAGTCGCATGAAACTTCATGCAATTAGGGCCTAATCGCCCCTAAGGCATGCGATTAGCATGCCAATCGCCCCTGATGATGCCCAATCGCATCCCCTATAGGCGATTGGGCTCCCCTAATCGCCTATAGGGGTTGGTTCCGTGTATTTTGCGCGTTAAACCCCGTTTTAACATATGTTAACACATTTTCACATACCGACAAGTCACATAATGATTGTAAACACATAACACTTGCAAACAAACATATTCACACTCGTTCACCAATTCCCGGGACTCGAGACTTGTATGTTCCCTATGCTCTGACGATTCTACGAATCGTCACCACTTGTACACTTGGCTAATGACTGACATCTAATGAACCTCTAGATTAACATCTAATGATCCTCTATACTAAACTGATAGTTCCCGAACCATAACACGACTTAACTAACCCAGTTAAGTACAATATACGCGTGACTCGCTAAGGTAGACTTTCATCTAGACAACGTTGTTAACCAGAATTTTTCGGGTGTCACACCATCCCCACGTTAAAAGAATTTTCGTCCCGAAAATTGCACAAGTACCAAAAGGAATAACAAAAGAAACAGACAAAAGATAGAAACCAAGAGAGAGATTTACCCGAGTTGTCACATCATCCCCACGTTAAAAAGGAATCTCGCCCCGAGATTCATTCAGCAGCAGTGGTAACATATCTCGATTCGAACGCTTCCTTAGGAAAGAGATGAGGATACTTAGACTTCATCTGATCCTCTCGTTCCCAAGTGTACTCTGGTCCCCGGTTCGAGTTCCAGCGAACCTTAACAATGCGAATCTTGCTATGACGTAGGCTACGAATCTTGTAATCAAGGATCTCAACAGGTTCTTCCACAATCCGAAGACGATCATCAACCTTGATCTCTTCTAGTGGAACAATGAGAGACTCGTCAGCCAGATACTTCTTTAAGTTGGACACATGGAAGACGTTATGTACGTTACCGAGCTCCGTCGGTAAATCAAGACGATACGCCGCCGGTCCAATCCGTTCCAGGATCGTAAATGGACCGACATACCGAGGGTTGAGTTTGCCACGCTTCCCAAAGCGTATGACGCCCTTCCATGGTGAAACTTTCAGAAGTACTTTGTCATCAACTTGGAATTCCAATGGTTTGCGATGCTGATCAGCATAACTCTTTTGCCGATCCCGTGCCGCTGCCAACCGGTTACGAATCTGTACGATCTTTTCCGAAGTTTCGTACACTAGCTCAGGCCCAGTGAGTTGACTCTCACCCACCTCAGCCCAACAAAGAGGAGACCGGCATTTCCGCCCGTACAGTGCCTCGAACGGAGCTGCCTTGATGCTCGTGTGGTAACTGTTGTTGTAAGAGAATTCTACTAACGGTAAATGAGCTTCCCAACCTTTGCCAAAATCGATCACACATGCACGCAGCATGTCTTCTAAGGTTTGAATCGTGCGTTCACTCTGACCGTCAGTCTGTGGGTGATAAGCTGTACTCAGGCCTGGTTTAGTTTTCTTGGTCCCTAAGTTTTCTTAGTCCCTAAGTTGTTTAACCTAATTGTTCTGTATATATACCCTAGTCATGTATTGTAATCTTGTGTGCCTTGAGCTTAATGAAATAACCTAGTTGCAGCCCGTGGACGTAGGTCCCCCACTGGGACCGCACCACGTAAAATTCTTGTGTCGTGTTTATTATTTTTTGTTCATTGCGTGCTAATCGTGTGTGTCGTTTGTGTGTTTGATTCCGCTGCGCCGACTGATACCTAACAAAAGCTAGTTTTCTTTACCGAAATCAACAAGCAAGATTTAGAGTATGAGAGAGGAGTGTGATGTAAGAAAGATTGGATGATGAAAATGAATGAATGAGGTATCTATTTATAGGCAAAAAGTTTCAAATGGTTGCATGAGTTTGATCGTATGAAAGATTACAACCAATAATTGCATAGGTAGTATTTTATTATAATAAAATCTCTTCCACTCAAGTTGCATTTTAACTTACAAATGGATCTGGCCATTTTCTTAAAGTCTTCCTACTTGCATATGTATGCACACATGCATGCATACCCCATACATATGCAAAATTTGATATAATAACCTATTTATTAAATTTTTTTAATTAAATATTTCTATAAATAAAGTAACTTTTATACATAAATAATTTTCAAGTGTGTTTAGAACATGATTTCATAAACACGTATCGATTGAATAAAAGAAAATGCGAAAATGAATAACCATGAATTTCATTTTAAATTACACTAAAATGTAAAAGTAGATGAAAAATACAGCAGGGTTACAAAAACCCACCACCATCGAACTCTAACCACCTGGACCATCGCCACCCTTGAAAACCACCACCACCCAACTTCAACCACCTGAAAACCCACCACCTGAAACGTCCGCACCCTTAGAGGATGGCGTGGATCAACCAGAAGAGGTAGGCATAAAAGTATTTGCCCCGAGGAGGGATCCTAGAATTCCGTATGTTTTCTGCCCACAACCACCCAATTCTGACCACTTGAAACCATACCCATAGTAATCTAATATATGTTAAGATCATATACTGAGTATACTAAAAATAGGAAGTCGTATGAAGTGTATCAAATGGACTCCAATTAAACTCATTCTTACACCATTGTAAACATCTCATTAAACTCTATGGTCTTAGAATTTAGGTGTTCACTTTTGAAACTTTCGATTTTAAATTGTTTGTTAAATCATTGTGTCTTATTTTACCCTTTGTACGATATCGAATTCATATAATGTAACTAGGTTAGCGACCCGTGGGTACCCACGGTGCAAACCAAAGTAAATTAAAAATTAAAAAATAATATTAAACTAATAGTTTTATTATTCAATTTGAGTGTGCATAAAAGAATGAATATTTGTAAGATCAGGGACGGAACTACAGGAGGGTCAGGGGGGTCAGCTGACCCTCCGGCCGACCAAATTTTAACTGAATAGGGATATTAACCACAAGAACCTTTTGAAGTTTAACTCTTTAATACGTCTAGCTAAAGTGAAATTGAAGGGTGGATATGCATAATATCATCATGGTTTTGTGTTTGGGCCTAGTTTTAAATAAGTATCCATTTGTTTGGACCTTTAATTTTATTTTTAATCTGCAGAGGCCCACTTTTAACTTTCAAAACTCAACTTAAAGTCTAAATTTTTAAATTATTTTCCAGTTTGTCTAAATATTTTACATCATGAGTCAGTTACTCACATAAAGTTTTGAACCTGACTACATATCTATACACCTAACCTAATTTAATTTTCACTTGGATGTTAAGTTCGTTTACTTTATAATAAATTCTAATTACCTTTTATTTTATATGGCATTTTTTATTGTTTATGGTTTTTGCAAATTATTTCATGCAACTCCAAATCAAACAATCAACTACCATAAAAAAAAAATTAAAAATAACGAAATCATTAAAACAACAATATGGAAAGTCATTAACAAAGAAATCACCATTAAAAATCACCAAATCTTATGATTATTATGAAAAAAAATACCAAACATAATGTTAAACACAAAAATGTAATAGCAAAAAACAAAATCCGAAAAAAAAACATACGACATTACGAAAAAAAAGTATTAATTATTAAATAAAATTAATAAACCCAGCCGCCTACAATGCCTTCTTGTGTCTTTTTCCATCCACATGTGTGTTCAAGTTAGTTTGGCTGGTACATTGCACATGGCAAAGAGCACAATAGAAGATATCGTGTCCATTAACATGTGCAACCTATACAAAAAATAAATTGAGAAATAAGTTAATTAAATTTACGTACATATAAGTGTATATATATTGATAAACTTATATAAATATATAGATATTTACATCTATTACCTTCGAACGATGTTTTTTTTCCATTTAGGTGTTGCACATACTGAGCATTGTCAAGACATTGCACGTCACAAAGTTGACAATAGTTAACTTGATCAAGAACTGCACCGTTGGCAATCATCTGAGCGAATCTAACATCCATGACAACCTATAAAAACAAAACAAAGTTTCATGAGTATTTGGAAATCATATAAAACAAATTAATCATAAACTTTATTGGTAACATAATAATAAATCCAAACAAAACATTCAAAGCTTGTCTTGTAATATTATAGACATAATTGTATAAACGAAGACAACAACAATCGTAATATTGTAGAAAAAGAAAAAAAAAACAAAATTGCGATTCTGAAACTTTTTTGCAGAGTGAATGTCTTGAATTTTCGGAATATTGTGGCAAAGGATGGATTATTACGATAGTTTATATAGATATTAGGGTTTATGTTTTTTTTTTTGTTAACTTTTTTATTTTCGGTAATAATTAACTACAATATATATTAAAAAAAGTTGAATAATTAAAGGTTAATGTAGAGGAAAAAAATAATAATAAAAAGGTAAAAGTTTAAAACATAACATGAAAGGAAAAACAACATGAGAAATTAGTATTCTCCTAAAGTTTTCAATTGTAATTTTGTTGTGGTTGTGAAACATGTAATTTGAAAAATAGTTGATGCAAATAAATCTAATAATTAAAAAACTCTCACACCAAACAAAATAATAGGATTCTTTCAAAAATAAAACATAGTTAAACATACAATGTTGACAAAACACAATAATAGTGAATGACAAAAGAAATTAAAATAAGTACAAAAAAAATTATGAATATGTTCGTAAGATCCATTGCAGCATAGTAACTTCCTAGCATCTTGACATGGAAAACTGATAAAAGATATACACATATGAAATAACTTTATTGAAATTTAAATAATTCTTTAAAACATTACATGAAGCAAAAAAAAAAAACACATAATATGTAATATTGTTTATGCACGAAATAAACGATAAGTAAAACACAGACATTCAAACAATATTACAAACTAATTATCAATACGGACGATGTACAAAAGTTTAAAAAACAACCATACTAAAGACATTGCACATTTCCAGTAAGCAATTACATACATGTTGCTTCGAAACAATTGAACTCACACTACTCATCAAAAACCAATCCTCTTTCTGTAACAAAGGTCTTTCTTCTCTCTCTAAATATTATATCTTTCATAGCCCATCGAATACTCAATACTAACACAAACATCCCACTCGCCACCAGCCTTATCCCTAATTTTAGATCTAACTTTCGTCCAAACCATTATCTTTAGCCCATTCTTTAGTCAATCGCTACAATGAAATCAGGATGATTAATAATAAACTTAACAAAGTAGTTTATATTTATAGAAACTCACATATAAGTTCATACATATAATTGCAAATGGAAGTTACTTTGATCTTTGTTATAGATATAGAACATGTTAATGATTGATACTTTTCTAAAACAATTTATAATCAAATAAAGTATTATATTTTTAGAATGGAGCAATACATTATAATTTATATTAATGTTGTGTTAATGTAAAACATAAAATTTGTCTTGAATTGGCCTAATTTACGATTGTCCATATTGAAATGCGGCGAAATTATGTATAAGGTCATAAAACTCGGTTGTGGGTGTCAGAGTCAAAACATGGAAACAGGTAATAGTGTGGAGCAATTGTATCTAGTGGTAAATGACATTAATTGCATATTTTAATGCATTTTGAAACGGGTTAATGGGTCGGGGCGCGAATCCGGGTTAGAAGATGGTTTGCTTGACATGTGTACAATATTATTGAGGAGCTCTAGTATGGGGACAAATGTCCCCTTAGCTACTTCTTTATTAGAAGAAGGAGAAAGGAGATGTGATGTAATATAATATTTTTAGGAGGCGGCAGCGGCGAATAGGATCTCTGAAACGGCATGGCGTGCAGAGAGCGATACAAGGAAGACGTATGGTATGACGCACCTGCTAGGAAAAGAAGAAGCGGTAAAGAGGACGTTGGATTGAAGGATATTGTGGTCACTAAGTTTTTTGTATCAAACCTCCCTGAGGGGTGTGGGTCGGCTGATCTCTTTGGAGTGCTTAAGGGCTATGGGAGTATTCATGGGACTTATATTGCTAGGAAGTATGACAAGCTTGGTAAAAGGTTCGGCTTTGTTTCGTTTGTCAATGTCAAAGATCCGATCGGGCTAGAGAAGGAGATGAAGGATGTGTGGATAGGGTCCTACAAATTGTTCATTGTTTTGGCTAGGTTTGTGGATGGGGAGCGTGTTGTGAGGAAGGATGAAAAACGCTGGGTCCCGGTGGAGGAGAAGGTTAGTGGTGATAGGGTTCCGGTGGATGAGGAAGTTCCAGTTGATAATGGGACTAAGATGGGGTCTGTCCAGGATGAGGGGAGGTCTTTCCGGGACACTTTGTTGGGTGTGACTAGGGCTGAGAGTATGGAAGACATCGTGGTTGACGATGGGTTTGTAGGTAATGCTTTGTGGAAGGGGTGGGCTTTGTATGGAATAACTAAGGACTTCCAGGCACTATCTTCGTTGAATCAATGGCCGGTTGAGGTGCGGCTAAAGAAGGTTAAAATCCGTTATGTTGGAGGGTTGTCTGTGGTCTTGGTGTTCGAGAATAAGGAGGGTATGATGGATCTGTTGATGACTAATGATGTTTGGAATAATGTTTTCTCGCCCTTGGTACCTTGGGAGGGGCAACAAGCTTCTGATCATCGCATTGCGTGGCTAAGTATTTACGGTATCCCTCTGTGTCTTTTTGATGATAGTGTGTTTGATTTAATTGGATCTAAATTTGGTAGAGTTGTAAAGTCTGCCAATATTGATGTGTCCACGGAGAATTATACGTTTGCCACGATTGGTGTACTTGTTAATAAAGTGCATCGGATAAATAAGATATGTAAGTTGGTGTGGAGGAATGTACCGTGTACGGTGTTGGTGGAGGAAGATATAGGGGAGTGGGCACCGGATTGTATTGAGGTGGATGGTGAGGAAGGTGGGTCGGATCAAAAGAATGATAAGAGTCCTATGAAAAGTGTTGTGTCTCCTGTGCGGGATGGTGTTGAACGTAGGGGGGTTTGGATAGTGACGACATGCTGCATGGTGTGCATGGAGATGAAGTACGTTCAGATAAGGTGACGGAAACGGTGGATGCGAGTAGGGGCGTAGGAGTTATGCAAGAGGTTAATGGGTTGGGTTTCAGTATGCCGGAGGAGGGTGGTGTATCGGGTTCTAAGAAAAAGAAACGAGGTTGTTTTAGGAAGAAATCTAGATCAGAGAAGTCGCCTTCGCCTACGGGGGTTGAAAGACCCAAAAAACGTGCTAGAGATGGAGAAGATCCTTATGATATTGACCGCTTTATTTTTAATGTTAAAGAGGGTATGGAACGATTGGATGGAGCATACAATGATCAACAAGAGATTGAGTCGGAAAGGTGTATAGGGGAGAGTGTGCAAGCTAGGGTTGACGTGAATAATTTAGATGTTGATATGGAAAAGGAGGTTAGTCAAACTGTTAACTTTGGATATGCCTTGGGAGTGACTGATTTGAATGGATTTGAAGAACCTCTTAGGAAGATGATTGGTGATGAAGGCTTTCAATCGGTGTCCTCATGAATTGTTTGTCTTGGAATATTAGAGGGCTGGGTTCCGCGGGTAAAAGTTCGTGGTTAAAGAAGCTTAAGGTTAGTAACGAGGTTGGGTGTGTAATGATTCAAGAGACGCAGTTTCAATCGCTTGATGGGATAAATGTGGGTAACTTTTGGGGTACGGGAGATTTTGATTTCGAGCATGTTGATGCGGTGGGTCGTTCCGGGGGCTTGTTATCTATATGGGATCCTAAATTGTTTGTGAAGGACTCGGTTTTTAAACACAGGTATGTTCTTGGAATCTCGGGTCACTTGAAGAATGATGGCCAGAAAGTGTCGTTTGTTAACGTATATTGCCCGCAGAAGCTTGTTGATAAACGAGCGGTTTGGGATGAGATTAAGAGGTTGATTTCGAATGACGGCGAGATGTGGATTGTGGCGGGTGACTTTAATTGTGTTCGGGATCGTTCGGAACGTCGGAATTCTAAGTTTAATGAAGGAGAGTCTCGCGAGGTCAATAATATGTTGGAAGATATTGGGTTTAGTGAATTTTTGTTGCGGGGTAGGCGCTTCACGTACATAGCGGGAAACAAATTAAGTCGTCTGGATCGGGTTTTTGTCTCTTGGCCGGTTTGGAATAAATGGAATAGGGCGGAATATAGAGTGTTGGATCGGGTGGAGTCGGATCATTTTCCATTGTTGCTCAAGATTGAGTCGCGTAATTATGGTGCCAAACCGTTTAGGTTCTATAATTCGTGGCTTTGTAGAGAGGGTTTACAAGAGGTCATTGAAGACGCCGCGGGGGTTGTTCAACCTACGGCTGTTCCGGATCTTATGATGTTGAGTAAGTTTAGATTAATGAGAACAAAAATAAAGGAATGGGTTGTGAAGCAAAAGATTGTGGAAACTGAAGAGGAGGACACGATTAGAGCTGAATTGAATGTGTTGGAGATGGAATTGGAAAACCGAGATTTGACTGAAGCCGAAGGTTGGGTTTTTGATGAAGCGGTTAAACGTTTAAAGGAGTTAGAAGGTTTAAAGGTCCGGGATTTAAAGCAAAAGGCGAGAGTTCGATGGGCGAAAGAGGGTGATGAGAACTCATCTTATTTTCATGGCGTTATTAATTCGCGCCGGGTTTCTAATACGATTCCAGGTTTGATGATCGATAATGTTTGGGTGACGCAACCGAAGATTGTTAAGCGGGAGGTGTTACGGTTTTTTAAAAATAAGTTTGTCGAAGACTTAAAGGTTCGGCCGAGTTTAGTAGTGGACGATTTAAAGACTTTGGATCCTTTGGCTGTTGAGGGTCTTGTAGTGCCGTTTTCTGAGAAAGAGATTAAAGATGCGGTTTGGGATTGTGGGAGTGATAAGGCGCCGGGTCCGGATGGTTTTAATTTTGGCTTTATTAAAAATTTTTGGCATTTGTTCTCAGACGACTTTGTTGAGATTTTTAATAATTTTGCGGATATCGGTACCATTAGCAGGGGTGTGGGGTCTTCTTTTATTACGTTGGTGCCTAAGGTTAATGATCCGGTGGGTTTGGGTGATTACCGGCCTATTAATCTTATTGGAGTTGTTAGTAAGGTTGTGTCCAAGGTGTTAGTGAATCGGTTAAGGAAGGTTATTGATGGCTTAATATCCGAAACGCAGACGGCTTTTATAGCTGGAAGATACATCTTGGATGGTCCGCTTATTACTAATGAAGTTCTTACTTGGGCTAGAAAGCGGGGTAAGAAGATGTTTATGTTTAAAATTGATTTTGCTAAGGCCTATGACAATGTTCATTGGGAATTTTTACTGTCCATTATGAGACAGATGGGGTTCCCGGGGTTGTGGTGTAGATGGATTAAAGGGATCTTGTCGTCTGCCAGATCGTCGGTGCTTGTTAACGGCTCCCCCACGTTTGAGTTTTCTTGTGAAAAAGGTCTGCGGCAAGGTGACCCTATTTCCCCGTTCTTATTCATTATAGTCATGGAAGCCTTAGCAGGTATGATGAGAAAGGCGTGTGGTATGGGTTGTTTTAAAGGTATTATTCTTCCGAATAGTAGTGTCACTCTTTCGCATTTATTATATGCGGATGATGCCATGATTATGGGCGAATGGTCGACGAGTAATTTTGATACGTTACGCCGGATTCTTAGAGTTTTTCACTTATGCTCGGGGCTCACTATTAATATACATAAGTCTACATTGTTTGGAGTTGGTTTGGGGATGGATGAGATTGGGGGTATGGCGAGGACTCTTGGGTGTCGTGCGGGGGATATTCCGTTCACTTATTTGGGGATTACTGTAGGTGCTAATATGGGGAGGATTAGGAATTGGGACCCGGTCGTCAAAGTGGTTAAAGACAGACTTTCTAAATGGAAGGCGAAGGTATTGTCCATTGGAGGTAGACTGGTCTTAATCAAGTCAGTTTTAGAGAGTTTACCTTTATATTATTTTTCTCTTTATAAAGCTCCGGTTGCGGCTATTGATTGTATTGAATCTATCATTAAGAGATTTTTGTGGGGTGGTGACGCGGATGTGAGGAAAGTGCATTGGGTGGCTTGGGAAAAAGTCACCTTGCCTAGAGTGATGGGAGGGTTGGGGCTTAGTCGTCTTGGCGAAAGCAACAATGCGTTTCTTTTAAAGTGGCTTTGGAGGTACCGGGTGGAAGCGGATGCTATGTGGCGCCGTGTTATTGATGGGATTCACGGTTCGGCTCGTTGTTGGGAGACCTATCCGAGTAAGGCTCTTTTCTTGGGTACTTGGTCTAAGATTATTAAAAGTTGTAGTAACATTAAAGTTGGCAATTCTATTGGGTCGAATATGGTTCAGGGCATCTTGGGTAATGGGAACAATATAAGGTTTTGGTTGGACCCTTGGCTTAAAGAGGTGCCGCTTAAAACTTTATTTCCGGAACTCTTTAGGCTCGAGAAAAATAAGTGGTGCAGTGTGGCAGAAAGGTTATTGGAGTTTCATGGGTCTGGGCCGGTTGCGTGGGAATGGAAGAGTTATCCGGTGGCGGCCCAACAGGTGGAAGATCTTATTGAAATTCATAGATTGATACAGGGCCACCGGTTAGAGATTGTTCCGGACAAATGGGCTTGGTATGCTACAGGCCCAGTTGCTTTTTCGGTCTCTGAAGCTAAGGGCTGGATGGTTTCAGCGCGGGTTACGGGTCAATCCAGCTTGGGTGGATTTCAGTGGTGTAAGTGGGCTCCGCTTAAGTGCAATGTCTTTATGTGGCGTATGATGCTCGATAGTATTCCGACTAAAGTGGCTTTGGGGAGAAGACATATTTTGAATGGTGACTTGATATGTGGTTTGTGCAATGGTGATGAAGAGAGTGTGGACCATATATTTACGGCTTGTAGTATGGCGGTAGGGGTGTGGCAGGGTATCGCTAACTGGGTACATCTTCCGCCTATTTTTCTTTTTTCTGTGGAAGATTTGATGGTAGTGGTTAATTCCTCAGGGTATAATAATAGAAAGAAAGAGATTTTAGCTGGGATATTTATGGTGGTGTGTTGGCGTCTTTGGAAAGCGAGGAACGAGAGAATTTTCAAACAAAAGTCGGCTACCGTGGTGGAAATTGTGGCAGATATTAAGGCGCTTACTTATTTATGGTTTTGTAATAGAAATAAAAGTGGGGGGGGGTGGATTGGAAGGGTTGGACGTCTTTTACTTTTGATGTGATGTAAATATTTGTGGGCTCCCGAATTGGGAGTTTCCCGGTTGTGTCTTACTAATGAAGTTTGCCTTTCAAAAAAAAAAAAAATGTAATATAATATTTGCGTTCAGCTAATTTTATAATTTGCTGACGTGCCCAATACTCTTTATGGATATTTAACACCGCGAGAAAAAGGGGGAAAACCAGTGCAATCAAACCCCTAAAAAATAGACTACTTATTAGAAGAAGCAGAGAGCATAGTATTCATTGTCTTCAATTGATTCCATTGACGGTTAGGGTTAGGGTTTTTCTTATCATCAGATGTTGAAGAACACACACAACCAATCTAACCTCTTGTTGCTACCCACAGTCACGAGGTACCCCGATCCTTAATCTTGCACACATAACTGTTAATGTATCATTGCATGATTAATTAATTCAACTCATTTCTTGTTGATTGTTATTAATATGTTGTTTTTAGTAGTAATTGACGGTGGATGTTTGTTCTTTTAGTGAAATTACCTCACTTTTTATTTATTTTTTAACCTAATTCATGATTTTCGGTTACATTTGTGAAAAATAGATAAAGATTATGTTTTTGTTGCTTGTGTATGCGAATTATGTGGTGATGTTTGAGAATACGTGTTTGATCATGTTATTTATTTATTTTTTTTAATTTTTTAGTTTTCGTTTTGTTGGTAGGACTGATTTAGGGGTTAATTAGGTCATGATTTTTTTTTTGTGTGTGTGATGTGAGATTTGGGGCTTAAAGTGAGGTTATGTAAATTAGGTTGGTGCAGACTTTGGGATTTTCAAGTGTTGATGTTAGTTATTGAGTTGTAGTGTCTCTGATGGAACCGATACGAATAGATAGTTCAACAGATAGAGACATAACTATAAATGTATGATTGCATGATTACTAAATTGAACTCATTTCTTGTTACGTGTTAACACTTTGTTGGTTTTAGTAGAGACGGTGGGAGTCTGTTGTTTTAGTGAATTTACGTCGGTTTTTAACCTAATTCATGATTTTCCAGTTACATTTGTGAAAAACATTATGTTTTTTTTTTCACCTAAATCATTAATTTTTGTTACTATTGTGAAAAAAATTATGTTTTTTTTTTACCTAAATCATGAATTTTTGGTTACATTTGTGAGAAAGATTATATTTTTAAACCTAATTCATGAATTTTGGTTACATAGGTGAAAAAAGATTATGTTTTTGTTGCTTTTGTATGCGAATTACATGGTGTTGTTTGAGATAAATCATAAGTGTTTGAGCGTGCTAATTTTCTTTTGATTTCGTTGGTGCGACTGATTCAGGGGTTAATTGGGTCACCTTTTGGATTTATG
Organism: Ambrosia trifida; assembly: GCA_028751855.1. Lineage (NCBI taxonomy): Eukaryota > Viridiplantae > Streptophyta > Magnoliopsida > Asterales > Asteraceae > Ambrosia > Ambrosia trifida. Next base: position 86,590,748 of record CM054130.1, on the reverse strand, counting down.
AAGTGCTCATGTTAGTTATTGAGCTGTAGTGTCTGCGATGGAACCGATACTGGTAGATAGTTCAACAGATAGTGAATCGAGTGATTGGGATCTAGAACAATATAAAAATTACAATGGTTCGCCTGTAAGGGATTCGGCTACTTCAGCGCCTAATTCTAGTGTTCATTCTACCTTTGCGTCTTCATCCGGGACAAGTAATGCTGGTAAAGAAAATTTCTGTTTGTTGGTGTTACTACGCTATAAATTACTTAATTGTTATTTAACTAATAGGTCTATATCTGAACTCTAGGTCAACATGGATCAAGTCAGCGGGCTCCTATAAGGAAGCCGGCTACCAACGGTCACTCGTCTTACACTAATTATGATCCGGATCTCCAGCTTCAGATTATACCTAGTTCAAGTAACAATACTGGAAGTAAGTAAATCAAACAATCATCAAAGGGTAGAAAGTTGGGTTTGATTGGATATATCACTGCTATTTTTGGCATAAAATTTGATAATCTGTTATTCTTATCAGATTCTACAAGAAAGCTTCCACATTCTCTTCAAACATCTTCAACTAGTTCTAGGCCAAGTGTTCGTGCAAAAGGCGTAGGCACCAGTCAATCTCGAGAAACTTTTTATGACAATGCCTGGCAAAATCATGTCACAACTTATATGGGAGAAAATTCCAGTAGGGCCAATAATGATTTGATGAAGGAAAACCACCAAGGAAGTAGGGTACTACCACCATCAATGAGGTCCTCAATGTCTTTGAATGCACAATATGGTGGTCCATCTGATCTTTACCGCCCTTCAGGGGTTGTTGATGAACAAGCGGTTGGTGATGAGAGACATATTCTTCAAGTAGCATTACGGGTATTGATTTCTTCTGTTATTAATATACGTTACAAAGAAGGAAAAAATATTTTTGTATGTGTTGTTTTTGTCCTAATTAGCTAGATTTTTCTTCTCGATGTTCTCCATAATGAAGGTGAAACCTTTGTCTAGAGGAATGATTTATGGAGCGGTAGCAGTAAGTAGTGTAAATATTTCAGTGAATGGAGGTGTTTGGATTTGCGTTTTGGAAAGTGATCAAGTGATATCGAATAATCGAAATCAGATAATTAGTCATAAACTTGTAACAAAATGGGCTGCACGAGATGGTGTATGGATGTGCTTCTATAGTTCGAATTCTATAACAATCAGACAATTAGTTTATAGGATGTAATCTTAATGTTTACATGTGAAAAGTTTTGAAAATGGAACAATCAATGTTCAAGAATGTGAAATGTATCAATGATGAAGGGTGGTTAATGTTTATTAATTAGCAGAGATGATACTAGGCGAATTATCGGGTTATTGTTAGAGATAATTGTTTAGTATTTGTTTACTAATATGTTGGGTAGCAATAGGTGTTAGAATTAGCTTAGGATGCAAGTTATTATTAGTATAATAGAGGTGTAGAGTTGTTGTATTTTGTGTGGTTTTTTTTTTTTATCATAAATTCATAATGATAGTAGTCGTAGAATGAGTCATAGTCGGCCGTTGATTCCAAAATCCTGTGTGTTGCTTTGCTCATTCAAAGGGCCTGTGCCAACATAGTTATTTGAGTGTTTGGGAATTTAGAATAATAAAAGGACTTATTAGAAAATAAAGTTTAAAAAAAGAAATTAAAGAATATTGTGTTTCTTATTATTTGAGTCTAGAAAAAGGTTCATTTCCAATATTCTACTCACTATATTGTGACATATGCTCAATAGTTAAAAAAGTTATGGTTGTTTTATTTCAGGAATATAGTCAATCCTTAACAGAAGCAAATTTACCAGATGGGCTTTTGTCGGTATCTCTTCTGAGGCACCAGGTTTTCTACACCCCTAATTACAAAGTTTTTTTTATTTTTTTATTTTTTTTAACATAAGTGTGCGTATTTATATTAATTTATTTTTGGTTGCATGTGTTTTGATTATCTTTTTCTAGAAAAGTGCATTGGCGTGGATGATTCAGAAGGAAAATAGTAGCGTGGCTTGTTCTGGTGGAATTTTAGCTGATGACCAGGTTACTAGCTTGTAAAGTATTGTTATGAGGTTGCGATTTATGCACACATGGATAAATTTGGGTTATATTTTGATATCTAACCGGTCAAGTAGATTAAGCTAATTTTTTTTAACTAAAAAGGATTTGCTTTATTGATTTTTTATCGTAATGGTGTAGTGTGGTAATCATTATAACACATTTATAAATTAAATGAAAGAAAAATGTTGAAACCATCTATTTTTAACGTGTTTTTGTAAAATCATTTTATTTTTGTCTTGTTACTCATCTCACCTGCCTTGACCGTTTCCCACCATTAACTGTTCTATACCTTGGAAGGCATATTTACTAGCATCATTGATCTGCTATATATGATATATATTTGATAAAAATTAAATGTCCTAGACTTATGTTGTATTTTCCTCTGCAGGGACTTGGTAAGACAATTTCAATGCTTGCGCTTATACTGAATCAGAAAGTTTCATCAAAACCAAAATCAGATGGTGCTAACACTTCAAAAGCTGAAGCTTTAAATTTAGATGACGACGATGTCAAACCCACAGTAGTTGTAGATGCAGACAAAAATGATGAGTTGTTAGTAACTGAAGCCAGTAGCTCAACAAAACGGTTTAGTAATCGAAAGCCCACAGCAGGAACACTGGTAGTGTGCCCCGCAAGTGTGTTAAGACAGTGGGCCCACGAGCTCGATGAGAAAGTTGGAGAAGAAGGTAAGCTAGAAGTTCTAGTCTATCATGGTGGCAGTAGGACCAAAGATCCTGCTGAGCTGGCAAGTTATGATGTAGTCCTTACAACATATGCCATTGTGGCGAAAGAAGTTCCGACTAAAGTTTTTGATGAAGAAGATGAAGAAGATCAAAGAAATGGGGATAGGTATGGATTGAGTTCTGTATTTGCTAATAAGAAAAGAAAGGGTATTTCTGGAAAGAAAAAGAAGGGTAAGAAAGGAATTGACGGTTCTGCCATTGATTGTAGCGGTACACTTGCTAAAGTAAGTTGGTTAAGGGTGGTATTAGATGAAGCCCAAACGATTAAAAATAGCAGAACACAGATGTCTAAATCATGTTGTGGTCTTAAAGCTAAAAAAAGGTGGTGCTTATCTGGAACACCTATACAGAACAATATTGATGAGCTATTCAGTTATTTCAGATTTTTGAGATGTGATCCGTACGCCAAATATAAATCTTTTTGTAGTCAAATAAAGATTCCGATATCAAGAAACTCAATGCAGGGTTATTTGAAACTTCAAGCTGTGTTGAAGGCAATAATGCTTCGTCGGACAAAAGGTACATTTAAGTTATTCCAAGTGAAAAGTAAACAAGGTTCTAAGCAATTTATTGGAAATCTTTTACGTCTTAAGGAGTAATGATATTACGTTCTAGAATTAAGTTTGCATATTAATTTGGTTTGCTTATGGGTAAATAAAAGGTTGTATTTCATGCATTTTTAATGCACGAAATTAGTTAACATTCAGAAAATATTTTACTTGTATCCTTTTGGTTTTACCAATGAAGTTCAGGGTACTATTGCTTTAGTTAAATTTATTTTTTAAAGCTTGTAACGTAAAATGGTCCTAAATAAATATTAATTTGTACTTTCTTTGTTTTAGTAGTGAATTTAATTCAATTTGTGCGTAAGTAAGGCTTAAGAGTATTACTCTTTGATTGTGTGATAGTATGGCAGATAGTTTAAAATAGTTCACGGAGGAGTGGATTTGCCTATCAATGTCTCTCATGCCATGCCATATCATGTCATTTTTAGTTTTGCCAAACCTATAGTCATGTAGGCAAAAATCTAATCTCTGTTCCATTTACCTAATTAAACTGGCCAATGGTCTGTTGGATAGTATTTAAAAAATCTAACCGGCTAATTGTAAATATTTACCCTTCAACCTGGTAATTTGAGATTTTGATAATTGTTTGATGTTAACTAGTTTGTTATTCTGGGCAGACACTTTGATTGACGGTAAGCCTATTATTAACTTGCCTCCAAAAACAATAAACTTGACTTCGGTTGACTTTTCACCTGAAGAAAGAGCTTTCTATCAGAAGCTTGAAAGTGAATCACGGTCACGATTTAAGGTGCTTTTGCTTCTCTCCCCTTCCACAAATCTCTTATTTCCTAAAATATATGTGCTTATTTTGTTAGCACATGAACATTTGTTGTTGGGTCATTTACATATATCATCCCCCCTCTGCTAAGATCATTTAAGCTATATATCAAACCACTAAAGTCCACTAATTGGAATCATGCTAAATCAATATCTAGAATTGATAACCAAATTTAGAGAAAACAGTATCTGATTTTTTAGTACTCTTTTGCAGGCGTATGCAGCTGCAGGTACTGTGAGTCAAAATTACGCCAATATTCTTCTGATGCTTTTGCGGCTTCGGCAAGCCTGTGACCACCCATTGCTAGTTAAGGGATTTACCTCAGAATCTGTCAGTAGACTGTCTACAAGAATGGCAAGGAATCTCCCCAAGGATATGCAAGCCAATTTGTTAAATCTTTTGGAAACTCTCAACATATGTTGCTTGTGCAGCGTGAGTTTCGTTGGCCTTCATTATTATTTATAATTCTTCTAATAATGAGAGCATATAATGGTAGTAGACAAATTTGGTTCCCTATTATATTATTATATAACCACTCTTCTTTTTTTTTTTTTTTGTGTGTGGATTGTATGGATCTGTTTATCAAAAAATCGATTATTTCCAAATAATCGTCATCAAAATCAGTTTATCAAAACGCTAAAAACTGATTATTGGCTTGATGATTTTGCAGGATCCACCAGAAGATGCAGTTGTTACCCTTTGTGAACATGTATTCTGTTATCAGTGTGTATCTGAATACTTGACAGGGGATGACAACACATGTCCATCACCAAAATGCAAAAACACAATCGGGACTGATTTGGTATTTAACAAAGCCACATTAAGGAATGCTCTCTCTGATGATAATGGTGCCAGCTCATCAAGAATTGATGAGAAATCTATAGTTCTTCAGCAAGATTATAGCTCTTCCAAGATTAAAGCTGCAATTGAGATTATTCGGAAAAATTGCAGATCTAGAAGTTCATATATAGGTGGTTCTTCTAGTTCCGGCGATGAAAGACCAATAAAAGCAATTGTGTTTTCCCAGTGGACAAGAATGCTGGATCTTTTTGAAATGTCACTTAATCAGTATACTATTGAATATAGGAGACTTGATGGCTCAATGTCTTTATCTTCAAGAGACCGCGCTGTTAAACAGTTCAACACTGATCCTGAGGTTGACTTCTTACCCTTTTATAGTTTTTAAAAGTCAAAATTAGTTTACATGTTGCTAGAGTTGGCGGTAAATGGGCGGGTCGGATAAAATGCTAGGATCAAAACATGTTTTTTTGTATGGATTAAACCAATCAGGGGTGGCCGGTGGGTGAACCCAGAACACCTTTTCTTTTTTATTTTTTTCTTTTTTCCCCTTTTAAAGGGTTACATGGAAAGAAAGGTACCCCTCTGTCTCGTTATAAGTCTCAACTAGACGAAAGGCACACTATTTAGGAATATGCAATCAATGTTTTTGTAAATGTTTAAATTCCAATTTTACCTCTATGAACTGACTGCAGTTTAAAAAATGCGCAATTATTGCTCTTTGATGATAAAGAGGACAATCACAAAAGTGAACATTTATTTTGGGACAGAGGGAGTAACCGACTTTTGGTCTTGTTTGTGCTTTCTATATGGGGTAAACAACTTAATATAGGGCTAAACCCATCAAAGTTTAAAAAGATTTGATCAAGGGAAATCACCTAAGATAACCAGTTTTCAGGTGCCATTATAGCACAAGTTAGAAAACGTTATCAACGTCAAAAGTCATTGACACGTCAGCTGCCTACTGTCGTGTCATAGTTTTGATGCGATACCCTGTTAAATTATCTTGAATTAAGAAATTTTGGAACTTGGCTTCTTTAGGATCAAAACTTTCTAAAGTTTAATGGTTCTGGCCTAGAAAAACTGGTTACGAGTTTATGCTATTAGCCCTTTTTTTAAATAAATTATTGTCAAGTCATTATTACAAAAGCTCTTTATTTTGTAATAATCTGAGTTTCTAAACAAAATGATTTAGGAGATTTTATCCATTAACATGCACTTTTGGCTACTTTCAAGTTTCAACTCGCTTGACATGTTTTCTTTTTAAGCCTATACATTTTAATTTGACCTGTTATATAAATAACATAATCCTAATTGGACCATTTAAAAGTATATGGGTTGATATTGCAACTTCTAGTTGATTCATTATTTTTCTTAGAATATGACATGTTAAGCTAATTCAGGAATTTAGTGTTCTCATTTTTATCAAGAAATGAAATATGTTGCAGGTAACCGTTATGCTGATGTCACTGAAAGCTGGGAATCTTGGTTTGAACATGGTGGCTGCATCTCATGTTATTCTTTTCGATCTTTGGTGGAATCCAACCACTGAAGATCAAGCCATTGACCGAGCTCATAGAATCGGGCAAACTCGCCCTGTTACAGTGTCAAGACTCACTGTCAAGGACACAGTTGAAGACAGAATTCTTGCTCTCCAGGTTTGTACCCCTGTGGTTAAAACTGTAATTTCGCTCTTTTACCATATCAGCAGTTTAGAAATTTCTCATTGTCAAATGAATCCCTAAAATTTGGTGAATGCAGGATGAAAAGAGGAAGATGGTCGCTTCGGCCTTTGGTGAAGATCAAGGTGGAATGTCAGCGCCTCGTTTAACCCCTGAAGATCTTAGATATTTGTTCATGGGGGGACGTTAAAACTTTATTAGTTAGGTGGTAACGCTGGGCATTTTTGTTTAGATAAACTGCACTCGCCCTGTTAATAGTGGTAATCTACCATTGTTGTTTGTAGGATGATGTGACCATCTAACATTTAAGATGCATCTTGCCAGACATCGTTTTAACTCTATATTTTGGGTTTTTAAAACCATTTTATGGTAATAGTTTTACAGGGCATTTGAATGCATACACCACATTAGAGGTGTATGTAAACCACCAGAGTATGGGCTCAACTTGTTTATAGCTCTATTTCAAAAACCCAAGTTCCATTCCGACTCGGCCTGTATCATTTATTATGGTAATAGTTGCTGTATGGTATGTCGATGCATATTACAAACTCGTCTTCTGATCTTGAGCTTGATTCGAACTTAACAAAGGTTCTGTTAATTTGTAACTCTAGATTTAAATTATTTTTACACATAAAATTGTTGTTAAAACATTGTTGCTTAAATTGCATTTGGTAATTATTTATGAGTTTGTATAGCCATCAAGATAAATACATTTGATTTACAATTCTCCCATTGTGTACAAATTCTCTAGATGACTTTGTGAAATATTGGTTTATGTGTATGGCTAAACTTTATGGATTAATAAGGTATACTAAGAGCGAGATAACAACAACCGAGCCAAGTAAATCTCACCCATAACAAAGTTATTGGTAGGGAATATGTGATGCACACTTGTGTATGATTTGAATTCATCAACAAAACACACGTTTTATTGATGATACACGCTAAGAAGAGGTATGAGATAATAGGTTTGTGCTATCGTATCATGTAATGATGTGGGATACATGAATTAAGGCTGATACATCTGAATACGTCGTTGATTTTTTTTTTCAATGATGATTAGCTATGATTTTAGATCCAGTTTCTTGTTTTACAATCATTTTATGGGAAACAAAATGTTTTAACGCGTTAGTGTCCTTCTCTATTGTTATTATGTAACTAATGAAGAAAAAGAATGGCTCGTTATATCACCTGTGATGCTTCCGAATTGTAGTATCGAGAGCTCATACGTTTAGTTATCAAGCGTCAAATGCATTAAAATCATTTTCAACGAATGAAACCAAAGGAGTTAGTTGTATGTTGAAATAAGTTAAAGACAGATTATCATGCATCTCTACATCAAAACGACTTAGAAAGTAAATTTTACTAAAAAGTGTACAATGACTCATTTTTGGTTAGCATACGTAGGTCTTGATGCATTGTTGTGATATGTTTGTAAGAGTACTGTTAGAGTATTTGTAATCAAAACACATTAAAACATTGTGTCATGCCTATAAGACCATGAGTAGTGTAGCGGTTCATGCCCTCTAAGGGCGCTTTTAGCCATGTGGATATCACGTCAACAAAGTCATTTTTAATTAAACATGAGTGTAATGGTTCACGCCCTCTAATAGTCTAATTAATGTTTTTTTTTATATTTCGTTAATAAATGAGAGAGCGGGGGGGGGGGGGGGGGGGGGATTTATATATCACGCCTCCTCCCATTTCATGCCTCTTAATGCCCAGAAGGGTGGTCTAATGAATTGTACGCATAATTATTAGATGTTTAAACCAACTATATAAGCATGATATGGTAGAACGATAACACTATATATAACTTATCTTGTATGAGTTGAACTTAACAACATAGGTGTTACTAATGATACACTAAAAAGGTAAAAAGTGTATACTAAAAAGTGGTATGTGATGCTAATAGTAGGCTAGGCGTATCATTGTAATGAAATGGGATGCATGAATAAAAGTTGATACGCGATCCTCATCTCACATAACACTTGGCTACAATGATGATTTTTTTCCTGACATGGCTACAAGGGTATGTCATGACTAGTTTCATGATTTTGGTATTTGTCTTGATGTATTGCGGAGTAATATAGTTGCAAAAGCGGTATAAATGGTAATGTATTATTTGCAAATAAAATGATTTTCAATATAAAAAACATGTCGCTCAGTTTAACCTATTAAAACAATTTGACTCTTTTTTAATTTCGATTATTAGTCAAATACGAGTTAATTTGACCAAGGGTTTTAGGGATGATGATATAAATTTGGATAGTTCTTTTTTAGGAGATGTGGTTGGTAGGAAAAAACTAAATGATTTCTATAGTAACACGAGCTCTATTTTTTTAATCTTTAAGAGAGAAAAAGCCCAAATAAGTAACGTAGATATTTGTTATCTTTCGTTATAAACAACATTGAATTAAGAAAATAACGTGTCCTGTTTTCTGTTTCCATATCTCAATCATCACCATGGAATTGATAAATGATAATGACAATGTTACAAGTTCGACACGTTATAATCGATGATGTTTAGGTAATAGCCTAATAGGTATGAATGTATAATAGATGCTGTCTTTTTCAAATGTTATTATGTAATCATCGATGAAAAATAGAATGGATCGTTATATTATTCATGTTTGCACTGCAAGTGTCGGTATTTTTCTTCCACGAATTTTACTTGTGATGTTTCTGAATTGCAATTACCTTGAGCTAATACATTAGAAAGTGATTTGATTATTGGCATCAAAACCGTTTACCACAAAGAATCAAACCAATTGAGGATCGTTTCCGATCTTTTAACTTTAAACATTGTTTACAACACTACGTATCAATACATATAACGAACTGTAAGCATAATTATACAACTTATCTTTATACTATTATATTTATACTATTATATAAGTAAAATATTTTATATTATTAAATCCTCTCTACACCTTTCGGTATACAACGACTTTTAAAAACATTATACACACACACAACCTAACCTAACCCCAACCCAACCCCACACGCCACATCATTACATCAACCTCCCACCTACCGTTAATTACCAATCACCCTTCCTAACGCCGTCTAACACGCCGTTACGCGTCTTCAACACACTACCAAACAAACCGTTAACTCCGTTAGTCAACATATCAACACCGTCAGAAAACCTCTCCACAGCCGCCTTCAGCTCCTTCACGCCGTCCTCCAGACGGTTCTTTTGACCGTCGCCGCCGCCGTCTCCATCACCACCGACGGCGACTTCATCGATGACACCACACACCGTTAATCCTCTGTTCACCGTTTCTTCAACCTCCAACAACCGTATATTATTCTTATTATTATCATTTAATAATAATAATTTAGGTTTTATTAATTCAATAACCTGTTTCTGAACGGAGGTGACTGAGTCAGCCCACCGGAACTCAGTCGGAACCCTGACTTCAACCAGATCTACAACATCTAATCGTCCGTACAGTACGGTGACCAAAACACTTGCTATAAAAACAGTTAACACTCCGAGACCGTACAACATGTGACGGATCAGATCTGTAACAGTATTAGCATCCTTACCGATCGGTAAACCGTTGATGACGTCACTCAGTTCTTTAAGCAAAACCTTTGCACGTAGAGCTTTTGACACATCTTGAGCATGATTAACGTTAACGGATCTGTTTAGCGCGTCTTTCGCCTTGTTTAGCTTCTCCGGTGACGGAATCTGGCCGTCACCTGACGAGTTTAACAACCTAAGGCTTAGATTCAAAAGCATACGACGCTCTGTCAACTGTTTAACAGCTGATGAGACTAGATTTGCTAGATCTAGAACCTTCTGACTGTAATCCATATACATGTTATTATAATAATCTGTTTCAGATCTCAGATTCGAGATCTGAGCCTGTGCTTCTAAATGAACCGTTGAAAGAAACGTAACCGCTTTATTCATCCAATTCAAGCTAATAATCGATGAACTAGAGGCTACATGACCTAGATCTAGCGTTTTCAAATGAAATATTACCTTTTCATCGAACGATTGTGCTGCTAGCTGGTATGTTTTCGGTAGAGGTGATACAGGTGACGGTTTTTTAACCTTTTTGCCGATTAACTTGAAGTGAGAGGTTAGGTGAGTTTTTTCAACGAGAAACATGGCTTACGGTTATTATAGTGACGATTGGATGAAGATAGATTGTCGCCGGAGACGATGAGTATTATTATTATTATTATTCGGTGGATTTGTGTGTTTATTATTTCGGTTCAACGGCAGGAGATAATATTATTGGTTTGGGAAGATTTATTATTGGAAAAGACGTGTGAATAAAAATACGGGCATCGGGGAAGATAAGGAACGTTGTGAAATTCCTGGATTGCCCTTCATTGACAGTTTGGTGGATGGAAGTTGCCTTTCATGGGTCCATCATACTCCATAGCGACTAATTTATAAATTTTGTCCCTGAAGTATTGCTTACTCTACATTAATAATCCAAGGTGTTAACCAAACGAACAATAAGTTGAGCCGGTAGACCTTTTTGAATGGCAAAACTACTCTTGTGAAAGCTATGTTCATTGATTGATTTTGGTGTCATAACATTACTATGCGTGATCCGTTGGACTCAACTAAATAACTGCTCAGCCTTAGACACCAGGAAACCAAATGTGTCAAATGCAAATGATATAAACACGTGTTAGTTGACAAGGCATGCTCTCTCATGTTTGATATTTTGCATGAAACAACTTTTATGGGCATGAATCATCGAAAATACGGGACCTTAATTCTTTGATATTTTTTTGGGTAAAGGGAACACAATCCTGACAAAAAAAACTATACATATAAAAAAAAGAAACAAAGAAAGAAAAATGCAAGTTAACTAAGCACAATTCTTAAAATAATAGTTAATCTTGCTAACATGAGTAAACAAAATAAGCCTTATACAAAAAAAAAAAAAAAAAAAAAAAAAAAAAAAAAGTAGCCCCTGTTAAGGTATTGGGTGGTATTTGGTATCAGAGTGATAGTCGTATGTATTTATTGTGCATTCAATTCCTTACCAACCGCTCATGAAAGGTATTTATAAGGAGTAAAACCACCTGGGCATTAATTGCCGGTGATGATGAGGTCGCCGTGAACAGTGACAGCCGTCACTGCTCCGTCAGACTGGTATGGCGTTTATATTATTTTATTATGTTTTTGTGGGCTATCCTACTGTTTCGATTTGGACTGTTGGGCAAGTGCCGTCTTTTGGTTTAACCAATGTGTCATACGTATTCATCCTATTGTCCATCAGTCCGTCCGTGTCATTGTTTCGGCAGGTCGGTCATTCAGCCATTCCGTATGTGTCGAGGGATTTCAGAATTTGGCCCATCTGATCTGATTGGGTCACTGGTTTTCCTATTTTATCTAAGTCCATCTTGGGTAATTTTCATGCCTTCGGTCAGTCAGTCCGACTCTTAGATTGGCACCTAGGTCATCAGCCCCAACTCAAGGGTTTTTTTTTTCTCCCAAAAATGCAAGTTCCTTTGATATTGTTTAGTGTTAAAATAGTTCTTTTCCAAATAGTCTTAGAAAAAGTGATATCGTTTAGTGTTGTTTTACTTATATTTATGATTTATATGTTGCGTAATCATATTCATCGATTGAAAATGTCGAGTTCTGTTTCATTCGAATTTTATTAAAACAGGTTAATTTTCGGTAATATTTAACATATATTTTCAATAATATTTAACCAATGTGTCCACCTTTGGTCCCTTTAACTTTGTTTTGAAGAACTCCAAAAGAATACATAGAAATAGAATCAAATTCATGATATACACTTTATTTGACAAAACACACAACTATTGACAAAATATCATGGGAAATTCGTATAAATGCAATATCTTTAACATGTTGTGACCGTTTTTAGTGAAGCACTTAGCAAAGCATCATATAAATAATGTGAGTACTACTATAAATCATTTCACAAACATGTGTTTCATGTAATTATTATATAACTTTAACTTTAGTTTTTTTAGAGGGCTAAACCGTTTTGGAGGCTCCAAAGAATATGTAAAATTTTGATCCACTTTTCCGTTGTCTTTATTTGGTTATTATTCTATTTAGCTTTCGGCCTGAAAGTAACGTTTTTAATGTTTGCAAGTTTTGTGATTTTATTAAATTATTACAGATCATTTTTTATGATTAGTTGCGTGTTTTGTGGTTCTTGATATAACTTTATGATGAGTTTACGGCCGTTGGTACCTTTATACATACCTGCTACTTTTTTATTTTTTTTGTTTTCCTATACGGCAGTACGGCACCTCAATAATTTGATTTTAAGTGAGGAAGGTATTTCTTTTTTTTAACGGTCAACAAACATTTCTGCCCGACTACCCAGGGGAGTCACCCCACACTATGGACATACCCCACGACCAACCCAATTGATGGCTCATACGTACCTCGGGCGGCTGGCGTAGTCAGACCCGCCCATGTAGTTCCCGAAACCGGGGAAAATCCAACCCCTCACCCGCCCGTAGGCACGACGGTGAAGGATTGGTAAATCCCAGGCGAGATCAGGACTCGAACTCGTGACCATAGGCCAGGAGTCATCCATCATTTCTCATTATGTCCCTTGTGGGAATCGAACCTATGACCTCCATGAGGGATCCCATGTCTATTCACCAACTGAGCTACCCGTGAAGGACGAGGAAGGTATTTCAATATGCAACTTTTCTTTAACAAAATATTATATTTCGGTTTGAGTTAAGTGCAATTTTTGTCCGATGGTTTGCACGAATTAACGGGTTTAGTCAAGTCCTAACATTATAAGTCCCTCTGATTTGTCGAGCTAACACGTTACATCCCTGCACCTAACAGTCATTAGCTTTTTCTGTTAGTTTTAGATGAAATTACAAATATACCCTCCATTTATCTTCTTCTTCTTCTTCAACCAACCCACCCATCACCACTACCTGCAACACTACCACAACCACGCCAGCCTTTCACAACACCCACCTGCAACACCACCACAACCACTTCAGCCTTTCCCAATATCCACCTGCAACACCACCACAACCACCTCAACCTTTCCCAACTGCCTTGTTACCATCGCACCACCATAAACTTTTCCACAAGTCATACATTCTCTTCTCGTGTGGGTTTGAAAAGGACCTGACTTTCTCTTCTCGTGTCATACATTCTTCGGCTTCATGTCATCGCCGTCAGCCTTCGCCACAAGTCGTTTTCTGGTGGATGGTTGGTTTATGTGTTCGGGTTTGGATTCGAATTCGGATCCGCGCGATGAAGCTTCTAGGTGGATCCGGTGGTGTTGCAGGAGGTGGTGGTAGTGATGGGTGGGTTGGTTGGCAGGGAAGGTATATTAGTAATTTCACCTAAAACTAACAGAAACAACTAACAACCGTTAGGTTTAGGGATGTAATATGTTAACCGGACAAACCACAGGGACTCAAAGTGCTAGGTCTGGACTGAACTTGTTAATTCGTACAAACCATATGGACGAAAACTGCACTTAACTCTTTCGATTTCGCTAAATTGGTAACTATTTTTGGTCGGGTAAAACAATATAAACTCTAAATATCTATTTATCTTTAATCAATCAAATTTCTGTTTTTACACACAAAAACCAAATTTTGAATAGACAAAGACCTAAGTATTTGTGAAAATGCGAGTGAGACAATAAGTACCTAAAAAAGGAAATATAACTCAACCCGACGACTTTTAAAAAAAGAATGAGTCATTTTCGGCTTTCCATAATAATTTACCTAATTACTAAAATCAAAATCAGAATTCAAAAATCAATAATCAAAAGCATATATTTGATCTATGCCAAATTTCATAATTTATCAATAACCATCATATGAATTAAAATTCAATAAATAACCATAAATCTACATAACTCTATGACTAATTGCCGCTGCCCCAAACGCAATGGCACCCTTTCTTCATGCCACAATTGCACTAGTTCGAGCTCGAGTTCGATTTCCCTTGTCGAAGTTCGATTGCACCCACGCACCCACAATTCTTCCTGTCGCACCCTCACACCCAAATTGTTCTTCGATTTCCCTTGTCGAATTGCACCCACGCGCCCTCAAAACTTCCCGTCACCAACGCTGTGTTCCCGAGTTAACTAAACGGGAGAAAAGAAAAGAAATAAAAGGAAAGATGTGTTTTCGAGTTTCATTAAAGGAAGGAAAAGAAAGGAAAACAAAATATGGTGTGTTCCCGAGTTTCATTAAAGGGAGGAAAAGAAAGGAAATGGAAGGAAAACTACCTTCCGATTTGGAAGGAAACGGAAGGAAAAAATATTTATCCTTTCTTTTCCTTTCCCTTCCCTTCCTTCAAATATTTTCCTTTCTTTTCTCTCTTTAAGCTAACTCGGGAACGCAATGATAACCGATGAGGGATCTGAGGGTGGGCAGTGGGAGGTTCATATTTTGTTCATAAAATGAATTTATCAGGCTATGAATTTATCGTTCATTTTTTTTGTTCATAAAATGAATTTAAATGGGCTATGAATTAAATTGATAAAATGGGTTAGTGAGATCGATAAGAGGTGTTGTGTTAGTGATTATAGACATCTTGATGGGTGGAAGTGGAATTGGAGGCATTGTTTGTATTAGTTACTAGCTGATTACCCCGGGAGTGTCCCGGGTAATATGACTTAATAAAAATGATAAAAGTAGAAAGCATACCAATCGTAAACTCAGTCATACAGATCATTAATTCCCATTTGCGTTCGCTGACCTGAACCTTGAAGCAAATGTGGCGATTCATAGCTCACTTAAACAGTAACTTCGGCTTTCTCTTCATACACTTGTGGTGGCTGAAGAGTACATATGAGGTTGCGGTCTCTATACACATTGTCTACACGGCCTATTACATAACGATTCGGAAAACCCAAAAAAATATAAACACGGGTGTGATGCGTTTGACATTGGATCTGGTAAATATATAGTCTATAAAGATTGTAGTATTCAAAATAGAAACAAAGAGGAAATCGATGATGGAAGAGGAAAAAGGGCTGAAAAACTCCTCGTTTAATAAAAAAAAAAAAAAAGCTAAAGAACAAAGTTCACAAGAATGGAGCGAGACATCCAACAAAAACAATCAAGAAGCAACAACAGCCAACCATTTACCATAATCACCGGTTATTACCAAAAAACCATCAAGAAGCAAACAAAAACATGGGAAACCTAGACTGCATTAAAGCAACCAAACATCCAAAGAAGTAAAATTCAAACAGTAATGTCATATGGAAACATTGGATGTACCTCGTGCAAACCAATTAGCGAACAATAAACCAAAAAACGAAACACATCACCAACAATAAAATCAAATACATGAAAAACCATATCCAAGGAAGCTTACCGGAAGAACAATCGGGGGTTTAACCGACTCAAACCACCAAAGCGGCCGATGGATACCATACGCACCACGTGCCGTGTAGATAAGGACGTGCCACGACCAGCCACCATTTAAGATGGCCTTCTGATTTTTCAATTAACAGTAACAAAGGTTAATGACTCTACTTTAGTCTTTTATCGATTATCCCTTGTAAAAGCAAAAATAAATAAATAAATAAATTGCAGGTGTTATTAACAAAATCTATTTAAAACTTACTATAACACATGTATGCATTGGTGCTTAATTAATAATGTTTCTCATTCCATTAAAATCAAATGGTAATGACTGTTTATATGAAAACATGAAAAAATCAATCTTTTTCGCAATAATGAAATCATTGTATAGTTTTTAGGACAAAGATAGCAGCAAGTAATTGTCCTTCACACCACTTTTAACTAAATTGTTTTAACCAATTAATGAAAGCAAAGTATAGTTATGCTTTCGAACATGTGAATCCAAATATGTTTCACCTTTGATAAACCAAAGGATATTGTAGAGAGCTAGTATCCACTGCTGCAGCCAAAGCCACGTGATGTACCCCTATCAATATTGACCTCAACAACTAATAATAATAATAAATAAATAAAGATTAAACAACTAATAATCAACTTCCAAAAAAATACTCACGAAGAGGAGGCCAGAAAACGTAGCGGAGGCTAGAAGGAAAAAAACAAAATTAAAAAAGCTTTTTAGGGTTTAGGGTGAAAAGATGATGATTATATATGATGATAGGTAGGTTTATATGATTTAATTTTATTTAAAAATAAAAAATAAAAAAATTAAAAAGAATGCATCACATTATGCCACGTGGCACAATTCAAAGAAGGAATGAGACCACCATTAAACGCCACGTCAGCAATTATCAATTCTTTTATATATATTATAATAGATTAATAGATGTATATAAAAGTAATGAGTTGTTTAAAATATATATAAAAGTTATAAACCTATTTTTCAAAAGAGATGCCAATAAAGTTGCTCCATTCACCTCTATAAATAATTTAAAAAAACATGGAATTATAAGATTGGTCTACAAGAGTTTAAGGAACTTTTAACTTATCTTTTCACTACAGTAACAAGTACAAGTATATGAATATAATTATAAAGTAGCATATATATAATAATAATACTCTTTGTAAAATAAAAAGTTTGCATACTTGAACAACAATATAGCTAGCTACAAGACTATAATATGTAAATTATGTATACTTTAAAAGTTATAATGTGACTTAAGCAAAACCTTAGTATACATTTTTTATTTTTTAGGATGTGTTGTTTCACAAACCAAATTATTTATATCGTACAAAATGATTTATATCGTACTAACCACTTGTATACGGTCTGGTCTGTATCTTTTGTTAGAGTTGACACGTAACACGTTTGTTATAGCTCTTTTTCTTTTTAGGTCAATGTCAAACATGGATGCTTCACGCTTCCATTCTCTTTATTATTTATATACATACTTTTCCAAATGGTATTCTTTTATGCATCAATATGCATATAGTTTATACAGGTATTTATAACCAACATTCGTTATAAAACCAAATTTAAGTAGAGACTATAAAATCATAAAATACTTGTACATATTGTATTAATTATTATATACATAGTGACTAGGTTCGTGTATTTTAGGGGTTTGAATCTGGGTTGGTTTGAAGTGCAAATGAATTGGAGAAGGTGGGCTACAAATTGACTTAAAAGATGAACAACGTACAAAGTTTAAATTTAATTAGTTTTAATCAAAACAAAATATTTTAAGGAATTTCACAAACAATAACATATTCTTTTCCCCATTTATTAGTTAGAAAACCTATGATATTTAATTAATTTAAATATTAATAATAACTATCTTAAAAATGGTACTATCATAATACCACAATAGATGGTTGGTGGAGAACATTCTATCGAAGAAAACATTAGCCCCATGGAATAAAAATCACTGTAACAGATCATATCAAAGGTGTAGACCTTGGTTTTAAAAAGCGGTCGACTTTTCAAACCCGAAGCGTCACTAATTATATATATATATATATATATAGGCAAGGGTTCTTGTACAAAGTCTAATATATGTGAGAAGGGTAAGAAGGACCCTTGTTGTGACATGTGGCAAGTCTTAATTACAATCATTTGGGCATTATGGTAAAAATACACACCATTTTTAAATTTAGAAATTATAATCATCATTTAATAAAACGTTTTTGTAGTTAAGAGGTGAGTTATTATAGGTATTTGACATTCATTATCATTATAACTAATTGCCTATTTATGTTTGATAATTCACGACAAAAAAACATCACCAGCAAAGCAATTCGCCCCTGTGTTTTTTGTGTTATCATTTTCGATATATCATCATCGTTCATTTATTTTTGTGTTTTTTGTTTCTGACATGGACAACACTATGGCAGATGATGTTAATGGTACGTGATTTCATTCATTCCTTTTGGTTTTACCACATTCAGACCAGTTCATATATGTTTATTTTGTGTTTTATATTCATAAACTTTTAATTTCAGAATGTTGTGTCATTGATACATACGTGTAGTGTTTTATTAGCGCTTACATTTTGTGTTTTAGGTTCATAAATTTTTTCCACAATATATATAGGTTCATAAGGTATTGTGTTTTATGTCCTAACCTTTTTTTTGTCATGTTATAGTGACATGGATACATAAGTGTAGTGTTTTATAGTCATAATCTTTTTTTTTTGTTTTTTTAATAAATGTTTTTTTATGAACACTTACGTGGATTTTGTTAGGTAAACATATAATAAGTTTTGTCATTTTGTGTTTTATATTATAACCAACGAGCATTAGATATTTATATAATAAGATTTTCACAATTTTGTGTTTTTTATATTATCACCAATGTAGTTTTGCTGCACGTGTAGTGTTTTATTAACGCTTACATATTGTGTTTTAGGTTCATAAATTTTCCCACATTATATGTAGGTTTCATAAGGTATTGTGTTTTATGTCCTAACCTTTTTTTGTCATGTTGAGAGTGACATGGATACATAAGTGTAGTTTTTGCTGCCCAAATGTGGTTTTGTATCACAAAAGTGTTATAGGTTTCAATTTAATAAGATTTTAGTTGTGTGGTTTTTTATATTACCAACGTTTTTTTTTTGTTTCACAGTTTTGTGTGTTTCATAAAATGTGCTTTAGTTTATTGTTTTATTTTTCATGTAATACATGTCCCAATTAATTAGATGTTTTATCATTTATTTTTGAACAGGTACACAATTCATTGTTTTATTTTACATGTATTACATGTCCAATTAATTACATGTTTTTATCATTTATCTTTGTACAGGTACACCTAACTATGTACATGTTGGTATTGAGCACGTATCCCCTAACTCAGGAAAGAAGAGCTATTCTCCCATTGTTGATGCCTCATTAAAACCTGAAATTGGGATGATGTTCGATTCAATTGAGTCTGCCATTAACTTTTATGAGAAGTATGCGAGTGCAGGTGGATGGACTGTAAGGAAGGGTACAGATTACAAACACGATGGTTTAATTAAGTTAAAGTTTTTGGTGTGTTCTAAGGAGGGATATAAGAAGATTAAAGGTATTGATACTCTTAATGAGGAGTCCAGTAGTAAGGGTACACGCAGGGTACCTTCAATACGGACTGGGTGTGAAGCATCAATGCGCATAAAACTGAAAGATGACAAACGTTACGAAGTCTATTACTTCAAGGAGGAGCACAATCATTTTTTTGTTCATGAATTGGATAGACACTTACTTCCAACAGCCAGAGCCTTGACATATGTTCAAGAAGAAGCAATAATCGCTTTGGGTGCCCTCAATGTTGGCCCGGTTAGAGCTTTCAACATAATGAGGACACTTTGTGGTGGATTCGACAAAGTTGGCGCAACAAAAAATGACTTTAAAAATTTCAAAAGGGACATGAATTTGTATGTTTCCGAGTTTGACGCGGACATGCTTATTAAGCGTTTGAAACGGAAGAAAGAGTATTTGCCGAATTTTTCATTCGAATACATAACCACAGATGGCGGTGTTTTACAGGGATTGTTTTGGGCTGATGAGCAAGCCAAGCGCAATTTCTATACATTTGGTGATGTGGTTTCTTTTGATGCTACTTATAGGCGCAACAAGTAAGTTTTATTTTTAAACATAGTAATTTTTTTAGTGTTTTTTTTTCGTTATGATATTAATGTGTTTAATGTTGCTGGTATATTTTGTTTAGGTACAATATGATGTTTGTGCCATTTACCGGCATAGACAACCATAACAGGAACGTCACACTTGGCGCTGCAATCCTTGGTAACGAAACTGCTGAAACCTATAAGTGGCTACTAACTGTGTTTAAGAAAACATTTGGTCATGCACCGCCGGTCATTGTTACTGATCAAGACCCGGCAATGAGGAGGGCAATTGAAGATGTGTGGCCTGAAAGTAGGCATAGGCTTTGTATGTGGCACGTGATGGAAAAACTTACTGGCAAGGTATAAAAGTTTACGTTTTTTTTACATGATATTAATTGATATAATGTGTCATGTTAAAAAAAAAAAAAAAAAAAAATTTGTAGGTTGGTGCAAAATTGTGCAACAGCACTGATTTCAAGCAAAGGTTGTGTTTTATTGTGTGGACGGATACAATCTCGCCAGATGAATTTGAGAAAGAATGGGATGCTATTATGAATGATTTCAATCTCACAGAACATGACTGGTTGGCTTCTATCTATGCATTAAGGGAGTCATGGATCCCCGCTTACTACCGGAATGAAAGAATGTCTGGCCTAATGCGTACATCATCCCGATCCGAGAGTGAGAATCATTTTTTTGGCCAGTTTTGTAACCCCAGGTGCACGTTGGTTGAGTTCCTCGGCCATTTTGATTCAGCAATCGAGGCCTAAAGACATGAACATAGGAAGAATGATCATGACACTCGAAACACATTCCCTGATATTTGGAGTGATTTCCCACTTGAGAGGCAAGCTGCTGAAGTATACACGCGTACCATTTTTTTCGATGCTCAGTTGGAAATAGAAGCCGCAATCCATAATTCGCAGGGTGCAAAATTTGAGGAAATCGGTGATTTTATAAAGTTTTATGTTAAGGATTGGGATCAACTTCGCACTTCATTCTACGAGGTACAAATTATGTGTTATATAAATATAATAAAATACTGTTTTTATTTTCCATTTCACTAAAACCATTGACATGCTTTTGTTGTGTTTATTACATTATGTCACAGGTTATGCTTCGAAGGGAGGATATGACCATGTACTGTAGTTGTAACAGGTTTGAACAATATGGGTTGCTTTGCAGGCATATCTTTTGTGTCCTCAGGTTAGGAGACATTAGAGAATTCCCAAAGCAGTACATATTACGACGTTGGACGAGGGAAGCTGTGCCAAATAGTGATCCGAACGCAATTCTTAGATTTGAGGGTGAATCTGACAATAGTGTGGAGGTTAGTAGGGTTGTTAAAGAAATTACATATGGAATTGAGGCGAACATTAATAAGTTGGTTACAAACTTCGAAGCTCTATGTTCTTTTAGAGATCATGTCAATGAGTTTTCTTCGAAAGCAGATGAGGCTGTTATGAATGTACCACGCAAGAGTCGCAGGGACAGGTTTGCTGAACTTACTGGTAATTGCCAACCGTCTTCTATAACTGTTCGTGTTCCCGTTGGCACAAGGTTTAAAGGAATGGGTAAGCCTAAGCGTATGATGTCAAAGCGTGAAAAAGCTATTAGTCAAGCTGGGAAAAAAAGGAGGCAGTGTAAAAATTGTATGGGTTATGGACACAATATCCGTACGTGCACTAACGCTAAAAAGGTCGCAAATGATGAAGAAGAGAGCTCCACATCGGCGGAGTACGAGGAGATGGCAGATGAGGAACTTGATGAGCTGGAGTAGTTCGTGTGTTTTTTTTAATTCCACCGTTTCGTTTGATGTGTCCGTAGATTTCTGATGTTTTTTCAGTTATCTTTGTGTGTTTTTTTTTCCAATCTCGTACTTGGATTTCCGTATGTTTTTTTTCAGTTATGTCTGTGTGTTTTTTTTTCAAAACATTGCTCATTTTCGTCTATGGAATAAGATTTTTGATGGTTTTATTGGTAACTTTATGTTTTATCATAGTGTCCCAAATGTTTTAGGTTTCACAAGTTTTAGCCCATACATGTGTTAATGTTTAAAACAAATGGGATGGTTGCATAAGAATAAAAGGCTGAACAAAATGGCTGAACAATTGTTAAAGGCTAAACAAGATAGGGTGTTTCACAGCTCTGGACCAGCCTTTTTTTTAAATAGTGTGTTATGAGACTGTCAGTGGTGTCATAGCTTTTGCGCCATCTTGATTATGACATGAAAGTATTATCAACACATTGTTTTAAAATAAACAACTTCCTAAATAGTGACCCATATCTAAGGTTATTGTTTGTTCAAAGTGCCTACGACAGCCGGGTTTTTATGTACTATGAAGATGTTCCTGTTTTGGTCCGTTTTGTTTTGGTGTTTTTATGGTGTGTTTTTTAATGTATGTATCCTGTATGCATCAAATTACAGTTTTGTGTCCCAAGTAAGATATAAAACCTTTTTGCACTATTTTACAAAATCAAAACAAACCAGCAATCAAAACATTAGAAACAAAACCCTTCGAATCCAACAAAAACACTAATACCGTGTATGTTCACATAAGCACACATTAAACCACATAATAACTGTTCAAAAGTGTTGTAAAATAAGTCTTCAAATGCTGAAAAAGCAACCTAAATAGTGTTCAAACGATGCACAATCTTTTCATGTGCGGTATCATTTAGTCGTTTCTTATACCTGTCAGACAACTTACGGTACCTTCCCACGCCAGATTCCACCACATGTTTGGATTGGTTTATATCACTTAGCAGGATCTTCGTAATGTACTTACGCCTTAGATCATCCAACTGAGCTCCTTGTTTTGCACAACTCTCCCTTGGCGTCCAGCTCGTTCGACAACCCACAAACCCATTCCTTCACAGATGTCCCTTTATACGTTTCCATATGACGCATCAAGAAGACCCCACAATCGATTCCATTGTGTTTAGTTCTCCATGGAAACTCCAGTCTATGCGGTGCTGTGTTTCTCAGTTTTGTAGCAGTTGTTGGCGAAACTGTTTCCATGTACGCTGCCAACGCATCCCGCTGTTAGACAACATTCATAGTACATTAGCTTTGTCGTAAGTCAGATACATTAAAACAACGTCTTAGTGTTTAAAAGTTAAAACTTACCATTTTTTCAGGCCATCCTCGATACTTGGCATCATAATCGAATTCCAAACCACTGTTGTCTATTATATATATTTCAGAAGTGGCAAAGTTGAATGAAATGAGGTAGTAATGATCCGAGCTATTAATGGGTATTAGAACATGTTGTATCCCCTTAATAGACTTTGCCTCTGTAGCTTGTAATACTGAATCCATGTTCTCTCTGAAATGTGTTATCCTTGTCTCTTCCGTTGCATCATAATCATCCTTCCACTGTTAATAGTTCAAAACATTACGATAATTAGTGTTTTATATAGATTTATATTTCAAGCGGTTAGATGACCATATGTGTGTTATATGTAGATAAAATACATTACCAACATCATAGGAGAACAAAACAGACGTGGTACCGTCCCTTTTCGCCGGTATCTCTCTTCATAATTCAACACGTTTGACCATGCACTTATTACATCTACATGGATTGTAATACCTGGGCGCAATGATTCCATCGGCGACCTCATCACAGTATCCCCCGGTTCAGCCTTGAACACAACATCCCTTGTTCAATTGAATCATTTTATTAGGTACGATCGCAATATTATTCACATATTTTAAAATAAAAAATATTATTGAACTAAAACTAACCATTTATTATTCCAAGCAGAGAACATATACTCAGAAACATCATCCTCTGTTTTAGCCATTTTGTCCTTCAACGAGACCACACGCTTAACATACGGTGACCTCAACGCTTCTGCCAAAATTTTAGCACGATTTGGCCTGCTTGTTTTGTCATCCAACTTCTTCCCGTCACATGCATCATCCTTAACGTATTCACGAGACCAAGAGATTGGTTTCGCTTCAACCACCTTTACTTGGTTTTCAGGAGTCTTGTCAATATGCCCACTTTTCATACATTCATCGATTTCAGCCAAGAATGAATCAGTCATCGGAGAGTCGGTAAGCTGCATCAACACTGCCTTTCCATGAGTTGGTGTTTTATACTGATCTGCATCCTCCTGTTCATCAACATTTGATGTCTGTTTCTTTCCAACCAAAGCCTCCAACTTCGATATCCTTGCCTTTATCAAATCGTTTGTGGGGTACATTGATAAGGCTTCAGAGATTGTGGTCCGTATCATCGATACAATGCTATCATAATCCTTAATATGGTTATCTAACAGCTTGATAGTCGCCTAAGGGAATCAAAAAAACGCGAGTAGTGTTTTATGATTATCTTTTTATAAAATACAAATAAAAATTACTGAATTTATGAATGTTGCATATCATTATGCTTACCTCTAGATTCTCATCATTTTCATGAATACAAGGTTCGGATTCTGCACAACCCTTTGTCGCTTCACCACATGTATCCACGCCATCCTATACAGATTCAATATATAATCAATCATGTATAGTTTTAAATTTCAATATTTATATGCCACAATAAAGCTTAACTAAAGATTAAATTAAAGACTACCTCGGCATATTCATTAAACACATTTGGTTGTGGTTGAGTGAAATCTTCATAATCGTGCACCACAGGTATTCTGTACTCCCCATCAGAGGCCACGTATGGCTGTATAGCCTGTGAGTCAGATTGCGACAAAAAATAGTCCGCGCAGTGTTTGTAGATACCCATGTGTTCATCATCATCTTCGACATAATCATCCACATAATCATCAACATCATCAGCTTGCACTTGAATTTTGGGGGCATCTTCGGGATATTCGGCAGCTGTTTCATATACCTTCTTATGAGACGCATCAGATGAAGTCAAACATTGTTTTCCTCCTATGTTAGTATTCCCAACAGCAGTCTCCATAACACCCTTATCTACCTTACTAACAGCAGCCTTCCGAACACTCTTCTCCTCCTTGGCATCACCACAATTTGCCTGTTCTTTAACAAAAACAAGCCGCTGATCCGGATACAATCCTCCTTCGTTTGCAAGTTGTTGTTCAAACAATGCCGTGTCTAACTTCAGAACCAATGCTTCTAGTTCATCCTCCGTAAACTCACCAATGTGGTGTTTTACAACACCAATGTCTGAAGCTTTAGTTAGCTGATCATACGCCAATGCAGCCTGCAAAGAGACAATAAT
The DNA here is from genome assembly GCA_028751855.1 of Ambrosia trifida. Taxonomy (NCBI): domain Eukaryota; kingdom Viridiplantae; phylum Streptophyta; class Magnoliopsida; order Asterales; family Asteraceae; genus Ambrosia; species Ambrosia trifida. Next base: position 86,565,432 of record CM054130.1, on the reverse strand, counting down.
AGAAGTTGTTGACAGTGTGTTTTTTTTGTACGAAACTGAATTAAATTCAACATTAAATGAAAGTTTTTTTTTTACCGCAAGCAACGCAATCGGACCATGGAAAGCTTTATCAGGTTTCCAATTATTCTTGCTACGATTAAGCAGTTTTATCATGTAACTACACCAGTCGAATGATTTGATGTCCATTTTTCTTTTTACGCAAGGAAGGAAAAACTGGTTAACTGTATTGTTTTGGGTCGTCTCACCCAAGAACGTGAAGAAGAAAATCAGAAAGTTTAGAATGAATATCCTTCCACTACTACTTTGACCCTCCATGTATTTTTTGAACTTCACTGGCAAAGTCCTCTTAACATCTCCCTCAAACTGTCCCCTCCATTCTGCAACAACTGGATCCGTAGCCCTTGGTCTTTGGTGCTCTTCAATCTCATGTTCACCCATGGGTATACCATAAATTCTATGAACCAACTCTGGTGTTATGTGTATTTGATGACTACCCACGTTTATCATGCACGTTTCTTCATCATAGTTGTTCACTAACCAGAATCCTAATTTGGTAGGGATGGTAGGAAGTTTATATTCTAGGAATCCCCCAAAACCAATCGATTCAATTGTATTCTTTTGGTTGCTATTCAACCTGCTAATCAGTTGGCAAATGTTCACAGGTTTGATTCTTAGTTTTAGCTTTTCACCTGAGTACGGAAAATAAGGTATTATACGAGCGTTTCGAGCCGGGGGTATACTTGTTTTTGGATCCACCTTTGGAACTGTTAATCTTGGGGATGGCAGACGTGCTGCCTGGCGTTTGCTTAATTTCGCCTTTGGTTTTGCGGCCTCCTTCATATTTTCCTCTACACAAATCTTTTTAGGTGGTGGGTCAACAAAATCATCATCTGGATCGTCATTAACTGTATCATAGTCATCAAAACATAATAAGTTGTTTTTTATTTAGTACCTGTTTAATTATTGTTGTTAAAAAATTTCTATATTAAGTTAAATAAACTCAAACTTACCTTGATGTGTGTTTTTTACAGAACCTTTAACAACTTCATTTTTATCTACAATTAAACATTCTTTTTATCAGTTACTAACCCACAGAAGCCTTACCAAAATCAAAAAATAAATTGTAGACAATATTATTACCTGAATGAACTATTCTATCATCACCATCGCCATCTAGGACTATCGGATTTTCAATTGTGTTCACAAACTTTTTAGAGTATGTTTTCTTTAAAATTCTACCACTTCTTCTAACTGCTACAATTTACTTGGTCATGTTAGTATAGCTAGAGACAAAAAATTATAAGACATACCAACTGCATTTCAGCCTCTAATACTATATACTTGGAAGTTGTTTTTTGTCCTCAAGTTTGTTTGATTTTTTTTATTGTGTATTTACTCTATTTGAAAAAACTTTACAAAACACATATAAACTCATAATCACCCATTAAACACTACTAATAGAACACATCCTACATAAACGAAAAGGTTTTGACTTCAAGCATATACTACTCACATAAAATACATTTATTCCATGATTAACAAACATACAACTCAACACAAAAAACACTCTTATATTACAAAATATTCAGGGCATATTTAAAACACACATCAACTCTACTGAACTTTGTATTATACAAACTAAGCGAGAAAATGTGTTTTATCAAGAATACCATTTTGTGTTTTTACCACCAACAAATCAAGAAAATGTGTTTTATCTGGAATATCAGTCTGTGATATACAACACTACACATATTTGTGTTTTAAAGAACACACAATAATTTGTGTTTTACACCAACAAAATCAAGAAAATGTGTTTTATCAGGACTAAACAGTATGTGAAATACAACACTACACACAATTGTGTTTTAAGGAATACTCAATAATTTGTGTTTTTACAACAACAAATCAAGGAGATGTGTTTTATATCCAAACAGTGGGTTTTATTTACAAACCCAACAGCCCTATTGTTGTACATTCAATCAACAACCAAGCATCATCCAAACACACTTGATCAAAAAAATTAAAGGCCATTAAACAACGATTAAAACATACCTAACCCAAACCTTGCCGGTATCGTGTGAATCAGTACTTTGCGCTTCGATTTCTTACTTTTGATGTCTGTAGACGCCGTCGTCTTCATCCTCGTTCCTTACAAAAAAAGAAAAAACAAACCAATAAAACCTAGAAATAGACAATGAAGGGTATTTGTTTTGAAATAATGAAGACTTTTATAAAAAACCCCTAATGTTTGTTGATCCGATTTCATTGAATGAGAGAGAGAAAGTTTATACTTTCCTAATTGTGAAGGAACGGATTTTGGAAGGTGCAAGAATCAAGGGGAAGAAGACGGTGGTTTTCTTTTAAGTCTAATATAAATGCACCGTGTGTTTTACCTTTATGCCCTTACTTACTCTAATTTATTAAAAAAGACATAACACTATTTACCATAATGCCACCCAATCAATATACACCATAGATCTAACACATCCAAGGGTCTATAATCCTTCTTAGCCTTCCTACAAAACACCCCCTTTGTATAGGATCCTTACCCTATATATATATATATATATATATATATATGGGCTGGGTTAAATTAAAAACCCTCACGAGTTGTGAAAACCCGTGAAAACCCTATGTAAAAACTTTTTTTTTTTCTGATTTTTTCAGAATAGCTTTTATATTCAATTTTATTAGTTTTGACAAAAAAAAATCAAAAAAGCGCCGAGTGGATTATTTGTTACACATATGTGTTACGTAATTTTTTTTATGTGTAACAACAAAAAAATCTATGTAACATCTGTGTTACGTAATTTTTTTTAAAAAAATCTATTCGGCGCTTTTTTGATTTTTTTGGGCCGAAACTCATACAATTAAGTATACAAGCTATTCTAAAAAAATTAGAAAAAAACAATGTTGTTACATAGGGTTATCACGGGTTTTCACAACTCAAGAGGGTTTTCACAGGATACTTAGCCTATATATATATATATATATATATATATATATATAGGGTAGGGTTCAATTGAGAACCAACCCTTAGTTAGGAACCTTAGGAACTAATCTCATCCATCCATTTTCAATGGCATGATGGTAAATATGTTAAACACTAATTAAATTTTTAATTAAATCAAGGGGTAATGTTGTCTTTTGGATTTTGATTATTAATAGGTTATTTATTATCAATTGTAACTGACAAACACCACAATAATAAAGCAATTAGCGATTTTGTATCCTTCAACATACGTAAAAAATGTGCAGAAATCGAATGAAGACAAACAAATCATATACATCTACGTATGAAGGTGCGTAATTTTATTGTTATTCTTAATCAATAGTCGTTTATATCATTGTTATTGTTTATCAATCGTTGTTTGATTCAATTGATTTTCATAAATAGTTTCAAATTTTTAGGATGATCGAGATTCGATTTTAGGGGTATTTGAAACCCTAGTAAAAATATTAGGCTATAAATTGTAAAACCGATTATACATCATTGTATAATATGTGTAAAAAAAATGTATATACAAAGTATATACATCATTCAACAAAAAATACAACAACGTATATAACACTAAAACATCGTTTAAGACTTTCATTGGTCAAAAACATGTATATACACTTATGTATATAGATGTTTGTTATATTGACTGGTGTATTTATAAAACTTATTGTTTGTGTTATGCTTCCATGTATATACATCAACGAACAATTGGTTACTAAATGGGTGATATTATACAACGGTGTATATTGTATAATTATATATATTTTAAAGCTACTATAAAATAAATATAATTGTTATACGTTTGTGTATACGTTGGCTCTTTCTAAGTATACATTGTTGTATAAAATTTTGAACCTGTAAATTACTATGTATGCAGTAAAAACACCCAAATCCTGTTTGCAAAATTCTATACTAAAAAAAGGGAAATGGTAAAAACAAACTTTTTGAAAAAAAAAAGGAATCTAATTGACGAAATATGTAAAACCTATTCTTCGTTCTCGTCAGATGATGCTTCTTCCAAGTCGTACTCATCGGTTGTTGACTCCGCCACCACTTCTTTTCCCTTCTTGAGCGGACAATTTCTAGTGTCATGTCCCCTAACCATCATGTCACAATAATTACAATGTCTTTTGGGTTTCTTATATTGTTTCTTGACCTTTTCAACCGCTCCTATTTTTCTTTTATAAGTACCACAACCTTTGTTCCGTATACCTTTGGGTGCAGAACAAGAAACCACTTCTGGTTATTTGTATGAGATGATTTCTGGAATGACAACTTTCTTTTTGTTGTGCTCGGATTGATTAGTGACTAAAGCAAAGATATTATCCTTTATAGCTTGCATTTGCATGTCTAACTCCTTTAGCATTTCAGGATCACCCCTTGCACGGTCTACGCACATGTCAAAGTTGTTAGTGATGCGATGCAATACGCCACTACTCTCCGTTTGGTTTGACAAATATCGATGGCTGGTGTCATGAACAAAAGAAGGCAATGCATCTCGGCGCCACTGATTCTGAACATACTTTAGAGGGATTTGATTGATGTTGTGATGTCTGAACACACAGAAAACGTGACAACATAGATATCCAATACGAATGAACCCCATGCACTCACACGAAACTGATAGGTTGGTCTTATCTAGAGTAACCTGAAAAAGGGAAAAAAGGTTGTGTAACATATATGATATGTGTTGTATACAGCAGTGTATAATGTTCGGTATACCAGCATTAATGACAACGGTATCCGTTGGAGTATACCTGTTTATGTAGTATACATCAATGTATACTATGCACTTGTGTATAAGCATTTCAAATTGTTCTTCTTACAAATGGTTTTGTCTTTTAAAAAATTTATGTCATATACACCTACGTATTATAGAATATTGAGTATTCGAGACTAACCTTGAACTCATGTGTATAATCTGGAACATTCTCCTCATTTATGAAATTTGATGTATAACCTTGATGAGCAACCTTAAATGAACTCTCCAGTATATTCCTCTCTACAATCATGCAATACATATGGGACTTGTATATCTCCTTTGACACCTTTCTAAAAATTCGCCTTGTATAAATTTGGTTTGCATGGCGTTCAATTTGATGCGGTGTTCTATAATCGGGGTTCGTGGTTGCGGTTGAGTGGTCGAGAATACGTTGCTGTTTGCGGAGTCCGTCAATAACAGTATCATAACACATCATAAACTGAACTAACGTGTTCGACGCACTAGATATGGATTTAAACATGTGATTTGCGCTCTCGCAATGAGAGGTAGTTTTCACTAGACAACACATCGGTGTTTCTCTGAAATACGATGGAGCCCACTGTTCCCTTATCTCAAACATATCTGACAACCATTTATTGTCATTCAACTTGTAATCTGCCATCAGCGAATGCCATTTCTCTTCAAAAATTGCCGGTTCCAGATAAATGTCCCAAACAAGCTTGTGAAAGTCCCTTTTAATATTTGTGTTGTTGATCATGTCTCTGTCGATCTAAGAAATACATAAAAAGTCATACATAGAAATGTTCAGAAATTCATTAAACCAATATACTATAATGTATATTTTGGAATTTAAAAGAAATTAAAGTTATACCTTTAACGGGAGTTTATCAGTCACATGCCACATACAAAGTCGATGGATTGAATTGTTAAATACTGACTTCACAGCTTGTTTCATCGCAGCATCTTGGTCGGTTAGAACAAGAGCCGGTTGCTTTCCATGAGCTTTCACAAACATTTGTAAAAGCCATATGTAAGACTCAATAGTTTCATTGTGTAACATACCAGCTCCAAACACGGTAACTTTTTTATGATGGTCAAGACCGATAAAATTAACCATAATCATGTCGTACCTATAAAAAAAAACAAAAAAAAATAAAATCCAACAAAGAATAATTAAGATTAGGTTTGTGTACATGCTTTAACTACAGTGTGTAATATACACTAATGTATAGATATATATACACTGGTGTACAGATAGGATTATGGTTACTGTATATTAACAGTATGATTTACAGGTTATACTCTCTTTTTGTACATTATTATTATACACCATTGTATAATGTAAACACCTGTCATTCTGTTAGTTATTTTAGTTCTTAAAAAAAAAAGGAGTATTTTTACTTACATGTTGCTATGGTATGTTGCATCGAAAGCTATCACATCTCCAAAAACCTGGTAATTGATTTTTGAAACCTTGTCGGCCCAAAAAAACGACTGAAGTTCAGTTCCGATAATTCGGGTTTCAAAGGTATAATCATCGTAATTTTTAGATCGCTCTGTAAGTTTATCAACCAACATTTGAGCGTCACCATCTGCAACATACTCACGTATATCACGTCCCCAATTCTTGTAATCTGTAACAGTACCATGTACGTTCTGAGGACCACCTTTTAACACCACATGCAGCTTATGTGCTTTAGTAGATGTAACAACCGGCAAAATTAAGGTAATTCCGTACTAATTAATTAAACGCGATTAACGTAATTAACCGTAATTATGTGCTGAATATTTAATTGAGGCCTTAGAAAGATAGGAATTCCCAAATAATGCATAGGAATGCATGAGTTTAATAGCAAAGCATGATAGGATCATGCGCAGGCAAAACTATCCGGTATGGACACTGGCGATTACCCGGTAAAACTTAAATAAGCGAAACGAACACCGGACACCCGGAATATAAAATAAATAATATTTTCACAAAATATTATGAGTTTTGGAAACCCAAAGCCATACGTAAAAGCTTATTGCACAAATCTCCCGGTAACGAATAAAGTGCGCGTACCGCACCCGATACGCGCGTAACACGTAAATTCACCCGACGAAAACCGAAATAAATTATCAGTAATTTAACTGGGCAAAATTTTATGAATATTAATGGTATTTTAATATTGAGGTAAACCGCGGTTAAAATTCGAGAAATACCCGGGCGGTACCCGAAAGGAACTAACTTAAACATAATATGGAGGGATAATTAGCAAGGTGGACCCCACCAAATACCCCATAGGGGCCGGCCAAGGGCCACTTGAGTGTAGTTCACTTGAGTTTTTATTAAATCCCTTCCATATCATTTGCAATGATGAGCATGCATGTACAAGGATTGGATAAAAAGATTAACCCAATCATCCTTCCTCCCTCTCTCTCTAACTCGGCCCCAAACACCCTCTTATACCACCATTAGAGATTTTTGTAATCTTTCATAATCTTCCATGATCTTCCATTATCCAAGGCAAGATACTTAAAATCTTTGCAAGATTTGGAAGAACACTATAAGCACCACATGAAGAGCATTTGAAGAAAATCACAAAAACTCCCCTTTCTTTTCTTCTTGTGGCCGTGGACTTCCACCACCCCACCAACACCTCTCTTTCAATTTTTACAACCTCAAATCATCTCTAGTTCATCCTAAATCAAACCCCTTCTTGTGTGTTCAAGAGCTTGGAGCATAACCCACTTGGAAGAACACATTAAACCTCACCCAAAACCCAAGATTTTGTCTTCCCTAGCCTTGAGCTAGTAGTAAGTCTTGCATTGTTTTATTATTTGAAATATTCATATTTTGTGCTATGAAAGCAAGTTGTACAATGTGGGTAATGAAAATGAGTTTTATAAAAGTAATGGGTTTTATTAGAAATGAAAAAGGAAGAATAATAATATGATGAAATCTTAGATTATTATTAATAAAAGTGGTATTTTGAAGAAAATATAATAATAAGAACATACTTGTAAGTTGGAAGATGAGAAAAGCTAGATTTTGGAAAATGACTTGAATAGGATGAAAAGTGGTTTTAATCATCATAAGATGACTAGATAATGTCAAAAAGTTGTTAAAAAGGATTATAAAATCATAGATGAAAAAGTTTCATCTTCAAAGTCCACTCACTTAGATGAGTAAAAATTTGATGTTTTGGATTAAAATATGGAATAAGCATATTATTGACATCTAGGATGGATTAGAAGATCATTAAAAGTAAAAAGAAGTAAAAACAACCAAACATGATGAAATTGGTTCTTCAAAGTCCACTAAAGTGGAAGAAAAATATTAACCTTGAAAGATTGAGTGAAAAATGCTACAAGTGTAAGTTAAAGGACTAATATGGCAACATTGGAAGTCGATGGACTAAAATCAATATTTTAGAAAACTATTGGACCAAAAACACAATGATGGAAATATTGGTGTCAAAAAGTGTAAGTAATGATTTTACAAGGTTGATTTGGTAATTAATAGTAGCCTACTTGGGTATTTTAAGTAAAAAGTATATTTTTATAAAATGAACGTTTTATAAAAATAAATGGAGTAACGCGAGTATTTTATAAAGTAAGATTGTATAAAATAAATACTTGGGAAGACTTGTACAAAAATAAGATACTTTTATATAAATGGGAATATAAAAGTATCGGAAACATTTTTGGGTAACAAGTTGGACAAGTTGGGCTAAAACGTACATAATATATTTTTCCAAGAAATAAACGTTCGGAATCGGAAGTAGGAACAATACTTCCATGAGAACGCGCAACGGAAATAAATATGAAAAACGCTAACTAACTTAGTTACACGAACCAACGTAAACGGACTTATGAGGAAAAGACCATTACGGCTAGATGAAAATATACATATATATTTTAAGAAAGTAAAAGATATATAACAAGGGTGAAACGTGCGTAACACTTTCCTAAGTGTAGTAATAATATTCGTGGAGAAGGAGAAACATAACGTAACAAACTAAAAACGCTAAACGACACATGACTTAACAAGTAGTATCCACGCGATGGTATATATATACATATACTCGTTTTCGAAGAAATTCTAGTATATCTATTTAAATGGGAAAATAGATATGCGAGAAGGAAAACCGAGACGAGTAGGTGAAATATATCTATGAACGTGTGAATACCGACGAGATCCTAGTACAATTATATAAATGGGAAAATAAATGTACGGTGTGGTAAGTCTAGTCGGGCGTTAAGATTATGTTACCGAACGACGAGGACTTAGCATATTTATTTGAATGGGAAAATAAATATGTGGCAAAGTAAGTCGGGTCGGATAATAAGAAAACACTTTATATCGAGCGAAACGATCTTAAGTATAATTATTTAAATGGGAAAATAATTATACGTTGGGTAGAGTCGTGTCGAGTATAATATTGTACAAGTCATAAAGAATATTAATAAGAATAATATATGACTTGTAAGGAAAGGGTAATCCATCGCCATTGAACCTAGGATACGAAACTATTAAACGGGAATTGGGATAAAGACGTGGTCGGGAAGTTGGGTGTACAACTTGCCAAGGCACATACACCATAGGTGTAAGTGACTTATACGCCTAGAACCTTTGTAGGTACGGGATCACAAACTTTACTATTTTTCTTTGAGCCGAGCACAGTTACAGGTGAGTCTCACGGCCCCATTTCTAAACTATTTAACGTTTTTACGGGGGAAAGATATGTTGGGATTGTATGACGGGTTGGATACTTGAGTAAAGATCGCCACTCGGGGTTGAGACCTCCCCACTATAATCATTTATTCAGGAATGAGAAACCAGAGGGATATTTGGATAGTACTATTGGTGCCTGACAAGGCCCACCCCTAATCGATAGCGTCGATTATGCATCGGCGTATGCCTGGGGTGCACTTATTCTGAAATAAAGTCGTAGGAATACCGAGTAACGACTTTGGGCGGGGGCATCATTAATTGTCTTGGTTTGGTTATAGGCTCAAGTAAATTGTAGGACTTTGCAACTCCTATAAATGTCATAACAAGGATATTCCCACTTTATAAAGACTTATTAAATTAAAACCTGTGAACTCACCAATATTTATATATTGACGATTTTCAAACATATCTTTCAGGTAATTGAATGATGGAAGTTAGCATGGCGAGCCGGGTCGGGGATGTCTCCAAGTTGGGCGTTGGGAATGTCGTAAAAGGGTCACCTCTCTTTATTCCATGGACTTAGGGATAAAGGGAGTAGCCTCTTTATCAATTTCAAAAACAACTTATAATTATGTATGAATAATTTGACATGATTATTAGCATTGAATAAATGCCCGTTTTTCTAATTACTATTGTGCTTTGCATTAATCTTGGCTTAATACTTTTGAACCGTCGCGCCACGTGTTTCCGCCTTAGACGTGGTGTGACAGAAAGTGGTATCAGAGCCAAGGTTATAGCGAATTAGCATTTTAAAAATCTAAACTATAACCGGATTTGGTTCAAAATCTTTCAATTAAATGCGAAACGCAATAAAATAAATTTTTCCAACGACCATTTGGGTATATGGAGATTCCGACCAAGCTAGCCATGGTAAGTATATGTATTATTCTTGTGTTAGAAGGTTAGGAGGAGTACCTTAGATATGTGCCTTAACTACCTAACGAATAATACTTAAATATTAGTACGGTTCTTTTGCCAGGATGTCGAACGCAGGGAGCGTAGCACCGAGCTACGACAGTAGCCTCCAGATCATCCCAGCACCGCCAGCGGAGCCGATCGAGGTGGTGATACTCGATCCCGAGGATGACGAGATGGATGTTGATGTCGCCATGGAGGGCGCCGACGGAGATAGCTCCGACGAGACGGACCCGAGCGAGGACCCAGCGTGGGCCCCCGCTGGAGACGACATGGCCGCCGTGGCCGACCTACCGATGGCCGAGGCCGACTTGCCTCTAGTGCCATTCCAGGCAGCACCACTGCCAGCACTTCCCATCCGAGCCGTCAGGGACTTCCCTGTAGGCTGCGCAGGTCCTTCGAGACCTATCCCTACACAGTCGGAGACTGTCGAGTCTCCATACGACCGACGCGCACCAGTCGACTGTGAGCCTTTACCCACCCCACCTATCCCCGTTCCCTCTGGCATGAGGCTCGTGCCTGTCTGCCGGGGACACAACGGGTGGATATCCGATGACTCTGACGATGAGTCAACTGCGTCGGTGGAGCACATTGCTGTGCCTATCCCACCAGCAGGCCAGGAGGAGCACGTTGCTCCGATGATAGGGCATGCTACCGCTACCCCAGCCACCTTACCTACCATGCCCGAGCCCATACCACAGGATGGGCCAGCTTCTACTGGGCACATCCTTGAGGGCAGCTCAGCCCGCAGTTCTGAGTTGCACCGAGCAGGACTGGCAGCTCACGCCACTGCTAGCCCTCCCACCCCTACCACTGTGATATCCGCTCCAGAGTGGGTCGCTGTCACCCAGCCTCTCATGGTCCCACTCGCCGAGCTTATAGTTCCCTCACCCATATCCATGACACTACCCATCACCACTTTTCCCACACTACCACCCCTACCCGAGATGCTCCCTACACCACCACCTGCACCATTCACTATGGATGCAGGAGCCCCATTTTTGACACCCTCATTTGCACCGTATACTCTAGGTGCGGGAGACCCATACCAGGTACCACCCTACTGCTTCACTGGATTACCGGGCTTTGCCCCACCCTTCACACCACTACCCATACCCGATATCGTCGGCCCGTCCCAGCCGACGTACACTGACATCCCTGGGCCGTCGCAGCCCCACGGGATGGCCCCACTGTCAGGACCCGCATGGTCCACGGTGATCTCACTGGAGAGAGATTTCCAGACCCTCACCGACACGGTGCAGCGCACCGTGAGTCAGATGGAGCAGCAGGCCCAGCTCATGTGGGCCAGGATCATTGATGCCAGGGATGCACTGGCACATTATGCTGAGGAGCTGCTGAGCATGGATGCTCATTGTGGCCTTACGGGCGACGCACACTTTGCGCATCGCCAATTCTTGTACGATCGCATTATGGCGAACAGTATGACCATTAGCATGTGCGCACCCCAGTACCAGTACCAGCACCCGCCGCCGCCACCGCCACAGTAGCGATACATCAGGGACGCTTGGGAGATCACCCACGGACATAGTAGTAGTAGTAGTATGATAGCACAGCATGGGTTATAGCGCCCATCTGCATTTTTGCCTAGCCGAGCGGGATTGTGCCGGCATATGACATTATATTTCTAGTGTATTTCAAAGAGCAATGTATGAGGAATGTATCCTCGGTTTTTGTTATTATGAACAAATCATTGTACTTGGTATTGAAATTAATGAAAATTTTGTTATGGTAAAATATGTGTTGTGATTGTCTACGATTATTATTACTTGTTCTGTTTATATTGTGATTGCGCGATGTTATTATGGTGATTATTGTGTTCATATGTTGTGTGGTTGTTTATACTATATATGTGATGATATTGTATGAATGATTGTCGGAAATTAACCTTTGATATTGATTATTGAAGAAACATGGCACCAGCCACAAGAAGCAACAGTGGGAATGAAAGACTGCCCACGAAACCCGAGGAGCTTGAAACCCTAGTTTCGGGACGTATCGCCCAAGCTCTCGCAGAACACAATGCCACGCGCACCGAAAGGTCGCGAGACCGAACCGGGAGCGACAGACGCGAAACCTCCCCTACTGGTAAGAAGACGTCGGGTATATACAACAGGAGTCTTCGTGAAACTCCTACCTTATATCTAATGTTGCCTTATTATTGCAGAAACGGCCTCACGAGAACGTGGCTGCACGTTTAAAGCTTTCCTGGACTGCAAACCACTGAATTTCAGCGGCACTGAAGGTTCTGTCGGACTAGTCAAATGGTTCGAGAAGACCGAAGTTGTGATTCGTATTAGCAGCTGTACCCCACGACAGGCTGTCATGTATGCCACCAACCTGTTTCTGGACCAAGTTCTGACCTGGTGGAACAACCAAGTGCAGACACTGGGAGATGATGCTGCTTACTCCTTATCATGGTTGGAGTTGAAAGAACTAATGATCGCCGAGTACTGCCCGGCAAGTGAAGTGCAGAAGCTAGAGACTGAGTTCTGGAACCTCACCATGGTTGGACCGGACGTAGCTGGTTACACGTCCAGATTCCATGACCTCTCCCGGTTAGTGCCTCGCCTGGTCACCCCGGAAAGCAAAAAGGTGGAAAGATACCTCTTCGGACTGGCACCACAGATACGCGGCATGGTCACTGCTTCCAAGCCTACAACCATGCGTGAAGCTATCGACCTCGCCTTAAGCCTCACTGAAGACGCCATCCGAATGGGCACTCTAATCCGGAAAGTGTCAGGGTTGAAGCTTACTGAGTCCAGCAGTGTTGAGGGTAAGAATCTGGGTACAAGTTCAATCGTCGGGTCAAGTGAACAGGGAAATAGGCCAAGGTTTGGGAAGCGTAAGCGCGATGAAAGGAAAAAGGATGGATCATCAGGTTCAGGGAAGAAAGGAAAAGGGTATGTGGCCACTGGACGTGGAAATAATGGGAAGCAAGGTTATCAGGGCAGGAACGAAGTGATCTGCGGTAAGTGCCGCCGTTCGGGGCACAAGACAGAAGACTGCAGATCAGGAGCGCCAAAGAACAGTGGAGCGAGGCCCTATTTCTCATGTGGATCGCTCGATCATTGGAAGAGGGACTGCCCCAAACTTAACAACCAAGCCCGTGGGCGAGCGTTCGTGATTGGTGCCGGTGACGCACGGCAAGACCCTAATGTGGTCACTGGTACGTTCCCTCTAAATGGTCATTATGCTTCAGTATTGTTTGATACTGGCGCTGATTTTAGCTTCGTATCTGTCGAATTTAAAAGATTACTTGGTTTAAAGACTAGTAAGCTAGACACACCATACTCTATCGAACTAGCTAACGGTAAGACTATAGGAACTCGAGAGGTAGCAAAGGATTGTAAGTTGGATCTCTGTGGTCATGAGTTTGACATTGAGCTATTGCCAGTCGTACTGGGTAGCTTTGACATAGTCGTTGGCATGGATTGGCTATCCGCACACCGCGCCATCGTCGTGTGCAATGACAAAGTAATTCAAGTTCCCCTCGCAAGCGGTGAAACCCTATCGATCCAAGGGGAAAGGCGTGGAACGCCATTGAGAATTATTACCAGCATGAAAGCCAGGAAGTGCCTAAGGAAAGGTCTCGTCGCATTCTTGGCGCATGTGGTAGACAAGAAGGCTGACGAGCGAAAGCTAGAAGACATTCCGATAGCCAGAGACTTTCCAGATGTGTTCCCAGAAGATTTGCCGGGATTGCCGCCACCCCGACAAGTCGAGTTTCACATCGACCTTGTTCCAGGAGCAGCGCCGGTAGCGCGATCGCCATATCGCCTAGCTCCTTCTGAGATGCAGGAACTGTCTGAACAACTGCAAGAGTTGTTGGACAAAGGTTTCATAAGACCAAGCTTCTCACCCTGGGGAGCTCCCGTCTTGTTCGTGAAGAAGAAGGATGGCACTTTTCGAATGTGCATCGACTATCGAGAACTGAACAAGCTAACTATTAAAAATCGCTATCCTCTTCCCAGGATCGACGATTTGTTTGACCAACTTCAAGGATCCAGTTTCTACTCCAAGATCGATTTAAGGTCCGGTTATCATCAATTGCGTATTCAAGAAGAAGACGTGCCAAAAACAGCATTCAGGACTCGTTATGGGCACTATGAGTTTCTGGTTATGCCTTTCGGTTTAACTAACGCACCAGCTGTTTTCATGGACTTGATGAACCGGGTGTGCAAACCATACTTGGACAAATTTGTCATTGTCTTCATTGATGACATCTTGATCTACTCACGCACGAAGGAGGAACACGAGGAACATCTCCGATTAATCCTCGAGGTACTTCGCAAAGAGAAACTCTATGCTAAGTTTTCAAAATGTGATTTTTGGATTCGAGAGGTTCACTTTTTAGGCCACGTGGTGAATGAAAAGGGTATACATGTCGATCCCGCCAAGATCGAAGCAATCAAGAATTGGGACGCCCCTAGAACGCCTACTGAAGTACGACAATTTCTTGGCCTTGCGGGTTACTACAGATGGTTCATCGAGAACTTTTCTAAAATAGCACAGTCTTTAACCATGCTAACCCAAAAGGATAAGAAGTTTGAATGGACGGAAAGGCAGGAAGCAGCGTTTCAGTTGCTGAAGGATAAGTTATGTGGCGCACCAATACTATCACTCCCCGATGGTACGGAAGACTTTGTAGTTTACTGTGACGCCTCTCATCAGGGATTGGGTTGTGTATTGATGCAGCGAGAGAAGGTCATAGCCTATGCTTCCAGACAGCTAAAACTTCACGAGAAGAATTACACCACACATGATCTGGAACTAGGAGCCGTGGTATTCGCACTCAAGATATGGAGACACTATCTGTACGGAACCAAGTGTACGATCTTCACTGATCATAAAAGTTTGCAGCACATCTTTGACCAGAAGGAATTGAACATGCGACAACGGCGATGGGTCGAATTATTGAACGATTACGATTGTGAAATAAAGTACCATCCCGGGAAGGCAAACGTCGTAGCCGACGCCTTGAGTCGCAAGGAACGGGTTAAGCCACTGCGTGTCCGAGCCTTGGGTCTAACCATCCACACGAACCTGACTGACCGGATTCGTGAAGCTCAAACTAACGCTCTTAAACCCGAGAATGTCAAAGGTGAAAGATTGCGGAAGATGGTTGATTCACTGGAGTCAAAAGCGGATCAAGCTCTGTATTTCATGAATAGAATTTGGGTACCAGTGTACGGTGGATTGCGTGAACTGGTATTAGCCGAAGCCCACAGTTCGCGATATTCGGTTCACCCTGGAGCAGACAAGATGTTCCATGATTTGAAGGGATTTTACTGGTGGCCAAATTTCAAGAGAGATATAGCGGCGTATGTTGAGCGATGTTTAACTTGCGCGAAGGTCAAGGCCGAGCATCAGAGACCATCCGGTGTGTTCCAGCAACCGGAAATACCGGAATGGAAATGGGAAAGGATCACTATGGACTTCATTACCAAATTGCCCAGGACAACAAGCGGCCATGATATGATCTGGGTAATCGTTGATCGATTGACAAAATCCGCACACTTCCTCCCCATTCGCGAAACGGATAAGTTGGAGAAACTAACCCGTTTGTATATTAAGGAAGTTGTGTCAAAACACGGTGTACCTATTTCTATCATCTCCGATCGAGATAGTCGTTTCACCTCAAGATTTTGGGAAAGTTTGAATGAAGCCCTCGGTACTCGCCTTGACATGAGTACCGCATATCATCCACAAACCGATGGTCAGAGTGAACGAACCATCCAAACTCTGGAGGATATGCTACGGGCATGCGCAATCGATTTCAGCGGAAATTGGGATACTCACTTGCCACTGGTAGAGTTTTCGTATAACAACAGCTACCACACGAGCATTCAAGCAGCACCCTTTGAAGCTCTATATGGACGCAAGTGCAGATCGCCTCTATGTTGGGCCGAAGTTGGCGAAAAGCAACTTACCGGGCCCGAAATTGTTCAAGAAACGACGGATAAGGTCTTTCTGATTAGAGAACGTCTCAAAGCGGCACGTGACCGACAGAAAAGCTACGCAGACATGAGGAGGAAGCCTTTGGAATTTCAAGTCGGAGACAGGGTCCTACTAAAGGTGTCACCTTGGAAAGGTGTCGCGCGCTTCGGGAAGCGCGGAAAACTGAACCCACGATATGTTGGACCATTCGAAATCCTGTCCAGAGTAGGCCCCGTAGCGTACAAGCTCAAGTTACCACAAGAACTTAACGGTGTACACGACACGTTCCACGTGTCGAACTTGAAAAAGTGCTTATCCGACGAAACCCTCATCATCCCCGCAGACGAAATCCACATTGACGACAAGTTACACTTCGTCGAAGAGCCAATCGAAGTAACCGATTGGAAGGTCCAAAAACTAAGACGCAGTAAGATCAGATTGGTCAAAGTGCGTTGGAATGCCAAGCGTGGACCGGAGTTCACGTGGGAAAGGCTGGACCGGATGAAGCAAAAGTATCCCGCCCTATTCAAGAAGACCCCTATACCGGAGAGCTCAAAGTGAATTCCGGGACGGAATTCTCTTAACGGGGGGAGAATGTAACAACCGGCAAAATTAAGGTAATTCCGTACTAATTAATTAAACGCGATTAACGTAATTAACCGTAATTATGTGCTGAATATTTAATTGAGGCCTTAGAAAGATAGGAATTCCCAAATAATGCATAGGAATGCATGAGTTTAATAGCAAAGCATGATAGGATCATGCGCAGGCAAAACTATCCGGTATGGACACTGGCGATTACCCGGTAAAACTTAAATAAGCGAAACGAACACCGGACACCCGGAATATAAAATAAATAATATTTTCACAAAATATTATGAGTTTTGGAAACCCAAAGCCATACGTAAAAGCTTATTGCACAAATCTCCCGGTAACGAATAAAGTGCGCGTACCACACCCGATACGCGCGTAACACGTAAATTCACCCGACGAAAACCGAAATAAATTATCAGTAATTTAACTGGGCAAAATTTTATGAATATTAACGGTATTTTAATATTGAGGTAAACCGCGGTTAAAATTCGAGAAATACCCGGGCGGTACCCGAAAGGAACTAACTTAAACATAATATGGAGGGATAATTAGCAAGGTGGACCCCACCAAATACCCCATAGGGGCCGGCCAAGGGCCACTTGAGTGTAGTTCACTTGAGTTTTTATTAAATCCCTTCCATATCATTTGCAATGATGAGCATGCATGTACAAGGATTGGATAAAAAGATTAACCCAATCATCCTTCCTCCCTCTCTCTCTAACTCGGCCCCAAACACCCTCTTATACCACCATTAGAGATTTTTGTAATCTTTCATAATCTTCCATGATCTTCCATTATCCAAGGCAAGATACTTAAAATCTTTGCAAGATTTGGAAGAACACTATAAGCACCACATGAAGAGCATTTGAAGAAAATCACAAAAACTCCCCTTTCTTTTCTTCTTGTGGCCGTGGACTTCCACCACCCCACCAACACCTCTCTTTCAATTTTTACAACCTCAAATCATCTCTAGTTCATCCTAAATCAAACCCCTTCTTGTGTGTTCAAGAGCTTGGAGCATAACCCACTTGGAAGAACACATTAAACCTCACCCAAAACCCAAGATTTTGTCTTCCCTAGCCTTGAGCTAGTAGTAAGTCTTGCATTGTTTTATTATTTGAAATATTCATATTTTGTGCTATGAAAGCAAGTTGTACAATGTGGGTAATGAAAATGAGTTTTATAAAAGTAATGGGTTTTATTAGAAATGAAAAAGGAAGAATAATAATATGATGAAATCTTAGATTATTATTAATAAAAGTGGTATTTTGAAGAAAATATAATAATAAGAACATACTTGTAAGTTGGAAGATGAGAAAAGCTAGATTTTGGAAAATGACTTGAATAGGATGAAAAGTGGTTTTAATCATCATAAGATGACTAGATAATGTCAAAAAGTTGTTAAAAAGGATTATAAAATCATAGATGAAAAAGTTTCATCTTCAAAGTCCACTCACTTAGATGAGTAAAAATTTGATGTTTTGGATTAAAATATGGAATAAGCATATTATTGACATCTAGGATGGATTAGAAGATCATTAAAAGTAAAAAGAAGTAAAAACAACCAAACATGATGAAATTGGTTCTTCAAAGTCCACTAAAGTGGAAGAAAAATATTAACCTTGAAAGATTGAGTGAAAAATGCTACAAGTGTAAGTTAAAGGACTAATATGGCAACATTGGAAGTCGATGGACTAAAATCAATATTTTAGAAAACTATTGGACCAAAAACACAATGATGGAAATATTGGTGTCAAAAAGTGTAAGTAATGATTTTACAAGGTTGATTTGGTAATTAATAGTAGCCTACTTGGGTATTTTAAGTAAAAAGTATATTTTTATAAAATGGACGTTTTATAAAAATAAATGGAGTAACGCGAGTATTTTATAAAGTAAGATTGTATAAAATAAATACTTGGGAAGACTTGTACAAAAATAAGATACTTTTATATAAATGGGGATATAAAAGTATCGGAAACATTTTTGGGTAACAAGTTGGACAAGTTGGGCTAAAACGTACATAATATATTTTTCCAAGAAATAAACGTTCGGAATCGGAAGTAGGAACAATACTTCCATGAGAACGCGCAACGGAAATAAATATGAAAAACGCTAACTAACTTAGTTACACGAACCAACGTAAACGGACTTATGAGGAAAAGACCATTACGGCAAGATGAAAATATACATATATATTTTAAGAAAGTAAAAGATATATAACAAGGGTGAAACGTGCGTAACACTTTCCTAAGTGTAGTAATAATATTCGTGGAGAAGGAGAAACATAACGTAACAAACTAAAAACGCTAAACGACACATGACTTAACAAGTAGTATCCACGCGATGGTATATATATACATATACTCGTTTTCGACGAAATTCTAGTATATCTATTTAAATGGGAAAATAGATATGCGAGAAGGAAAACCGAGACGAGTAGGTGAAATATATCTATGAACGTGTGAATACCGACGAGATCCTAGTACAATTATTTAAATGGGAAAATAAATGTACGGTGTGGTAAGTCTAGTCGGGCGTTAAGATTATGTTACCGAACGACGAGGACTTAGCATATTTATTTGAATGGGAAAATAAATATGTGGCAAAGTAAGTCGGGTCGGATAATAAGAAAACACTTTATATCGAGCGAAACGATCCTAAGTATAATTATTTAAATGGGAAAATAATTATACGTTGGGTAGAGTCGTGTCGAGTATAATATTGTACAAGTCATAAAGAATATTAATAAGAATAATATATGACTTGTAAGGAAAGGGTAATCCATCGCCATTGAACCTAGGATACGAAACTATTAAACGGGAATTGGGATAAAGACGTGGTCGGGAAGTTGGGTGTACAACTTGCCAAGGCACATACACCATAGGTGTAAGTGACTTATACGCCTAGAACCTTTGTAGGTACGGGATCACAAACTTTACTATTTTTCTTTGAGCCGAGCACAGTTACAGGTGAGTCTCACGGCCCCATTTCTAAACTATTTAACGTTTTTACGGGGGAAAGATATGTTGGGATTGTATGACGGGTTGGATACTTGAGTAAAGATCGCCACTCGGGGTTGAGACCTCCCCACTATAATCATTTATTCAGGAATGAGAAACCAGAGGGATATTTGGATAGTACTATTGGTGCCTGACAAGGCCCACCCCTAATCGATAGCGTCGATTATGCATCGGCGTATGCCTGGGGTGCACTTATTCTGAAATAAAGTCGTAGGAATACCGAGTAACGACTTTGGGCGGGGGCATCATTAATTGTCTTGGTTTGGTTATAGGCTCAAGTAAATTGTAGGACTTTGCAACTCCTATAAATGTCATAACAAGGATATTCCCACTTTATAAAGACTTATTAAATTAAAACCTGTGAACTCACCAATATTTATATATTGACGATTTTCAAACATATCTTTCAGGTAATTGAATGATGGAAGTTAGCATGGCGAGCCGGGTCGGGGATGTCTCCAAGTTGGGCGTTGGGAATGTCGTAAAAGGGTCACCTCTCTTTATTCCATGGACTTAGGGATAAAGGGAGTAGCCTTTTTATCAATATCAAAAACAACTTATAATTATGTATGAATAATTTGACATGATTATTAGCATTGAATAAATGCCCGTTTTTCTAATTACTATTGTGCTTTGCATTAATCTTGGCTTAATACTTTTGAACCGTCGCGCCACGTGTTTCCGCCTTAGACGTGGTGTGACAGTAGGGCCGATATTCATGGTCCGAAAGTTTGCAATAAACTGGCGTGTGTTATAGTCTAACTGTCTTTTTTTTTCTAGTCAAATCGATGTTGTTAGTGGGTACACAACCATGGTTGTGAACCTCTATGAATTTATAAATCTCATAATTTGTTGAATTCTTTACACGCCTAATTCTTACACACGCGTTGCATCCAGTTGATTTAATATTAGAGCAACGAGATCTTTCGGCCTTTTCCTCAACATTTTGGTCACCTTCAAGCGATGTTGTCTTTGCATTTGAACACAAAATGTACCTATTTACAGTCACACCATCTACTTGTTTTCGTGTAGACAACCGAGTTCCAAATCCGGCTGCCTCTCCATAATTTTCATACATTATGATTGCTTCGTCCAACGTTCTAAACTTGGCACCTACAAATGGTTTAACATTGTCTGGTACAACAGGCGTCCAATATCTCGTCCCACCAGGAGACTCGTATACTTTGCTGGACGAGGAACCTACAATAAACAAATGCACATTAGAACCTACCTCATATATTACATCAGTGTATAGATGAATAAACATTAAACTAATATACATCAGTGTTCATGACAAAACATTAAACTAATATACATCAGTGTTCAGTGTACATCAATGTATAGATGAATAAACATTGAACTAATATACATCAGTGTTCATGACAAAACATTAAACTAATATACATCAGTGTTCAGTGTACATCAATGTATAGATGAATAAACATTGAACTAATATACATCAGTGTTCAGTGTACATCGGCGTACTTATGAAAAATGTAACATGATCTGAAAACTGCTATATTTGAATTATACATCGGTGTACTTATGATCTGAAAAATTTTTGTACATAAAAATAACTGCTGTGTCGAGAATACAAACCTCCAGTTTCGCAAAAACTGAAACCCTAATTGCGAACAAAAAGAAATTAAAAAACTAAAAAAACATTACACAAATACCTTGATTCTCAACACTATTTTGCAAAGAAGGTTGTGATTGTGTATTATGATCCTCAATATCGTGAGAAAATGATTGAATGTTTTCATGTATATGATTATTATCCATCACTTGGTTATCTTTAAGAGATTGATGCTGCTCGAATGAAGCGTACGAGAGAAATAATCGATTGATGCTGGTTGAATGAAGCGTACGAGAGATAGGAATTTTGGATCGTAAATTTTGGAAGTTATGAATGCAAATGAGTGATATTAGGAGTTTTGAATCATACGTGATCTTGTTTCCATCTTTAAAACTTTTTTTTTAATTAAAATATAAAACATAATTGTTCAATTACCATCCTACCCTTAGATCAAGATTAAAAGATGAATGGCTCAGATTGGTTCCTAAGTTCCTAACTAGTACCTTGGTTCCTAAATGATCTTTTTCCTATATATATATATATATATATATATATATATATATATATATATATATATATATAGGCTAAGTATCCACAAGAAACCTCCTAAAATGAAGAAACTCCCACAAACCCATCTAGTGGACCACAATGCTCCACATAGCCATTGAACTTAATTAATTTTTTATTAACCAAAGGTTATTTTAGTAATTTACCATAACCCCTCTCATATATAACCCTTGTTTCTCTCTCCCATTTCAAATTATTATGCATTTCCCTCTTCTCTCACCATCATCATCTCTCTGTATAATTATAGATCTGAAGCAAAGATCATACACCACCATTAACATCCACCTTCATCATCATCTCGAACCACCACACCATCATCATCATCTCGAAGCACCAAAGGATCATCATAACCAGCATCATCATCATCTCGTACCACCACAGGATCGTCACAACCAACTGTGGCATCATCATTGAAGGCCCCAGTTAACTATTCATCATCGTCATCATCCCTGTCACCTCAACCGGTTATCCTCTTTTTTTTTTTTTTTAATTTCAGGTTTATTTTTTAGGGGTTTTAATTCGAAATAATTTGTGGATTTTTTTGTTAAAAGTGATTATAACATAATTTTTTGTTGTTTAGAAAGAATTGTTGAGGTTTTACACATGACCTGGGGAAACTCCTGTTTTTTTTATCCCTGTTTTGGGGTATGTTTTTTTGTGGGCTTTGATGGGTTCAATTTTTGTGGAATTTTTGGGAGGATTTCTTTGTGGTTGTTGGTGGGTAAATTTTTGGCAGAGATGCTTTTTTTTTTTTGTGTGGGTGTTTGGTGGGTAATTTTTTGATGGTTTCAATTTGAAATATCATTTGTTTTCTGGATGAATTTTCTTTGTGGGTTATTAGAACCATTGTTTAGTTATAGCATTTTTTTTTTTGCG
Source organism: Ambrosia trifida (assembly GCA_028751855.1). Lineage (NCBI taxonomy): Eukaryota > Viridiplantae > Streptophyta > Magnoliopsida > Asterales > Asteraceae > Ambrosia > Ambrosia trifida. The sequence continues at coordinate 86,542,485 of CM054130.1, read as the reverse complement.
GTCAAAGTATGTTTTTTTGCTCTTTGTTTTTTTTTTTTCTATGTGTTTAGTTATTGCAAATTTTTTTTTTTTTTTTGCGGTCAAAGTATGTTTTTTTATGCAGTCTAAATGTATGATGTTTGCAGAGTACAAAGTTTTGTCTGTTTTTGCAGTAAAAAACATCTGTTACACACGTAACAGAAAATGTCTGTTTTGTCATGGTGTTGCAAGTTAAATGTTTTTTATATATTAATGGTGTTTCGAGTTATTATTTGTCTTTTTAGATTGTTATTTTTGTTTTCCAAAAGATTCACGTCATCATTTTTAGTAAGCATAATAATTGATTTTATTTTTAATTTGCTTTTTTTTTAATTCATAAAAAAAGACCATGAATATTTCACTTTTTTACAGGAAATGTCTTCTTTTGGGGGTTAGGTGGTTTAATATTTTTATTTTTTTTAGTTAGAAATAATTGTTGATTTTTTGTGTGTTAATAGCATCTATATTTTTTTAGGTGATTTATAATGTTAAACATCGAGAATGATTTTTCGTTTTGTGTTCATGTTCGTAGTACTTTTGTGTGGTAGTTAGGGTGTTTTTATCGTCTATATTTTTGTATAATCTTTGTGCTGAGTTAGGCTATTACGTGTGTAGCATATCCGTTTTTTTGCAGTCAAATTTTGTTTTCTATGTTTTCTAGCATATCAAATTCTGCTCTATGTTTATTGCAGACTACAAAAGGTTTTGCTGTGTTTTCCTGTACACATGTAACACTCGTGTGTTTTTGCTCTGTCTATTTTTTATTTGTTTCGAATGTATGAGTTTTTTTTATGTTACCTATGTGTTTTTTTACAGAAAATGTCTTTTTTGTATGGCCTATATTTTGTATTATGTATTTCTTTATAAAGAATCATTTTTATTATTAAAGAATCATTTGTTAAGGTGTTTTATCTGTGTTTAGTTATACCATATCTGTGTGTAAGTTAAGGTGTTACCTGTGTAGCATATCTTTTTTTTTGCTGTCAATGTGTGTTGTGTGCAGTCAGAATGTTTGATGTTTGCAGACTACAAAGGCTAAGTATGTGTTTGCAGACAAAAAACGCCTGTTTACACACGTAACACTCGATTTTGCCATCGCTCCTTATTGTATATTAAATAAGCTGTTTTCCGCACACAACATTAGTTTGTTTGTTTTTGTTTTTTCATATTAAAAATGTCCACATTTACTCTGTGATAACATATGTTACAGGTGCTTTTTTAGTCGAATCATGAATTCCAACCCCAGCACCCCCCCCCCCCCCATTGGGAGGTTTTTGAGTCCCGTCAGCATCTCAACCCAATCGCACACGAGCCACCTCAAAATGAACCGGACATGGCAATTGCACCTGAATTACCCCCACCTGTTGACCTAGATATCCTCCATGTTGCAACTGAACATGAACCCCTACCCCATGTTGACCCGGTTATCCCGCCTCTAGAACCGATTATACCCTTAGAGCAGGGGGATGATGGGTTTGTAAGCGACGAAGATTTTGATTGGAATGTGGCATTTGATTACGTTTTCCCCGAAGAATATCCGCCACCAGAAGACTATATGACACCGGAGGATGATGCGCATGATGTAAGTTACACACCTGAATGGGCTGTTGGTTACGAATCAGATCCAGGGGCTGAATATGAAGAACCATATGAACCTCAATTTAATAACCTGGGCTGTCGGTTACGTCTCAGGAAGGTGGGCGTATTAGGACAGAATGGGAGGGTATAGGTTATACCGAGGAACAATGGGCTTTTTATGTCAAGTATGGTTATTGGATGCCGTCTGCCACTGTTGGTTGCAATGCAGGATGTCTGGGTCTACATATTACATATGAAGAATTGGCTTTTTATGAAAAGAATGGTTATTGGATGCCAAGGGGTGGTGTATGAATCTTTTAATATTATGTTTTGTGGTTGATACAAGATGAACAATATAATGTATAACTTTTTTTGAGTAGTATGTTTTATTTGCAAGTTTTTTGTATTGTCATGCAATGCATCCCTACTTAACAATTTATTGTGTACATTTGAATGTTTTTTGATCTATAAAGTTTTTAATTGATTATATACAATCTGTGCAATTTTTAACGTACGCAACACTGCATATGTTACATATGTAACATGATGTGCTAACAGATCTAGGATCATGGTCACAAAAGTATGAGAGAGATGATGTGACATGTGTGGGGTCCACACTGTCATATCTGATTTTCAGAAAATGACATTTGACCATTGTGCCCTTTTTTTGTCATCTACCTTAATTAATTTATTAAAATAATGTAGAATCAATCTAGGCCATTGATCACTTTAGATCAATGGTCTAGATTAAGTTTACTAGGTTTCTTCAATTTGAGTGGGTTTTTATTTAATCCTTCCCCTATATATATATATATATATATATATATAGGGTGAGGTTTCTGTACAAAAACCATTTTTCGTGAGAAGTGTGAGAAGGATTAAAAATTGATATGTAGGCATCATTTTTTGAACTTAGTCATGATGTTTTGGATTATTTTGCCTAGAAAAACACTAAACATAACAATTAAGAACCGAAAACAATGTATTTTAGGCTTAAAACATAAAATACCATGCTAAGAACATTAAACAGTGTGTTTTAAGTGTTAAGTAGCGTGTTTTAGCTGTTTTTTAAATTTAATGACTATAATACATTGGATTGTGTTTTAGATTGTTGTGTTTGGTGTTTTTCAAGTTAAAACAACCTAAAACGTTATTCCTAAATCCAAAACATGATGCCTACATGTCAATTCTTAATCCTTCTCACACTTCTCACGAAATATGTCTTTTGTACATATATATATATATATATATTTTATATCTCATAGGTTTTTGGCTTCATTTACCCAAAATATAGCTATAAATAAGGCTTTTATATGATTTTACCTATATGTACAAGCCAAAAACACCAAGGTACAACATTTTTATGCATAAAAATACATGGTGTATGAGAGGCGCGCGCCTCAGGGCCAAAAGCGACGAAAAAAGGTCAAAATTTGCACTTTTCTTGCGCTTCTAGGAAAATGGGTAGGCGCAGATCCCTGAGGCACCCTAGGCTGCGCCTTGATGCCCCTCGCGTCTAGGCGCGCCTCATGTGCGCTTTTTAAATCCCAAGGTGTAGCAGGCAATGGGAAGATACTATTTTTTGGCTTGATAATTTTTTTTTTTTTTTTTTTTTTTTTTTTTTTTTTTTTTTTTTATAAGGAATCAATTTTTTCATTAAGCCAAAGACAAACCAATTACAAGTGATACATAGGTAAACGGGCCACAAGTTGCGCCGCTACCCCTTTTTGTATTGCAAAACCTACTCTATTGAAAATAAAACATTGGCCCTTAGCAGCTGAGGAATTACTTTGCATAACTTTCTTCACGCGATCAAGGAGTTTGATTGCTTGCGGGGCCAGCGCTCCAAAAGTATCAAAAGCGAAGGGCACAAACACATGCTGGTTCTCTAGACAAGCCGCTTCATGTTTATCCACTTTTTTGCCCTCGGCTTTCAAAACTGCCTGCCCAGCCACAAAACCCGAATCCCGAAGTCCCACCAATGGGGATACCCCAGTCAGGTCAACACACGCATGTTTGCCTTGCGCCCATCCGAACACAAGAACATCCGCTGGCCTCAATGTGGACCGCCCGTCACGTGGGTCCGTCAAGAAATTCACGGGGGCCTCTTTTTTGGCTGAAATCCCTGCCCTTCGTAAAACATCCCATAGAACATCTCTAACCAGGTCATGTCTGTATTTAAAGCCTGGCAACTCCTTACAATGTAGGGCGTGTTCTCCAAACTTGTCCAAGCGTGTTTTTTTACAGATCGGGCACGGTTCGTCGACGGGGAACATGGGAATCATCAGTCGGTATTTGAGGACCGCCCGATATTCGATAGCCGACATATGTTGCCCTAGTCCGTCAATTGGGAGCGTAGTGAGGAAATCTTGAGCATGGGCCTTTTTAAGACATTCAAACACCGCTTTCTGGCGCGAAGACATGTTAAACTCCTCCTCCATAGTCTGCATGGCTTTACAGTTAAACGCACTCGCCAAGATTTTTTGAGGCTTTTTTGGGGCGGTGTCTTTATCTGTAAAGCCGCCCACATCTACATTGGGGAGAGAGCTGCGAATGTTGTCCAGTGCGAGCTTATAATCATCGTCCATCCCAACCACCCCGCTGTTCCTTAGTATGTGTTCCTGTAGCTTCCAAGACTGCGCCCTAGAAGCCACATACGCATATGCGGACACATCTTTCGCCGAGCACAGGCCCAAGCCCCCCGAGCTGATCGGTAGGGACGCCAAACGCCATTGAAGATCCCCGAAAAAAGCTCCCCCACAAACAACGATATCCTCAACAGCACCTCAGAGACCGTTGTCAAAAATGGATACTGCCTCCCCAACAAAGGTCGGTTGGCACGTTCGAAGCCCAAACAACAGTTTAGCCACACCCATACATGAGCGTAGCAATAAGAGCTCACTTTGGGGGTCCCGTAACTTCTGCAAAACACCCATCAGTCCAACCGCGCGCTGAGCCCTCTTGACTGCCATTGAACTAATGTAACCCCCATCACAACTAACAGCCCCCCTAGAAGCTTTACCCCTGTCTGTGGTCTTCCGATCTCCTTAGGAAAAATACCAGACTTCGCTTTAATACCATTGCATGTTGGCCAAAAGATCTCTGACTTCTTAATATTAAGCATAAGCCCAAACTGGGGACCTTCTGCTCGGATGATGTCTAAGGCTTTAGCTACTTCTTCGGCCCTGCCTATAATCGTGCCATCATCCAAATACCACGCATGGAAGGGTAAGGAACAGTGTTCTTCCACCCGTAGCACCAGCGGATGCAAGACAAGGGCAAAAAGAAGAGGTCCTAAAGGATCCCCTTGCTGGACCCCTGTGTAGGCCCCGATGCATGTATCTCCTACATATAGCCTGGCAGGTTGGGCGTATAAAAACTGAACCCATTGGTAGATAGACGGGCAGCGGATACTGACTTCGCGCAGAAGGATTGTCCGGTCAACCATGTTGAAAGCGTTCGAAAAATCCACAGTGAGCATGGTCAGTGATCCGTCGTCACGGAACGCATTCAAGAATCTATTCGCACTGTGGAGTATAGCCTCTACACCATTGGGGACTCCGACCCCATATTGAAAGTCCCCTAAGTAAGCCGACATCTCCTTCCCAATTTTACGCATTGCAACTTTAGAGACCAACCTACGCCAGATACCTCCGACAGCAATGGGCCGGATTCCGTTATCGGGCTTTAATAAGGGGGTTAGGGGGGCAGAGGCAATGAATTCCGCCAGAATCTTCGGGCACAGCCCTCGCAGCCAGATGTTAACCACCTCAGTGATGGCCACAAGAAGAGCAGATGGCGGAGAGGACCCCTGTCCGCATAATGCGTCCAAAATATGCTGCGCTCTCAAGCCATCCCTTCCACAAGAAGTTCCTTTGGGGAAGGAGCGGATATTCTCCAACACACATTCAGCGTTAACCTGAAGAGCATCTTTATTGGGCAAGACATGAGGCAAGTGGGGGGGATCCCTAACCGGATGCTTATCAACCAAGGCTTTTAAGGTGGACTCCCCAACTGGTGCAACTCCAGAAGAGCACAAAACCTTCACCGCGGCTGTGAAGTGACCATCAGCAACCTTCCTCAGACATTGTTTGATATTAGCCCCATTCTCCGATTCATTTTGGCTGACTGGCCCTCTAGCCGGCTCTTCATTCGATTGGGAAAGAAGGGGAAGAATAAGCTCCTCCATGCCCTCGCCATCTTTCCAAATTGCTAAGGAGCGCATGATGCTACCGCATTGCAAGGATTTACGATTCCCAGACCTCCGCTCCTGCCTGGAAGACGGTCGGATAGTGCGTAACGTGCAACGGGGCAGTAACAACAACCTGATCCAGGCCTCAACAGACCCAGGGGAAGCCGCCACCTTACCCAATGTATTGGATAAGGCCTGCGCAAATGCTAGTCGACAAGACGAGGGGATGCTCTTAACTGTAGTAATCCGCATGGCAAAAAGTCTTTCCAGAAGACTGATATCTACAACCACCGTCCTACCCATATCCGGTTCGGTAGCGGGTTCGACTGTTGGCTGGCTGGGCTTAGGGATCCCTATGATAAATTCACCCTTACCATCAGCATTTCACAAGAATTTGGCGACACCATCTTCATGATGACACCCCCTATTGAGAGCATGCAAGACCATGCATTGGCCGCATAGCCACTGATTAAGGTTCTGCAAGGCGTCCACAACTTCCCCAAATAGGCCCAAATCCCCGGAAATGGCATCCCGCAAGGTGTTTTTACCATCATCCCACCCAAAATGGTCCCATTTAAGGTGAGCAAGCAGCCGGGAGCTACTTGATATACCAAATTTACAAGAATGAAAAAATTTAAAAGGGCAGGCTTGTCCTGCATCAGAAACGCAGGGTCCACCGGTTTCAACAGAACACCGCCGCCTTCTAACAGATGGCGACATAACTCCCAAAGCCCGACTCGAGGTGAGTGGGCATACGCTATCTTCCAAGATCACACTAGGGCAACTAAAAGTTGCCTACTCCCCGGATAATCACGACACACCTAAACCATGGCCTGAAGGTCTTCAACTTTATCAATACCCAAATAAACTAAACCAAGATGAAAACTTTATCAATACCCAACAAAATTAAACATAATAATAATTATTATTATTATTATTATTATTATTATTATTATTATTATTATTATTATTATTATTATTATTATTATTATTATTAACCCATAATATCCATTAACCTTCTCCCTAATAAAAAAAACCTTTAAAGTTGTGACAGCTACCCACCAAACAACCGGTCGAAGGAAGGTACGGTCGAAGGTACGGTCGAAGGTACGGGGGAGGCGGTACGGTGGTCGAATGAAGAAACCGGTCGAAGGTACGGTGGTCGAAGGAAGTACGGTGGTCGAATGAAGAAATCGGTCGAAGGTACGGTGGTCGAATGAAGAAACCGGTCGAGGGTGAAGAAACTGGATGGATCTGGTAAAGGGTGTTTTTAGTTGAGATCTGGGTTGAGTGTATAGACTTGGAAGAAGACGATCGACGGTGAAGGTAGAGGTGAAGAAGACGATCGGTCGGTGAAGGTAGACGTGAAGAAGACGATCGGTGAACTGCAGAGATACAGAGAGACAGGAGAGAGGGAGTGTTTGGTGAAGAGGTTAAGGGATGTTCCAACCAAGGAAATCGACCTGTACTATAGGATCGTATCTATGTGTTCTTGATTATTTGTCTGTAATAATAATCAGAACGTTGATTGTAGAGCGTACGACGGTGAAGTATGGGTCGCTCTAGCATCGTGCTAGAAAAATTGAGTGGCTTTAATAATTAGAAGGTATCAATACATAAAGCTTAGAATCTGGAGAGAATCATGATTTTCATTGATTCGCCTTAGTGGGTAAGTATTCCTAACCTTACAACCCATTAATTGTATGAATTATAAATATTCACTGTATAGTTTTTTTTAAGATTAATACTAATGGGCTAATTCATATTATCAACATGTTCTACGTATTTAATCAACTTTTCCCCGAAAATTATGAAACTGGCCGCCATTGTTTGGCAAACCGAAACACGTTTGATCCTTGCCATTGATGTCCATTTGTTTTTAACGTTAGGTCACACCACAAAGGGTGAACCGTCATTTCACCAAATAGCGGATACATATGTTACTAGGATAGTACGATGCACAACAATCCACACAACCTTAAACTGGCGATTTTGTTTTCTTGATTCCAAACATCCTGGAAATAATCCTAACAACCACTATCAACAAAGTTGTTTTCAATTGCTTTCTGAAAAACTATACAGGTAACACAAACCATTTCGTTTTCAGTCGAACTCTATACTTATACGTTATATTACTAAAAATTTGAACTTTCTACAGACAATATCATCAGCAGATGCAAATTGTAATTTGATGGTTTGAACAAACAAGCTGAATCAGGTATTCAGGTGCATATACATACATAACACTAGCTTTACCTACAATCTCAAAGTAATCCCGGTGCCTAAAATACATTATTGTGCAACAGAATAAGGCCACCAGCCCACCAGACATGGTGTAGGTGGAGAAGACAGTTTAGGTGGTGGTGGTAAGGCGGTGGATGTGTCCCAGGTGCCAATGGATGGAGAAGGCCGGCTTTGGTTGTGATAGTGTGCAAGAGTGGAACACGAACCAGTGGTGGAAAGAGCGATGAGAAGTAAAGAGTTTCTTGTGCAGACGATGAGAGAGAGAAACAGGCGGGAGTGAGAGTGAAAGACAGAATGAGCGACTGAGCGAGGGAAGGAGAGAGATGGAGGGCAGAAGAGAGAGGAAGGTGTGTAAGTGCACGCGCACGCACACAAACACACACACTTTTTGGACTTTCAGCGGGTTTGGGGAAATGACGAAAATACCTGCGTTTCACATGGGTGACTTAATGTTAGACAATCGAGCATTGACAGCAAGATCAAAACACTGTACAGTTTGGCATACACTAGGTACCAAATCCAAAACCATCGTACCTAAACGGCAAAACCTAGGATTATGGGAATGTACCAATTAGTTATCAGATCCAAAAAAGATTCTAGAATGATTGCCAAATGACAATATAGAAGTCATCAAGAAGCAATACATTATGTCTACCATATATTTTCAACAAGAATACTAGTTTGACCTCTAGTATTTAGATAACAGAGACTATCTTAAGATCAAGAAACTCAGTGGCAGTAACTTGTCACACAGGGGCCACAATATATTCTTTTCAACTACTCTAAATGCAATAATTTTGGGGGGTCAAACTACAAAAAGAAACGGCATTGGATATATCTCTTAAATTATTAATAGAAAAATTTGTTGTCCGGAGACTCGGGAGAGTAACAGACCTTTCTAGAAAGTAGAAACACCCATAAACAGACTAATTATCGTGATTCATTCATCTCGAGTCCCTTTCCTACTTGATGATGAACTTTTGGTGTTGATTAATTTACGATTACTCTTAACATGGAAATAATGGTCTTTGACAATTGACATTCAAATTGTTAACAATAACTCTGCATTATCTTGAGATAAAGGCTGAAGAACATATATTTGTGCTTTTATTCTATACATAAAGCCAAGTGTGATTTTTCTTAAGGTCCAAACCGTCTTAGACATCAGTGACACAATATTATGAAAACAAGTAAACAACACAATGTAAGAAGCAGGATCTAAGGAGGAAACTGATGTATAAGCTCAAGCAATTTCTCATCACATCTGGTTATTAGTACAAAAGCATTGCTAACATGGCATTTGAGCCTAGAAGCCCAAGTTACAATCCATGAAAATGTCGGTGTAAGCAAAATCAAATATGACTAACAAGGTATAAACCTAAACAACCAAAAGAACACTGTTGAATCGAATTTTAACCACCAGGCAAGAATATTGCATATAACAAGTAAACAACTTAAACAAGCCATTACCTTACCTTCGGACTTCGATCATACATTATGAAGCTTGTTTCCTTCCTGAAAACAAACGGCTCGTCAAACTTATATAGGAAGGCTGGCTTCAATCTTTCCCCATGATTCTAATGCAGACCCTCTAAGCCGTGTCTTGAAATTTCCAACAATCTCCTTAGCTTCATCGGCCTTTGATTCTTTAACCAACCCATTGACCAGAAGCTTGGTAGCTTCAAATGGAGGAACCCATTTCTTCTGTATAATATCCTTGCACACTTTCAAACCACCATCAAACTCGCCCTCCTCAACCATATGCTTCATCAACGTATAATAACCAAAAGACGTCGCCTTCACATACCCATCACCCTCCATTTTCTCAACAACCTTCTTTGCAGACTCCACATCTCCAACCTTACAAAAACCAAAAATAATCGCATTATAACTGGACGAATCAGGCTCCACACCTTTCGCTATCATTTCATCCAACAACTTCTTAGCCCGAGCACATTCCTTATTCTTACAATACCTCAATATCCTATGATTATACGTAACCAAATTCGGCTCCAAACCCTTCTCAAGCATCTCTTTCACCACCGCATCAAACTCACTCTTCTTCCCACTATCCAAATACCCTCCCAACAACATATTATACGATCCAATATCCGGTTTCACACCCCCTTCGCTTCCCATCTTAGTAACCAACCCATGAGCCTCATCAACCCGACCCGCTTTAACATAACCTTTCAAAACCAAATTAAACGCCTTTACACCCGGCGACACACCCGTCTTTTTAACAAACCCCTCATAAGTCTTTAAAAACCGCTCATCATAAATCTTGTTATCCAACATAACAGAAAGCACCCCACATAAAGATTTTTCAGTAAAACTACACTTTTTTCGTTCAAGCATTTCGTCGAACACCTTGAGTGCATTGTCCACCATTCCAGCTTGGGAGTACAACATAACAATTCTAAGCCAAAACCCTTCTGAAGAAAGGTGTGGGGAAGGGGAATCGGTTATTGATTTGGAAAGAATGCGATCGATTAAGTCGAATCTTTTGGATAAAGAGAGTTTGTGGACGGAAAGAGTAAATAAGGGTCTGTAGCGTGTGAATGTGGGTATGGAAATGGATGATTCGAAAAGGGTAGCGATCTTTAATGGGTCTTGTTCTGATTTGATGGCTGATTTTAATGCACGGAATGATGGGAGGTTGGTTGATGATGATGATGTGGAAAAGGTTAGTATTTGGGTTTGTTGGAAGGTTGAGAGTCTGGAGATTCTAGTAAGGTATGATGCCATTACTGGTTTTGAAGATGGTGTGGTGGTGAAGAAGAAGGTTTTTGTAGGTTTAAAACCCTAATGGTGCAGGTGCTGTGTTTTAGGAAAGACGATGGGTGAGTTAAAAAATACTTCTGATGTGAACCAGGAACAGGTTTGATGTGGCTCGGCCTAACTAGTTGAATCATTTGCAATAATAAGCGAGTTATTGTTTGGTAGAGTGTAAATAGACATTGTATCAGGAAAACACCACAATTGGTGAAGTCGCTTATTAGGTCAGCGACTTCTTTCACTCGAAACAGGACCCTGCCAACCACTGATCAATGTGAAGAGTTTATCCAAGAAGTCGCTGTCCCAAATTGAGGCTTCATGCTGAAGTCGTTGACCCATTTGGAGGCTTCAATGTGAAGTCACTTTTTCAATCAGCGACTTCTGTGAAGAATCATATTCAATCAGTGACTTCACCAACATTGACTGACGAGTGTGTAACATATGAGGTAGAAGTCGCTAATTCAATCAGCAACTTCACCTGTTTTGATTATTTCGTGATTTGTCACCTATTTGCACTCTCAAAAAAAGTATATCACCTAATAATGCAAATGATTCTAACTAGTTGGCATAGAATGAGGTGGTAATGGGTTGAGAAGGTGATGCGTGAGTTAAGTGTACTAGATTATCCTACGGGTACATCCAGGGATATACAAATCTAAAGATATGTGAATGTATAAATAGGTAAAATTTTTAGGAAAGACGACAGGCGAGTTAAAGGTATGTGGTGGGTCGGTGTGTTAGTGGTCGGACGAGGGTTATGAATATAGGTGAATGTATAAATTGGTAAAATTTTCACTTAACATAATTTTGAAATTTAATAGGTAAGAGGTTTACTGACTGATTTAAAAATGTCAACGACCTAAACATACTTAATGTTGTCTTATTAAAATCATTAAGAGCATACCAAACAGCTCTGAAATGTTGTACACAATTTAGGGCATATTTATTTTGATTTTGATAGATTTTTAATGGTTTAATTAGTTGTATATGAGTGAGAATATAAAATTGTAATAATAGTGGTTATTTCTCAAGTAATATAAACTAGTGGGATTTTCGCATGCTTCGCTACACATTCTTGGTCATTATCATTCCGGTTTAAAAAATACCAGTGCGGCACTGATAGATTAAGTGAACACCCAAAAGGTCCATAAAGGGTGAAAAATAGAAGAAAACCAACCGTCCCAAGTGTAGAATCTATGCCAACCCCTTCACGGGTCGAGAACCTGACCACTACACCAACAGTGATTTTGGCGTTTTACTCTACATAGAATTGTATTTATATTATAAATCATTGGAAAAAGGACAAAAAAGATCAAACAAAAGCGTCCACTCGAGTGTAGAATATGCACCAACACCATTATGAGGTGCACACATGACCACTCCACTAGCAGAGGTTTTGTGTTTTATCTTGAATTGAATTGTGTTTGTATTGTATTATAAAAACGGTGAAAAAGAGACAACAAAACTAGCATCCTAGGGGTAGAACCCGCGCCAACCCCTTCATGGGGAGCACATCTGACCACTCCACTAGCAGTAACTTTATGTTTTATCATGTTATGTTTTATCATGCATTGAATTGTATGTAAACTATAAAATCACTGGAATAAAAAACAAAAAAAGGTCACCGCCCCTCTAAAATCAGAGGGCAGCGACTCACTTTAGCAATCCCTCATTATTCATGGTAGTCTTCTTAAATATTTAGTATAATTTGATTTTAGTATCAACGAGTGAAGGGGTAGGATGGTTCATGGTGATGATGTTGCTTAGCGTGGAGAAGATCGTGAGGGTAGGTGGAGAAAAGGGAATATGTGATCATTGCATGATTAAAATCATTAAGTTATCAAGTCGTGTTCATGTTTACCTGTTTCGTATTTGTGTCTTCACTTGTTCGTGTGTTAACAGGTTGTGTCTGACACGATATGCCACCCATAGTTGTTTATGTGATCATTGCATACTGTTGATATTGATGTTTACAATGGCAGTTGCTGGTTGTGGTCGATGTTAGACGGTGGTGGGTGTGGTTCGCCTGTGTATCGCTGTCGTTTACAGCCTGCGTTGATATTCATGGTTACAATGTTGTTTTTGGTTATACAAGTCTTGGACATTGTAATTGAAGGACTTTGTTTATACGTACATCTTTAAATAATTCGTATGTGATAACTTTTACGATTAATGTTTGAATCATCATTGACTTTGGTGCTTCCTTGCAGAGTATACATGGAGATTTACAATAGCCATGTTGGTGGCTGTTTGGTGTTCTATTGTGGCTTCATGTTGGTCATTTGTGTGTTCTAATGTGGCTTCATGTTGGTCAGTTGTGGTTTTTTAGTCTGTGGTTTGACTATGGTTTAATGTTTCTTTTGTTTTTCTTCTCATGTGGAACTTTTATGTTGCTACCACATGTAATGAGTTATCTTTGAAAGTGATTTGGGCTGTAAATAGCTTCCTATTTGAGTTTTTATAATTTTACTGATGGATCATAATAGAAATTTAATGAAACAGTTAATGAGCCAAAGTTCTCTCAAGCTTTTATTGAAAGTGAAATTGAATGTGATGATCAAAACCATCATCGAGTACATCTTTTTATACTAGAAATGACAACGGCCGTAAGCCAGAAAAATAGAACAACTTAACAGAACTTATTCAAAATACAAAACTAGTCAATCCGAAAAGTAGGAGAGAACCAACGGTAAGCTTGACTTTGGCGATCTTCATGCATGCACGTGGGACATTAGTTTGGATCATTTTCAATACCCCCATTGGTACAAACTCCCTGACTCCAATCTGATGCCTAAAATAAACAAACTTTTATTTGGCAAGAGCTTTTGTAAGAAGGTCTGCAAATTAATCATCTGTGCTGCAAAATTCCATGTTGATTTGATCTTGGGAGACCACATCTCTAATAAAGTGATGTTTCAGCCCAATGTGCTTTGTTTTGTTGTTCAAGATTGGATTCTTAGACAGATCTATAGATGATTTATTATCACAAAATATCTTTGTAGCTTTAGTTTGAACAACATCCAAATCATCCATCAATCTTCTTAATTACTTGACAAGTAGCACTAGTGGCTGAAATATATTTAGCTTCTGTGCTAGAGAGGGCCACTATTGTCTGCTTCTTGGACGACCAGGAGATTGCACAGCCTGCCAGCATGAACACATTGGCTGAAATACTCTTTCTGTCATCTGAGCTCCCAGCCCAATCACTATCAGTGTATCCAAGTAATTTGATCTGTGCACCTCTTTTGAACCAAAGCCCAAAGTGACTTGTACCAGCAACATACCTTAACACCTTCCTGGCTGCTCCTGAATGTATTTTTGAAGGACTTTGCATGAACCTTGATAATACACTAACTGAATAGGACATGTCTGGTCTTGTGTGAGTTAAATAGATTAGTGCCCCAACCAAACTTTTGTATTCAGTTTCATGAACCTTCACTTCACTATCATTCAACACAAGCTTTTCTTGAGGACTCGTAGGGACACTTTCATTCTTGCAATTCTTCATACCAAACTTCTTCAGCAAGTTCAATGCATACCTTTCCCGACATATAAAAATTCTAGCACTTTTTTGCTTCACTTCAAGGCCTAAGAAATATTGTAACAGACCCATGTCTGTCATTTCAAATACTTGCTTCATACCCTCTTTGAATTCTTTAATCATATGATCACATGAGCTGGTACAGATTATATCATCTACATAAAGGCACACATAGATGATATCATCTTTACCTGACTTCTTCACATATAATGTGGGCTCATTGAGACTTTTCTTGAAACCATGCTCATGAAAGTAGCCATCAATCTTTGGATACCAGGCCCTTGGAGACTGTTTCAATCCATAGAGAGCCTTTCTTTACTTACATACTTGATCACCATTCAAGAAGGCTGGCTTAACATCTAATTGATGCACATGCCAACCCAAATGAGATGCAACATCTAAGACAAGTCTTATTGTTTCAAAGCTTGCAACTAGTGCAAATGTTTCCTCAAAGTCTATGCCTTTCTTCTGTGAGTAGCCTTTTGTCACCAACCTGGCCTTGTGCTTCAAGATCTTCCCATATGGACCAATTTTTGTCTTAAACAACCACTTTAACCCAACTAAATTCTTTCCTTTTGGAAGTGGTACAAGCTGCCATGTCTCATTCTTTTTAATTGAGTTTATTTCTTCCTTCATAGCTTGTACCCATTCTACCTTCCTCACTGCTTCATTGAACACTGTTGGATCTGCCACACTCAATGCAAATTGTAAGTTCATAAAATCACAGTGAGGAGTGTTCACAACATGTGTTGTTTCATATAGGTCATCAATTGTCCTGATCCTGCTAGGACCAGATGAGTCACTTGAACCGGATCCTTGTTCTGTTGTACTGGATTGCATATTGTTCACAGGTGTTTGTGGTTCTTCATTTGCAGGTGTCTGAGTGGCTTCAGAAATAACTTCTTCATTTTGTTCTTCTTCACTTGGAAATGGGTCAACATACAGTCTTTCATACTGATCAGGTTTGGATCTGTATGTTGCAGCCCCATCCCATTTTTCATCTTCTAGAATTTTCACTTCTTCTCTTGGTCTTGAGACAAAATTCTTTGATTCAGGATTGTATAATCTGTACCCTGCAAAGAATAGCCAATAAAAACACTCTTGTTTGCCCTGTCATCCAACTTTCTTCTTCCTTTAGAATAAGTATGGCCATAACCAATACACCTAAATGTTCTCAAAAGAGGGACATCGGGTTTCTGGTTATACCATAGCTCATAGGGAGTCTTCTCATCAAGTGCTGATGTTGGAGATCTGTTAAGTGTATACACAGCAGTGGCAACTCCTTCTGCCCAAAGGAAGTTAGGAAGAGATTTCTCTTTGAGCATACTCCTGACCATGCCCATAATGGTCATGCTTTTTCTCTCCACAACACCATTATGTTGTGGTGTGTGAGGAGGTGACAATTCTCTTCTAATTCCTGCTTCATCAAGAAAGGTATTGAATTCTGTTGAGCAGAATTCCCCACCCCTGTTAGATCTTAGGCCTTTAATGACTTGTTCAGCTTGTTTTTCAACTGCAGCCTTGAACATTTTAAACTTAGAGAATGCATCAGATTTATTTGTAAGAAAATAAACCCAAGACATTATAGTATAGTCATCAACCAGCAGAAAATAATACATACTTTTACCAAGACTCGGGACTTGCATAGGACCACAAAGATCAATATGAATAAGTTCAAGTTTCTTACTTGCCCTCCATGAATGAGAATTAAATGATTGCCTGGTTTGTTTTCCAAGTATGCAACCTTCACACACTTCTGAACCTTTTTTCTTTGGAATGCCCATAGCCATTTGTTTGTCAAGAAGAGCCTTCAAACTATTGAAGTTTTGATGCCCAAATCTTTGATGCCACAACTTGGCAGTTGAGATGTTGCTTGCTGAATTACCGCTGGATCCTTGTGACATTGTGGCATCCAAGAGAAACAAGTTGTTGGTTGATACACCAATCTGCATGACAGTTTCACCATTGTACTGAATTGTGCACTTTCCATCTCCAAAGATCAGTGTGTACCCTTTCTTCATTAATTGTCCAACACTGACTAAATTGTACTAAAGTGTAGGAGCATAGTACACATCTTGCAACAGTTTATATTGGCTTGAACCAACAGATATCTTGACGGTTCCTTTTCCTTCAACTTTTAAGGTTTTCTTGTTGGCAAGTTGAACCTCAAGTTTGAAATTTTCATTCAAAGAGACAAAGCTACTTCTTGAACCTGACATGTGATTTGAACATCCAGAATCTATAAACCATAAATTGTTGTATTCACTTACTTGAGTGATAATAGCCATGAACAAGTGAGGTTCTTCACTTATATCATCTTTTTTAGCTGCTTCTCCAGTCAAGTTCACATGTGGCTCCTCATTATACCAACAATCTTTGGTAAGATTTCCAAATTTCTTGCAAATTGTGCATTGTGGAACTCTACTTCTGTCAAAGCTTTGACCCCTACCTCTTTACCCCTCTTTCTTTCTCTGGCATTGAATTTTCCTTTTCCTCTTGAACCAGAAGAGTAGGATGGCCTGCTTGTATCTTGCATGACTTGGAGGGCATTTTCTTCAATTTTTTCAGTCAGGCAGTCTGCTGTTCAGTATCTCCTCTTGGGACTGAAGTGACCACATTAACTTCACATGAGTCATTTTTGACAGGTCAAATGAAACTTCTATTGAGGGAACAATGAAGTCAAATTTAGGAGACAAACTCCTAAGGATTTTTTCAACTATTGATTGATCTGTGACAGTTTCACCATAAGACCTTTTCTGGCTAACAATAGCCATGACCCGTGAGAAGTAATCTCCCATAGGTTCATTTTCTTTCATGACCAGATTCTCAAACTCTCTACAAAGGCCTTGTAGCTTGATAGCTTTCACCTGTGTGTCACCTTGGTATTCCATTTTGAGGATCTTCCAGCTTTCTTGTGCAGACTCAACAACAACAATACGAGAGAAAAGATGACCATGCATAGCCTGTTGAATGAGGGCCATAGCATGAGCATCTCTTTTTCTTTTGATTCCTGAGTTTGCCAACATTAGTTTCAGCATGATTCACACCAGTTTCCACAAGATCCCACAAGTCTTTTGACTTGAGGATAGTTTTCATACGTATACTCCAATGATCATAACCTTCTCCTTTGAAAATAGGGATTGGAGTCGGTGCAGTGGGCAGGGTACTTGTTTGATCGGCCATTGGACAGATGAAATGAGAACAAGGAACAATTACGAAAGCTCTAGCTCTTATACCACTGATGTATCATTATAGAAATTTAATGAAACAGTAATGAGCCAAAGTTCTCTCAAGCTTTTATTGAAAGTGAAATTGAATGTGATGATTAAAACCATCACCGAGTACATCTTTTTATACTAGAAATGACAACGGCCATAAGCCAGAAAAATAGAACAACTTAACAGAACTTATTCAAAATACAAAACTAGTCAATCTGAAAACTAGGAGAGAACCAACGGTAAGCTTGACTTTGGCGATCTTCATGCATGCACGTGGGACATTAGTTTGGATCATTTTCAATGTTCCTTTTCTTCTGTTATTCTAAAGGTTGTTTGTTTTTACTCTTTATAAATTGGATCATCTTTTGGTTAATGAATTGTTGCCTTAGTAACTTATTGTGGTTTTTGTTGTTGGCGACACGAGCCTCTAATGCGTGTGCGTATCTGATTTAAATCGGTTCAACAAAGGGTTGTGATGAGTGTATGTATATGAGTTAGATCATTTTTTGATATCTCGATCCTTGGCTTGGAAGCTTATAATTATATGGATGGCAGGTGCTGAACTGCAACCTCTTTTGTAGCCATGGTGGTGTGATCTTTTTGTATGTCTCTCATCCTCATAAAAGTTAGATTTTTTGCTTATTGTGTTACGTCCTTCCTTTGGGTGTTTGTTTTACATGTATCACGGTCTGATTCTATGCTACATTTCAGTGGTTTTGTTTTCCATGTACGGCTTATTAAGTAATCAAGTGGTATCAACATGCAACATGAATTTGCAAAAAGCTTGCGACTCGCGACGTTTATAGAAGTAACGATACGAAGTGGTAATAGTTTCAATCATTTTCTATTTAAAATTGTGCATATGTTTATCAATTTCTATTGGTGTGTACGGATTATTTGCCATGTCTCTCTACCTATTCTCGCCTCACTACATGAAAGGAAAACAAATTAATACACATACGACCTTTTGGTTACTTTGAAGTCCTTGCATGAAATCAAAATACCCAAAAAAACACATTGATTAATTATCGCAGTGCTTTATGTACGCCATCCAATGTTAACCACGCACTTGCTCTCATACAGGCCGTCAAGATGATTATGGGTCATATGGCCATAGGGGGGCATATGAGAGGGCTAAATATTGTTATACGGCCCGTATGAAATGGTGTTTCACCTACATCATACAGTCCTCATGAAAGTAAGAGACCAGACAACAAGGAAAAGAAAAGATCTAATATGACACAAGTTTGACTCATACAGCCTGTATAACCTCGCATGATATGGCAAGTACCCTAATGCCTGTAGATAAGGATAGTGCACAGATAATAACACCCTTAAATAACGAGTCACTATACAAGCAACAATAAACATAGGGAAAATGACCAAAATAGCCCGTTGACCGGGCGTTTTGCACAAATAGCCCTCTCCACCCTCTTTGGAGAGAGGGGTCACGGTTCCCAACATGCCTGAACCGTCTCCCGAGAGGCTTCCCATTTCAGCCAACAGAGGACCGCCACGTGTCGTTGTTAATCCCGAGACAGACCTTTCCCTCTCCTGAACCCCTTTTTCTCTCTCCTGAACCCTCTTTCTCTCTCCTGAACTCTCCTCTCTCCTCTCTCTCCCGTCTGTATTAATGCCCTTGCGTTGAATATTACTAAAAATTTGGTCATAAAAATTTCCATGATAATGGATAAGAACATACATACAGTAAAGAGAGAAGTAGAAGATAAGCTCTAACAGCACCAACAACAATGGAGGTCTGTATGTCTCTTACTAAACCCAACTGAGCACTGTTTTTAAACGCTTCACGCTTCACACAGACCTGAACAGCAGGTTCCTTCAGGCTTCTTCACCGTGCTACCAGCGGTGACGTACGACAGGCAGTCCGCCATGTTTAGTATCACCGTGGAACAGTCGGCTGCCGGTGCCGGAGCACTGGTGTGGTGGGCTGACTGGACTTGAAATGGGGTTGTGATGAAGGTGATGAGGCAGAGGAGGAGAATGGTGGTGGTGGTAAGTCTTCTTCTTCTCCGGTGAGTTCGTCGTCTTCTCCGGTGAGTTCTCCGTCTTCTCCGATGAAGTTTACTTTTTTTTTTTTCTTGTTCTTCGTCTTCACCGGAGACGTCTTCCGAGACGTCACCGGAGGCGTCTCTGAGACGTCACCGGAGGCGTCTCTGAGACGTCACCGGAGACGTCTCAGGTCTGTCTCGGGATCAACAACGACACGTGGCGGTCCTCTGTTGGCTGAAATGGGAAGCCTCTCGGGAGACGGTTCAGGCATGTTGGGAACCGTGACCCCTCTCTCCAAAGAGGGTGGAGAGGGCTATTTGTGCAAAACGCCCGGTCAAAGGGCTATTTTGGCCATTTTCCCAATGCATTCAAAATTAAAATTAACCAAACAAAAAAATGAATTTTGATATCAAAAACCAATTAACTAGTATCCCAAATTAGTAAAACAAATCTAGACTATGTCATCACATAATATCATTAATCAAATAGTTATACAGTCAATGCAGTACACCTACACATGGGGCAAACATTCTTTGACAACAACCAACGCTTGATGCAACCCACATGAAACCGATGCCCACATTCGAGTCTCCCTATCTTCTCCTTCTTTGCACAGTCATCCAAACAAATAGAACAAACATCACTCATCTCTCCTTGTTCTATGTACACATGCAGATGCTCAGCAATCTCGTCCTCTGATAAACCTGAACCACTCGTACGAGCATTGTTTACACGTTGCAAATGCATCCCCAAACTCTCTTGTAGCATGGTCAAAATCTCTTCTAGCATGTCCAAAGCCTCATTGAACTCTTGAAAGATCGAACTCAAACTGCCACGGGATACAGGAACGCGGTACGCGCTTTGTTGATAATAAGGATTCATATTAATTATTTGGAGCAGAAACTGATGGATATCAACGTACTGATCACCTTGAAACACACACAGTTATATTAACCGAAAGAAATTAATTATTATGGGGTGATGGGAAAAGTATAGATGCTGCTGTTCTTATATATACATATAGGTATCATATGGTAAGTCGGTAACTTAAACTGCAAGTACGAGATCGATATCTTTATCCATATCGTAATCAGATTCTCGGTTAATTATCCCTTAATTTACGATAAAATATATTTTGTTTTCATTTTCATTCTAACTTCCTTCTATTTTTTTTTATTTAAACCTATTTTTAAACTAAAATATCTTTATATAAATTTAATTTGATCAAACTGATAAGCTTAAGTAATTTGAAATTCTATTGTTGACTCTTATGACTTATCTATTCTAAATATTTGTAGATGCTAAGTAATATCTAGCTATTGACAGTTTAATCAGCCTTTGATTTTTTTTTCTTTTCTTTCTTTTTTTTTTTTTTTTTGAAATTCTACCTTCTTTAAAATATGTCATTCTCAAATTTGTTATAGAGAAATCAACATAAAGTCATCCTTATAAAATTCAAAACAAGAAAAAATATACAAAAAAAAGAAAATAAGTATAACTCTAAGACTAAATGAGGTTTTTAAATTGATTGAAGAGTAAGCAAACCCAAACCCACTTCACTCGTCCAATAATCCATCCATCCATCCACATGGACTATGACAAACCTACATAGACGAGTTGGGCACCAATCTAACAGTGCCCTCCTTGTTCTTCTGATGCCTATTCGCAATTTGTTTGGGTGAATAACAACCATTGCAAATGGCCTTATGCACTTTCTATATTAGTAAAATATGTATTTGAAAATGTATAACTATAGCTAGATATATAAAATAAACCTATTACAACACATGAAATTCTAAAAAGAAAATAATGCTATAAATGTATCTGAGTATGAGAAATATATGATAAAACATTTGTGTATATTGCGGATATTAATAGTAAGTCACCTTAAAGTATGTTATTATGTTGTAATTTTTAGTATATTTTGAGAAGTTTACTATGCATCAATGACATAAAGAATTCAAGATTGTTATTATATACAGGCATCTAGGAAAAGGGGAATATTTAAAAAGGGGTTCAATGCCATATTAATTTGTTGGTTATAAGAACTGTAATGTTTATAAACTATAGATGATGAACCCTCATCTATATCTATTTGTTATATATCTCTTTAGTAACTATGGATAAATGGATAACTCACTTCTTTTCTTTCTTTTTTTTTTCCTTTTTTATTTAGGAACAAAATAATATTGTGATAGGAGTAGCTGATGTTTGTGGTTTGGCACCAAGATGGGAGATGATTCTAAAGAGGTATCCGTTGAAAAATCAGGCCACAAACGAAACACAAAGAACACTTTTATTATTGAGGACACAAATTACAATAGCCCTAATCATCTATTTATACTAAACTAAACCCAAACCTAGTATAACTCAAAGAGAAAGTATACGATACAAAGATTATTAACGTAAGAAGTGTAAGAAGCAACCAAATCATGCCACTTGTCAACTATGGTTAAGTTTAATTAACCTAATCCCGGTTGATTAAAAGGGTAAATTAGTCATCTACGTTATTTCAATCACGTTCCAATCAAATGTTTTTTCAATTAATACTATGGAATTCAACTAATCAGTTTCAATTCATCATTTGAGCGAACATCAAACATCTAATCAAGTAAGGATTCCATCAATCAAACACAATTTTAAATCTTGATTACATGATGCTCTGTTTTTTTATCGAACCAGTGTTTTGATTTTATCTAAATAATATGTCTGATTATCATACCGTTTGAAGGTTGGAGAGTTTGTTATTTAAAAATCATTCAAGGTGTGGATGTGTTTTTGTCAGAATTAAGTTTTCGAGTGTTTTTTATATGTAGAAGTAAACAGTAGGGTTAACAAATGTTGAAGATGTTGATAATATAGTGCATTTGAATGTTTTGGAAAATTGTTATGACGTGCATTTGTTTTTAAATGGTTTTGTTTTAATTAGTGCGTCTAGAGTTTTTGTTTAGTGCGCCTATATATATAAGTTTGAATTATTATTCATGTTCTTTTACAGATCAGTTATTGGAAGCAAACAATAACAGTAATTCTTGTGAATGATTATTTGTCACCTTGTTATTATTGTTTTGTTTATATATTTTTTGATGTATACAAAATGAATTCTCAATACACAATTCAATCACAGATTAATAACAGTAATGGCTTCTTCATCTTCATCATCAAAATCTGAGATGATCAAAAGGATGCAAGAGCAAATTGCCAAAGATTATGCTCTCGAGGGTCGTCTGGTGGATAACCTAACCAGGTTAAATGATGGCATGAGTAAGAGAGATGAGATTTCTAAGCTTCTTATTCATATGCCCGACTCGAGTCTTCATGAAATGGCGGTTATGTTCATGATTGATGCAAAGAAAGGCGATGTTAATCTTGTCGAACAACTTAAAAAATGTATAGCTCTTTTGAGGTGTACTATTGAATTTAAAATTCAGTTTATAAAGTCTATGTAATCTCCATGAGTAACTGATTATGTAATTTGTTTTTGTAGTTGTTTTATAAACTGTTTATGATTTGTGTTTTTATGTTTAACGTGTGTTTGAATTAATAAAAACAGATCAACAAGTGCGTTTAATTAAGATCATAATAATCTATTCTTTTTTTTTTTTATAAAGTGCGTCCAAAATGTAAACTCATTTGTGTTTGTTGAAAGGCCGATTCACCTGCAAATCCACAGTTCCAAAATGCATGCCCTTTGAAGGTTTCGAGGTGTCTCATAGCGAATATGCCACAGTCTATATCGTTTTTTGTAGTCCTCCATGGCATTTCTCTTCTTATAATTGGACCCGTTAGAAGTTTCTCAATCTCCGGGGTTGCAGGACATGTTTTCTTCCATAACCGGTACAAAGTTTGTCTCTACAAATATTTTTTTTTTTACAAAACCATTAGGTTATTTATCATAATTTTTTCTATGTTTTATGTGTTAAATAAGTACATACCAATATTTTGGGAACGACTTTATATCTTTTTGCTAGGTCATCTCCCTTTTTAGAGTTGTCAAGCAACTCTGATATTCCATTCCTCACATCATAAGATAAGACATAGAAATGCTTGTCCATCAATACTGGCTGAAGAATGATATGTTGAACTCATATAAAGATGTTGCTTTGATCATTATGAAGATATCCTCAAGATTGCCAAGGAAAACCTTTTCTCTTGCTGTCCAAGTAACATCTTTTTCATAGAAGTTTGTAGTATGAAAAAAATAAAAATATCAGTATAAAATAATGAGTGCATCCAAATATATGTATGACTGCGTTTGAATTTTTGTACATTTTTTAAAACATTAGTGCGTCTGAATGTTAACTAGGGTGCGTCTATTTTCAAATGTTTTCCATACCATCATGTTGGAACAAAGAAACAACCTTCTTAAAGACCCTTCCTTCTTTTCTCCTTTTCTTCATAGTTTAGAATGTCGGTCCATACATCTAATGCATTTATACACAGCCATATCCCAGGATGGAAACTTTCAAAAATTACTTTCATGATCTCATTTCCACCTAGATCCCAGTAACAGATTTTCTAAAATTTCAATATGTTAAAAATTATCAGTAAACAGTCAATAATATTTTATAAACAAAAGGAAAAAATTTATTATGTTATTCTCACTTCATCTTCTGTTAATTTTTTTAACAGTGCACACTTGCTTCCCGGTGTATGGTGATCTTAACGCCCATGAAGGGTTTTTGTCCCTAACTGGCTTTTCATAACTAGCCACTGCTTTCCCTTTCTCTTTCTTTTTTGCTTCTTCTGCTTTCTTTTCTGGTGTTTTGTCTTTTTCAGCATGCTTTTCTTTTGGTGTTGCTTGTTCATCCTGAGCTGCATGCACACTTGGTTCTATTGTTTGAAGTTGAATGAATGTTGCGTTTGTTATCTCTTGTGATTCCAAAGATACATCAACATCATACAGTTTTTCTGTTAAGTCTTTCTCCACTTC
This sequence comes from Ambrosia trifida, assembly GCA_028751855.1. NCBI lineage: Eukaryota > Viridiplantae > Streptophyta > Magnoliopsida > Asterales > Asteraceae > Ambrosia > Ambrosia trifida. The sequence continues at coordinate 86,517,973 of CM054130.1, read as the reverse complement.
TCTCTCAGGTTCTTCGTTCGCTGTCTCATGCACATCTTTTACTCTATGTACCCCTGGTTCAACATTTTCCAGCATGTTAATTGCTATGTCAGTTATGTCATATTCTTCATTAACAGTTTCCAGGTTTGCATCAACAGCCCGATTATCCATTTCCAACTCATTTCCCTCCTGATTCATATGTGAAGTTTCATTCACTTCAACACTTTGGTTTTCAGCTTCAACATTGTCTTTGACACCTTCACCATCCTTGTCCAACTCAGCTTCAAGCCCCACTATATTTTCTGTCTCAAGATTCTCAGCATCAATGTCTTTACCTTTGTTGTTCAATTTGTCCCACTTGTCGCACAACTTCATCAATTCTGGTACCCACAAGTATTTTGTTCGTGCCTCTGTAACCATTTCCCCATATCCTTTTGTATCGCTTCATATTTTTTTTATGTTTCTCTCCATTGTTTTTATCCAAAACTGTGGAAAACATTAGTGCGTCCAAAAACATACATTAATGCGTCCAAAGTTTTAGTTCAGATGGTTACAAATATACAGATCAGAAAATATATAAGTGTGTCCAAATTAACATATAAGTGCGTCTAAATCATAATTTGAAGTATTTTACCTTCTTCGCTTTCATTGCTGATTCATATTCTTCTCTTCTAACACCCTGATTATAACTAAGATCTGGTTAAGTGTTGCAATATTCAAACATTTGTTGAGTTTGTGTACTCATCTCATAATCTCTCTAATCTGCATTCTCATATTCTTCATTGTCATCATCATCACCAACTTGCATCCGTCTTGGTGGACTCGGTCCCATATTCAGACTGTAATCATCACCATCCAAAGATGTTCTAACACCACCCTTTCACCTTGCATTCCAATCAAGGCATCCACAAGATCATTTACCAAATTTTCATTTTCTTCACCACCCGCATCATCTGCGTCATCCTCTTCTTCGTCATCAGCTTCACTATCTTCTTCATCAACCTTATCAGCATCACCCTGATCATCTCCATCATCTTCTTCAATGTCAGTCAACAGCCCGTTGTTATATTAATGATTTTCCATCTCTGCAAGTGAACTAGTAGTTATGTAAGTAATTTCCGGTATGCTGATTTGTATTTCAGATGGATATCTCTTGTTGTATTCATGTGTGTAGATAACCTGTTTGTTTTAAAATAGTTCATATGTATTATAAAACATGAATGCGTCTAAATTAACAGTAGGTGTGTCCAAAATAATTAATCAAAAAAGTCAAATGCATTTAAAAGCTATTATAAGCGCGTTTGAAGTCTTACACTCAACATTACAATTGGATAATTATACTGGTCTTCTTTCCATCCTGCCTTTGTTCTTCTCAGACATTCTATCAGGTAAGAGCACCAATCCATATTTGGAATTTCTGCCTCATCATCTACCCCATGCAAAAAGCTTTGATTGATTGTGGTTGATTTTGTGATCTCCCCGAAAACTGTGTTCCATAACACAAGAAAATTCAACTTAAACAGCCGTCCACCCCTTGGTTGTTCCCTAACAACCGGAGTTACCATCCCAACACTGACTTTCTTTTTCTCAAATTGATTCTTGAACTCATCTATTATAGAGTCAGAACCTTTCCTTGCCCTAGTTTTTTTCAAGAACCGGTTTCTTTCCCATTGGTATCCCTAAAGTTTCATGTACTAATGAAGGTGTGATCTTGATTTTCCAATTTCCTGCATTTAGTTCGTTACTTCCCTGGTCATAATTGACAAACAAACAGTAACCTAAGGCTGTTGATATATGTTCAATCTTAATGTCCAACACAGATCCAAATTCCATCTTTCTAACTTCTTCCTTTTGTTCATCAGTGTACTCTTGGATGCTTTCAATAAACTCACCAGGAGAGCATCTTATTTTTAACTTCTTACCTATGTATTGCACAAACTCCCTTTCCTTTATTTTCTTCACCTTCTTCTTAGGTTCATCTATTTTTACCTTTTTTACTTGGCCTCTGGAAATCTTCATCTGATGATTCTGAAATTTCAACTGTTTGTTTTTTTGTCTTTGGTTCAACAGTTTGTTTCTTTTTCTTCAATTGTTGTCTCATCTTTTGAACATCAACTTCCAATTTCTTAGCAGCTTCCTTGTTTACCTTTAAAACCCTTTTTTGAATTTTAATTAAATTTTTCAATGGCTCATATTCGAAATCATCATCATCTGATGTTACAATTGGTTCTACATAAACAAGGAAAATAGCATTTATTTAAACGCACTTATAAAACAATACAGACACACCCTTTATTTTACTAGACAAAAAATAATAAAACATTACACACGCACCTATTAAACCTTTACTAAACATCCAGACACGCTCATTAAACCTACATAAAACTAAACATACATACGAACTCATACTAAACATATAGACGCATTCATGTCCTAATTGAAAACGCCCTCATGTTTTAAATAACCTAAATAAAACTAAACATACAGACGCACTCATATTAAACATACAGACGCACTCATATTAAACATACAAACGCACTCATATCTTTTAATTACAGTCATTTAACAACTGACTGTAATTAAGCAAGGATTATGCACATGCAAATATCCTAAGTGCGTCTCATAAAAATAAAGTGCTTCTTGTTGTTGAATCAAGTATTATTTTGATTTTGGATGACTGTAATTAAAACATACCTTTACTCTGTTTGTCATGTTTAGTTTTGATTCTTCTTTCCACTTCTTTATCTGTTTTCATTTCATCAAATAAATCATTTGTTACAATAATAACAGAGAATTATACAAGATGATTGTAATCATAAAACGCACCTGATTGTCGTTTTGAAGACATGATGCTCTGTTTTTTTTGTTCTTCTTCTTCTGGGTTTTTGAATCATATACGTGTGTGTTTGTTTGATTGATTTGTGGTGGAATAAACCCTAATTGAATGAGAGACTAATGCTTTTGTTTCTCAATTTTAGTTGTAATGCAGATGAATTGGTGGTTCAAATTCATAAATTTTTTAAACGTGTTTAAATTTTTCTTGACTAATTTACCACTGGGTTTGATTTAAACGCTTATAGTTAGATGATCTGATCAGTTTATAATCTGATAGTCCAGATTGCTTCTTACACTTTTTATGTTAAGAGACTTTGTACAATATCTCTTCCCTAACTCAAATACCAATTAACTAATTAATAAACCAAACTAGATAAACATATCCTAATTAAATAAAATACTAATACTTATCTAGACCCGCATTATCTTAAACCCATTTAACTCCAAATAGGATTAATCCTTCATTCATCCCTTTAATCCTAATTTGGACACATTTGCTCACATTCGCACCGTTACTCCAAGTTCGTCTTGGATAATCTCAACCTTTCCTAGACCCCCTGACTTCTATCTTGGCCACATCCAAAGTCTTCATAGTTTGAACGCCCACTGCACTTTACTCGGTATAAAAATTAGTTGAACTTTTCTATGATCGTAGTTTTACCACCTTGTCAGACTCCTCCTTGATATGCCCCCGCTAATATCAACCACCAACAAAGACAACAACCACCTGTTGATTTGTCCCTCGTTCACCAAACAAATTTCTAAGCCCCTCGCTCGTTCGTTCTTCCCACATCATGCCTGTTGGTTTTTCTGCCAAAAGAATTCGAACCCCGCACTGCGATTTTCCTCCTTGGCAAGTAAGAGTCACTGACAACAATAAAACAATCAAACCTGGGTTGAAAGTTACTAATGTGATGAGGTTCATCACCATTGAACCAATCACTAGTCATTACCGCCTTCCCAGACGATACTCCCATACGAAACCGGTTCACCCGAATAATGAAACCATCTTGTTTTTTTTCTTGTGAACAACATAAAATAAAGTAACATTGATTGGACTTTTACACAAACAACTTCCCTGATCGATCTGCATCTACTACTATCGACCCCAAACACGACGAACCACCGTTATTCTGTCTTCATTGGTTGCTAAACGAACCCCCTACAGCTCCTACTGATCTCGTTTCTGTTGCACCAAAATACGTTGGTTTGTTACCTGCCATAGAAAAAACACCGGTTGTTTTCTTTCACGACTAAGAAGCTTTCGAACCCGACCTCAATTGAACCACTGTCGTCCAGCTACCGAACACTACCGGAACCATGCGGCCTAACCGATGATTTTGTCGTACGCATACTCACATCTCCGGCGCCACCGTACAACACCTCACAACCGTGGTCTTTGCCCATTTTAAAATCAACTCATGGTAATCACCAACTTATCTAAAAAACAAATCCATCTTTGTTCCTTCCTTTTAATTGGACCACACAAGTTTTGCACGTGACTAGCATGGTGCTTCTCTTATTCAGCCTTTAATTTGCTAAAGCCATAACCAATTGACCATAATTTAACCCATTGTTGAAAAACCTCTAAACTGTTAGTCACCTCCTATTATGAACAACACTGATATTGTTGCCTCTTATTTTTTCTCTATCTTCGTCTTCAACCATCTCACCGTTGCAGCCCCGTGAGGTAGAGATGGACAAAAAAACCGGTTTTAGAACCCGACCCGGGAAAAAAACCGCTAAACCGGTTTGAGGAAAACCGGTTTTTGGTCAAATCGGTTTGAAACCGACCCGGTTCGTTGAATTGGCATCAGTTGGTAGTTTCGTTGGTCGAATAGGGTTGGAAACCGGTTTGGAAACCGGACCGGTTTACATAGTGTATTTTGAATATTTGATAACCGGTTTGGAGGAAAAACCAGTTTTAAACCCGGTCCGAATCGATGCCGGTCAATGGTTGGTGTCAGTGCTAAAAACCGGTTTGAAAACCGGACCGGTTTTTGCCAAAAACCGGTTTTACCCTCTTAAAAGAAAACCCGAACCGGTTTAAGAACCAGACCGGTTTGTCAAAAAAAACCGGTTTGTCCATCCCTACCGTGAGGGGCTGCACCCTTCTCGGAAAACGACTCTCAAAATCGCCAAGCTCGGATACCAATTGTTGGAAAATCAGGCCACAAATGAAACACAAAGAACACTTTTATTATTGAGGACACAAATTAAAATAGCCCTAATCATATATTTATACTAAACTAAACCCAAACCTAGTATAACTCAAACACCAATTAACTAATTAATAAACCAATCCTAATTAAATAAAATTCTAATACTTATATAGACCCATTAGCATTATCTTGAACTCATTTAACTCCAAATAGGATTAATACTTCAATATCAAGTGCTATATTAAAATCTCATTAATAGTATGTTTGATGTTTACAGTTACCCGAGCACGAAAATTTTATTGAAGGCTTTAAATCGTTGCATTGGTAAGAAGGCATGGCATAGATAAACGAGACCACATCATTGGACTATGTAAGAAAAACTATTTCATGAAAAATGTATCACTCTGTTGTTATTAATTATATGTGGGCAAATTTGACCCGAACCCACTTCCTGAAAATTTTAGTTTATTAAAGTGGGTTCTGGTCATTTAGACCCAGACTTTGATAGACTTAAAATCTGCAACTTTTAGTGTAATAAAGATGTTTATGTGATCATGATTAATTTTAACCATATTTAAGAATTTAAGAATCTATAAATGTACGATCTTTTTATTTGCGGGTCAACCAAACCCGTTTTGACCCATTACGCAATGCGCCTAATCCTCTATCTTACCACCTCTATTTTTGGTAACAAAAGCATATTATTTTCTATAACTAGTGGGAAACCCGCACGTTGCTGCGTGACAAGCCCGTCTCCGAGAATGTTAAAAAAAAATTGGGCCCTCGGCGAGATAAAATTTAGGCCCTACCCATGATATATTATAAACTCATTAACCACATATAGAAAAATCTATAATACAAAGGTAGTTTTTATAAAATAAATAAAACACAAGTGATGTAGAAAAATAATCGAAACTGCTTAAATAATGTAGCTCTTCTGACATTTGTGGAAGCAAAACTATGTGCATCGACATTGTAGGTACTAACATTTGGGAAGTTGATGAATACAAAATAATATGTACCAACCATAAACTATCCAAGAAACAACATTAAAATTTTTGAAATATTGTAAAATAAACCGTAAAGAAATTACAATATTTTTATTGGTTAGCTATGATTCAATTAAAGAAAAGAAACAATAAATAATTAAAAATATAGGTTTGGACTACTTTTGATAGTGGGTAGCCCCTACTTGGACCAAATTAATTAATAAAATAATAAAATATTACCATTGTCTTCTTGTTTCTCTTTGTTCACTGCAATTCTACTCTGCAAGTCACCGGCCGGAAAAAAAAAACGAGGTATTTTCTATTCTTCACAATTCCTTTGTTTTCTTTCACTTTTACTTCTCTAGAAGAGATTATTTGAAGGTCGCCAATGATGCTAAAGATGGTTTAAGAGTCAAAACTACCAAAAAAAATGCAAAATAATATACAGTTCAAAAATTCCGGGCCCTTCGGAGTCTAGGCCCTCAGCGATCGACCACCTTGCCCTTGCCCTAAGCCGGCCCTGCTGCGGGGGTACAATTTAAGCGTGATATTCGTTTATGTTAGTTTATCAATCCTCTCGTGATGTATTGTGGGGTACTTTTGTTAGTAGTTTTATTCGTATAATTTAATTACATATTCACAAGACTATATTCAATTAAGATACAAGTACAACTCGTTTAGTACCATAAAAAATAGTGGAAACTGATATTACTATCAATAGCATGAAAGGCCATCGCATAGTGTCTTAAGATGAAGAGGAATATATTGTATTAAATTTACGTGGCTAACATGTTTATATATTCAATTCAAAAACATTACTCTAATCCTTGATTGTCCACAATTTATTCACCTGAATTTTCAAACATACCACACCAAGATCAAATACTAATGTAGTTTATTGTTATTCCTTTCGAAACAAACCATATTTTACTATTTAAAGTCACAATAGCAATTTACAACCAAATAAATATTGTCTTGTTAGATTCTTAAGATAGATACAAAGTATAAATTTTAAAAAGTACACACAAAATATTAACTCACTGTAAAAGTAATAAAAATGTGACAAATTAATATGAAACCAAGGGGAGATATAGGTCTAACACATGAACTTCGGTTATTGTAAAGAAGGCAAATGAGTGATCAATGGACTGTTCAGCCATTTCTGATTCAAAAACCCATTTTTTTTGTTTCTTTTAACAAATAGGTAGTTAATCATCCTCTTTCGTATTAACTCTAATCAAACCAACCGTGGTTTGGCCCGTTTAAATCCCAAACCTCAAATATGAATTAACTTTTGGATTCTCGTGATGGCTCTATTTGTCAAGTCATAAGATGGAAATTCTTACCTTGTTTCCTTGTGAAGATGAACCGAACCGAAAAATAAAGAAGAGTCACCGATGGTAATGTGGTGCACGATTCTGGCCACAAATCATTGGTTCGCGTAACAACAGTGGTATAAAGATATAAAAACATAGGGTGTGTGGGTGGAGATGTATAATCGTTCGAAGAAGATTCAACAGACCAATGTGGAGTTTAAGATTTAATTGCTATGTTCTAACCCGAATCTAGTTTCCACATATACTGATTATTCCAAAGCTTGGTTCTGCCCACCATTTTAATCAAATACTCATATTACATACACATGATTCTAGTTCATATTGTTACCTCAAAAGGAATCTTCATATGTACATTGAAATGGTGATTCGTTTGTCTCTTCGTTTTAGGTAGTGCATGGCTACCAAACAATATCTGATTGTAGGGAAACTAAAGAGAAAGATGGCATGTTGCAGAGATTCTTCTCAAACGTAAACGAAATTGAAAGACAAACATTAATACAGAGAATATGAGAGTGCATGGGTGTGTGTGTGTGTATGCGGATCATTTATTAAATTCTGGTTAATAGTACTCCATAATTGTGTTCATATAAGAATTAATGTGCGACTATTTAAATTCTAAAAGATTATTGTTTGGAAGGTTATTGAAGCTTAAAGGTTTTTGTTGGATATGAGATAAAAACTCAACGGTTACAAGTTTATGAAGTATCTATGGCTTTAAATCATGCATATTCATTATATACATTATATTTATCAATTAATTTATCATGTAGAAATACCATTTTGCTCTTTACTAAATTCATTAAGTTGTTTTACCATAAGTATAAAATGTTGTAATTACTTAAATTTGGTTGGAATCCTTGCTAGATGCTTTATAATATAGTATAGATGATTTTTGCAGGAATAAGGCTCTAACAATCGACTTTCATGCTATATGAAATTTGCTGCTTAATCTTGTTATCTTCCTTTAAAGTTATGCTACCCTGGCAAGAAGTATAGTTGTTATCTACTTGTCTTTCCTTCGCTTAGTTTGAATCAAATCTTATCTATTACTTATCTAGGCCTTCATATTGTATGATGTCTTGGGTATACATTATGAATTTTAATATTTAAAAAAGTCTTCACCTTATATGAGATTTATTGTATGGTTATGTTATTATTACTTATTGTATTGATAAAGATTTAGTTGTTCTCTTTAATGTGTCTTACAAATTTAATAAAGAATACAAATGGATGGACACCACATAAATATGAGAATCATTGTATGGTTATGTTATTATTATTTATTGTATTGATAAAGATTTAATTGTTTTATTAAATGTCACATAAATATGAGCATCATTGTATGGTTATGTTATTATTATTTATTGTATTGATAAAGATTTAATTGTTCTATTAAATGTATCTTACCAATTTAATAAAATTATTATTTTACCCAAAAAAATGAATGTGAAATGACCCTTTTAGCCGTTCGAGATAAACTATATAGTAGTACAGATTACAAGATGACATAATCGATATGTCAATATTGAATCAAATGTTCAATTAATCAATGGTGCAAAAATAGTATTTGTTGCAAGTATCAGAATAATTCTTTTTGGATTCGTTGGACATTTGAGCAAGTATTAACAACTATCTAGAGAATTCATTAATCATCAAAAATTTCTAGTGGGAATTTGAAATTCATCACAATGACCATACAAGTCCATAAATAATTCGCAATAATTCTAATATCTTAGAACTGCTTTAGGGCACTGGTTTCATGGGCAGAACCATGAATATATGTAGTAAAGAAGATAGGCCCATTCGCCTATATTACTTATGTAACCGCATGAATGCCTAACCAGGCCCTATTTCTTATATATTTACTTTTTACTTGGCTCATATGTTGGAATAAATATACGTTATGTATTGTATATTTATTGGTAGCCATTATAATCATTTATATTATGTTTGATCATGTCACACCCGAACCGATGGCGGAAACATCGAGGTGAGACTTGTGATAGATTGTTCAAAGACTTCATAACGCTAAATTGTGACAATAGATTTAAATAGATTTCATTCGAATATAAGATCCAACAAGTATACAATTTGTTCATGAGAAAAATACATTAACTTGAACATGAAGTAAAATAAAGATTGTTTCGTTTGTTTCTAAGGCCGAATCCTAAGTGATGTTTCTTGTATCATCTCATCGAGCTTTTTCCTGCAACATGTATAAAATATCCGTCAACACACAAAGTATTGGTGAGCATACTAGTTTTGGTTTACATATGTAGTAAATAGAATGATTTACTCAAATCTCATACTATAGCACATACATACCATACAAAGAACATAACTCAAACCCGCGAGTCCACTGCATATACCTAGCATATTCATGCTAGGTCCGTTTGATTCTTAACAATGACCTATAAAGGGGGCGGGGTGCTACTCCTATAGCGCTATACATGTTAAGTGGGCTAATAATAGTTAATGAATTATGTTTAAGTATCAAGAATCGTAAGCATGGCAAATAGCATATAAGTATGTTTAATAGATTGAGCATGATAGTTTAAGAGTATGAAATCGTTTAAGTTTTGATTTTTTAGACTTCTTTATTCTTATGAGCACACTGGCTTTTCTGTGCAGAAACACATACATACACAACAATATCAAAAGAAGCAGCCACATTACGATTTTCTTTAAGGCAAGTGACAAGTCCGGCAGTGCACCGCCACTGTTAACAATCGGTGTACCCTGGGAACAGACCGTGAATCTGTTTAAAGGAATTGTGTCAAACACAAGCCCGGTTTACATTACTGATTTCAATTCTGTTTACTTTGCTTTCAGTTTCTTCTTCAATTTCACTGTAAGATTTTCTAACAATATCAATGTTCCATAGAGGTTTAACTTCCAATACGAGATGGTGACCCTTTTCTATGGCACTCAAGCTTTACCCACAAAAAAAAAAATGAGCGTTAGCATAGGCTAACTAAGCATTTCAGGTCAAAGAAGATCTCAAAACACGAAAATGAGCTAAGAAGAAATCTAGTTTGATGTAAGGTACGGTGGGCATCATACCTTATGTTGTCCTGATTTTCTTCTCAGCGTTTGGTCATCGTATGACAAATTAGCACCATTGACGTACTCACTTATTCTCTCACTAACTACAACCTTGCTAACTAGGATCACAAAGATGGATTATGAAGCATGCCTAATTATATATGTATATTGTCCTGTAATTTTGAATCACGTCTATCTAGCAACTTCATACACCAATTTGTGTAAACTCCATACTTAAATTTATTAGAAAAATATATTACCAAACTAGCTTATACCCCGGGAACGTCCCGGGTTGAGAAATCTAAGTAAAGTGAATAAAATTAGAAGTAACTATAAAAATGACATCTATGTATCAACTTACATTAGATACTTTAAAAAAAATACCAAAAGATCAATTTCACCTTACAACATCAACACCTAAAACAGAATATTAAGATCCCAAGCACTTCAAGGGAACATAGATTGTTTAGCACCAATACATTCAGTCAAAAGGTTTTTAACTGCATACAATAAGATTTGAGCTATTTCAGAATATGGTAGAAAAAGAAAACATAGCAATTACCTGTTGGAGAGCGTCCCTGGTTAAAATATCTAATATAACAACATAATTAATGACTTGCCAATATATGATTAATGAATATTATTATTATTATTATTATTATTATTATTATTATTATTATTATTATTATTTTAAACAAATCTCTGCCATAAGTTATCATATTCTAAAATAAAAAAAAGGTTAATTGAGTCGGGTATCACCTAATCCCAGGCCCGACCCAAACCCACAATTTTTTTTTAAACTAATTCCAAACCTGACACAATACTTGTCGGGTTACAAAAAATAGTCGTGTTTTTTCTTCGTTTTTTATATAGCACTATGGTACTCGTTTGAAAGATAATAAAACGCTCGTTAATTTGGTGTAATTTTTGTCTTTAAAAAATCTCGTGTATAAAAGATATTAACGTTTAAAAGTTATGGGAGGAAACATTAGAGATAAAAATCTAATTTTGTTTTTAAATTTTAAATTATTATTTTCCTAAAATAAAGATCTTGCCACATGGGATGACACATGGCACACTCAATAAAGAGAATACCCTCTTTGAATGTCATGTCATTAAAATGACTTTGGTTTATTATATGTATAGATTTTGATAACAACTTCTTAAAATTTAAGAGGTACAAGTTAATTTGCTTATGATACAACACACAATGCACATAATAACTACATTTTAAGGACACATTTGTCTTTAAAGCATCATATCTATCTATATAATAATTGAGGTCATCTAGGGTTGAATGAAGCCCTTAGAGAGGGTTTGAGGTATCCATATTGTATATGGAGCTCCAACTAACTCACTATAAATATCTTTTCTAAACATAAATCTACACTACATTCTTCCATCATACTCTCTAACAAATCTTCCAACCAACATTCATCCTTCTTCTTCAATCGATTCATGGTATGATTTTGTATACGTTCTTTGTTCATACTATTATTGCGATTTATTTAACAAAATTGATGTTGTTTGTTCATTCTATTATACGATTTCCTTAACAGATGTGAAAAACATTCTTCTTTTTATGTTTTTGAAACAATTGTTAAAGGAATCATAATATTCAGATGGTTGACAAGTAAATCTGTGTGTAATTGTTTTTTTTTTTTTTTTTTTTTTTTGCAGGGTCTCTTATGTTTTAGGTGTTGTACGGATCCTTTATTGCTGGTTATAGTGGGTATGCATTATATTGCTTTCGGTTTATCGAGTATGAAATACTTGATTATTCACTTATTTGTATATTTTTTTGTGGCAACCATTTTATCTTTTGTTTGTTGATGTTTTTAGGCGTGCTTATGAAGGAAACTGTATGATAATCGCTGTCTGCAACTTGAAACAAATGCAATGGAAATAAAATCTGAACTAGAAAACAAGATTTTGAATCTTGAAAATCTTCTCACGGAATCAAAGAAAAAGGTGAAGGAACTTGAAAACTTTACAGAATCCAAGTTTTCAATATTGGAAAAAGAAAGAGTGTGGCTACAAGAACTTCATGGATTTTCAATATGGGTCTCTTAAGGTTTGTATAATTATGCATTCATCTTTGATAATGTTTGGTGCTTACATAACAGTTCATGTAATTGTACAAAATAGTATAATTTTGATGATAATATTTTGTGAACATATGAAAATTCTATTTTTGTGAACAAAATAGGATGGGTTCTGAGTCGCTTAAGTAAGAAGTTTTGATGACACAACAAATTTAATCCGAGGAATGCATAAGCAAGAAGTTTTAATGACAAAACAAATTTGGTAAATTTCCGGCTTATCAATAATTGCTTGTGATATATGTGATGAATGATATCATTTTGGTTGTATTTATATTTTCATGGATTCATGGGCACAAAAAGACTCCATTTCGTGCTACAATCGTACAAGAATGGCACTTTTAGATCCACTCTCGGAAGATGAATGTTCACCCAGATGTTCAACAAAAGTGTATGCCGGGATTCAGTGACCAGCCTTAAAGTTTTATGAATATATTGTATATTGCGAAGTTTGAATTGGCGAATAACTATTGTATATTTGTTACACAATGAAAACTATAACTTTTGTAAAATAATTTAATGAGATTGAATCATGCCTTCAATGACCATTTATTATGCCATTATAATTATTATTACTAATTATTAGTATTGACTAATTATAGTTGACATTGGCTCATGCCTTCAATTACCATTGATTATGCCATTATAATTATTAGTATTATTACTAATTATTAATATTGACTAATGATAGTTGACATTGACTCATGCCTTCAATTACCATTGATTATGCCATTATAATTATTATTACTAATTATTAATATTGACTAATTATAGTTGACATTGACTCATGCCTTCAATTACCATTGATTATGCCATTATAATTATTAATATTGAATCGGATGTCTTGACGATAATGGAAACTTTTGAACTATTTGCAAAATTAAAGTCTGTATCATCGAAGCATTTTAATACTTAAATGTAATAGCCGAGATATATGTCAATATAAATCTTGGAAGCTTTGACCAAGATTTAATAGCCTTTGAATGACTTTAATAGGACAATTGAAGCATTTAATACTCAATGGAAACTTTTGAACCATTTGCAAAATTAAAGTCTGTATCATCGAAGCATTTTAATACTTAAATGTAATAGCCGAGATATATGCCAATATAAATCTTTGAATGAGTAAATACAATTACAATTGAAGCATTTTAATACTCAATGGAAACTTTTGAACCATTTGCAAAATTAAAGTCTGTATCATCGAAGCATTTTAATACTTAAATGTAATAGCCGAGATATATGCCAATATAAATCTTGGAAGCTTTGACCTAGATTTAATAGCCTTTGAATGACTTTAATATAACAATTGAAGCATTTAATACTCAATGGAAACTTTTGAACCATTTGCAAAATTAAAGTCTGTATCATCGAAGCATTTTAATACTTAAATGTAATAGCCGAGATATATGCCAATATAAATCTTGGAAATCCAAGATTTAATAGCCTTTGAATGACTTTAATAGGACAATTGAAGCATTTAATACTCAATGGAAACTTTTGAACCATTTGCAAAATTAAAGTCTGTATCATCGAAGCATTTTAATACTTAAATGTAATAGCCGAGATATATGCCAATATAAATCTTGGAAGCTTTGACCAAGATTTAATAGCCTTTGAATGACTTTAATAGGACAATTGAAGCATTTTAATACTCAATGGAGACTTTTGAACCATTTGCAAAATTAAAGTCTGTATCATCGAAGCATTTTAATACTTAAATGTAATAGCCGAGATATATGCCAATATAAATCTTGGAAGCTTTGATCAAGATTTAATAGCCTTTGTATACATAGGCGAGAAACAAAACACTTTAATAGGACAAAATCCGGTGATGATATTGTGGAGGCCGGATATCAAGCATTCAAGCTAAACACGTTTTTTTTTAATCTTTTTGAAACATAGAGCTAAAATGGGTACGTAGTCTTGAGTGGCACGTGTGATATGACTTTACTTTATAAGTGATCTGGTATCTTTTACCAAGTTTGCTAGCTGTTTTCTAATATATTTTGTCGTAAAAAAAAACATAGTGCATCTAGCTTATATAAAAAGTTGATAAACAAAAAGATAATGATTTACGGTTAATCTAAAATAATACCAAACATATAAAAGACAAATTAATTTGTTTTCTAGGAGAGTATGGATACCCTGACTATTTTATTACAATTACTTGTAATCCTAAATGGCCAGAGATGAGAAGATATCTTCAAGATACCACTTTTAGACCAGAAGATAGGCCAGACATTTTATGCAGGTTGTTTAAAATAAAACTTGATTCGATAATTAAAGACCTGAAAGATAAACACTTATTTGGAACTGTTGAAGCTGGTACGAATACATGAAATTTATTTTATTAGAACATTATTTATTTATTTTTTTAACCTTTATAACTTATTTTATTTTGTTTGCTACCAATACTTTGCAGTTATATACACGGTTGAGTTTCAAAAACGTGGATTACCGCATGCACACATCTGTTTGTTCATGGACGCTGGTTATAAGCTTCCAACAGTTGACCATATTGACAACTTCATTTCAGCTGAGATACCAAATAAAGATGAGGAGCCAGAACTGTATGAACTTGTACGTGAATTTATGATTCACGGTCCTTGTGGACCTTTGAACATGCGTTGTCCGTGTATGGTCAATGACAAATGTTCAAAAAACTTCCCAAAGAATTTTCAGCATGAAACCTCTATCGATAATGATGGTTATGCATTGTATAGACGAAGAGATAATGGTTCGTTTGTAGAAAAGTCTGGTGAGCAGTTAGATAACAGATATGTCGTTCCGTATAACAAGACTCTTCTTAAAAGATACCAGGCACATATCAACGTTGAATGGTGTAACCAAGCTGGATCCATTAAGTATTTATTTAAATACATTAACAAGGGTCCAGATAGAGTTACTGTTAATTTTGTGGAAAGCAAGAAAGTACCGGGTGAAGACATAGTGGTTGATGAAGTCAAAGGATTTTATGATTGTCGTTATATTTCTGCGTGTGAGGCTTCATGGAGAATATTCTCATATGATATTCATTACAGGACACCTCCTGTAATGAGATTACCTTTTCATCTACCCGGTGAACAAAGAATTGTTTTCGATGCTACGCAGGACATTGACGACGTTCTCAATAAACCGTCTTGTGCTACATCTATGTTTTTGGGTTGGATGGAACGCAACAAAAATGATGCCAATGCAAGGCAACTAACTTACATCCAATTCCCTTCACAATATGTTTGGAAAGCACAAGAAAGAAAATGGGAGCCTAGGCAAAGAATAAAGTTAATTGGTCGGATTCATTCAGTTCCTGCTTCTGTTGGTGAAGCTTATTATTTGAGAATTCTTTTGAATAAGGTTAAAGGACCAACATCATTTCAAGATATTCTTAAAGTTGATGGGAAAGTCCAATCCTCTTTTAGGGATGCATGCTACGCTATGGGACTCTTGGATGATGATACAGAATATGTTGAAGCAATAAAGGAAGCGGCTTTTGCAGGTTCTGGCCCTTATCTAAGGAACTTATTTGCAACTCTTTTAGCGTCCAACAGTTTGTCAAGACCTGACATTGTGTGGGAGGAAACATGGAATTATTTGTCTGATGACATTTTACGCAAGAGAAGAATAGATTCAAACTGTCCAGGTTTTTAACTTTTTTTAATATATTATTACTTTAACATAGATTTTCTACAATTTTGTGGACATATACTAAACAGAAATCATTCATAATTATTAGGAATGTAAATTATACTATTTTTAATGGTTCCACATATTCACTTATTCATTTTATATGTTAATTTTATTCTATATATTTCATTCTAACACATTTTTTTTCCAGATTTGATCCTTTCAGACGACGAAATTAAGAATTTAGCTTTACTTGATATCGAGAAGTTCTTATTGCGTAATAGTTCCAGTCTACGACATTTCGTAGGCATGCCATATCCCGAGAATGAGTTTCTATCGTCATTAGACAATCGTCTTATTTGTGAGGAGTTGGGATATGACACAAACAGTTTGATTGAAGAATTTGATACTCAGTTCGCTTCTTTAACAGATGAACAGAAAAATATTTATAACTGTGTAATGAAAGCTGTCGATGAGAAGAAAGGAGGAGTTTTTTTTGTTTATGGTTACGGTGGTACTGGTAAAACGTTCCTGTGGAAGACACTAGCTTCATCCATAAGATGTAAACGAAAGATTGTTTTGAATGTTGCTTCGAGTGGTATTGCATCTTTGCTATTGGCAGGTGGTAGGACAGCACATTCCAGGTTTCGTATTCCTATAAACCTAACTGAAGATTCTATGTGCTTCATACCACCTAACGGTGATGTTGCACAACTGCTTAAAAAAACCGATTTGATTATCTGGGATGAAGCACCCATGACTCATAAACATGCCTTTGAAGCACTAGATCAAAGCTTAAAAGATGTATTTGCTGTTCATCCTGATGACTCGTCTGATTTGTTATTTGGTGGAAAGGTTGTTGTGTTTGGGGGTGACTTTAGACAAATTCTACCGGTTGTACCAAATGGAACTAGGCATGACATTGTTAATGCCTCTTTAAGTTCATCATACATTTGGCACAGATGCGTTGTTTTAGAGTTAACCAAAAATATGAGGTTGCTTTCAGGAACCTCCAAGTCTGATATCGAGGAAACTAAAAACTTTGCATCTTGGCTTCTGGATATAGGAGAAGGAAAGGTGGATACAATAAGTGATGATCAGGATGTTATTGAGATACCTAATGACTTACTTATTTCTCAATCTTCGGATCCTGTCTCTGATTTGATATCCTTTGTGTATCCGTCACTTGTGGATAACATCAACATCCCGGATTATTTTCAAGATCGAGCTATATTGGCACCGTTGAATGAAGTTGTCCAAGAAATTAATGATAGATTACTTTCTATGTTTCCAGGTGACGAAGTTGAGTATCTTAGTTCAGACAGTGTTTGTCAGTCCGAAGATGTAAATGAACATGTTGATGAAAGATTAGTTTCTCCCGATGTGCTGAATGGTCTTAAGTTTTCTGGAATACCAAACCATCGTCTGGTTTTGAAAGTTGGTGTTCCTGTAATGTTACTAAGAAACATTGATCAGAAAAGCGGTCTGTGTAATGGGACAAGGTTACAAGTTGTGAAAAATGAGAAAACGTGTAATTGAAGCCAAAATCCTTTCAGGAAGCAACATTGGAATGCGAACGTTTATTCCAAGAATTACTTTATCCCCTTCGGATAAGAAAATTCCTTTTAAATTTAACAGAAGACAGTTTCCACTTGCTGTTTCTTTCGCAATGACAATAAACAAAAGTCAAGGACAATCGTTATCGAGAGTTGGGTTGTATTTGAAGGATCCAGTTTTTTCGCACGGCCAGTTGTATGTTGCACTATCAAGGGTCAGAAGTCGAGATGGACTGAAGATAGTTATACTGGATGAAGATGGTGAACTGACGAACAAAACATCCAACGTCGTGTACAAAGAAGTATTTCAAGCTTTATGAATAAGGTCAAAAATTTTGATGCATTTTTTTACTTATCATCTTTGAACTTATGTACATACAACTTCAATAATACAAGTTTTATTTTATTACTTTTGTTTTAATATTTAATTTACTACATTAACATTATTTTGATTTTTTTTTTCATGGTAGTTGATTGTTTGTTTTGGAATTGCATGTTAATATTAGGTTGGATATATTGATTGGTTTTACGGGCACGCAACTTGAATAATACAAGTCTTAGTTTAATATTTTTTTAATTTACTTTGGTTTGCACCGTGGGTCCCCACGGGGCTCTAACCTAGTCTAATCTAAGTGAAGTCAAGAGTCATGTTTATGATAGGTGATGACATTTATTCTACAATTACTTTGAACATATTAAATAGAAAACATGTAAAAAAGGATTTTCATAATGCTAAATGATTTATTATAATCTTTATATACAATTAGGTACTTTATAAACGTTAGTAAATCTATTATTGTTCATGATAATGTTACTAAACTTTTAGGTATTTGAGTCTTTTAGGAAAATATCTACTGCACGAATAATTTGGCATATTGAGAGCTAAATCGAGCTTACCCTATTAAACAACGTAAAGTCTTATTATTCATAGAACAATGTGCTTTTATATTTTTCCTTAAATCCTTTTATATGAAATAGGTTAAACTTATTATTTTTGATAATATTATCTTGTGTTTAGAAGAAAGAGAAAGGAGAAATTCCTTTATTTGTTCTATTTTTATATACATTTCAATATAGGGTGAGGCTACTGTAAAAAGTATAAAGAACCTTTGTGATAACCTACACTCTCATCTTTTAGAAAGTTGCCAATTTTAGTCCTTGTAATTTCCATTTGCTCAATTTAAAAATCAAACAATTGAGTTTTACTTAATTTAATGTTCTAGTCTTGAGGTGCTTACATTTTAATTGAAAACGTATATTGAGCATGCGGCATTTAAAAAAAAAAACGTTTTTTTATTTATTCTCCAAAGGAAATGAATTAAATGTTTTGTGAAATTTGTTATGTTATATGTGTAACACCCCAACCGATGGCGGAAACATCGAGGTGTTACGTAGTGACGATTGTTCAATAGCTCATGGACTAAAGTGTAAATTTGAATACATTGATTAAATAATTTATTACATTGAAATGAAATATAACGATTCTAACTGTCAACTAAACTGAAAATACAATGAATCAAAATCTAACTATAAATCCGAAAGCTTAAAAGATGCATCTCAAAACAACCTGAAACATGTACAAAATGATTTGGTCAATACAAAAATTGTATTGGTGAGCATACCCTGTTTAAATAAATATAGTAGAAAAGTGTTTAGCAATTCATGTGCGGTACCATTTGCAATTATGTAATAAGCAATATCCGTTCAAAACCAAACCTGAGAATAATGACTAACACATGACTAACCAACTGAATAATGAATTAACAAGACAATGACCAAGATTCTCTTAACAGAGTCTCAAGGGGGGTATACCATAGTACTATTCATTGAAAAGCTAGGCCGCCCAGCGGTTAATGATTTTGACAAGTCATAGACACACCAATTAACATAAAGCAAACACACATGAGAATTGCATTTAGTAAAAGAAATAGAAACTTGATAGTAAGTACATGAGTCACCCCAGAATAGTAAAACAGTAAAAAGGGGAAAGATATACTCACAGTTTGCGAAAACGAGCAAAATCCAACTTAAGCGGTCGTGAGTTAAGTAATGGGAATTCCGAGGAATTCAACCTATAATGTGTAAGAATACTAATAAGGAAGTGTCTAAAAAGTCTAAGGTAACTAGGGTCTAAGGCATTAGGGTTTGCTAAGTCGATTTGGGGAATTAGAGTTTTATGATAAGTCGCGTTAATGTAAAAGTTGTATCTCACAATTAATATATGAAAGGTTGTAAATGCGGTTTGAATAATATAATTATTACCTATTGAATATTTAGATAAAAATATGTTTGAATAATTAAAACAAAATAATTTAGTTAGTTATTTTAACTAAATTACAATAATCATAAATATATAAATAAATAATTTTGAGTTACACAATGATTCAACAAAAGATAATAAAGACATTAAACCATATGAGTATTTCTATCTTATAAGAAAAATATTTATAAAATAAATGTTTAAATTGTATAAATAAATAAATGTTTTATTATGTCTAATTAAACGTAAATAAGACTAATAATACAACATGATTCAAAGATACTAGTTTTATAGAAAATGGATGATTTATGATGTAAACAAATTAGAATAAATTTCCCATAATTTATATAAACTTATTTATTTTTAAAACTGATTTATTGAGATCAGATCATGTTTAAATGATTAAAAAAATAGGGAAATTAATAGAAATGAATGTTTTCTGAACCAAATGTTTTTATTTCAGTTCATAATCATTAGAAATAATTTATCACAAATTTTGAGATTAAAATCATTAAAAATGAATTTTTTATCAATTAAATATGATTAAAACAATTTAATTCAATAAAAATATAAAAATAAAACATTTTTCAGAAACTAAAAGTGGGATAATTTTCTATGGGGTGTCAAGAAGCTACTCCTAAATTTTCATAATTTTTGGGTAACAATTGGATTTATTATGAATATTTTAAAATATAAATGCATATTTATAATAAAAATAAAGAGATAATAGGTTAATATAAAAGGCTTTTTTAAAAAAAAAGGAAGGACCCGTGTACAAGGGGAATCGAACCCGGGTACCCTCTGAAGCACAACACCATGGCAACCACTACACTACATGCATCATTTGTTGTAAATTCTAAGTAACAATTGTATTTATGTGATAACAAAATCATCATCTTCTTCCCCAAATTAACTAAGCCAAGAACCCTAACCCTAGGTTTTTTTAATAACCCGATTAAAACAAGATTAACAATCTGTAATAAGGGGGTTTTGATCGGAAAGATGCGACTAACTAAACGGCAACAAGAAAAATACCTAACAAAGACGATTTGCGATCGTATAAGAAGAAAAAGGAGCCGATGCACTTGATCCGATTCGAACGCCTTCTGGACTGGATTATGTGATTAATTTTGTGGGTCTAAGATGTAGGAATGTGCAGCAACAGTTTGGTATGACGAATTTATATCTATGTTCACTAGAAACGGCCGTTGTTTGCGTTTTAAATTCCGGTTGGTTACACCCTAAGAACCCGATTAAAGCTCGTTAATAACTCGTTAATTATCAGTTAAAGACTCTTGTAAACGGTTAGGAATGATGGAGAAACGTATTGGTATCATTAAAATGGAGTAATGGCGCATTAAAACGATTGTAGTACTCGCCGGAAAAGTCGCCGGCGGCGACTCCCTTTGCCGGTTCACGTACAGGAACAAAAGGTGGGAGAAGTCTTTTTTTTTTTTTAAACTTTTGATAATTGGCAGGAATAGCCCCTGTAGTTAGAGTGGTTAATTTCTTAATGTTTTGGCTATATTCTTCTTAAGAAAAGTTAATTAAGTTAGCCTAACTTAACTTAAACATTTCCAAATCTTTATAAAACTTGAATTTTTTTATAAAATTTATTACATAGACGTTTCAAGATACGTATTTGATTAAGACCCGTACTCGATCCATATAAATAATAATTTTTTTTATTCGCTCTAAAATTAAATTTTCAACGAGGAAAATTGCAGGGACTATCATGGAAATATTTGAAGGGCTATTATTGTCAACTGAATGAAAGACGAGGGTGACGGATGTCACAGTCTCCCCTACTTTAGAAAATTTCGTCTCGAAATTTCCTTCAAGTGGAGGTTACTATGAAACAAAAGGCATTGCAATGGAAGGTTTTGGGAATGTGTAACGGGTGAAGGGCAGAGGTACTAATGAAACAGTCTCCCCTACTTTAAAAAAAAAGTTTAGAGTACGCAACAAGTATCCAAATAATCAAGTATGTAAGAGTATACGAGGTTCGTGTTTTATGTATGGGTAGTCAAGAGAAGAGTCCTAGGAAGACGTATAGAAGCTCGTGTAAGAACGTTCTTATTAAAAATAATAGCTATTAGTCAACTATCTAATGAGGAGATAGAAATGGGTAGGTTATTGTTCAGACTCCTAGTCCGTTTCCGTAGTATCGTTTATGCTTATATATAGGGTGTACCGCAGCTAACCCACCACACTCCCGATACTTTGGATTCGTACTGATTGTCTACCAACAGCCTAGATAGAATTACACACCACCCTCATGTACCTGTAAACCCATGATTGCGTTCCGGACCGTAATCATCGACTTACCTTACACTAAGGTGTTATGCTTTTCCATAATCCTATCCTAAATAATACAAGAAACAATGCGTGCAATCAATATATGATAAGTAATCGATACTGTAATGAAACAATGACATGGTCAGAGGTCCTTCCCTTTCGGGTTTACCCTTTAACCGTAATGAGAATAACATATAAGTAATAGACATGGTTAGAGGTTCTTCCCTTTCAGGTTCACCCTTAACCGGTAGCTTCTGTTCACATCGTTGACTCTAAACACCCATATTGATAAACCCCGAGATTTACACCGTTCCCCTCGGATTAAAGGAATACTCTAATCCGAGTCGTACGTGGGCACTGGCTTAGATCTCATACGAGTTATCAACTAGTATATTCGTTGGCCATGACGATGAACAAAATAATGTAAAGTATAACAGGGTTTTGCTCAAAACAGGAAAGAAAATGTGCATACCAAATATGCGTTCAAGTAAGTGTGTAAGTATAGCATAAAATTTCGAATGAAAGGGTAGTATAACATAAATCGAGTAAATCGCACAATTTGATCCAAATGAAAGTAAACGAGTTGAACTCTTGCAAATAAGCAGCGTGAAAATAATCACAAATAACGTGTTAGAAATAACTATGAATAAAGTGTTGCAAGAATAAAATAATAAAGTTTTACGCAAATGAGTGTGCACGGAACAGGTGTATAGTCTACTGGCATGCGAGTTAAAATCTAGTAATTTTACATATATGCGTTATACTATAAAAGACATTTAGAAACATTCGGTTAAGAGTGTATGTCAAAAGTTTTGCGACTGAAAGTGTGCAAGTGGAATAGGATAAATTTTCGTATATCAAAAACGTAGTTTGCGCAATCTTTGTGATATGGTTGAAAGAATAGTAATAATGCATGAGGATAACTTTTTAGTAACCGAAGTGTGTTTTAGATTCAAAACTGATTCATTTGAAAAATCTTCGTAGATATGTGTTTACGAGAAGTCGAGTTTGAAAAAAAAAATGTTATAAAACATTTTATTAACTGCAAGTTTCTCTTGAAAACATATATTGAACATGTCATATGAAAACAAAGGGTTTTGCAAATAAACTGCAGAATGATACCATTTCATGAAATATGTGTAAATCTAATGTGTTTTAAAAGACCAAAATTTAAAATGACGTGAATGATAAAATTAACGTATGTAATAGGTTACCACTATTTAAGAAAATTCATAATTAACGAGATGTAGAAATAGATCCTTGAGATGTGGATTTCACTCCTAACTCAAAGATGTATTTCAAAATTGAAACCGATTGTGGAATGAAACCAATCACTAAGTTAAGGATATCACTCCCAGCTTAGTGGTTAAGTTCCTTTTTGAAGGAAATACTCTTTGAGGTGTGGGTGTCACTCCTATCTCAAAGATATATTCCTAAGATAAATAACATATAGAGGAGTGAAACTAATCACCAAGGTATGGATGTCACTCCTAACTTGGTGATATCGTTTCGTTTGTGAAATACGAGTGTCTTCTTCGCCAAGCAAAATATCGAAAGAATAACGAGAAATAATCATAACGAAAATATCTTGAAAGAAAATATAAGAAACGAGAGAAATATACACGAGAGGGCTCGTGAAAGTAAACCTAATTATAGTCTAGGCTAAAAGGCATTCTAATAACCTAATTCCCTATAACCATGGCTCTGATACCAATCTGTAACACCCCAACCGATGGCGGAAACATCGAGGTGTTACGTAGTGACGATTGTTCAATAGCTCATGGACTAAAGTGTAAATTTGAATACATTGATTAAATAATTTATTACATTGAAATGAAATATAACGATTCTAACTGTCAACTAAACTGAAAATACAATGAATCAAAATCTAACTATAAATCCGAAAGCTTAAAAGATGCATCTCAAAACAACCTGAAACATGTACAAAATGATTTGGTCAATACAAAAATTGTATTGGTGAGCATACCCTGTTTAAATAAATATAGTAGAAAAGTGTTTAGCAATTCATGTGCGGTACCATTTGCAATTATGTAATAAGCAATATCCGTTCAAAACCAAACCTGAGAATAATGACTAACACATGACTAACCAACTGAATAATGAATTAACAAGACAATGACCAAGATTCTCTTAACAGAGTCTCAAGGGGGTATACCATAGTACTATTCATTGAAAAGCTAGGCCACCCAGCGGTTAATGATTTTGACAAGTCATAGACACACCAATTAACATAAAGCAAACACACATGAGAATTGCATTTAGTAAAAGAAATAGAAACTTGATAGTAAGTACATGAGTCACCCCAGAATAGTAAAACAGTAAAAAGGGGAAAGATATACTCACAGTTTGCGAAAACGAGCAAAATCCAACTTAAGCGGTCGTGAGTTAAGTAATGGGAATTCCGAGGAATTCAACCTATAATGTGTAAGAACACTAATAAGGAAGTGTCTAAAAAGTCTAAGGTAACTAGGGTCTAAGGCAATAGGGTTTGCTAAGTCGATTTGGGGAATTAGAGTTTTATGATAAGTCGCGTTAATGTAAAAGTTGTATCTCACAATTAATATATGAAAGGTTGTAAATGCGGTTTGAATAATATAATTATTATCTATTGAATATTTAGATAAAAATATGTTTGAATAATTAAAACAAAATAATTTAGTTAGTTATTTTAACTAAATTACAATAATCATAAATATATAAATAAATAATTTTGAGTTACACAATGATTCAACAAAAGATAATAAAGACATTAAACCATATGAGTATTTCTATCCTATAAGAAAAATATTTATAAAATAAATGTTTAAATTGTATAAATAAATAAATGTTTTATTATGTCTAATTAAACGTAAATAAGACTAATAATACCATACATGATTCAAAGATACTAGTTTTATAGAAAATGGATGATTTATGATGTAAACAAGTTAGAATAAATTTCCCATAATTTATATAAACTTATTTATTTTTAAAACTGATTTATTGAGATCAAATCATGTTTAAATGATTAAAAAAATAGGGAAATTAATAGAAATGAATGTTTTCTGAACCAAATATTTTTATTTCAGTTCATAATCATTAGAAATAATTTATCACAAATTTTGAGATTAAAATCATTAAAAATGAATTTTTTATCAATTAAATATGATTAAAACAATTTAATTCAATAAAAATATAAAAATAAAACATTTTTCAGAAACTAAAAGTGGGATAATTTTCTATGGGGTGTCAAGAAGCTACTCCTAAATTTTCATAATTTTTGGGTAACAATTGGATTTATTATGAATATTTTAAAATATAAATGCATATTTATAATAAAAATAAAGAGATAATAGGTTAATATAAAAGGCTTTTTTAAAAAAAAGGAAGGACCCGTGTACAAGGGGAATCGAACCCGGGTACCCTCTGAAGCACAACACCATGGCAACCACTACACTACATGCATCATTTGTTGTAAATTCTAAGTAACAATTGTATTTATGTGATAACAAAATCATCATCTTCTTCCCCAAATTAACTAAGCCAAGAACCCTAACCCTAGGTTTTTTTAATAACCCGATTAAAACAAGATTAACAATCTGTAATAAGGGGGTTTTGATCGGAAAGATGCGACTAACTAAACGGCAACAAGAAAAATACCTAACAAAGACGATTCGCGATCGTATAAGAAGAAAAAGGAGCCGATGCACTTGATCCGATTCGAACGCCTTCTGGACTGGATTATGTGATTAATTTTGTGGGTCTAAGATGTAGGAATGTGCAGCAACAGTTTGGTATGACGAATTTATATCTATGTTCACTAGAAACGGCCGTTGTTTGCGTTTTAAATTCCGGTTGGTTACACCCTAAGAACCCGATTAAAGCTCGTTAATAACTCGTTAATTATCAGTTAAAGACTCTTGTTAACGGTTAGGAATGATGGAGAAACGTATTGGTATCATTAAAATGGAGTAATGGCGCATTAAAACGATTGTAGTACTCGCCGGAAAAGTCGCCGGCGGCGACTCCCTTTGCCGGTTCACGTACAGGAACAAAAGGTGGGAGAAGTCCTTTTTTTTTTTTAAACTTTTGATAATTGGCAGGAATAACCCCTGTAGTTAGAGTGGTTAATTTCTTAATGTTTTGGCTATATTCTTCTTAATAAAAGTTAACTAAGTTAGCCTAACTTAACTTAAACATTTCCAAATCTTTATAAAACTTGAATTTTTTTATAAAATTTATTACATAGACGTTTCAAGATACGTATTTGATTAAGACCCGTACTCGATCCATATAAATAATAATTTTTTTTTATTCGCTCTAAAATTAAATTTTCAACGAGGAAAATTGCAGGGACTATCATGGAAATATTTGAAGGGCTATTATTGTCAACTGAATGAAAGACGAGGGTGACGGATGGCACAATATGATTTTATGATTTCCCATTTTTTTTAAACGTAAAAAAATAAATTTTGTATTGAATTTCATATGAAAACTTAATATAATTAAATGAATATAAGGTTATTCATATTAATTAAAATAGATTGAAACTTGCAAGCCTAAATAAATTTTTCCTTATCAAAGACACTAAATGACTGGAGGTTACGTGACTCATGTTGTAATCATAATCAATGAATTAGGTGTCACCATTCAATGTTAATTATATCCCATAAATATTAAAACCGGGTACTGAAATGAAAATCCTATAAAAACCGATGCCATCTCGATTTCTAAACCATCATGTTCGCAATCACTTCCTCTCTTGAATCGATCCTCCATGATGGCTAAATAGTTGACATTTTTGCTTAGTTCGGACTCGCACCGCACATCGAAGCAACTATTTGCTTGCTATGTTTCGTTCAAACCTGTAAGGATTCGCGTACATCTTTTCTATTTGGATAATCAACTACCGCACGTCGCCATTATCGCCTGATCTATGTTTTTCATGATTCGACGATCAAGTAAGTAAATCGAATCATCTTCCGATATTAAAATAGTTAACAAATTTCTGGTTTCGTTTTCATAACTTCGGCGACTACGGACTCTTTATGATAAATGATTTTTTTAGACAAGTATGGTTAGTATCTTAAATAACTTAATAGTTAACCATTTAGTAGTTTGACTTATGTAGTCAAAATTGAAGGAAATAATTCATTTTCTCTTTACCATTTGATTTCAAAATTTTAAGCGAATGTTAGCTCAAAATTCTAGTCTTTAATTTTTAATTTTTACCTTTGATAGAGCGATAAAGATATATAACTACTTCTAGTTCATTTTTCCAACGTACACAAAAAAAAAACAAAATAAAAAAAAAACATTATTTGTTTAGCTAGATGGAAGTATGTAAATAACAATTTTTTTGTGGTGTAAAGGTACCTACGAGCATACAGGTGTATGTTGGTAATTAATTAAGTAGTTTGTGTATAATGTGTTTTATATTCTTTTAGTGAAACCACGTTGACCAAATTTCATAACTCTAAACTTTGCGGTTTTCAGACGTATATAGTTACACAACGATAAACTTTTCCTAACACATTACGATAATTATTCAAGAATCTTAAAGGTCTCCGTCGCCGACAATCAACAAAATCAAATTTATATTTCGTAAATTTAATGACAACAATAAAATTTTAGGTTTACCTACTTTTGTGTGGATCATCTTAGCATCCTAACAAGTGAGTATATCTTTCCCCTTTTTACTGTCTTACTATTTTGGGGTGACTCATGTACTTACTATCAAGTTTCTATTTCTTTTACTAAATGCAATTCTCATGTGTGTTTGCTTTATGTTAATTGGTGTGTCTATGACTTGTCAAAATCATTAACCGCTGGGCGGCCTAGCTTTTCAATGAATAGTACTATGGTATACCCCCTTGAGACTCTGTTGAGAGAATCTTGGTCATTGTCTTGTTAATTCATTATTCAGTTGGTTAGTCATGTGTTAGTCATTATTCTCAGGTTTGGTTTTGAACGGATATTACTTATTACATAATTGCAAATGGTACCGCACATAAATTGCTAAACACTTTTCTACTATATTTATTTAAACAGGGTATGCTCACCAATACAATTTTTGTATTGACCAAATTATTTTGTACATGTTTCAGGTTGTTTTGAGATGCATTCTTTAAGCTTTCGGATTTATATTTAGATTTTGATTCATTGTATTTCAATTTAGTTGGCAGTTAGAATCGTTGTATTTCATTTCAATGTAATAAATTATTTAATCAATGTATTAAAAAATTTACACTTTAGTCCATGAGCTATTGAACAATCGTCACTACGTGACACCTCGATGTTTCCGCTATCGGTTGGGGTGTTACAACCTTAATGTAAAAAGTGTAAGTAAGGACTAAAAAGACATGTCACTAGCCAAAAGGGTATTATTGTTCATTACCATAATTGTTGACTTTTTTCAAGTTTCACCTCATTTTTAAAACGACTGTAACTTTTTTCATACGACATTATTATTATTTTTTTAAAAAAAAACTACATCATAAAAACAAGCTTTTTATCCTCATTCATTTGTATACCCATATTGCTATACTTTTAATTTTTTTTTTTTGCTCGGTTGATAACTTGCGTTTTGTTGAGAGTATACTTGCATTTTAGAAACGCAAGTTATATTTGATAAAACGACTTGATAAAACGCAAGTTATAAATGATAAAACGCAAGTTATATCTGATAAAAAAAACGCAAGTTATACCTGATGAAACACAATTTATAGTTGATAAAAAGATGCAAGTTATACATGATAAAACACAAGTTATACTTGATAAAAAAAATGCAAGTTATATCTGATAAAAAAACGCAAGTTATACCTGATAAAAACGCAAGTTATTAACCCAACAATTTTATTAAAGTATAGCAATAGAGTATGCAAATGAAAAAGAATAAAAAGCTAGTTTCTATGGTGTATTTAAAAAAAATAATGTCGTATGAAAAACTTATATACAAAAAATGATAAAAAATAGAAACCTCATGAACATATATACAAAAAAAAAAAAAAAAAAAAACTTCTTTTTTGAACGACCAATTATTTTGACACCAACGGGATTTGATCCCTCACCATTTGAAGAGGCAAGTCTTATCCAACACCTTAATACCACTAGGCCAAAGGCCCTTTGATAAAAAAAAAAAAAAAAAAAAACTATTTGAATTAAAGTGAGATTTTGTGACAACTCGGGTAAATCTCTCTTTTGGTTTCTATCTTTTGTTTGTTTCCTTCGTTATTTCTGTTGTTCTTTTGGTACTTGTGCAATTTTCGGGACGAAAATTTTTTTAACGTGGGGATGATGTGACACCCGGCAAATTCTGGTTAACAACGTTGTCTAGATGAAAGTCTACCTTAGCGAGCCACGCGTATATTATACTTAACTGGGTTAGTTAAGTCGGGTTATGGTTCGGGAACTATCGGTTTAGTCTAGAGGTTCATTAGATGTCGGTCCTTAACCAAGTGTACAAACGGTGACGATCGGTAGGATCGTCAGGGCATACGGAACATACGAGTCTCGAGTCCCGGGAATTGGTGAACGAGTGTGAATATGTGTATTTACTTGTGTTATGTGTTTATAATCATTATGTGACTTGTCGGTACGTTAATATGTGTTAACATATGTTAAAACGGGGTTTAACGCGCAAAACACACGAAACAGGCCCATATAGGCGATCAGGATAGCCCAATCGCCTATATGTGGGGCGACTGGGAACCTTAGGGGCGATCAGGGGACTGATCGCATGACTGTTCATGCGATTAGGCCCCGATCGCATGAACTTATACGCGATTAGGCTTCCTGATCGCGTGTAAAGCTGCATAATCGCATGTTACGTGCTGGACGACTAAAAACGACTATAAATACCATACTTGACCTCATAGACTTCATTATACAAACCCTAGTCGTCCCATAACCTGCCCCAACACACACACAACCTCTGGAACGCGATTTTTGATCAAAACACAAGGATTCAAGCATAATCTTTCATTCTTTCACAATCCTAAGGTTTGGTTTTCATCCAAAAATCTTTATAAACGTTTTTAATCAATCCCTAATGGTCCAGACCTGTTCTTAAACGAAAAAGCTTTCTGAAAATCATTAATAAGGGTTGTTAATCGGATTATAACTAATATACATGCGTTATGGGTGTGTATGATTAGAAAGCTAGGATTTTTATGATTCATGATGATGGATTGATATGTTATTATGTTAGATCAGAATTGATATTGATAGTATGATGATAGAAATCTGAGTAATTGATTATTAGGGTTATTATTATGCATGTTAGTATGATGATTGCATGCTATGTGTATGGTGTTTGGATTTCGTGATTGCATGCAGGGCTGATAATACGAGGCAAAACGAAGGGTTTTGGTTGAAACATGTTTAGGATAGTGTTTGGGATGATATTGGGTAGTTACACACGTTCTGGATCTGATTTGGAGCGTTAAACGCGCGAAAAACTGGAACAGCAAGGTTACAGGCGATTAGGATTGCTAATCGCCAGTTTTACATGCAATCAGGGCCAAATCGCATGAGTTTACATGCGATCAGCCCCAAATCGCATGAGTTTACATGCGATCAGCCCTACTCACGTGAACTTACATGCAATCAGCCCTGATCACGTGAACTTACATGCAATCAGCCCTAATCACATGAACTTATATGGAATCAGCCCTAATCACATGAACTTATATGCAATCAGCCCTAATCACATGAATTTATATGCAATCAGTCCTAATCACATGAACTTATATGCAATCAGTCCTAATTGCTAGTTTACATTTCCTAATCGCGTGTACTACTGTTGTAAGTGTAAATTAACATTCCGAGAACCGATTTGACGTGTAGTAACATGCTAGGAACCACGTAACATATATGATAACTTGGTTACATATGTTTGGATGTAATTCGGTGATACGTGAACTATGTGCTATAACTTGTTGTGCGTTAACATATGTTAAGTGTGACTGCATGATTGTCTGTTTAAGAGCGTAAACATAACACGGGGAGTCTCGGGTCACCAATGGGATGTCGAGTCTTGTACTTTGGGTCAGTTAAACAGTCACGGTGTTTTCAAACAAACTTGGTTATGGTCTGGACATCTAGGGACTAATTAACCTGCGGGTTATTAGTCTAAGTACTTGTAACTGTCATATGTTAGGTCGCCGCTTACGGGACTAGCATAGCAGCTGGGTTTACTCGGGTTAAGGAGTAATGCAACTTAAGGTGAGTTTACGGCCCCTCTTTTAAACTGGTTTCATACTTTCGGGGGAGAAAACATGTGTTAAAACGATTATTTGGTAACTACTGCCATACTATGGGTTTCTATTGTGTACTACACGATCTTTGGAAGTCCCGGGGGGAACCATGAATGTGCGGGTTTGCACAACGGGGAAATGTGAATAGCGCTATTGGGAGTGACCAACCCCGCTCGTCGGCTTGGAGGGCCGGGCGATTGCATATTGTCTCAAACAGGAACAACAGGAACAATTGGTACTTTTCGGGCACAACATCTGGTATTCGAGTTAGTAATGGTTTTCCAATCGTGGTAGTAACAAAACATATGCCTAGCTAGCGTACACTGGTTTTCGATTTGTTATAGTATGGACAGGTTGACTTGGTACTTGGATACAAAACCTATAAACTCACCAGCATTTTTGTGCTGACGTAAACTTTTACATGTTTTCTCAGGTCGCTAAGGTAGCACAACTGGACTAGGGCGCACGCGTCTGCACGGCGTCTAACTAGGGTTGCATGGTCTTATGAACATTGAACTACTGTTTCATTATTGAGATACTGTTTTTGAATAAGCTTCCGCTGTAAACGGGATTTTAAACTATGTTTTGAAATTGCATTTATTTTCATTTAGACTTGTTTATTGTGATCGTTGGTTTGGATCCTGGTTTGTCATGCGCCTCGCGGTAAAACTCCGCAAGTGGATTTTTAGGGTGTGACAGATTGGTATCAGAGACAATGGTTATAGTGAACTAGGACTGCATGTAGAGTCTAGTCTATAGCCGAGTCGCACACACTAGACGATCACATGGTACTAAACATTATAGTGGTTTACGTATGGTCTTGTCGGGGTGTCTCTAAATCGTTGGTCTTTCTACGTTACATCATCCATTCTATCTTAGGTTGGGTTACTTGTTTTCTAGGCAGTGTAGTCTATTGGAGTAACTCGTGTGCTCTTGAGATTTGTCCAAGGCTCGGACATCTCCCTTTCGCACTCCAATAGAAACACTTGTCATAAACTACCGTAGTATTACGGTGTGTAGCTAAGAGTCTATGTTCGGTGATTTGAACTTTGAACTAGGAGAACACTTGGAGGACCATGTAGAGCGGTTTATCATTTTGGGTGCACACAAAATCATAAACCGAAATGCATGGAAGCCCTAGTGAGATCTGGGTTTGAGGGGATAGTCCTGGATTGGATCTAGCTTTGATCTTGTGAACATTAGTGGTTATCTTTAACTACGAAACTAAATTTTTCTCGTTCTTTTCTGCCAGAATCATGTCTGGAGTACGAGGAGGACGTGGAGGTGGTCGCAATGGTGGACGTGGTGGTGGTCGCGGTGGTGCTGGTGGTCGTGGTGGAGGTATTAACCTATCGCAGGCTGATCTGAACAACTTGCTCCAAGCTGCCTTTCAGTTAGGGCACAACGGTGGTGGTAAGTTGATTTATCCATTTTCCTTGCCTCATTGGTGAACCTTGTTTACGTTATTCGTGGTTTCTCATACGTTTCATTTCAGGTGGTCCTGTTGACCCACCCCCACCCATGTGCACCTACAAGATGTTCCGGGACTGTAAGCCCCAGGAATTCTCTGGCACTAAGGGTGCGGTGAGCTTGCTTAGGTGGTTGGAGAAAGTGGAGTCAGTATTTCTGATGTGTAACTGTCTCCCAGAAGATTGGGTTAAGTATGCTGCTGCATTATTCCAGGATGTGGCATTGACTTGGTGGAATGGCATCACCCAGAATATGGGTATTGGGGAGGCATATGCTATGCCATGGGAGAATTTTGTGCAGTTGCTGAAGCGTGAGTATTGTCCGAGGGAAGAGGTACAGAAGCTGGAGCATGAGGTGTGGAACCTCAAGATGACTGGGTCGAAAATTGAGAAGTATACTGTGAGGCGGAATGAGTTGGCAGTGCTGTGTCCCGATCAGCACGTGCCAGAATACCGTAGGATTGAACACTATGTCTCAGGGTTAGTACCGGAAATTGCAGGGTTAGTGGCTGCGGGAAATCATCCTACGTATGCAGAGGTAGTTCGATCGGCCCATAGGATGACCAACTTGAAAGTGAATGAGGGTATTTTGCCTGCGAAGGGTTCAACTGTTAAGGCCCCAGAGAACAACAAGCGCAAGTGGGAAAATGACGGGAAGGGATCTGGGCCAGCACAGCAGAATAAGAGGTTCGACAATGGGGGTTCTTCTTCTTCTTCGGGTAACAAGCAGGGTGGTTATGCGGGAAAACTGCCCAAATGCAACAAGTGTGGACGCCATCATCAAGGGAACTGCGACAGTAACCGTTGTCACCGCTGCCAGCGAATTGGGCATTATGCTAAAGATTGTCGGGTTACACTTCCATCGACCCAGGCCCCGACTACTAACTCAGCTCCGACTACTCAGGGGACTACAGGAAAACAAGGATGCTACAACTGTGGTGACACTGGGCATTACAAGAAGGATTGCCCAAAACTGAAGCAGGGTGGAAACAACAGTAATGGGAACAACGGGGGCGGCGGCAGAAATGCACGTGCCTTCGTCATTGGAGCCGCTGAGGCTAGACAGGACCCTGACACAGTCACCGGTACGTTTCTTCTCAATAATCGTTCTGTTAGTGTGTTATTTGATTCTGGTGCCGACAAGAGTTTTGTATCCATGGATGTTAGTCGACTGCTAGATGTAGTACCCGTACCATTAGAAACCAAGTATATTATTGAGTTGGCTGACGGTAAGACGATTGAAGCTACTAGTGTTCTTCGGGAGTGTCAATTAGAGTTGTCGGGTTTATCGTTCCCCATCAACCTTATGCCGGTACCTTTGGGTAGTTTTGACGTTGTGGTAGGAATGGATTGGTTATCTTTGTATCGCGCGGAGATTGTCTGTTACGATAAAGTTATTCGGATTCCTCTCCCTGATGGAGAATTCCTTTCTGTGTACGGTATCAAGGGTGGTGTTCCGCTAAACATCATCTCTAGCATGAAAGCCCTTAAGTGTCTTCGAAAGGGTTATCCAGCCGTTTTGGCGCTTTTATCTGTTTCCTCTAGTGATGATAAGAAGATCGACGACATTCCGGTGGTACGCGAGTTTCCTGATGTTTTTCCCGATGATTTATCTGGTCTTCCTCCTCATCGTCAAGTCGAGTTCGGTATTGATCTTGTACCAGGGGCTGCTCCTATTGCTCGGGCCCCCTACCGTCTTGCACCTCCCGAGATGCAGGAATTGTCTAGTCAGTTACAGGAACTCTTGGACAAGGGTTTCATCCGACCAAGTTCTTCCCCTTGGGGAGCCCCGATCTTATTTGTTAAGAAGAAGGATGGAAGTTTCCGATTGTGTGTAGACTACAGAGAACTGAACAAATTGACCGTCAAGAACCGTTATCCTCTTCCACGTATTGATGATCTATTCGACCAGCTTCAGGGTTCTAGTTATTATTCCAAGATCGACTTGAGGTCCGGTTATCACCAGCTGCGCGTCAGGGAGGCTGACGTTGCAAAGACTGCCTTTCGTACATGTTATGGCCATTACGAATTCTTGGTCATGCCTTTCGGTCTCACGAACGCACCGGCGGTTTTCATGGACTTGATGAACCGCGTCTGTAAACCATATCTGGACAAATTCGTCATTGTATTTATTGATGACATTCTGATCTACTCCAAGAACGAGACCGAACACGGGGAACATCTGCGGCTAGTTTTGGAACTCTTGCGACGGGAACAACTTTACGCCAAGTTCTCAAAGTGTGACTTTTGGTTACGCGAAGTTCAATTCCTAGGACATGTGGTTAATGAACTAGGGATTCATGTTGATCCAGCTAAAATCGAAGCGATCAAGGACTGGGGAGCACCAAAGACGCCAACTGAAGTGCGGCAATTCCTAGGCCTTGCGGGCTACTATCGT
Organism: Ambrosia trifida; assembly: GCA_028751855.1. Taxonomy (NCBI): domain Eukaryota; kingdom Viridiplantae; phylum Streptophyta; class Magnoliopsida; order Asterales; family Asteraceae; genus Ambrosia; species Ambrosia trifida. The sequence continues at coordinate 86,482,659 of CM054130.1, read as the reverse complement.
CGTTTCATTCAGGGGTTCTCGAAGATTGCTCAACCCCTCACCACTCTCACGCAGAAGGATAGGAAATTCGACTGGGGTGAACCACAAGAGTCAGCGTTTGAAGAACTGAAGTCTAAACTGTGTTCTGCTCCTATTTTGTCTTTACCTGAGGGTCCTGATGATTTCGTTGTTTACTGTGATGCTTCTATTCGTGGTCTCGGTTGCGTGTTGATGCAACGCGAGAAAGTGATTGCGTATGCTTCTCGTCAACTCAAGGTGCACGAGAAGAACTACACCACCCATGACTTGGAGTTGGGTGCCGTGGTATTTGCGTTGAAAATTTGGAGACATTACTTGTACGGTACCAAATGCACCATCTACACCGATCACAAGAGTCTCCAACATATTTTCGACCAACAACATTTGAACATACGGCAGCGTCGTTGGATTGAACTTCTGAACGACTATGATTGTGCCATAAAGTACCATCCTGGCAAGGCGAATGTTGTAGCAGACGCCTTGAGCAGGAAGGAATCAACTAAACCTCGTCGCGTTCGGGCGTTGCAGCTCACCATCCATTCGTCGTTACCTGATCAACTCCGTTCTGCCCAGCTAGAAGCTTTGAAGGAGGAAAACCTTAAAGCTGAAACTATGCACGGCGCCGACAAGCACCTAGAGCGAAGGCCTGATGGCCTGCACTATTTCGCAGAACGTATATGGGTTCCTTTATTCGGGGGACTACGGGAGCTTGTCCTTGATGAGGCTCATAAGTCCTGGTATTCTATTCATCCTGGTTCGGATAAGATGTACCAAGATCTGAAGGTGCTTTACTGGTGGCCAAACATGAGGTCGGACATAGCCTCATACGTGAGCAAATGCTTGACCTGTGCTAAGGTCAAGGTGGAATACCAGAAACCGTCGGGTCTCTTGCAACAACCTGAAATTCCGGAATGGAAATGGGAACGGATTACTATGGATTTTGTCACACAACTTCCAAAATCACCAATCGGGAATGACAAGATATGGGTGATTGTCGATCGGTTGACGAAATCAGCCCATTTTCTTGCTATTAAGGAGACCGACACCATGGATCGTTTGGCTCGTCTCTATTTGAAGGAAGTTGTTTCTAAACACGGGGTGCCAGTTTCTATTATCTCGGATCGTGACTCCCATTTTACTTCTCACTTCTGGAAGTCTTTACACAAGGCTTTGGGTACCCAACTAGACATGAGTACGGCTTATCATCCACAGACTGACGGTCAGAGTGAGCGCACGATTCAAACTTTAGAAGACATGCTGCGGGCATGTGTGATCGATTTTGGAAAGGGTTGGGAAGCTCATCTGCCGTTAGTAGAATTCTCGTACAATAACAGTTATCACACGAGCATCAAGGCGGCTCCGTTCGAAGCACTGTACGGACGGAAATGCCGTTCTCCCCTTTGTTGGGCTGAAGTGGGTGAGAGTCAACTCACTGGGCCTGAACTAGTGTACGAAACTTCGGAAAAGATCGTACAGATTCGTAACCGGTTGGCAGCGGCACGGGACCGGCAAAAGAGTTATGCCGATCAGCGTCGCAAACCATGGGAATTCCAAGTCAATGACAAGGTACTTCTAAAAGTCTCACCGTGGAAGGGCGTCATACGCTTTGGGAAGCGTGGCAAACTCAACCCACGATATGTCGGACCATTTACGATCCTGGAACGGATTGGACCGGTGGCATATCGTCTTGATTTACCGACGGAGCTCGGTAACGTACATAACGTCTTTCACGTGTCAAACTTGAAGAAGTGTCTGGCTGACGAGTCTCTCATCGTTCCACTAGAAGAGATCAAGGTTGATGATCGTCTTCGGATTGTGGAAGAACCTGTGGAGATCCTTGATTACAAGATTCGTAGCCTACGTCACAGCAAGATTCGTATCGTTAAGGTTCGGTGGAACTCGAACCGGGACCGGAATATACGTGGGAACGGGAGGATCAGATGAAGTCTAAGTATCCTCATCTTTTTCCTAAGGAAGCGTTCGAGTCGAGACATGTCTCTTCGGCAGCTGAATGAATCTCGGGGCGAGATTCCTTTTAACGTGGGGATGATGTGACAACTCGGGTAAATCTCTCTTTTGGTTTCTATCTTTTGTTTGTTTCCTTCGTTATTTCTGTTGTTCTTTTGGTACTTGTGCAATTTTCGGGACGAAATTTTTTTTAACGTGGGGATGATGTGACACCCGGCAAATTCTGGTTAACAACGTTGTCTAGATGAAAGTCTACCTTAGCGAGTCACGCGTATATTGTACTTAATTGGGTTAGTTAAGTCGGGTTATGGTTCGGGAACTATCGATTTAGTCTAGAGGTTCATTAGATGTCGGTCCTTAACCAAGTGTACAAACGGTGACGATCGGTAGGATCGTCAGGGCATACGGAACATACGAGTCTCGAGTCCCGGGAATTGGTGAACGAGTGTGAATATGTGTATTTACTTGTGTTATGTGTTTATAATCATTATGTGACTTGTCGGTACGTTAATATGTGTTAACATATGTTAAAACGGGGTTTAACGCGCAAAACACACGAAACAGGCCCATATAGGCGATCAGGATAGCCCAATCGCCTATATGTGGGGCGACTGGGAACCTTAGGGGCGATCAGGGGACTGATCGCATGACTGTTCATGCGATTAGGCCCCGATCGCATGAACTTATACGCGATTAGGCTTCCTGATCGCGTGTAAAGCTGCATAATCGCATGTTACGTGCTGGACGACTAAAAACGACTATAAATACCATACTTGACCTCATAGACTTCATTATACAAACCCTAGTCGTCCCATAACCTGCCCCAACACACACACAACCTCTGGAACGCGATTTTTGATCAAAACACAAGGATTCAAGCATAATCTTTCATTCTTTCACAATCCTAAGGTTTGGTTTTCATCCACAAATCTTTATAAACGTTTTTAATCAATCCCTAATGGTCCAGACCTGTTCTTAAACGAAAAAGCTTTCTGAAAATCATTAATAAGGGTTGTTAATCGGATTATAACTAATATACATGCGTTATGGGTGTGTATGATTAGAAAGCTAGGATTTTTATGATTCATGATGATGGATTGATATGTTATTATGTTAGATCAGAATTGATATTGATAGTATGATGATAGAAATCTGAGTAATTGATTATTAGGGTTATTATTATGCATGTTAGTATGATGATTGCATGCTATGTGTATGGTGTTTGGATTTCGTGATTGCATGCAGGGCTGATAATACGAGGCAAAACGAAGGGTTTTGGTTGAAACATGTTTAGGATAGTGTTTGGGATGATATTGGGTAGTTACACACGTTCTGGATCTGATTTGGAGCGTTAAACGCGCGAAAAACTGGAACAGCAAGGTTACAGGCGATTAGGATTGCTAATCGCCAGTTTTACATGCAATCAGGGCCAAATCGCATGAGTTTACATGCGATCAGCCCCAAATCGCATGAGTTTACATGCGATCAGCCCTACTCACGTGAACTTACATGCAATCAGCCCTGATCACGTGAACTTACATGCAATCAGCCCTAATCACATGAACTTATATGCAATCAGCCCTAATCACATGAACTTATATGCAATCAGCCCTAATCACATGAATTTATATGCAATCAGTCCTAATCACATGAACTTATATGCAATCAGTCCTAATTGCTAGTTTACATTTCCTAAACGCGTGTACTACTGTTGTAAGTGTAAATTAACATTCCGAGAACCGATTTGACGTGTAGTAACATGCTAGGAACCACGTAACATATATGATAACTTGGTTACATATGTTTGGATGTAATTCGGTGATACGTGAACTATGTGCTATAACTTGTTGTGCGTTAACATATGTTAAGTGTGACTGCATGATTGTCTGTTTAAGAGCGTAAACATAACACGGGGAGTCTCGGGTCACCAATGGGATGTCGAGTCTTGTACTTTGGGTCAGTTAAACAGTCACGGTGTTTTCAAACAAACTTGGTTATGGTCTGGACATCTAGGGACTAATTAACCTGCGGGTTATTAGTCTAAGTACTTGTAACTGTCATATGTTAGGTCGCCGCTTACGGGACTAGCATAGCAGCTGGGTTTACTCAGGTTAAGGAGTAACGCAACTTAAGGTGAGTTTACGGCCCCTCTTTTAAACTGGTTTCATACTTTCGGGGGGAGAAAACATGTGTTAAACCGATTATTTGGTAACTACTGTCATACTATGGGTTTCTATTGTGTACTACATGATCTTTGGAAGTCCGGGGGGAACCATGAATGTGCGGGTTTGCACAACGGGGAAATGTGAATAGCGCTATTGGGAGTGACCAACCCCGCTCGTCGGCTTGGAGGGCCGGGCGAGTGCATATTGTCTCAAACAGGAACAACAGGAACAATTGGTACTTTTCGGGCACAACATCTGGTATTCGAGTTAGTAATGGTTTTCCAATCGTGGTAGTAACAAAACATACGCCTAACTAGCGTACACTGGTTTTCGATTTGTTATAGTATGGACAGGTTGACTTGGTACTTGGATACAAAACCTGTAAACTCACTAGCATTTTTGTGTTGACGTAAACTTTTACATGTTTTCTCAGGTCGCTAAGGTAGCACAACTGGACTAGGGCGCACGCGTCTGCACGGCGTCTAACTAGGGTTGCATGGTCTTATGAACATTGAACTACTGTTTCATTATTGAGATACTGTTTTTGAATAAGCTTCCGCTGTAAACGGGATTTTAAACTATGTTTTGAAATTGCATTTATTTTCATTTAGACTTGTTTATTGTGATCGTTGGTTTGGATCCTGGTTTGTCATGCGCCTCGCGGTAAAACTCCGCAAGTGGATTTTTAGGGTGTGACAGATTTCTTGCTAAAGCACATGAACTAAAATGCCAATTTTCTCTAACCCTCATAGGCCACACAATGTGAACTCATGAAAGGGCTTCGTGAAGTGATGTGGCATCATGGCTATGATTTGCAAGGCCACAAGTGGGTGTTAATGGTAATTAAAGTTTATGATGGTGGAAGAGAGGATAATGGAGGGTTTAGTGAATCATGATACCCTTTGGATAGTGGATTAGTGAGATGGTGAAAATTTAAGAATATGATTCACCTTTTATTAAAATAATAATAATAAAACAATATTTGTAGTAAATATAATAGTATCTATCTATATATATAAAAGAAAACGTATATGCTGACGTGGCATGCAATGGAAGCCTCAACCTTCCCTTGAGAGTGCCACGTGGTATCATAATGAAGAATTTTTGGTGTTTTTAAATTGTTTCCTTTTTTAATTAAATTGAGTTATTTTAGGAAAAAAGAATTTAAAAATAAATTTAAAATTTTCTTTCTCATATTTCCTATCATAATTTTTAAACGTTTATATCTTTTATATACGAGATTTTTTAAAGAAAAAAATTACACCAAATTAACGAGCGTTTTATTATCTTTCCAACAAGTACCATAGTGCTATATAAAAAACGGAGAAAAAATCGACTATTTTTTGTGGGGTTTCGTTCATACAGAAAAAAAAACACAAAGTGTTCATGTTATCACGTAAAATTAGATTTTGTGGGGAATATGAGTTATTACTGATTAGAATGCTATGAACATGCAATGATTGAGAGATTTTGTGGTTAGTTAACTTGAGCCATTTGCAATAGGTTATCACGTAAATTTAGATTTTTCAACCCCGGGACTCTCCCGGGGTAATCAGTTAGTAATACTTATTACCAAATAACTTAAAGTGAATATAAAATATAAACAAATTACCAAGCTTGATTCAAAATGTCATCTTCTATGGGTAGTTCAAGAAATGTGCTTGGAGTATCCATGATTCGAGTATTTATCGTCTAGAATCTTCAACCATACTCTTTGACTTCCATAATCAACAAACTAAAATTGATAAATATTGATTAAGGATCGTGTTAAACATGTGACCCTTAAAACAGATTACGCACATTCTCTTAGATGGTTTGTCTATTGGTCTTCAACAATCGGAACACTATATGTACTGCAGGAGATGGCTATCTTGCCCGAGACCGCATTGGATTATTTGGTGTTGGAAAAGTGATGAGTTGTGAAAGATAACTTAGAGAGTGCTCCTGCCTAAATAATTCTAATATGTTTAGAGAATCGGAAAGTGTGGTCATTTTTCATCATCCAGAATGAACCAACAAATTCTTATTTATACTTAGGGCTGCAAACAAACCGAACGAACACAAACAAGGCCTTGTTCGTGTTCGTTTGTTAAGTAATATATGTGTACACGAACAGTTCATGAACACTTACCGAACGGGATTTTCTGTCCGTATGCGTTTGTTAAAAAAACACTCATGTTCATGTTCGTTTGTTAATTTTGTTCATGAACGCACACGAACACAAATGAACACTCATAAACACAAACAAGTGTTCATGAACACAAATGAACAGAAACAAACACAAAGAAGTATTCGTGAACGGAAACAAATACAAATAGACATATATTAACTTTCGAATAAAATCGAATTCACATGCATATATTAACTTCATATAAATTATTTATTTATTTGGGTAAAGTAAATAAAAATAAAATAATATCAAGATAACTTATTAAAATTAAAAACTCTAATAAACTATCGAACATAAACGGATATAAACAAACGAAGACGTTACCAAACGTTCACGAACATAAACAAACGAACGCAGCCTTTGTTTATGTTCATTCGTTTAACTAAACGAACAAAATATTTTGTTCGTGTTCGTTTATTTATTAAACGAACGAACACAAACAAACTTCCCGCCAAACGGTTCATGAACAGTTTGCTGAAAGTTCAGTTCGTTTGCAGCCCTATATAATTCTTGTAATAAATAGGGTTTATTCTCCAATTAGATGAATTTAAGTGGTTTGATCAAAACAATTTTTTTCATTTAAGACACGAGTTGAAGTGGCTAGTCTGACCACGTCTAAATAGCTGCCCAGCCAAGTGTTGGTGCTGCTCAGAACCGTTGCTGCACGAAACAACTAACTATTACAAAACTCATGGCGGACCTAGCCCAACTGAAAGAGGGCGGGCGTCCATCTTGAAAAAAAAAATTAGCATTATATACGCGCGTTAATTCCGTCCGCACCCCTTGAAAATTTTTAATCGCACCCCATGAACTTTTGAAACCGACCCCAAAGAAAAAAAATATAATTATATTTATTAGAGTTAGCCCATTTGATTAAGTTTAAGCGCAAAGTTTATAATAAGCCCACATAATATTGATTCAAATGAAAAAAAACACACACAAAAAAAAAAAAAAAAAAAAAAAAAAAACAAAAACCTATAGCTAAACAGAGAAACGCCCAAAAAAGCTTCCCCCTCTTACCTTTAACCTCTTCCACTCCCTCCATAACTTTTGGCTACTAATAGTGATCCAATAAAAAAAGCTTCGTTTTTTTTTTTTTTTTTTGAACGGCCAACAAACTGACGTGCCAGCTATCCGGGCACCCAACAATCGTGAAAGCACCCATACGCTCCTAGGTGAAGACACGTCTTAGGTGCCCGCCCTAGAATGCGCCGGGTAGCTAACACACACCAAGCCACCTATTCTGGAGAAAACCCGACCCTTCACCCGCCCGAGAGCACGACGGTAAAGAACCGGTAAAACTGGTTGGATCAGGAATCGAACTGCTGACCAAGTGGCCAGAAGTCTTCCATCATATCCCCCAACCACTAAGCTATAAGCTAGTGGTTTTTTTGTTTTTGGTTATTAATTGAGCCATTGAGCAAGAAGGTTATTCAAAGTAAAGAAAGGATTGCAAACAAAGAAAAGGTAAATGAATTCTCTTTGCTACTGTGGAAGGGACGATCCCTATGGTCTTTAATTTTTTTTTTTTTTTGTTATATTATATAGTTCGTTGGGTTTTTAGAAACAGATCATAATTTGGAATGGTATTTTTATAAGGTTTTTTTTTTTTTTTTTTTTAATTTTTCAATTTAACAGGTAACATGAGCAATATTATTACGGAACGGTTTCTTAAAAGGAAAAGTGGAGAATCATCTTCAAAAACTCCTGAATTCGTTGACTTGGATACTCTTCCTACGGATCCTGCCGATAGGAAACCGATTTCGTTATATAACGTTAATCAACGAGATGAAATTAGAAGGGCATAAATACTTAGAGGACCATATCAACCACAAGGTATAGAAATTCCACAATCAAAGTTTGGTGTTGAGTTAAGACGATTTAAAGAAACTTGGTATGATACGTATAAGGGATGGTTAGAGTATAATATAAAGTCGGACCATGTGTTTTGCTTATGTTGCTATTTGTTTAGGGGAGCCTTTGGAGATCATAGGGACACGTTTATTTCCCAAGGGTGTAACAATTGGAAAAATATTCATGCGAGCCTTACAAAATATATAGGTGAAGTTAATAGCTTGCACTACAAATGCTTGAAAACGTGTGACGATTTGCTTAATGAAAAGCAATCCATTAAGGCCAAGGTTGATAAACGTACTAAAAAGGAAAAACATGAATACTGAGTTAGATTAGGTGCTTCTTGTAGACTTACAAAAAAATTAATGAATCAAGGAGTAGCGTTTCGTGGTCATGATGAATCAAAAAAATCATTAAATAAAGGAAATTTCTTGGAATTTTTAGAATTAATGGATGAAATAATCGAAGATCTTGGTAAGATTATCTTAAAGAATGCACCGGGGAATAACCAAATGACAAGTCCAAAGATTCAAAATGATCTTAAACATTGTTTTGCTCAAGAGATACTAAAACAAATCTTTGAAGATCTTGAAGATGATGTTTTTTCTTTACTAGTTGATGAGTCAAGTGATGTGTCTAAGAAGGAACAAATGGCCGTGGTTATTCGATATGTTAATAAATGTGGGGTAGTCAAGGAACGATTTATTGGGCTTGTTCATGTCATGGAGACGTCCGCAATAACTCTTAAATCCGCCATTGATAATCTATTAGGCCAAAATGGGTTGAGTTTGGCTAGGATTAGAGGCCAAGGTTATTATGGTGCAAGTAACATTTCGAGTGATTTTAATGGATTAAGAGCTCTAATTTTAAAGGATAATGTTTCGGCTTTCTATGTTCATTGTTTTGCACACAAACTTCAACTTGTTGTGGCGATTGCAACAAAAACACGGCTATTTGAAGACTTTTTAAAATGGTAGGGTCTTTGACAAATGTCATATGTGCATCTTGCAAAAGACAAGACAAGCTTCGCGAAAGCCAAAAAGAATACGTGGAATCCAACCTTGTTACCACCAGGAGTGGGTTGAATCAAGAACTCTCACTTTCAAGGGCCGGAGATACACGTTGGAGTTCACACGGTAAGACTCTTTCTCGTTTGATTACTTTATATACACCGGTTATGGAAGTGCTTCTATATATTGAAAATTCGACTCACACTACTCCTAATAGTAGCCAAGCGGATGGACTTTTGATTGAGATGAAAAAATACGAGTTTGTATTCTACTTACACTTGATGTTGCATATTCTAGACATAACAAATACATTGTCCCAATGTTTTCAAAGGAAAGATCAAGATTTGTTAAACGCGGTTTCATTAGTTTCTACTACCAAGAACCAACTTACAAAGTTTAGATTGGAGGGTTTTGACAAGTTCTTAGAGTTAGTTAATCGTTTTTGTGATAAGCATGAACTTGAAGTGGTAAACATGGATGGTGAATATGTTGACCCAAGGATGCCAAGAAAAAAAAAACAAACATCACACTACGCCACTATTATAAGGTTGAATGCTTCAATGTGGTTCTAGATATGCAAATCCAAGAGCTTAGAAACCGCTTTAATGAGGTAACATCCGAGTTACTTGTTTGTATTCATAGCTTGAGTCCTTGTGATAATTTTAGTGCGTTTGATGTTACAAAACTACTACGATTAGCTGAGATGTATCCTCATGATTTTGATGATGAAGAAAAAAAGAAGACTTCTGGATGAACTTGAGAGTTACATTGATAATGTAAAAGTGGATACAAGATTTGCCAAATTGAATGGTTTATCAAGTCTTGTGCAATTGATGGTTCAAACAAAGAAACACCTTAACTTTATATTGGTGTATCGTTTATTGAAGCTAGCTCTCACATTACCAGTCGTGACCGCAATCATTGAAAGAAGTTTTTCGGCAATGAAGTTTGTGAAGAACGATTTGCGTAATAGGATTGGTGATGAGAATTTAAACGATAGCTGTATTGCTTTTCTTGAAAAGGACTTGCTTAGAAATGTGGAGATAGAAGATGTTATAGATGGATTCCAAAAAATGAAGACCCGAAGAGAACAACTTTAGATTTTGAATATTGTTATGCATAGAGAGAATCGCATGGTTGGTCCCTGTGCTTTCCAAATTTTGCACTCTTGGTCCTAGTGGTTCACTAATTACAAGATTGGTATCTAAATTTAACAAAAGTGCACTCGATTGATCCCTATGACTAACGACTGTTAACTTTTCTGGTTAAGTCCACCCACATGCTTCCCACGTGGGGGTATTATAGTCTTTTTATGTCTGAGCCTAATATAAAACCCCACCCTTCTTCTTCCTTAGACCACCGCCATCTCCCTAAACCAAAACCATCACCCCTGCACCTCCTCCTTCTTCTTCCTTAAACCACCACCATCTCCCCAAACCACAACCACCCTTCTTCTTCCTCTGCCACAACAATCACCCACCCTGTCATCGCCGCCGTCACCATCCACCTTCACAAACACCACCATTGTAACATCGCAAAATTTTCCCCAAAATTTTAATACATAAAAAGCCCTTATATATATATATATATATATTATTACACCTTTATCTTTAATATTATACAAATGTGCCTAAGTCTTTATTTATCCTAACTCACAACTTATATACATACATAAATGTATATAAATAATAATAATAATATGATTCTAAATTCTTTTTTTTTTTCACATACAAGATTTTTTTTTTTAAAATAAAGCCTTGAGTCAAATAGTCAAAGTCCTAGTCAAAGTCTTAGTCAAACAGTCAAAGTCTTAGTCAAATAGTCAATTTATCATAAAACCTTACTTTATGGTGTTGACCAATTTTAATGGCTAATTGACTCCAAAACTAGTATAAAAACCCACCTATGACCCATTATACTTTGCACCTCTAAATCAATTGTTTCAATCCGATTGAACTTTCTCTCATACCTTTCTTCTATAGTCTATTACTTCTACAATTGAAGCTTTGATTATAAGCTCTTGTAATTGGCGAATTGGAAGCTTGATATTCTTTCTTTTTCGTTTTCTTCAATTTGGACTAGCTACGTTGTTGAGTCTTTGGGATTCGCTTCGCATACATTCACAACACATTATTCTATTTTTTTTACGAGACATAACATTTTGCTAATGTGAGTTTTACATAGCCCCTTTTCTATTTATCACCATTTTTGGGGTGAAACATGTTACAACAATATTTATGCAATTCAATCATCAATGTGTCTATGTGTATTTCTATGTTGCATTATGTCTTGAACATGACTAGGGTAAGCACAATTCTAGCATAAACATTCATCAGCCAAACGGTATACATTGATAGATCTATTGGACTGACAATCCCACCCGGATACGTGCCTCCTACAAAGGTTACGTGGGTGTTTGTTACTGCAATATAAACGAGTGAACCATGAGCGTATGGGATGTACCACAATACAACAGTCACAAGGTTGATTATGCACTCGATTTACTTCTAGTATGTTTTCGCATATGGACTAGACTTGCCATGACACATGAATTTCACAACAATTTTATTCGATTATCAAAACCTATGTAATTCTCACCAACTTTTGTTGACCCAAAATATTTTCAACTTAACATGTTTCAGGTTCTACTTGTTTGAAGATTCGAATTAATGCTTGAAGATGTGTGCATAGTTTTATTCAATTTGATGTTCGAATTCTTGTAGAACAATTGTATGTAATTTATTTAAAACATTTAATGAAATTTATTATTCACCATGAGCTACTGAACAATCATCAATACGTGACATCCCGATGTTTCCGCCATCGGTTGGGGTGTTACAACCATCACCTCCACCTTCCCCAAATGGCCACCATCTCCACAAACCACCCATTCCCTTCAAACTGCAAAATTCGAGTTCATGAACCTCAGATCGCAAACAGAACCTTAGGGCTTTTCTTTAGCGTGTATAGTCGAGTAGAAAGGTGGTAATTTGGGCATAAAATGATGGTGGTGTCGTACCTGTGAGTTCTCCAGCCATCGTTCACAGTAGAAAGAGAATCAACAAAAAAATCTTGATTATATGATGCGATTGAAGAATACATGGTTGACTATGTGACCTTGAACGAACATGAGAGTTGAGCAATGGAGGTTCTTTGATGTGGGTAAGGGCGTGGTCACCGCTAGAGTCATGGTGGTTCTATTGAAGTGATGACAGTGGTGGGTTTGCAGTGGGTTAAGGGTTTCGTTTGATGAACTATGGTGAAGATAAGGAGGAAGAAGAAGATAACTATGCCAAAGAAGATCATGGGGATGAAGTCCAGAAGCTGCCATTTTTAGGTCGGGTTAGTTCTTTGTTTAGGGAAGGTTAGATTGATGTGACCCATTATTATTAGATGATGGTGGGTTAAAGATTTGGGATTTGAGGATGTAGGTAGGATCCAGATCCTGATTTTTATGATGGGTTTGCAAATAGATTTAGTATAATGTGAAAGGGGATGGGTGGTGGTAGCTTTGGAAGAAGTGTGGTGATGGTGGTGGTTTTGGAAGAATGATGGTGGTGGTTTATATATACTTATTTTTAATTATTTATTTGTATAATTAAGGGCAAATATGTAATTTACTTGTTTTTAACGAAGAAAAGAGAGAATCGCATGGTTGGTCCTTGTGGTTTACAGATATTGCAGTCTTGCTCCTAAGACTTTACTAATTACACAATTGATACTTAAGTTTAACAAATTTGCACTCGTATGATCCCGAGTAGCTAACGTCGTTAAATTTTTCGTTAAATAAGTGTAAAATTACATGTTTGCCCCTGAACAGAAAAAGAAAAGAATATAAAAAATAAAAAAATTCCATTGGGCCCCACTTCTACCCCACATCTTCTTCCTCATTCCCTCTCTCTTTCTCTCTCCCAAACCTTCACCCCCTGTTTTCTTTCTTTCTTTCTTTCACTTTACCTATATCATCATCCATTCCTTATCTCTTCCACCACACCACCACACCACCACCTCCACCTATCAACTCTCTCTCTCTCTCTCTCTCTCTCTCTCTCTCTCTCTCTCTCTCTCTCTCTCCTCACACCATACGATCGTCACTACCTCTGGCTCAAACCGAGCTGTCACCACCTCCATCCAGCTCAAGCTACCGACCCCTTATGCCATCGATCTAAACTCAAAACTCAGGGAGTCAGCCACATAGTTGAACTCCGGGATCCATAATCTAACACCGGCTTTTGTTTATGGATCGGAGTATGGTGGTTTGGTGGGTAGATCTGGTTGTAGGCAGGGATGAGATTTGAAGCTGATTGTGGTGATGTTACGATGGTGATGGTGGGATGTTTAACTGTAAAGGTGTGGTGTAGGGGCGGTGGAGGTGGAGGTGGCGGTGGGCAATGGGTGGTTGGTCCCTGATCATTTTAAAATTATTAATTGCTTCATTCAAGACTTACCTCCTGTGGACTTTTGAATCCATTGATTCACGTTATTTGTTGCTTTAAAAAGGACCCGACCCTTTTGGTATTACCACTGGAGTTGAATGTTTACGCCGATTGTTGTTTCTAGATATCGCGTACGACTTTTTTGTATAACAGGATGATCAATGTGGAGCATTTACTATTACTTTTATTTCCATGTGTGGAGGTGGAGGTGGAGATTTGGGGAAGAAGAAAAGGTAGGGGTAGTGGTGGGGTAGTATTAGAAATATTTTTTATATTTGTTTTTTACAAGGGCAAAATAGGTATTTTGTATATATTTAACAGAGAATTTTAACCATCGTTAGAGGCAAGGACCAACACGGTTACAAAATTAATACATATGAACCATGTTAGTAATAAGTTTATAACACTCAGGGCCAACTATGTAATTATTGAACCATAAGGGCCAAGAGTGCAATATTCGTAAACCACAGGGACCAACCATGCGATTATCTCCGAAGAAAATTAACGACAGTTAGGAATAAGGACCACACGAGTGTAATTTTGCTAAACTCAAGGACCAACGGTGTAATTAGTGAACCACTAGGACCAAGAGTGCAAAATTTGGAAAGCATAGGGACCAACCATGCGATTCTCTCTTATGCATATGTAATGACGTTTAAAATACTTTTGGGCTTTTGGTTTCCTTTAGTTGATTATGTAATTTTAGTATTATTATTTTTGGTATACGAGTCGACCCGAACCGAACAGACCCGATCCGAGAGACCTGATAGATAAACGACCTATATAAGGTCTATGATTCCGCACCCCATGAAAAAAATTCCTCGGTCCGCCACTGGCAAAACTACTGGTTAGGAACAACTGCATGAAACAACTGTCCGGTACACAATTGTTGGTGCTGCATGAAACTGCAGGTTTGAACCAGTAGTTGAAACCAACAATTTGGCTAGCTGGTCCTAGCAGATGCTAATGTTGACATCATAAGTTGTTCTGAACCTGAGTCGCCAGACACGCACCTGACGGAACCATGGGCCATTCGAACCTCAACCGTCCCGTTCGAACCAACCTTAAAAAAATACAAATTGGTTCTCAAACGGCTTGTGGTGAAGCGAGTTCCAAACCCGACCCGCTAGAAACGCACCTGACCCGAACGATGGGTCAGTCCAACCTGAACCGTACCGTTAAAACTAACCATCCATTAAAAATACAAATGCGGCTCTCAAGTGGCTCATGGCGATGCGAGTGTGCGAAGTGCCAAGTGCGCCATCAAAGTGCCACATTGCGCCCATCGCCCACGTCACCCACCTATGTACGCGTACGCATGCGTGTGCGAGTGCTAGTTAGGGTTATCCACACCCTTTAGGTACCCACTAACTTTTTCCTTTAAGTAGTCCACTAACAAGGACTGTTCCTCTTTATATACCACTTCATGTTTTGTCAGCGTACCAATGTGTGACAAGTTTAATTCATTTTCTCATCTTTGGTTGTTACAACCATACAACTTTTAACATCGATATCTTATTCATCTTAGCTCTATTTTGAAAATAGTTTGATTCGTTATGATGCTCTCAAAATATAGAACACAAACCCTCAAATAATTATTTATATAAACATAATTATTAAAGTATAAAATAATTAGTGAAAAACTAATTTTCACTCAAATTTCCAACAATCAATCACATAAGTGGAGATCAATTTAAACACACAAAATTCCCTGATGACACATCGACAGTCGAGTATTTGCAGGATAGGTAGGTGTTAGCCTTTGAACCTTCATTTGTAAAGTATACTTAGCTTACTAGCAGTTTGTAAACGCGATGTCTTTGAACATACCCCAATTTGTGTAAACAACAATACAAATCACACAATACTTTTTACGGCTGGCATCTCCTAATTATTGTGTCCAATAATGGTCGTGGAACACTCTCCCAGAGCTCTAGGAATTATGCCCACAATTCCTTCAAAGCGACAACATTTTTCTCCAACATAGGTGATTTTCCTTTAAATCATTAAAAGCATTATGGTTTACTATGACTTACACAATTCATTTAACCATATATTATGCTTAGCCTCACAACAATGTCACCAAATATTATAGGAATGGACTAGGACGTATTTACCCCCTTTACAGTTTATGGGAATATAAATATATAAACATCTTTTATGGGTAGTTCAAGAAACGTACTTGGAGTATCCATTATTCGAGTCTTTATCATCTTGTGTTTTCAACTTTACCTTTTTACTGTCATAAACAACAAACTAAAACTGATAAATTTGGGTTGACGATTGTGTTGAACACGTGGCGCTTAAAACAGATTTCACGTCTCCTCTCAAATGGCCTTTCTCCCAAGGTACAACAACCGAAACAGTATGTGTATTGTCGATGATGGCTCTTGCGCCCGAAATAACATCGGGTTATTTGGTGTTCTAGTTTTTTGTTGTAAAAAGTGATGAAGTTGTAAAAGATTTAATTTAGAGAGTGCTCCTGTCTAAATATTTCAATTATGTTTTGAAAATTTGAAAGTGTCGTCATTTCCATCATCTAGAATGAACAAATAAACTCTTATTTATACTCATCCATGAGTAAAAGTCACCGAACCCAGTTTAATATCATTAACGAGGTCCAAACAGCTAACTAGCAAAGTGTTGGTGCTGATAAGAATCGTTGTTGCACGAAATAGCTGGCCGAAAATTGCTGGTTTGAACCAGTAGTTTGGCTAGCTGTAACCTCTCGTATTTTTTTTCGTTTATGATTCATTTAGCGTATTTATCTTTTGATTGAACCAGACTCTATGTATTTCATTTTATTAAAACTTTATCCTCGAAGTTTTTTTTTAGCTATGTTAGCGTTATTATATTATTTCAATCCGTTAATACATGTCATATATATATATATAAAAAAAAAATCGTTTTAAAGCTCATCACAATTGCACGATTGGTTTTATGATCTGTTGAATTGCATTAACCAAATTGAATAATTATCCCTATCATTATCTAAACCGTTTTATGTTTATCATCTTTTAATCATATGAACCTTATCAAGAAAAATTCAAATTCGACATCGATCTGATAACGATCTATAAATTAACCATACCCACACCCTCTACTCCCCATTCCAACGCAAACCCTCAGAGTTAATTATCTGGTTTCGCTGCTTGTAGTCGAACCAAACCCGTTCCTGATCGTTTCTCTGTTCCTCACTTATCCATCGTGTCTGGTAAGTTATAATGCAATTATTTTTGTTCAGATTAGTCGAGTGAGATTAGGATTTAAAAACCCCTGAGAGAAATCGTGGATTAATTGCTGTCATGGTGGCTTATTGTTTGAATTTTGGATCGGGTCTGGTTGGGTTGCTGTTTGGGGAAGACGAACAGTATACATCTAGTTTATAAAACGCTGATCAGAAAAGTTCACATCTGGTCGCTTAGATCAGATGGTGTTGTGTGTTCTGATAATAACGAAAGGACCCGAGCTCGACTCTTGGTCCGAACCGGGTTCTGCAAATTTTTTTTTTTTTAAAAGAAACTGAATATCGAGAGATAGCATATAAATTGTATAACTGGAACAACATCCAACTGATCTGGTAGATCAATTGGTTTGGTTGTTGTGTTTGCAACGTAAAGGTCCCGAGTTCGAGTCCTATCAAACCCGGTTTTGAACCCAAGTTTGTTTTAAAAAAACTAAATATTTTATATAACAATATAAATTTGTTTTAATCATAACTAATTCATAAAAACTCCGTTTTTAACGATTCAAAAGCCAAACTTTTTCTAAAATTATTTCTAACCTAATCGATCAAAGATATAAAATTTTCGTGAAGAAAAAATATATACTTTTTATATTTTATCCTATAATCTTTTGTATAAATAAATTGTTTTATTCTAAATAAATAGAAAATGTATATATATATATATATATATACTTTCGAAAGTTATATCTTTAAGATTATGTAAAAGTTTATAATGTTTTAAATATTATTTTTATATTTTAACTAAACCATTAACATTTAAGCGTCTTTCCCCAAAACAAGTGAACCATAATCGAACGACTTAGAAATATTAGACTTATTAGACTTCTGACACTTAGACTTTACAATGCTAAATCTAGGTTGATTTCATTGGGAATATTTACCCGCTATTACATACTTGGGATTTTGCTTGCTTGCTTGATAAGGTGAGTTTACATATCCCCACTCTTTTACAGTTTTTCAATGCTTTTCGGGGTGAAACATGTTATAAACTTATGCAATTCAACTATGTGTCTTGTGTGATTCTTTGTGCTATGTGTCTTAAACTTGCTAAGTAAACTCAACTAATACTTGCATAATCATTAACTTTGATCAAGCCAACGGTAACAATGATAGATCTATTGGATTGACAACCCCACCTAGATTCGTTGACCATGTTTATGGGGAGCGCGGGTGATTGGAACTGCAACTTAATCTTAGGTGAACCATGTCTATGGGATGGACCTTTACACTTTGTCAACATAGGGTTGATTATGCCCCAGTTTGCTGTAGTTTTGTTTTCACATGTATGCCCTAGTTGTTACATATTGACACAGAATTGTATGCTTACATTTTTTATACTATACTACGTTTTGACGAAAACTTATGTACTCTCACCAACTTTATAGTTGACCCCCTCCATTTTCCAAACTTAACATGTTTCAGGTAACAATGATGCGTGAAGATTTTAGCAGCTTTTGGATCACTTAGTTGAAGCCTTTAGATTTAATAATTGAACATTTATTTTATTTGTTTTGTTGAACAATGCGTTTGTTTTTGGATTGGTTTGTTTTGAATTGGATTAATAAATTATTTAAACTTTAGTTGCCATGAGCTTTTTGAACAATCGTCACTACGTGGCACCCCGATGTTTCCGCCATCGGTTGGGGTGTTACAGATTGGTATCGGAGCCATGGTTATAGGGAATTAGGTTATTAGAACTCCTAACCTAGACTATAACCCTAGGATTCCAGCCTTGCTTGTCTCTTATCTTTGAAATTCTATCTTATCCTTACCCTATTCTTTATTCTTTCCCCTAGCTTAGTTCTTTTATCTTGACTGCTTCTTCCCACCTTGCGACGGATGTTAATCTATCCCTAGATTATTAGGACAAACTCCGAGGCTTAAATCTAAATTTGGTATCATGATCTCGTCAAAGTCTTAGGCCTTAATAATGATTAAGAACACATGCAATCTGGATGGGTGAACGCCTGTATTCTGAGTTTTCTGTCTAGGACTGGCATTGCGCATATATCCCAATCAGACGAGGGACCCGGATGCCTACCTGGGAACTCTCGGGATGAGTGTTCACTTATAGGCTAAAGCATGTCTTCCCATACATTATTGAGATCTAATCACTTTGATTAGTCAACGTTTTCGTTTATTCGTTTTAATTAATGGATAAATGATTACAATCCTAGTGTCTTATATCATTGTTATCATATCTGTTTCGACTTATCAATATCTTTGCCTCATTATCTTCTTTGTTTTCTTCGGTTTATTTTAGAAAATGCCTCCTCGTCGCGACATCAACAACGACAATGACGACAACCAGGACAACAATGCTCAAATGGCTGCCCTTATTGCTCAACAGGTGGCTGCTGTCCTTCCAAATTTGGTAGCCCAATTCAATCAGATTGCCAACCAAGGGCCCAATCCTAACAACAATGGGAATACAAACCGCCCTTGCACTCTCAAACACTTCAACTCATGCGGTCCAACTAAATTCTATGGAAATGAAGGGGCCACTGGACTCTTGCAGTGGTTCGAAAGCATCGAAAATACCTTCATCAACAGTGACTGCCCTGACAATCTCAAGGTCCGTTATGCCATGAGTGTTCTTCAAAAACGGGCACTCACATAGTGGAATGGGGAAAAGCGTAATCGGGGTACTGAAGTTGCTCTAGCAATACCATGGGATGAAGTCAAAACTCTTATGCTTACTGAATTTTGTCCTCGGAATGAGATTAGGAAACTTGAGGAGGAATTTTGGCAGCTCAAGCAGGATAGCGGAGAGAATCTTGCCTACACTACTCGTTTCCACGAGCTTAGTCTACTTGTGCCTTACCATGTCACCCCTGTCTCTCGGGCCATTGAAAGATACATTGGTGGCTTGCCTAGGCAGATTCAAGACACCGTTTGGGGAAGTAAACCTACTACTCTTGAGGATGCAATCCATTTGGCTGCTATCTTAACTGATAACCATGTGAAGGCTGGCACCTTGTTTCGAAAAGGTGAAAAGAAAGAGAGTGCTAAGTCTACAGCTATTACTGAGGAGAAACCTGAACCCTCCACTGGCAATAGGAAGCGTAAGGCTAGGAATTATGTTGCTGTTTCAAACCCTGCACCTGTAACTCCTGCAACTCAACCTACTGTTAAGAAGCCTTATGCGAGAAACCTCCCTCAGTGTAACACCTGCAAGTTTCATCATCCTACAACTGTGCCCTGCCGCCTATGCAATAATTGTAGGAGGTATGGACACTTTGCCAATGCTTGTCGTTCTCCAGTTGCTGCTATTACTCCTGCCCCTACTCAGAATACCCAAGCTGCTCCTGCTCAGACTGATCACCCTAGACGAGGCCAGTGCTAAGAATGTGGTGATCCAAACCACTACAGAAATCAGTGTCCTAACCGTGCTAATCAGAATCAGGGTGCTAATCAAGACCAAGGTGCTCGTGGTCGTGCTTTCAACATCAACACAAATCAGGCCCGTAACAACAATGAAGTGGTTAACGGTACGTTCATTGTTAACAATCATTATGCTTCAGTTCTTTTTGATTCGGGCGCTGATAAAAGTTTTGTTTCTTTGGAATTTGAGTCCTTACTTGACATGCCTAGATCTAAGCTAAGTGAACCCATTATAGTAGAAGTAGCTGATGGGAACCCCATTTCTGTTGATACCATTATTTGTGATTGCACCATTAACCTTAACGACCACACCTTCTCTATAAATCTTATCCCTATGAATCTTGGAAGCTTTGACGTCATAGTAGGCATGGACTGGTTGTCACATCACCATGCTGAAATTCTATGCTTTGATAAGGCTATTCGCATTCCTCTATCGTCTGGTGATACCTTGAAGATCTATGGAGAGAAGCCATGCAGCAAAATCAATCTTATGTCTTGCACCACTGCTCAGAAATACCTACGAAAGGGGTATGAAGTTTTCTTGGCTCATGTGGTTGAGAAGAAAGATAAAGCCAAGAATATGCAAGACATTCCAGTTATTCGGGATTTCTCTGACGTCTTTCCAGATGATCTACCTGGCCTTCCCCCTGCTCGAAAAGTTGAATTCCACATCGATCTTATTCCTGGAGCCACTCCTATTGCAAAAGCACCTTATCGTCTTGCACCCTCTGAGATGCAGGAACTCGCTAGTCAACTCCAAGAACTTTCTGATAAGGGTTTCATTCGTCCAAGTTATTCTCCCTGGGGAGCCCCTGTTTTGTTCGTTAAAAAGAAAGACGGGACTCTTCGAATGTGCATCGACTATCGTGAGCTTAACAAACTCACTATCAAAAACCGTTATCCCTTGCCCAGGATCGATGACTTATTTGATCAGCTTCAAGGTGCTTCTTATTTCTCAAAGATTGACCTTCGTTCGGGATATCACCAACTTCGGGTTCTCGAAGAAGACATTCCCAAAACGGCTTTTCGCACTCGCTATGGACACTATGAATTCTTGGTCATGCCATTCGGTTTGACTAACGCCCCTGCTGTGTTCATGGACTTGATGAATCGTGTTTGCAAACCTTATCTAGACAAGTTCGTGATCGTCTTTATTGACGACATCTTGATCTACTCTAAATCTAAATTGGATCACGAACAACATCTTCGTTTAATCTTGGAACTCCTAAGAAAAGAGCAATTGTATGCCAAATTCTCAAAATGTGAATTTTGGCTTAAGGAAGTTCAGTTCTTGGGTCATATCATCAATGAGAAGGGAATTCATGTTGATCCTGCAAAAATTGAAGCTATCAAGAATTGGAGCACTCCTACAACTCCTACGGAAGTTCGCTCGTTTCTCGGTCTAGCGGGTTATTATCGGCGTTTTATCGCCAATTTCTCTAAAATCGCTGTTCCTCTTATTGCTCTTACTCATAAGGGTAAATCTTATGAATGGGGACCTGAACAAGAGGAAGCTTTTCAGACTCTCAAGCTTAAGCTTTGTGAAGCTCCTATTTTAACTCTTCCTGATGGTAATGACGACTTTGTGGTCTATTGTGACGCATCAAATCAAGGCCTTGGTTGTGTTCTCATGCAACGAGGCAAGGTCGTTGCTTACGCGTCCAGGCAGCTCAAAATCCATGAAAAGAACTACACTACTCATGACTTGGAGTTAGGTGCTGTTGTCTTCGCTTTGAAAATTTGGAGACATTATCTATATGGTACCAAGTGTGTAGTTTTTACGGACCATAAGAGCCTTCAACACATTTTTAACCAGAAGGAACTCAATATGAGGCAGAGACGTTGGGTCGAATTGCTTAACGACTATGACTGCGAGATTCGCTACCATCCTGGTAAAGCGAATGTTGTAGCTGACGCACTCAGTCGTAAGGAACGCATCAAGCTTCACTGTGTCAGAATCCAAACTGACATCCAGACTCGTATCCTTCAAGCTCAGCAAACCTCGGTCACTCAAGGCAACATGTACTATGAAATGTCTTGTGGTGCTGAGACTCAGTTGGAAGCCAAGCCTGATGGTCTTCTATATTTTCTTAACCGTATTTGGGTTCCTGATCGCAATGGTCTTCGTGCCTTACTAATGAACGAGGCTCATAAATCTCATTATTCTATTCATCCTGGTGCTGACAAAATGTATCAGGACCTTCGATACACCTATTGGTGGCCCGGTATGAAGAAGGATATAGCCTTGTTTGTGGCCAAGTGCCTTACGTGTTCAAAGGTGAAGGTTGAACACCAGCGACCCTCTGGCTTGCTTGAACAACCAGAAATCCCCGTGTGGAAATGGGAGAGTATTGCTATGGATTTCATTTCCAAACTCCCTCGCACAAAGAGTAGACACGATAGCATCTGGGTAATTGTGGATCGCTTAACTAAATCTGCTCATTTTCTGCCGATTCGTGAAACCTTTTCAGTCGAGAAGTTAGCCAAGATTTACATAAACGAAGTCGTGAAACGTCATGGTGTACCTTTAGATATCATATCGGATCGCGACAGTCGTTTCACTTCTCATTTTTGGGAATCACTACAATCAGCTTTGGGAACTAAATTGAACCTGAGCACTGCTTATCATCCTCAAACAGATGGTCAGACTGAAAGAACCATCCAGACACTAGAGGATATGCTCAGGGCGTGTGTTATTGACTTCGGTGGTAACTGGGATTCGTATCTCCCACTGATTGAATTCTCTTACAATAACAGCTATCATGCCAGTATTAACATGGCTCCATTTGAAGCTTTGTATGGTCGTAAGTGTCGTTCTCCTGTCTGTTGGAGCGATATCGGTGAAGCTCAGATCACGGGTCCTGAACTTATTCAAGAAACAACAGACAAGATCCAGCGTGCTCGTGAGTATCTTCGCATTGCTAGAAGTCGTCAAAAGAGCTATGCTGATAAGCGTCGCAAGCCCTTAGAATTCCAAGTCGGAGATCTTGTTCTTCTAAAGGTGTCGCCTTGGAAGGGGATTATACGATTCGGGAACAAAGGGAAGCTAGCTCCTCGATATGTGGGTCCTTTCAAAATCTTGGAAAGAATCGGGAAAGTGGCCTACAAACTTGACCTACCTCCTGAGCTAGGCAACATTCATCCAACCTTTCATGTATCCAATCTAAAGAAATGTCTAGCAGATGAAAATCTTCAGATTCCTCTCGATGACGTGCAGATTGATGAATCCTTGCATATCATAGAGAAACCAGTTGAAATTATGGATCATGAAGTCAAAAATCTCAAGCGAAGCCGTATTCCAATCGTCAAAGTTCGTTGGGAGTCCAAGCGTGGCCCAGAGTTCACTTGGGAACGTGAGGACCAAATGAAAGCAAAATATCCTCATCTTTTTCCCGCAGCCTCTGCTACAATTTCGAGACGAAATTCCCAAAAGTAGGGGAGACTGTAACCTCTCGTATTTTTTTTCGTTTATGATTCATTTAGCGTATTTATCTTTTGATTGAACCAGACTCTATGTATTTCATTTTATTAAAACTTTATCCTCGAAGTTTTTTTTTAGCTATGTTAGCGTTATTATATTATTTCAATCCGTTAATACATGTCATATATATATATATAAAAAAAAAATCGTTTTAAAGCTCATCACAATTGCACGATTGGTTTTATGATCTGTTGAATTGCATTAACCAAATTGAATAATTATCCCTATCATTATCTAAACCGTTTTATGTTTATCATCTTTTAATCATATGAACCTTATCAAGAAAAATTCAAATTCGACATCGATCTGATAACGATCTATAAATTAACCATACCCACACCCTCTACTCCCCATTCCAACGCAAACCCTCAGAGTTAATTATCTGGTTTCGCTGCTTGTAGTCGAACCAAACCCGTTCCTGATCGTTTCTCTGTTCCTCACTTATCCATCGTGTCTGGTAAGTTATAATGCAATTATTTTTGTTCAGATTAGTCGAGTGAGATTAGGATTTAAAAACCCCTGAGAGAAATCGTGGATTAATTGCTGTCATGGTGGCTTATTGTTTGAATTTTGGATCGGGTCTGGGTTGGGTTGCTGTTTGGGGAAGACGAACAGTATACATCTAGTTTATAAAACGCTGATCAGAAAAGTTCACATCTGGTCGCTTAGATCAGATGGTGTTGTGTGTTCTGATAATAACGAAAGGACCCGAGCTCGACTCTTGGTCCGAACCGGGTTCTGCAAAATTTTTTTTTTTTAAAAGAAACTGAATATCGAGAGATAGCATATAAATTGTATAACTGGAACAACATCCAACTGATCTGGTAGATCAATTGGTTTGGTTGTGTTTGCAACGTAAAGGTCCCGAGTTCGAGTCCTATCAAACCCGGTTTTGAACCCAAGTTTGTTTTAAAAAAACTAAATATTTTATATAACAATATAAATTTGTTTTAATCATAACTAATTCATAAAAACTCCGTTTTTAACGATTCAAAAGCCAAACTTTTTCTAAAATTATTTCTAACCTAATCGATCAAAGATATAAAATTTTCGTGAAGAAAAAATATATACTTTTTATATTTTATCCTATAATCTTTTGTATAAATAAATTGTTTTATTCTAAATAAATAGAAAATGTATATATATATATATATATATATATATATACTTTCGAAAGTTATATCTTTAAGATTATGTAAAAGTTTATAATGTTTTAAATATTATTTTTATATTTTAACTAAACCATTAACATTTAAGCGCCTTTCCCCAAAACAAGTGAACCATAATCGAACGACTTAGAAATATTAGACTTATTAGACTTCTGACACTTAGACTTTACAATGCTAAATCTAGGTTGATTTCATTGGGAATATTTACCCGCTATTACATACTTGGGATTTTGCTTGCTTGCTTGATAAGGTGAGTTTACATATCCCCACTCTTTTACAGTTTTTCAATGCTTTTCGGGGTGAAACATGTTATAAACTTATGCAATTCAACTATGTGTCTTGTGTGATTCTTTGTGCTATGTGTCTTAAACTTGCTAAGTAAACTCAACTAATACTTGCATAATCATTAACTTTGATCAAGCCAACGGTAACAATGATAGATCTATTGGATTGACAACCCCACCTAGATTCGTTGACCATGTTTATGGGGAGCGCGGGTGATTGGAACTGCAACTTAATCTTAGGTGAACCATGTCTATGGGATGGACCTTTACACTTTGTCAACATAGGGTTGATTATGCCCCAGTTTGCTGTAGTTTTGTTTTCACATGTATGCCCTAGTTGTTACATATTGACACAGAATTGTATGCTTACATTTTTTATACTATACTACGTTTTGACGAAAACTTATGTACTCTCACCAACTTTATAGTTGACCCCCTCCATTTTCCAAACTTAACATGTTTCAGGTAACAATGATGCGTGAAGATTTTAGCAGCTTTTGGATCACTTAGTTGAAGCCTTTAGATTTAATAATTGAACATTTATTTTATTTGTTTTGTTGAACAATGCGTTTGTTTTTGGATTGGTTTGTTTTGAATTGGATTAATAAATTATTTAAACTTTAGTTGCCATGAGCTTTTTGAACAATCGTCACTACGTGGCACCCCGATGTTTCCGCCATCGGTTGGGGTGTTACACTAGCTGATCTCAGCAGATGCTACCGCTGACGTTATCAGCTGTTCCAAACCATGGACCAGTCGAACCTGAACCGTTTGATCTAACCTTCAGAAAATACAAAGGCGACTCACGGTGATGCGATGTATAAAATACGCCAACAAAGCGTCACATTGCGCCCATCGTCCACGCCACGCACACGTGCGAGTGCCCCGCACTCTTTAGGCTCCCTACTAATGTTTGCCTTTAGGAAACAATTAACAAGGTGTGCTCCTCCTTATAGAGGGTGTTGGGGATTGAGTTGAAAAACAACTTTTTGACTTATTAAAAAAGCCAATAAGCAGTTTGGCTATAGCAGAAGCACTTTCTTCTTTGGCTTTTGGAATACAAATTACAAATCTACCCACCATACAACTAATCTTCACAATAAATTAAGCCAAACACTTTTCTTAAAAACAATTTATTGACTTACAGGATTTTCCAATCGCAAAAGCTAAATCCAAACACTTTTTTTAAAAACTTTTTTTTTCAAAAGGTCATAAGGCAATAAACATTTCTGACAAAAAGCACTTTTAAGTTAAATAAGTAATCCCAAACAACCTCACATACCACTTCAAGTTTTGTCATTTCACCAATGTGAGACAAGTTTAATCCATTTTCTCATCAATGATTGTTATAACCATACAACTTCTAGCATCGATATCTCATTCATCTTAGCTTTATTTTGAACATAGTTTAGTTCGTTATGATGCTACCAAAACATAGAACACAAATTCACAAATTATTAATATTTAGTGAAAAACTAATTTTCACTAAGGTAGCGTTTGGTATGATGAAATGAAAGGGGGAATAGAATGGACCATTACGAGGGAATGAAAAATAGTGTGTTTGGTTGATTAAAGGAATGGAATCACTCATTCCCTCAAAACCATTCCATCCACCCCTCATGTTTTTTTTCATTCCATCTCTCATTCACCTTTTACTAACAACACCATAACCCACCACCACCATCGTCACCACCCACCACCGTTGTCGCTACCACCCACCACCGTTGCCGCCACCACCCACCACCGCCGTCACCACCCACCACCGTCCCGTCGCCTCCAACCACCGCCACCCACCACCACCGCCACATATCACCACCCACCATCACCGCCATTGACCACCACCCACCACCGCCACTAACCACCGATTTTATTTTTTTGTCTTTTCCTGCCTATCCAACAACACAAAATAATGTTTTGTTTCATTCCCACATGGTAACCAAACAAGACATGGAATGGTAATGATTCATTCCATTACATTGTCCATTCAATTACCTCGTCTTCCATTTAGGCCTGTAAACGAACCAAACGTTCATGAACTGTTCGTGAATTCTTTAGCGGGAAGTTCGTTTGTGTTCGTTTAATTAAACGAACGAACATGAACACATGTTTTGTTCGTTCATTTATGTTCATAAACGTTCGTTTATTTCTGTTCGTTTAATTAAATTTACTTTATTTTCATTATTTATTTCCCGTTTGTTAAGTAACCTTAATTAATATTATATTATATACAATATATTTGATATGTTCTAAAATTTAATCCTAACCATAACATTCTAATCATATCAGCCACTCTCCACACTTCACAACCCCACATCCTTTCTTCCCCACACTCCACAACCCTACTAATTTAGAATTTGTTTTGGTTGGATTGTGATGTATTAGACTTGGTTGAATAGTGATGAATCATTATTAAACTTGTTTTTGTTTGTGTTCATTAGTGTTCGTTTATGTTCATTTGTGTTCGTTTATATTAATCATCTGTGTTCGTTTATGTTCATGAACTGTTCGTTCAGGGTTTAAATGAACGAACATAAACGAACACGAACACGAAAAATTTCTTAATGAACGAACACAAACACAAAAATGTGTTCGTGTTCGTGTTCGTTTGGTTCGTTTACAGGCCTAATTCCATTCCCTCATCTATTCTATTACCCCATACCAAACATACCCTAAAATATTCAACATAAAAAGGATGTTTTTTTTAACGGTAAGGAACGACGTGCCAACCTCCGTGAGTCGTGACACCTGTTGCTATGACCAAGGTCGACTATTCAACCCCGCAAGTCCCTTGGCTCTCCCAGATGCACAAAAACCTAACCTTCACCTACTTGAAGGCACGACAATGGAGTAATCGATAAAACCTTGGCTCCTATCTGAATTGAACCGACGCCACCTGAATTCACTCTTCACTTAAATGCCACTTCACCACAAGGGTAGAGGGTTCCTTAGGATGTTGACACGACACTAAAGTAAGAGGTGAGATGTGGTAATGTACAAGTCACACACCCCATATCCTTATATCATTTTTCATCACTTTTCTATCATAAAGACCATAGTTAATAATCTCACATATTGTCTTTTCCCTTGCTTAGACCCTGTCCCAGAAAACAAAAAATAAGAAGAAAAATCAAATAAAAAAAAAATCATATTGGGACCGAAGAAGATCCATCAACATATCGGCTTCAAATCCTAACCAAAAAAAAAAAAAAAAAAAAAAAAATCAAATAAAAAAATATGATTGGTCCCTAATAATAACCATCACCAGTCTCAGGTCAAACATGCGTCTCATACAGGGCCGGCCCAATAGCATAGATAGGTAAGGCTTGGGCCTAGGGCCCCCAAAAAATTGGGGCCCCATTTTCTCAAAGTTTTATATATATGTTAAAACTGAATCAAGCCCAGAACTGGTAGAGTGGCAATCTAGGTTCACGATCTAGAAATTGGAATTTGGAAACGAGCGAACAATTCAGGAGATTAAAAACAATCAGCTATGGAAATATTTTATCTCAGAAAAATTAAAACAGACTTCAGTCAACGTCTTCATCTACATCAATGAGGTTTTGATTTTTTTATACTAAAGCAACAGGGAATTTACAATTATATTCTTTATTTTCCTACCGGTATTGTTCTATTTTATGTTGATTTAAATATGTATTTTGATCATTGGTAATGTTCTTAAGGTTTAGCTTTGCCATTTAAACATTAAAGTTTAGCAAAATAGGGATTAAAATTACTAGAAATAAGAAATATAAAACGTGTTGCCCTTCCGAAAAGGGCCCCAAGATTTCAATTCGCTTAGGGCCCCCAAAAAGATTGGGCCGGCTCTGGTCTCATATAACCCCGCGTCTGTTCCGCCCACGTGTATATTGTGCACCCTCTTTCCTTCTTCTTCTTCTCCCTCTTTAGGTCGGTGGGGTTTCCAAATCTGTAACATCACACACGTCCGCCGACTTTCTTCCCAATAAATTATATAACTTTTCACTGAAACTGCTGCTTCTGACAACTTTATTCCAATCTGTTTGCTCCAGCTACGTTTTTCTTGAAATTTAACACACCAATTTAGATCCGGGTTATGTTTTATTGATGTTTTAGACATACCCAGATCAAAATCTTGAAGTTTCACACACCAATTTAGCTTCTGTTGTTTTTAATTTCTAGGGTTCTAAACCCTTTTTCCCCAATTCAATTTAGTTTTTTTTAGGTGCAATTACAAATTTACAATCTGGGTTATGTTTTTTTGAACTTTTAGACATACCCAGATCAAAATCTTGAAGTTTAACACACCAATTGCCAATTTAGCTGCTGTTTAATGGGCGGTGATTTTTCTAGTTCATTTCTTTTTCCCTAATTTAATTTCCATGTGAGTTGAGATATTTGGATTAGGTTTAAAATGATTTATAAATCTTTGTATTCAAGTTCTGATTTTTCCAATGTTTTGTGGATGTCATCATCACCACCTATTTGTCCATGTGAGAGAGTAATATCATTTAGTGGAAGAAAGGATATTAGGAGAAGAAACAAAAGTGTGGTTTTGGGTTGTATGGTTCCATTTGATGGTAGGAACCAAAGTTTGAGTATTGAGATTGCGAATTCGGTTAAAAGGGGTTTGAAAAAGTACTCCGAAGATCGAGTTTTTAATGAGATTGATGAAGCTAGTGGTGATTCATTGTATCAAGATTTTAGTGGATTTAGAGAAGATCCTGTTATAGGTAAACTAACAACTCAACTAGGGGTCATACATCCTATCCCTTTGCCTCCAATTAATAAAAATATTGGTGGGATGTTTGTGTTGTTTTTCATTAGTGGAGTTGTGTTTGATAAGCTTTGGACATTTAGAAAACAGAAAAAGAAAAATGATGAGGGGAAACTCGGAATGTGGCCGCAAGTTCCCACTAGTTTTTCGCTGTTTCTTGAAAATGATTTGCAGAGGAAAGAATCGGTTGAATGGGTGAATATGGTGTTGGGGAAGTTATGGAAGGTTTATAGAGGTGGGCTTGAGAATTGGGTTATCGGGTTGCTGCAGCCTGTTATCGATGACCTCAAAAAGCCGGATTATGTGGAGAGAGTTGAGATAAAACAGTTTTCGCTCGGGGATGAGCCGTTTGTTGTTAGAAATGTCGAACGCAAGACTTCACGCAGCGACAATGATTTACAGTGAGTTTTTTTCGCAAAGTTTTAAAATTTAGCTTTAAGTTGTAATGTTACCTGTTAGTTGTTAGCTTCCTTTTGTGTTAAACTGTTTATTGTATTACTTTTTAAAGGTACCAAATAGGTCTTCGTTACACTGGCGGTGCTCAAATGCTTCTAATGCTAACACTGAAATTTGGGATTATTCCGATTAAGGTGCCGGTAGGTATTCGGGACTTTGATATTGATGGAGAACTTTGGGTTAAACTTAGATTGATTCAAACTGAGCCTTGGGTGGGAGCTGTTTCATGGGCTTTTGTCTCACTTCCGAAAATTAAGTTTGAGTTGTTACCGTTTCGGCTGTTTAATCTAATGGGTATGTCATTTTGTTACAATCGTACTTTTAGTCTATATTTTGTACCATGCTTAATCATAGTTATCATTAGACTGTTGGCTTAAGTTATATACTGATATATGTTCATTTTCCTCTTTCTTGCATGGATTAATGTGACACCAGCCATCCCTGTACTCTCGATGTAAGTCGCTTCATCATATGATCATGATTTAGAAATTGTTTGATATCTATGATTATTCTATTCTAGAGGTGGCAAAATAAGCGGTTTGGGTAATGGGTCAAAAAAGGGTATTTTTTGGCGTATGTCGGGTTGACATAAAACTGCCTTTTTTTCTAAGTTTGGCATGTTTCATATTATCCAACTTTTTTAGTTTACCAGTATAAAAAAAGATAACCGAATTGACCTATTTCAAATAAACGGGTTGAGGTTACCACCTCTAGTTTAGTCCAATGCTCTACAATTTCTCATTGTAGAAATTTGGTGTGCCATCCATCAGCTTCTTATATGTTTCTTGAAAAATTTCAGGTTTTTGAAAAAACTTTTGACAGAGGATTTGCCCCGATTATTCGTGAAGCCTAATAAAATTGTCTTAGACTTTCAAAAGGGGAAAACGGTTGGTCCACTTCAAAATGATTTCAAGCCGGGTGAAATGCAAGAAGGAAATAAAGATTTTGCGGGCGAACTTTCAGTCACTCTTGTTGATGCTCGAAAACTCTCTTACATATTCTATGGTGGGTATCATTAGATGTTTTATATATCAGTACTCTATACATGCGCCTCTAAACTGATAAAATAAAGAACTTGTTTCATGAGTCATGCATGACCCATGATTAAGTATGTTATATGTAGAAGGACGTTCGATCCATAACCAATTTTGAGTAGAGTTGAGGGAACCGCATAAACACAAAACTTTTGTATATATTGCTTAAATGTAGGTTGTTATGTAACCGCATAACTACCCCTCTTTCTCTTTCCCGCTAAATCCCATTAACACTGTACACAAGTGCTTAAATTGGTTCAGTATCAACTATCAAACACACCCCTAAGTATATAATACAAATACACACTAATATATTTTTTTTACTTTTTTTGAACTTTTACAGGAAAAACAGATCCATATGTTGAACTAAGGCTGGAAGATCAAGTGATACATAGTAAAAAGAACAGTCAAACAACTATAATCGGGCCTCCTGGCCAGCCGATATGGAATCAGGTGAGATTTTCATCACTATGAAATTCATTACTATACTTTCATATCAATAAGAATTTCATTACTAATATTTGATGTCTTTGCTTTTATGGCAGGATTTCAGTATGCTAGTTACAAACCCTAGAAATCAGAAATTGTCGGTACAAGTGAAAGATTCTTTCGGATTCATACACTTGACTGTTGGTGCAGGAGAGGTAATATCTCTTTTTGGGATGTTTGGATTTGTGTTCTGAACCTATTGAATGGTTTTATACATTTGGATGAACAGCTACTCCTTTGATCATATTATTATCATGGGGGTCAAATGATTGGGTTTGTGTAATTAGATTCATACCAGCTGCAACAAAACTGCTGAACAAAGTTACATATTTAAACCTTCAAGGGAGTGGCACAGCGTTAAGCGCCTCATTCCCTCTGACAGAGTTCTCAAGTTTAAATCTAACTTTCACTTGTTATCGCCTTTAAAGTTTAAACCTTGGTCCTATTGTTTAGTGGGGATCCATGAGTTTTCAAGTCATGGACGGTTCTTCGCTAGGGCCAGACCGGGCCTCGGCCCACCCAGTTTTTTTTTTTTTTTTTTTTTTTTTTCGTAGTGTCAATTTTACCAAAAATTTTTATATTTATTGAGTCCGGCCCTACCAGGCTTTTCGTTCAAGATCCGCCACTGTTTCTAGTGACATGTTCTCACGGTTATAAAAAAGAAAATTGCCTATTTACATGTCCTTTTAACCTAATTTGACAGACTTACACTCCCCTTTCACGAAATATTTATTTGTTATTTTTAATAATCTATTTAATTGATTATTCAACACATTAATAACTTAAATGCATCATCTTTTTAGGTTGACCTAAGATCTTTAAAAGACACAGTACCAACAGACAGGATTGTGACTCTCCAAGGAGGTTGGGGACCGTTTAACAAGGGACCCACCGGAGAGATCCTACTTAGACTAACATATAAAGCTTATGTCGAAGATGAAGAGGATGATAGAATCAAAGCCGACATTGACGCATCAGATGACGAGTTTTCAGAACTTGCTTCAGGTGGCACTACATATGAGCCATCATCCGATAAAGAATCGTTCATGGATGAATTAGCAGCCTTTATTGTCAGCGAAGAGTTTCAAGGAATAGTGGCTTCTGAAACGTCAAATAATGTAAATAATACAAAGTCAACTACAACTTCCTCCGGTCGAATACCTGATTTTGCGACAGCCGATGATGGTTCTGATACAGGAGGTATTGACTATTAACTGTTGACCAACTTGACCATACTTCGCATGTTTTGTTTCATTCATATATCTTGTTGCATTGACCATTGACCGATATATGGATTTATTTACAGGTTCAGCCTTACTATGGCTTGGTGTGATCACAACTATCTCAATTCTAACAGCCATCAACATGGGTGGCTCAAATATCTTTAATCCTTGAGAAAGTGCAGTAAGCGTGGTCGACAGTTTCCTGACTCGCATTTTGAATGCAGTTACCGAGGTCAACAGTCTTCCGATTTGCATTTCGGCTTAATATTGTGTTTGAAATGCTAATCATTTTGAGAACATAAAGAGGTATACATGATGTGGTCTCTCTGTAGAGGTCTTGTAAATTATTTTTCGGCATAGGGGTGAAAAGCATAAAAACAAGCAAGTCTGTGGGTTTATACCGTTAAAGACCCAACACTTGTTTATACATTTTCATTTTAAGTTTTTAAATTATTTTTTGCTTCTTGAACTAATCTCAAGTCACTCAAGTGTATATAAAAGTACAAGGGATGAGGTGTGACGACGCTTATGCATATCTGTGCTTACATGTTTATAATCAAACTCGATATGTGAAGTTTGGCTTGAGCTCATTTCTTAAATAAGCGATGGTGGCGACGACAGACCGACGACCGATGACCGCAACTAACGACACCAACAACACCACCACCAACAACAAACAATAAAAAAAATCCCCAAACAACAAACAATAAAAAAAATCCCCTAACGGTCCTTTCCCTCTCCCCAATGCTTTTTCTCTCTCTCTCTCTCTATATGCATAACTAGATGCCCCAAGCGGGGGCCGGGAGTGGTGTTCCCGGCGCCATAGGAGGCCAAAGCGCCCCATAAAGCCCGGTGGAAAAGCCCACTACACACACTTAGTATTGGTGAGACTAGGATCTACACTCTGTAGGCGATGTAAATCTAGTATAAGCCCATGCCCAGATATATACGACTAGGCCACAAGCTGAGACACATCACACATCCTAGGTCTTGACATCAAACCAGCCCAATCAGATTACCTAGTCTACAAGAAAAGTGACCATTGGGGACTAAAGTAAGAGGGACTGATCTATCAGTCTCGAATACATAGTATCTAGGACTAATATGTCAGTTACTAATTGTATTAGTGACTGAAATTTAGTCACAAATATGTCTGTCAAATATTTTTTTGGGAGGGAACGTAATTGGTTACTGAAATTCAGTCTCAAATAAGCGCCCTCATTAATGAGAAATGGCGCCATTGTATAGGTCACTAATATTCAGTCTTTGATAAAGAGGGAACATATTAAAGAGTAAAAATCAGTTCTCAATATTGTTATAGTGGCCAACATTAGGGACTGATAATTAGTTTTAAACACCTTTTGCTTAAGAAATGAACAAAGACTAATTTTTAGTCTATGATTGTTTGGCACAAGTTATGCCATTATAGGATATGCAATGAAGACTGAAAATCAATCTTAAAGATCTAGCTTTTCAAACAGAACTTCAATTATAAGATGTTCTTAAAATAAATGTATAAACTATATATTTTTCATGCAGTTAAACATACTATTATTATAGCAAAAAAAATATTAAGAAAACACATGAGTTAAAACTAGCGTATCCATGCATATGTTCTTCATGTAACTATCATTTCTTTTTCTATTTGTTTTTTAATTTCGTTCTTTTATAATTAATTAGCTCAAAATCTACGGTTCATTTGCACTTTAAGAACTTATATAGTTCCTATATTCATTATATTGATCACTGAGATATAAAATACATATTGATATAGGACTGCGTAATTAAATGCACAATTTCATTCTACAAAAGTTAAATACACAGTTGAAAAGTCTACTCGATACATGTTGGTTGAATCCAAACCTGACAAGAGTAATATTTATATTTACTTTATTAAAGACTAACAACTTGTATATTAAAATGCAAGATATTTATTGTTATTTATAACAGAAGTTAGTAAAATCTTCATTAATATTGGTAACTGCATCATACATGTTGTTTGTTTACCACAGACACACTTCGAGTACCCACATCGAGATACCAAAAACCGGTTTTCACCTTGTCTCTTCAATAATGTTCCATCATACCCTTTACTTTAGACTGTTTCAATACATCCATGGCTCCAAAATACATTCAGAATGTAAACAATTGCACGGTGTATACCAACCTTTTACCATTTGACTTCGCCAAGTAGCCAACATGAACTGATGCTGCTTAAAATCTGGACTAGAAGCTGCCAAACTGCATGAACTTGCTGATCTATTTTGATCTGGACATACAAGCTGATATACGCTGCATCGCTGCACATAACTAACTAATCCGCGCATTTTAAGATCATGAATCTGCACTTGTATGATGTAATTGCTGCATATAACTTGCTGATACAATTATACCGCACATAGCATGCTGATTTTCCTTGCAAAACGCTGCACTTACCCATCAGAGCCAAAACCAATCTCCCAAAACAACGTTGCGCTGAAACTGATGCTGCTGAATCTAAATCAGAAGCTGCTGAGCTGCATAAAACTAAACTGATCCGCGCCTTTGTAGACCATAAACTGCTCTTGTATGATGTAATTGCCTCACATAACTTTCTGATGTATTTGTTCGGCACAAAACTTGTTGATATGCTCTGCAAATGCTGCACATACCCTTCAGCAACCCAAACCTTTCTCCTAATCAGAAAATTTTGCTGCATTGTAGACGAGTACCCCCAAGAAGAAAAAGAAAAGAACACACTGTGAAACGAAAGAAACACGAAAGATATATGCAGCCGGGTAGGATAGCACCAACACAATAATTTTGACCCATTAACCCAATGAACTCACACCAAAACGCACACTTGGCGCTACCCGTTCCACCCGGCTAGCATATCCACCAAAACACACCCACGCCAAGTTGTTCATTTTCAGCCCTTTTCCCCCACCCACCTGACTTATCAACTACATGGCTCAGACATGGTTTGTGTATGCCTAAAAAAAAACTTACTGATACGTTCTGCAAGCCTGCACATTAACCATCAGCAGCCATACCCATTACCCCAATTGAACCCATGCTGCAATATAAACGAATTCCCACAGAAAAGAAGGTATAATACACACCACGAAACGAAATAAACCCGAAAAGATGTATGCAACCGGGGATGATAGCACCAATTTTCACTAGTTTGACACATTTGCCCAAAACTTTAGGTGCAGATAAAAAGAATATCATTTATTAAAGAATACACTTATAGGACTTAACACCAAGTATAGGTGCAGATTCAATTGTACCATTACAAGAAAGAAAAATACTTGCATCGATTATAAGTTAAATAAGGTTATATTTTAGAGCAATTTCATAGAAGACCAGACCATGAATTGTGATTGTCGCTTGTCACTAATTGACAGATTGTTGTTTTACCTTGTACTAGTGTTGGGGGTCCAAATTCGGTTTTAATATATATAAATCCAAAGAATGAGGCCCTAAATTCTTGGGGGCCCTAGGCCATTGCCTTACCTATCTCTATTATTAGGCCGGCCCTGCTACTTTGCACAATTGCGATATTAGTTGTCAAACGGATTGAGCCAAGTTGCACGACAAAAACAAATGCTCAATAGTTTCTATAAGTTCATCACATAACGGACATAAATCTGAACCCACTTGTATGTTCCTTCTAATTAACGCCGCCTTAGTAGGTATTCTTCCAAATGCCGCTTGCCAAGCCAATATCCATACTCTTTTAGGGACCCAAGAATTCTGCTGTACAACAAAATTTCCAACAGTGTGCCTCGATGCCTGCAATTCCTTTTTCAGTCGACTAACTTCAAAACCTCCTAACCCAACCCAGCCCCAGACCCATTTGGTGACCCCAACAGAGATGAATGAGCAGACAACAGTCTGTATAAGAACAGCACGTCTCGGTTGACACTCTAGCCTTTCAGTAGCCTATATCTTTATCAGCAATCCTTGAGCAGCCACTTCCTTTATCATAACCACCAATCTTATTCGTTGTCTACTGTTATCCATCCTCTAAACAACACCTATAGTTAAGCACCACTATTATCCATCCTCTTCATCAACATCATCTACAACCTTAATTACTACCAAAAGAAACATATGTCACTGGTTTACCCTAATCTCCTGAAATCGTGTCTAAGCCCACAGGAGCCTTGCTCGTCGCCTTAATAGTTACCAAAACGGCTTCTTCACCATTAATTGTGGGATCAAGAGAACGCTAGTTTTCCACAACAGAGCAAGCTAAATATTTAGTTCCAGTTCATGAATACTGAAGTTCATCTTTGATTTTCAGCAGGTGTAAATTCATCCTCAGAGAGTTATCCCAACCAATTACACAAATAATCTAAAGTTCAACATAAATATATTCTAGTAACAAGCAGAGTAGCAGTAAAAGCATAATATAGCCTCAATTATACAACAAATTGGGTAAAATGTGATTACAGAAAGCTTATGAATATAGTATAATAACCAAGACATCCATCACAAATTTTATGCAACAAAACACACTCTACACATCTAGTCCTCTGAAAAACAACATAACCTCACACTACAACACTGCTTTCATTAAACTATCATATTCACAAAAACTATATCCAATGCACATTAATTTCATCATCAACCAAACAAACGTGGCAATCAATAACCTAGACTTACAACTAGGTAAATTAGCAACTAATGAAAACCAGGATCTAATAATATCCAAAATCAAGGAACCAATAATAATAAAGGATAAACAAGGAATGCAAATCTATAATATATAAATATATATACCGAAGACGTAATGGACAAGCCGGTCATATGCCAAAACATGTTGAGCTTCAATTGAAACCGTTAGAATTCAGATCTGTAGCGGCAGAAACGTGTTCTACTCCAGATTAGTTCTCATTGTGTAAATTTAAAAGTTTGTTGCTCTAGGTTGAACAAAACATAACCAAATGAACTCAAATTCATCAAAATTCCAGTAATAAACTTACAATAAAAAAACGTATGCCCACATCATTGAATAGAATTGTCAACTTGAACCGGGTGTTGCATGAGCCAAACTTGACAAAAAAAACTGTATTAAATAGTTTTGTTTCCTTCCCCGATCATTCTACCTTTACCTGTGAGCATAATATCCATAGTAAATGTTTTGATTGCGCGAAACAATTCTACTTTTACATGTACATTAGTAAGCATAAGAGTAGTATTTGTGTAATTTAAAAAGTCATATCTCTTACAAAATTTACAGACTGAACATTACCAATCATCATCGTCTGACTCATTAACTTCAATTTCATTATTGGGCTTATCAGTCTCCGAATCATCCAAATTTGAATTTGAACCCAAATCTTCCAGGCTGTGATCAGAATCATATAGCTCGTCATATATAAAATCATCTATAGTGCCATCAGAACGTTGAACATCAACATTTTCAACAATTTCTTCTTCAACAATTTCTTCTTCAAAAATGTTAGGGTTAATTTGCAAAAGATGAAAAGCTTTGGATTAAAAGTAAAACAATCAAAGGGATTAGATTTGTAAAAGATTGAAACTTTTGAAGGATAATTGAAAAACCAATTTTGTGTTAGATTTGCAAAGATTGGAACTTATGAATGATATATGAAAATTTAACTTTTTTTTTTTTTTTTTTGAAAAAGTGTCAAAAAAAAAAAAAAAAAAAAAGGTTTTCAAAAGTTGTTAATTATAAGAAGTGAAAAATCAAATTAAAGGGATTAGATTTGTGAAAGTTTGAAACTTTTGAATAATAACTGAAAATCAATTTTGTTAGGGGGAGGGGTGCTACTAGATGTTATGTTTTCTTTCACTTATTTTAACCAATACTGTAATGCAACATCACTTCACTGATTCACTTCACTAAAATCTTTATTTGTTAGTTTTTTTTTAAAGAAACATTATTAAACATATTATTAAACTAATAAAATAAACTTACAATATTAAAAGTAAATTAAAAATAAACTAAATAAAAGAAAAACTATTCGAAGGCATTCGCTTCGAGGTGTGGTAGATCAAGTGCGTCTAGATGTTCCACGAGATCATTTCGAAGTAGGAAATGCGTATCGGAGTTCGTCAACACTGTAAGGGCTTGGTTGTCGAAGAAAAGTTGGATTGGGGGATCGCGTATATGGACCGGTGATATCGCACGCCCCTCGTCTTTAATGATCATGCTGTGCAATATCATGCACGTATAGACGATGACGCTACACCTAGCAACGGTCGTGCGGTAATTCCCCATTTCCCCTTTAATGCTCCGAACGCTCGCTCAACATCATTCATTGCCGCCTCTTGCGCCTTAGCGATTTTTTTTCCTTAGGATCGGTAGGATATCGAAACACTTTCATAAACGTTGACCAGGTTGGGTAGATGCCATTGGTAAGATAATATCCATGTTTATATAAGTGGCCATTTAAAGTAAATGGACACTGTGGCGCCGTTTCGTTTTGTTGGGTAAGAAAAATTGGGGATTGTTGGAGAACATTTATGTCGTTGAGTGAACCGGGGGGCCAAAAAATCCATGCCAAAACCGCATATCTTGCGAAGCAACCGCTTCTAGCATGATCGTAGGGTGTTGGTGATCGCCTCACATATGTTGTCCTCGTAATTCCCTAGGACATGCTCGCCATATTAAATGAGTGCAATCAATGTTACCGATCATGCCGGGAAGATGATGTTTTCCCTCGTGTGCTTCGTACAAACATGCAATGTCGTGACTTGTTAGTCTTCGTAAAAACCCAGCCCCGTATAACTTAATGATGGCATTGCAAAAAAAATTGTAAACATTCGCGCGACGTCCTTTCAGACATACATAAATACTCATCGTATTCGTATGGAGGATTACCGGTTGCGAGTTGTTTCACTGCTAAAGATACTTTTTGCATGAGGGTAAAACTCTTTCTAAATCGACCGCCCATGCTCTCTCTCTGAACCATTCGAAATTTGCTTCAACATCTACTACAATTTTTAGAAATAGACGTCTCGACATGCGATACCTTAGTTTATGTGTGTCGGTGTATTTCAGCAAAATAGTTATTTATTAACAGAACATTGCCTTTCTCGCGATCACGTGGCACGTATCTTTTTTTAGATGTTGCTGTGTCTTGCTCTGCAGCCCGCTTTGCAAGGTCCGTGAGAAACTCAAGGCTACTATCGCCTGAGTGTAAAATCGGGTGCACTTCGAGCGGGGGAATGATGACTTGATCATCTTCTACGTCAACGTCACTCATTTTTTTAAAAGTACGGATATAATTTCTATGTTTTTGATACTAAACCGTAGGATTGCAATGTGTTTTTATACACCTTTGATAAAAACGGTCACAAAATATGACCGTTTAAACAATTATTAAAATTCACAAATTACATTCTAACGGTTCAGACTTCAGACATTAAGAAAAAAGCATCTTGATGGTTTCTTGGATATTTCCCGCATATAAGACTGATGGGTATGGGGCACGGCATAGGGGAGGCAAGCCTATGCCGCCCCGAGCTACACCACCCCCTTAGGGGCGGCAACCTCTTGCCGTTGAAGCCGGGCCATTTTATTGTTTTTAATTGATTTTTTTATTATTTTTAATAATTCTGACCAATTAGGAGACCCGTTATCATAGTGCACACCACCCCCTTGAAGGCCCATCATCAAGATGCCTCTCCTCCCACGCCTACGTGGCGGTCCATCATGAAAATGCCACCCCTCTTCACACCCAGTAGTTTAAAGATTCATTTCACA
This sequence comes from Ambrosia trifida, assembly GCA_028751855.1. Classification (NCBI taxonomy): domain Eukaryota; kingdom Viridiplantae; phylum Streptophyta; class Magnoliopsida; order Asterales; family Asteraceae; genus Ambrosia; species Ambrosia trifida. The sequence goes on along the minus strand of CM054130.1, from coordinate 86,441,795 downwards.
CTTTCAGGAAAAAAAAAAAAAAGAAGAGAAATATATATATATATTAGCCGTCCAATAACCAAAACACATGACACATAATTCAAACCAAATTGCCGTCCATAGATTAGAAAAAAAGTTGTGCAAGGAATTCAAATCTGGTCGAAAGTGAAACCTGAATTTGTAATTATCGTGAGGTTGGGAACATAAATCTAAAAGAGTTTATTTTTCATAGATCGATGAGAATACTGTTTTGGACATTTTCGTTGCATAAAAAGAATAATATTGGTTATTATGAAAACACACAAGTTGAAGGTATATATTTTAATTATTGGTTACCTTTTCACCTAAAACCTGTTTGTAGCATGTGATCATGTGATGCATAAACTTATGTTTTCTTATTAATGTTTGAAAAATGAGGTTGACTTTGACGGCTTGTTACTACATTTTCATACTAATGTTCATGTGATGCATTATTTGCAAACCAATTATTCCATGGCATGAATTAGAGTTAATAGCCATTTTCGTCCCTGAGGTTTGGGTCAGTTTGCCATTTCAGTACAAAAGGTTTTTTTTTTTTTGCAATTCCTTCCCTGAGGTTTGGATTTTTTTGCCAAATTCGTCCTTTTCACTAACCCAGTTAAAAAATCTCGTTAAGGTCAGGGGTATTTTTGTCTTTTTACCTGACCTTTTATTTTTTAATATTTTTTATCAAATGGGACCCACCTGTAATTTATAACACAACAATGGATCCAAACTAGCAGCCCATTAACCCACTGCACAACCTTCTTCCCCAAATAGACTCTAAACCTAACCCTAACCCTAACCCCTTCAATCAAATATAAGTAAATTGAATTATATGTTCACACGTAATTATATTGATGATTATCAGAAGCCTAAGAATCCTTCTTGTGTTCTGAAATATGGTACTTATCCATATATGCGTAATCACCTTCATTACCAGAATAATAAAAAAAAACCCAAAAAATCGAAACCCTATAACTTTCAATCTTGTAGATTTGCCTCACCGCCGGTTGAAATTACTTGATGTAACTGAAACATACATCGGCAGGGAGGTAGTCGAAGGAAACGGCGAAGCACAACGGAGCTCCAGCACCAACACGTTACCGGTTTCAGAAATAAGACTGAAACTTACCTCGACAGTGAAGTATTCGAGGATGGTGGCGAAGCACATAGAAGTTGTTGAAGAATTCATGAATGGTCGCTAGAAATCCACAAATCGGACCTCATCTGATGTGGTGATGCTTCCGGCGGTGATGATGGTGCTGACGGTGTAAGGTAACATAGAGAGAGAGAGATGAGGAGGTAGGTTAGAGAGAGAGAGATAAAGAAGAAGAGAAGTCTGGAAGAAAAAAAAAAGAGCAGTGAAAAAGAGGGGAAGGGAAGAAGATGACGCGTGTACAAATGAGGTGTATCTTTATGTACAACCCTCAACACATATGTTACAACAAAGAAAGCACATAACACCCTTAAAGCCAATGGTACAAACCACTACTGCATAAACAGCTTGGTAATTAGAAGTATTATAATAAAAAAATATTAAAAAATAAAAGGTCAGGTAAAAAGACAAAAATACCCCTGACCTTAACGAGATTTTTTAACTGGGTTAGTGAAAAGGACGAATTTGGCAAAAAAATCCAAACCTCAGGGAAGGAATTGCAAAAAAAAAAAAACTTTTGTACTGGAGTGGCAAACTGGCCCAAACCTCAGGGACGAAAATGGCTATTAACTCCATGAATTAATATAGTCAAATCCGGCCAAGAGTGGGAAGAGAGGTATGGAGGTGATAACATGTTATCACATGTTATTTTTAGGGATACGTAAATCATATATTTGAATCTGATTCGGGTGTCATATAATATAGCCTGACAAAAGGCTATATCTAATACTACTTGAATATGATGCTTAATCTGATTTGGATTACCTTTTTGCGGGCCGTCGAAAAAGTATACATACATACATACATATTTATGCGTGTGTATATATGAATCAGATATTCGATATATTTTTTTTTTCAAACGACGCTTGAATTAGATTCACGCATCCTTTATTGTTGGCAGACAAAAAGATTTTTAGGATTACCTGAATTAAATTAAAGTGTGCTTTTTTATTTTTATTATTTTTTTGGTACTCATCTAGCTTATGGTTTACTAGTAAGTATAACCCACGCGTTGCAACGGAAGTAGAAAATGCAAAAAAAATTATCAATTCATTGCAATGTAAAATACATTCATAACTTTTTGTTTAAATGATATATTAAATAAATGATACTTGTAACATGATATAAGTATCCTCAACTTAAGTAAAGAATAATTGTATCAAACTATATATATATATATATATATATAGGGGATGGTTAAAATAAAAACCCACTCAAAATGAGTAAACCTTGTAAACCTATTTCTAGCCATTGATCAAAAGTAGATCAATGGTCCACATTTAATTCATGCTTTTTAATTTAATTTAATAGACTAGATGACAAAAAAAAGGGCAAAAGGGTCAAATGGTATTTTCTGAAAAAGCATCTATGACAAGTTGACCTGACACATGTCACATCATCTCTCTCATACTTTTGTGATCATTATCCTAAATCTGCCAGATGCCCGTGTTACATATGTAACATGTGTTGTGTTACGTAGGTTAAAACTGAGTTGCCAGTGTATATTATTTAAAAAATGCTGATTTATTATTTTTTTTATTATACCATGTTTTTTTTTCGTTTTATTGTACCAGCACCAGAATTGTTGCGTACGTCATGTTACATATGTAACATATGCAGTGTTGCGTACGTTAAAATTGCACAGACTCTGGTCTCATATGTGATTTTTTGTTGCATACGTTAAAACACATAGATTGTATATAATCAATTAAAAACTTTATAGATCAAAAAACATTCAAATGTACACAAGAATTGTTTCTTATAAGGTGCTAAAAACAAACAAAACGGTCATTACAAATTAACAAATGCTAAAAAACTATCATAAATAAAAAAAATTGTCTACACTTCATTCTTGATAATCATCTTCATCTTTAATGCAAAAAATATACTCACCTGCTATAAAACAAAAATCATCAATTTACATGTAAAGCCAACCCCCCCCCCTCGCGTCTTAACGTATGTTAACCAACTAGATTACAAAAAAAACATACGAAATTGATACAAAAAACATTGTTTTATACATTTAGTTATCAACATTATCAAACTAAAAAAATCAAAACTTTGTATCTGGTAAAAAAAATTAGAAACTAATTTATACCAACTTAGTGGTGCTGTTACATACGAAACAGACGCAAACATAGATTTCATCCCAATTCTTCCTCTATAATATGCAAAAAATCAAACCTTTGTATCTGGTAAAAAAATCGGTAACCAACTTAGTTCTGTTGTTACATACGAAGCAGACATATTGTTGCATATGTTAAGAGACATTAAAATTCACCAATTTTGATTAAAAAAATATATTAATAATAATAACATTATAATACTCATACAAACATGCACATATTGGCAAAAAACAAAGCAGACATATTGTTGCATATGTTAAGAGACATTAAAATTCACCAATTTTGATTAAAAAAATATATTAATAATAATAATAACATATAAAAAAGGTTAATTAATATGTAAACCTACGTGTAAACAAAAATCATCAATTTACATGTAAAGCCACCCCCCGTCTTAACGTATGTTAACCAACTGGATTACAAAAACACATATGAAACTGATACAAAAAACATTGTTTTATACATTTAGTTATCAAGATTATCAAACTAAAAAAATCAAAACTTTGTATCTGGTAAAAAAAATCAGAAACTAATTTATACCAACTTAGTTTTGTTGTTACATACGAAACAGACACAATATAGGAAACAGATGCAAACATACATTCCACACATTATAATACTCATACAAACATACACATACTGGTAAAAAACAAATCATACATATTGTTACATATGTTAAGAGACATTAAAATTCACCAATTTTGATTAAAAAACATATTAATAATAATAACATATAAAAAAAGGTTAATTAATATGTAAACCTACATGTTAACGTATGCTTACCTACGTGTAAACATGATTAGTTATGGTGTTACATACAAAACAGATGCAAACATACATTTTCAAAACCATCATAAACAACTTCTTATTATCAAACACTAATTAGCTCAAATTCAAACTCTAACCATTAATCTTCTTATTTAGTTTAAACCTTATCAGACATTTTATGGGGTATATTCATCATATACCATTTTTTTATATAAACTTTTATCGTTTGATTTTTCATTTGATTTTTATAACTATTAACACATGCATAATGAATAATACAAAATCTTGGAATATCCCATCCCACATGTAACACGAAACATATATGATTAGATTTTTCTAACAATAATTTAGTGAATATTATTAATAATAACTAGAGTTTAAGTTACCCGCGCTTCGCTGCAGGGTTGACAGTCGTGTCGAAGTTTATGAAGCGCGCTATCAGTTGTTAGAAAATCTAGTATGTATAGCTCAATGCTGATAAGTATCTAGAAGTCTAATATAATCTCACAGTCAAAAACAAATTGGAAACCATAAAGTGACCAAGTTAACAAATTGAGAAATAACTAAGTCTCAAATGTGAAAGTCTAAGAAAAACACCCATTGCTGAGTTGACTTATCAGGAAAAAGAAATGTGTTTGCATGAAAATTTGTTAAATTCTTGAACAACAGTAGATTATTTGCATTCTCTTGACACTCAGTTTCAATATCGACATGTTTTAGCGGTGCCTACTTGCTGCATATGATCCCACTCTTCTTTTTATTAATTTCATTTAGTAAAATTTGAATAAATGTGTGCCTAAGTCCTTTTAGTGAGTAACGCAGATGAATCAATATACCATATAATCACAGCTCTCCAGTACCATATTTACATTCCAAAAGAGGTCATGTGGGACATTTGATAAACTATATCTCCAAACACCATATTTCCATTTACGATTATGTATTCATACATGACAATTAATAAACTATAAAAGTAAGATATCATTTATCACAATCTGCACTGTTTTGGCAACAACATTAATTCCCATAATTTTTTAACCAAAAAACTAACAAAAATGAAGATATTTTAGTAAGAAGTTTGGTTGAGACATATAATCAAATACCTGGTCTACATCCGCAAACGCATAAACTTGCAAAAGAATTTCAACAGTAATTTTAGCATCAAATGAGCAAACTCAACTACAGTATGACAATTCAAACGTGACCACAATCATTAAAAGATGTTTACATATCATAAATTACTATCCCCTCAACCAACCCTCTAACCCTCTGTTTTATGAAAACATTGAATAAACTTCTTATTTTGATAATAATATTATTATATTAATCTTCTTTTTTTTATTCAAAATCACTATCCCCTCAACCAACCCTCTAACCCTCTGTTTTATGAAAACATTGAAAAAAAAAAAATTGTGTGATTAATTACATACCTGTGAGCATAGATCGATGAGACGATTAGGAAGATGACAAGGAACACGGGTGTGATGATTTGTTTGATTATTAATCGAGAAAGAGAGAAACTGGTTTCTGATCTATGATTTAGAACATGGGTGTGATAATATTATGAAGCTTCCTTCATCTTGGATTGTTAGAGAGAGAGAAGAGAGAGAGTGTGTGTGTGTGAGAGAGAGAGAGATGAGTTGTTTATATAGGAGGGAGAATAAAGAATTCAAACTTTTAAATGGGGGGAAAAGCAAAATTACTAATATAGCCCTCAAGGCATAAAATAATACATTTATTAATGGGTGATGTGGAGCATTGTGGTCCACTAGTTAGGTTTTCGGGAGTTTTCTCGTTTTGGAGGGTTTCTCTTTTCCATTTCCCCTATATATATATACACACACACACATAGGGTAAGGTTCCTGTAGGAAAATGGTTTTGCGTAGAAAGTGTTTTCAACCATTAGTTTTAAAAATGGATGGTTGAGATTAAAAGATGGGATGGTGTTTAAAATCTAATTAATATATTAAAGAAATAAGGGTATGATCGTCAATATGTGTTTTAAATTAGGGTGTCAAGGTCATTTTATATCAATATTTTTAGAAACTATTTGAATGCTTTCTACATTTATGGTATCCCCCCTCTTTCCTAATTATTATTTTCATTAATATCATTCAAGACTCAAACATTTATTTTCATAAAAAAAATCAATTGTGCACCCATCTTCAACATTCATCTTCATCTTATGTGTAAGAAACACATAACAGTGTTTTTATTTGTTATAAAATCGTAACATCAGAAGTGTTTTATATTAAGCTTTTGTTAGTTGGTTGTTCTACATGGATAAACATAAGAAGTGTTTTATAAAATGTTTATGTATATTAGGAGTAGTTGTTGTTGTTGTTGTGGATTAAAACATTTCAACGGTGTATTGTTTGTTATAAAACACCTCCAGTTATAAAACACTCTTGATGTTATACTGTTGTAAAACACTTCCGATGATATTATAAAACACTTCTTATTAATGCATACTAGTTTCTTTTTCATTATAAAACACTCATGACGTTATTATAAAACACTCCTGATGTTAACCTTCTGCCATGACTAGATTAATCAAACAAGTGATAGAGATGGGTTATATGTTTGAAGAATTGAACAAGTTGGGTATTAATCAACTTATTTGATATGAATATCTTATGATTCTTATGAAAAATAATGAATAATTAGTCAATTTAGGATGATTAATCTTCATAAATATCCAGATGTTAGTTGCTAATTTAGTGGGTTTGTAATAAATAAAAGATGGATAAAAAGTCTATAATGCCCTTCATCTAAAGATTTAATCAGATTTGATCTAATGGTTGAAAATACTTCCTACACAAAACAATTTTCCTACCGAATCCTCTACCTATAAACATATTCATTAATTTCCTCTCTGTATTCTCATCTTTTAAAAATGATTAATAAGATAGTGGGATGCACTGTGAGCCAGATTTTACTAAAACCGTAACTTACAAAAAAATGTATAAAATTTATAATGATTCTTATTATTTGGGTGCTATAAGGAGTTAAAAGTACAATACATCAATATATAGATTCTAGTCTAGGGTTTAGGAAACTTAATCCCCCAGCCCGCATATGGATAATTAGAGATGGCTAAATTAAACAGAAGCTTTCTTCTTCGGTCGTTGAATACGGTGATCATATAGTTTAGATTAGATTAGGCATATTTACGTGTATGAATATTCATACACGAAAAACTTTCAGAATTCAAACAATTAGCTCATGATTAAAAACACATCTTCCAGTATTGATTTCTCGATTTCTATATATAATATGATCAAGTTTCTAAAACTTTAACTTTTATAAAGTATCTACATATAAAAAGATGTAGCATTATGAATTGTTTTTATATGTTTTATATTTAATATGTTCAATGTAATTATAAAATTGAATGTAGTGAAGTTTCATAAACATCAATATTCATACACGAAAAACTTTCAGAATTCAAACCATTACCTCATGATTAAAAACACAACTTCCAGCATTGATTTTTCGATTTCTATATAGTATGATTAAGTTTATAAAACTTTAACTTTTATAAAGTATCTACATATAAAAAGATGTAGCACTATAAATTGTTTTTATATGTTTTCTATTTAATATGTTCAATATAATTATAAAATTAAATGTAGTGAAGTTTCATAAACATTTTTTGACTCTTGATTTTCTTTTGATTAAATATGATGTTCTAAAGGCATATTTGCCTCTCAAAAATAGTTATTTTATGCATTGTGTGTTGTATCATAAGCATCTAAACTTATACCTCTTAAAATTTAAGAAGTCCTTAGGAAACACTTTATAATATAGTATAGATGCATCATTAATCAACTGATAAATTTAAATGCGAGTGAAAGTATACATTCTAGTATAAATCATGTATTCCATCATGACTACTTTCGTGATTTTTTTTTATCATTTCAAGTCGTTATATACCTGTTTTCTCATTTCATGACAAATAAACGCAAATCGTTTTTAATCACGGTTCTATCATTATGGGACAATTGTCCTTCACGGATAGCTCAGTTGGTGAATGGTCAGGGATCTCTCTTGGAGGTCTCAGGTTCGATTCCCATGAAGGACATAATGAGAAATGATGGATGACTCATGGCCTATGGTCATGAGTTCGAGTCCTGATCTCGCCAGGTTTTACCGGTTCACTACTGTCATGCCTTCGGGTGGGTATGTGGGTCGGGTTTTCCCTGGAAGCGGGATGTCAGGCGGGCTAGGGGCTTCGTGCGTCTGGGGTGGGCCGGGCTGTGCCTCTGTCTTTGCCACTGGGGGGCCGCGTACGAAGTACCCGGCGTTGTTTAGTTTGCCGTTCAAAAAAAAATCATTATGGGACAATTTTGAAACACAAACTTGTATTTTTTTTCCTTTCATAAAACTCTATGATATGATTGAAAGCTTGTCCCCTTTGTATTTCATCATCCTATATATAATACAAGGTTGTTCCTATAAATATGGAACTAATAAATGCACATAATTACAATATTAACTATTGATTGACTATCCTCTATTACACCCCCGCAGTCGAAGCGGGAGGTGACCGGATGCTGAGTCTGTCTCTGAAATCTTCAAACAGTATGCGAGGCAGGCCTTTCATAAAAATATCTGCAATCTGATAACGAGTCGGGACATGAAGGACGCGGATGTGTCCCCTCTGTACCCGTTCACGAACAAAATGAATATCCAGTTCAATATGTTTAGTCCGCTGATGTTGCACAGGATTTCCGGATAAATAGATTGCACTGACGTTGTCGCAATAAACCAACGTTGCGTGAGATAGAGGATGATTGAGCTCGAGCAATAAATTGCGTAACCAACAGATTTCCGCGACTACGTTGGCGACTCCCCTCTATTCTGCCTCTGCACTGGAGCGTGAAACCGTTCTTTGTCGTTTGGACGACCAAGAAATAAGGCTATCTCCGAAATAAATACAATAACCGCTAGTGGATCGTCTCGTGTCAGGACACCCGGCCCAATCTGCGTCAGTATAAGAGACCAATGACTTTGCAGTGGAGCCGTTTAACGTTAAGCCCAGTGATGGCGTCCCCTTTATATATATCGTATAATCCGTTTTAGAGCATTCCAGTGATCTTTTCGAGGAGCGTGCATGTGCATACAAACCTGCTGAACAACATAAGAGATGTCGGGGCGAGTAAATGTGAGATACTGTAGGGCCCCTGCCAGGCTACGGAACAGGGTCGGGTCCGAGAATAAGTCACCGGTCATGGAAGTGAGTTTGCCATTAGTGTCGACGGGAGTGGACACAGGATTGCACGACTGCATACTGGCACGTGTAATAATTTCAGTCGCATAGGACTGCTGAGAGAGAAACATGGTGTCCTGCGAGCGTGTGACAGAGATGCCCAGAAAGAAACTGAGGGGACCCAAATCCTTCATAGCAAATTCAGAAGCAAGTTTAGACATGAGTGAGTGACGTAGCTTGTCAGAAGAAGTGACAAGTTAAATATCGTCAACATAGAGGAGAAGATATGCTGTATTAGAGCCCTGATGAAAGGTGAACAGAGAAGCATCACTCTTGCTGTGAGAAAACCTAATGGAGAGTACCAAATCTGTGAACCGCTGGTACCATGCACAGGGAGCTTGCTTGAGACCGTATAGGGATTTCTTAAGAGAGCAAACATAATCTGGAAATTTCTTGTCACGAAACCCCGTTGGCTGATACATATAAACGGTTTCATGGAGATTCCCATGAAGAAACGCATTAGTGACATCAAGTTGGTGCACCGACCAACGTTTAGACAGAGCAATGGACAATACTGTACAAATGGTAGCCGGCTTGACAACCGGACTAAAAGTCTCTCCACAATCAATGCCAACCTGTTGTAAACGCCTATCACAAACCAATCTTGCTTTATAGCGTTCTAACGACCCATCAGACCTGTATTTATGTTTAAACAACCACATACTTCTAATGACATTCATATCTGCATGCCTAGATACTAATTCCCATGTCCCATTTCTAACAAGTGCATTAAACTCAGTAGACATGGCGGAATATCATTCCGGTACAGACAAGGCGTCGGTTGGATTTTTAGGAATGGGTACTATGGTCGGTTTGGTTGTGGCGTGTAGGTTGAAGGGTGTTTTTGGTTTGTGGATTCCGCTCATAGAGCGAGTTTGAATGGTGCGTTGAGGGGGCGGGTTAGGTGGTGGGTTCGGGTGGGTGTGTGTGGGTGTTGGTTCGTTGGTTGGGTGGGCCGGTGGTGTGGGCTGGGTAGGAGGGGACGGGCTGTGAGGTGTATGGGGTGGTGACTGGCCTGGTGAGTAGGGCCGCTAGGTGTTTGGGCTGGACTAGATATTGGGCCGGTGGTGTTGTGGCTACGTAATGGGCTCGAGGAGCTTTGGATGTGGGGAGTTAAATGGTGTGGAAAGGTGTTGGATAAGAAGTCATATGATGGAGGTGGTGCGATGGATTGTCTAAAGGGGAAGGTTGTTTCGTCGAACGCTACGTGTCGTGAGATTTGTATCTGTTTTGTTTTCAAGTCGAGACAACGGTACCCCTGGTGGGTCGGTGGGTAACCGAGAAAGACGCAAGGTTGGGCACGATTCTCGAGTTTGTGAATGGTTGTGGAAGGAGCAAGAGGGTAGCAAAGGCAACCAAAGACACGAAGGTGGTCATAGGTGGGAGTGGTTTGATAAAGAAGTTCGGTAGGTGTTTTATTTTTGGTGACGGTGTTGGGTAGTATGTTGAGGAGGTAAGTGGCGGTTTCGAGTGCAAAATGCCACAGATGGGTGGGTAGGGATGCGTGGGCCAAGAAGGTGCGGATAATATTATTTATGGAGCGGATTTTTCTTTCGGCTTTCCCGTTTTGGGAAGAGGTGTATGGGCAAAAGAGGCGGTAAAGTATGCCAGGTCGTGAATTTTTTTTGAAATGAAGTGTTAACATATTCACGACCATTGTCACACTGAAAAGTTTTTATTGTCTTTTCAAATTGGGTTTTAATATTTGATGCAAATTGGGTAAAGGCTTGGAAAACATTGGATTTGTGGGTGAGTGGGTAGGTCCATAGAAAATTAGAGTAATCGTCTAAAAACAACACATAATATTTATGGGCAGACGAACTGATAACTGGGGAGGTCCACACATCACTATGAATAATATCAAAAGGTTGAAACACACAAGAAGTAGAAGCAAAGAAAGGTAATTTAATACTTTTACCAAAAACACATGAGTCACAAACATGTTTATTACAAGTATCAAAAGAAACAGAAGTAGAAGTTTTTATTGAATTTAAAGCATGACGTCCTGGGTGGCCAGGACGTTGGTGCCAAAGGTCAGAAGTAATGGCAACAAAAGCAGTGGGCAGTGAAGTGGAAGAGGACCCGAGCACCAGAGGGTAGAGATCACCGCTGCTGTTGCTGCATCGCAAAAGCGGAATCCGCGTCTTGAGGTCCTTCACAAGAAAACCAAACGGATCAAATTCAACATACACAGAGTTATCCCTAGTAAATCGACGAACAAAAATAAGGTTTTTAACTAGTTTTGGGGAATATAATACGTTTTTAAGTATGAAAGGGGGGAATGGTTTGGGTAGGTATTTGGTGCCTTGTCCTAAAACCGGGATAGTATGACCATTGCCTACAATAATATGTTGAGAAATGCAAGAGTTAGAAAAAGAATGAAAATCACCTTTGTCATGAGTCATTGTCGAAGAAGCACCCGTGTCCATGTATTGAGTCAAGTCTGGTTGCTACAGGGACATCGTATACATAGCTTGCTCGATGTCTATGGGAGAGTAGGCCGCATAATTGTTATGGGCAGGAGCTGGGCCTAAAATTCCATTCTGCTGACTTTGGGCCACGGGCTGGGATGAGGTACGGGTGTTAGGATATGGACAAGGAGGTAATTGGTTAGTGGGCCAAGGTAAAATGGAAGCTATTTGTGAATGATGTTGGGCCGAGGTATTTGGGTAAGGAGGTGGGTACTGGTGGGTTTGGGGGGTCCAGTAAGAATTGGGATTAGATGTCGTGGGGTACCAAGGGTATTGTGGATGAGGCCAGTAAGCGTGTGGTGATGGTGGCCGACCGTAAGTCCCGCGTTCGCGACCCCGGCGGCCAGAGCGGCTACGGCCACGTCCGTAGGAGCGGTCGACTGGGCAGTTTGAGTCATAGTTTTGGTTGCGGGATGTGGTGGCGGATAAGGCGGATGAAGCTGTTTTGGCGGCATGGGAGGCTCGTTCGGCTTTATCGGTTTCGGTTTGAATTAATTTAGATCGAGCATTATAAAATGAAGGTAAGGGGTCTTGATTTTTTAGGATAGTAGAGATACCTTTGTATTGTTCATTAAGCCCCGCAAGCAACTGTAAGACTAACTGGTCATTGTCCACCGGTGCATTGACATTGGCGAGTTGATCCGCCAAGACTTTTAAGGCTTGACAATAGGCCGTCATGCTCGGAAACCCATCCAAGCGTGTGTTGGAGAACTTGCTCATTAGATGAATCGCTCGGGCACTCTTATTGTCGTGGAACAAATTCTCAATAGCCACCCAAGCTTCGTGTGCGTTGGAGATATTATTAATAATAGTGTGTAGTAAATCATTGAAAATCGTACTATATATCCATTGGAGAACAATGGCATTAAGACGATCCCAATCATCTACCGGTTTGGATGAGGATTCGGGAAGGTTTAGTTCGGTTGGGGTTGGTCTAGGTTTGAGATGGTCTTCAACCATAAATGCTTTACAGTGGAGTTTGAAAAGGGTGGCCCATGAGGCGTATTGTGAAGATTCAATTTCAAGAACAATGGGGACAAAATTTTTGATGTTGGACACGGTGGTGGCGGGGTGAATTTTGGATTCCACGGTGATAGAGGGAATTAAAGAGGAAGATGTAGCAGGCGACGTCATCCTTGGAAATAATAATAATGGGATTATGGGATTAGTCGATGTACAGTATGTGGCAGAAGGTAATTATGGGATTGGTAGAAATAATAATGGGACAACAAAGAATATTGTGTGGTAGCAAAGAATAATGTGACGGCAGAATGAAAGAGGTAGGGTAGGACAGGTTAGGATCGAAGAGAGGATGATCAGGGGGGATTAGGGTTTCTGGTCTGTGATACCATGATATGATTGAAAGCTTGCCCCCTTTGTATTTCATCATCCTATATATAATACAAGGTTGTTCCTATAAATATGGAAATAATAAATACACATAATTACAATATTAACTATTCCTCTATTACTCTATAAGTGTGTTGACAAGTAGTTAATATCGTTTCTATATATGGTAAAAGAATTACATATGTTTTGTGGTTAATTTGTGGCCTTGTGGGTGCATCGTCAAGTTTGATATCATACATAAATTTGTATAGTTAATTATTAGTTATTTGATAACGTCATTTTTCTTGTAGTTTTACTTTCGAATTATGGATAGAATATTTGAAACAAATGTAAAAGATTCATATCTACTTGTTTAAATATTATGTTTGATTCCATGGCTATCACCAACTAGAGCCTAGAGCCGACCGTTGAATATAATTTAAGACGAAGCATAGCGAGATTCATAAATTACGAATTGACTATTGAATACTAAGTACTAACAAATGGTTTTAAATAAAAAGTCAACTATAGTGCTAAATTGTTTGATTAGAAAAGAATTCTAATAAAATAAAAAGGAACATTACCGGCTTTACATTTTTTTTTTAAATTTATGTTGATACAACTACTACAATAGGGAAAGTAAAGGAAGAGTGAGAGCTACAAGTCTAGAAGTAAAATCTTGTATTCGGTGTGTTTAATAATTATGTTTTGCTATTGCAAGAATATATTTGTTCTTTGGAGGCCTAAGGCCAATATGAACACGGGCGAAGCTGATTTTGTTTGGGAAGTGTTAATTTGCTCCTCATTGTTCTGTTAAAAACAAGGATGTTTTTTTCTTGCCGTACGGAATAGGGAATAATTATGTTCTATTGATATAGTCCAAGACCAAATGGTATAGTTGTATAGGGGGAGTACATATTACAACAGAGTAAGTAAAGTGAAATATAGAGGGGAAGTAATTCATTACAACAAGGGAAGTAAAGGAAAGGTGAAAACTACAAGTCAAGAAGTAAAGTCTTGTATCCGGTGTGTGTTTTAGTATAGTTTGAGGGTCGATATTAATTTATACTCAGCCAAAGGGCTTCTTCCCCTTCTCCAAGGGGAACCCATGACTCCTAAAAGAGGAAAGTTGATAGACTTGTGTGCTAACGATAACCCCCGTGGTTTGTCTTCTTTGCTGTTTACACAATTCACTAGTGCCAATTTTGACTTGTGAGATTATCATATCACTTTGACTAAGTGTCTTTGAGTCGTTAGTTTAGGCATTAGAGGATGCATTATTCATTCATAAAGTTTTCAAGTTATTATCCTGCTCTACGTAATTAACCCGGAGGGAAAGTGAGTTAGCCTAGAGTGAAAGTGAGTTTTACCCTACGCACGTCGTCAATTTATATTTTTTTAAAACTAAAGTTATTCATTTGTAATTAATGACACTCTGTTACAAATGACACTCTCTAAGATTATCTGTTGTGGTCCGCGAGTAGCCTGTCGTGAGCCACCATGTTATCCACGTGGATTGCTC